>JARYHS010008074.1:245413925-245497648 GCA_031002005.1 Vandiemenella viatica
CACCTCCGTATTTACAGTCAACGCATCAACGATTATGTGGCAAATATCGTGAAAAACCAAGTGGTTTAATATTTTTAGATATGAGTAAAACAACTGATGATGTTGAATAGCAGATTCAGTTAAATGTTTGTATACATTGCAACACACGGGGAGACAGGTGATTACAATAAAATTTATTACACAGCTTATGGACATCACAATATAGAACTAACTGGAATTACAGAACTCTATGTGCATTTTGTGAGAATTCAGTATGGCGTGAAGCCGGCATGTACTGCATTCAGAGCCTCTAAAAGTCGTGGCATGGAATCAAAGAGAGCCTGCAGATGCAGTTGGGGAACACACTACCACGTGGTTTGTAGGTGACGAGCCAGGTGAACCTGCAGGTCAGGGAAGCAGTAGTAGCCGTCGCTCTTCGAAGAAGGCTGCACATTCCTGGCATTGTACTGCTGAAATATGGCATGAAGAGCTGCCTGCAGGAGGCGCAGTGTACATCCCTTATGTGGCGGATGCTGTTCAGATTTCCCCCAATACGTTGGAGGCGAAATCTCATGTTTTATTCTATTGCACCCCATACTATCACAGTTGGCGTTTATCCGCTATGCACATCAGCACTGCAGTCCTCCCGATTGCGTTCATCACCGTAGGTTTTAACAAGTACGTGGTCATACTTGTAAGACAACTTGAAGCGACATTCGTCTGAAAACACATTAACAACTCAGCATGACAGTTTCTGATCAGCAGGAGCCGGCGCAGTTTCATGCGTACCACCAACCTAGCCCTCATCAGACAGAGTCGAACAGACACGTAGCCTTGTCAACACCCGCCTAACGTGAAGCTAACACCGTGGACGAAGCTGTTCTGTCGGTTACGGCCTTATGGTGTTCATTCCATGCTATGGTCAAATTGTGTGGTCCAGTACCTGCTCGTCGCTATGTACGACCCTCATCAATCCATTGATTCAAAATAGGGATGTAACGGATATCCGCATCCACAACTGCGGAACGTTCGTGTGAAATCCTACCTCCGCTTCCGCATTCGCAATTTTAATGCGGATGTATTGCGGATGTTTTGTTTATGTTGTGATATATATTACACTTTTGACGAGATCCTGCCCATTGTCGATTAGCTAACAACGACTTGTTTGTTTTTTTTCTTACACTCTTGAAATAATAGTAACAATGAACTGAACGCTGTTATTACCTAAGTGACAAATTTACAAATATTTACTTACATGTTAGTTAAAGCGGCCTATTCACGGTTCAACTTAAAGGACATCTGCGTAGAACTACCGTAGGATGCGCTCACCCATTCACACCACTTGAGGGGGTCCAATAATGTTCTAAGCAATCCTTCCCACTCGTACTTTCTCGCCACACGCTAGTGTCCTTATCGCACACTCGCAGGATGTTTCCTCCTATCATCATCTAACGCCATAGTCTGTTGGACGGCAAGGACCCGTGTTTGTTGTCTAGGAGTCCAACAACATCCAACACGTCCTACGTGTAGTCCTGTTTTCACGGCCCATCAAGAATCCTTTATGGGAAAATCGGATCATCGTAGGTCCTACAAGTTGGACTATGAATGGGCCACTATGGCGGTGGATAGGCGGTTGGCGGGCACGGAGAATTGCGGTGACGTGGCCTTAAGCTTGATGCATGAATTAGTTGAGCTGCGAACTCCGCAAAATTCATATGATAAAGATTTTTTTTTAATGTAGATGCATAAAAACTCTAATTTTATATTTTAAATGTATTTTTGATAAAATATTAAGAGATAAGTAATTATAAATTTACTTTTTCCCCTTCGCATCGCGGATGTCATGCACTGAATATTCGCATCCGCTAAGTTCCAAACACCGCATCACTGTCGTGGTGACGTACCCTGTACAATCCGCAATGTCACGGTACCTACCAATCATTCTGCCACGATCGAGTTCACTGACATACTGATATTGGGCTCTAGTTCGTTTTCACCTCTTTCGACGGCGCTGCACTTACTAAGCTTCGCGTAGTGTCCGGTCACACAAAAGAGGATGCTGCTACCATCTCTCTATAATTTTAATCACTTTTAATGATTCCTCTGTTTTACACATCCTCTGATTTTAGAATTATTTAGACCATTTCACAAACAGTAGCGTACGATGCCGTTAGTACGAAACCCAGCAAACATTTCGACTACATAAATAAGTTATCCTTAAATGGATACGTTACTCCCAAATGAAACATGCCTTATTATACTACTGGGCTGTACAATGTTTGAAACCTCATTAAAGTCGGTCCAGCCTTTTTTTTGCGTGACGTTCGACTAAACAGAACGACATAGAAACAGATATTTTTCTCCGCTGGTGCGCAAAGATAAATTAAAACTCATTTTATTCTTAGAACCCTGGTCGATACAAAATAAAAATCCTATGAAAATCCATCAAATGTTTTTCCCTGAATCGCACTCAACAAACCAGAATTTTCTTCTCGCAGTCGAAGTAATTACAACTGGCTATATAATAAAAAATGTACACCTGCAATACTTGTGACCAAAACCATCCTACCTATTCCATTAAATGCAAATCAAAGCCAGCGCCTACCAAAGCAGAACTCACAGTACCCCTCCGACCCATTGATCCTCCCACACCACCCACCAACTCCATCCGTCCTCCACCGACCATAGAAGATCCTAAGATTCATGACAATCACATTACAAAACCTAAATCCCTTCTCCCGTGAACACACCCTGGCGCAAATTTCAATTGCAGCAAAAGCAGTATTTGGAATACAAATAAACGCCACCTACTCTCACAATAACGCCCACTTCCAGTTTCTGCCCTAGAAACCCTCGTCTAAACCCACCAACTCCACAACTAGAACTATTCCTAATATGCCACTTTCCCACAATATACTTTTCAATAATATCCGATCACTCCCAACGAACAAAAACCTCCTCCTGCATACCCTCGCTACACACGATATCCATTGCTTTATGCTCAATGAAACCTTCCTCCAACCCCACCATCACATCCGTATGTCACCCTACCAGCTCACCCGAACCGACAACCCAGCGCCTGTAGCACGCGGGGGAGTGGCCATTGGCTATAAGCATCATATCCCCATCAAAATACACCCACCACTCAACCATCCATCTGAACATATCATTGCCACAGTCTTTCTCAAATCCCTCACAGTCACCCTTGTCACCATATACATTCGACCCGGTGTTCCCCTCCCTTTAAATTTTATATTATATATAGATAAACATTACAGCTCATACATCATCATGGCAGATATCAATATCCATAGCCGCACCCAGCAAGAACTTCATCAATTTCATAACATCCTAACCGCCATGAGAGGTGACATCATTAAAATCCCATTACCCACACGTCCCGAATCAAACACAACCCTGACGTAGTTATAGCTTCTCCCAATATACTAACCCGCTCCACCCTTCATGTCCTCTATCCAATCGGCAGTGATCACCTCCCCATTATGCTTTCCATCCAGTACAATGCCCCCCACACCCCGCACCCACCCAACCCCACACCCCATAAATATATTCAAAACTACAATAAAACCAACTGGAAAGACTACAGGAAATACATAGACGACCAGATAGCGACAGATAACCCAAATATCATAGACGCAGACAGCCTACTTAGAACCGCCGAATACCTCCAACGTACAATCACAAACGCTACTGCCGCTCATATCCCTTGACTCCTATCACCCCTCACAAACCATCACTATCCAGACGAGCCCTTCAACTTCTTCATATCTCACGTCGCCTCTTCCGCACCTACCTAAGAACCCATGACCGTCAGCTACTCACCCTCCACCGACAACTCCAGCGAACAGTCCGCAACTGTATCGCCGCTCAGAAAAGACGCACATGGAGGGACACCTGTGTGAGATCCCACTCACAAAATCATTGTAATAAAAAATAATTGTAAATAAAATAGGTTAAAAGACTTCACAGCATGAGTAGTTTGTTTAGCATTTGGGGTAATTTTAAGTTTTTTTATAATTTAGTTTGTTGTAGTTGGTACTACTTTTGTTAAGAGAGAGTGAAGATGGCAATATGGCGAGAGAGTACTAGGGAGAGCATGTATAGAGAAGTGTGTTGGCAGTATTTTGTAGCAGCGAACGTTTGAAGTATAGAATAAAGTTTCTCAAATGAATGAGTGGAGTAATTGAATTATTTGACTGTAATACCCGTTGCGCAATGTATATCGTAAAGTGGTTTGTTGAATATATAATAAATCGCTAAGTGATATCGCACCGCCAAAACCAACAGTAGGGCCATAGGTTGCAATGAGCGGGATATCTACTTACTGCTGGTTAATGTAAAAATTAGCAGTGGGGCTTAGCAAATTGGAGACCCTTAAGCCAGGATTAGGCAATGTATCGCATTGCTTACGAGCTGGAATAATTTCATCGGAAGCAGACGACGCGAGGAAAACATCGCGACTGGTAGCAGGTATTTTCAAGAAAGAAGAAATAACGGCGCAGATGTGGCAAGTACAAAAGACAATTTAATTTTCTTGGAAGAATTTCAGCGTAATCAAAGTAGCAGTAATTACAGAAAAGACTGACGGAAATTAACGTTGTAACTTTTGCGGAACAATTTTGTTGCTTGATTGGAAAAAGAAGTGGTGTAAATATCAGCAATGAACGGTTGAATTAAGCAGAACTATTTGAAAACAAGCATAAAGTAACGGAGTACTGTTTGTAAGAATTGAAAGTTTAAAATTTGTAAAATTGTCGTAAGAATAATTTTGGTCCGTAAAAAACTGTTTAAGCTAAATTTACATGCTGTGAAAGTCTTAGTTAAAGTAATAAAGAAAATAATTAAATACAGGGGGGAAGATTTTTTTTAAGTAGACGAATATAAAGCAACTATGTATATGCATGTATGTCAGTCATTGTAACTTTCGATGTAATGACATGTTGTGTATATTTTGTGTTGCAAAATTTATTTTTTACAGGGGTGCAGCTGTTTTTTGGTACAGTAAGTAATTCTGGAAAGGGTTTCTGTACCCGTTTGAAGTCTAGCTGCGTTGTAATACGGCGTTGTATAATTGTGAAGTGATTTTGTATGTGTAATATTGTCTTGTGATTTGGCGGAATAATTTTTGTAGCAGACTTAGCCCGTGGTACTGTGTTTGATGTAAATTTGTAATTAACATGGCAGCAATTAGTGAAAAATTAGTCAACCGCGATGCTGAATTAAAATTAAAGAGGGGGATAATAATGATAATGCTAATGTCAACAATGAAGATTCTGGTTTCGGTGAGCGCTCGATTGAAGGGAGGGAAATGGAATTAGCGTATGTAGTGTAGCAGAAGTTAGTAGCGTTGATATCTCTGACCGCGTGGGGGGAAGCGGATTTGAGTCGCTGACCAGTGGTGATATTAGTGTAGATATTAAAAGTAGCTATATCGGTGACCATGAGTCAGAGAATTTCATGACAAATGTTACGTCTACACCAGTACCAGTCGATCAAGTTAAAATACGAGAAAAAGAGGAGGGTAATGAAATAATTGATGCCCAGAAACAGAAAGGTGGCGAAATATCAATGTTAATTTCTTTAATGGAGTGTATGAGGGAGGAATCAAAACGAACAGCAGAAAATATGGAAAGAAAAATTGAATTAAGTCAGAAAGCAGCAGAAAATATGGAAAGAAAAATTGAATTAAGTCAGAAACAGCAGAAAATATGGAAAGAAAAATTGAATTAAGTCAGAAAGCAGCAGAAAATATGGAGAAAAAAATTATCGATAATTGTGAACGACTTACAGACGAAATGCGAATGATCAAGCAGGATATGTTCGTAAAAATGGATGAATGTATTCGGCAATCAGAAGACAGGTGTGACAAGAAGATAGAAATATGAGGCAAAATTAAAAGAGGAAGTGGACACAAGAATGGAAAAGGAAATAACGATGGTGTATGATTATGTGGAAAAGCTTGGGGAGACTACTAAAAAGAATGTAGAATGTTTAGTGCAACAGAAAGTTGAGGAGGAAGTGAAGAAAAGTAGCAATATAATACAAGAAGAGCAAATGGCCATGCGGGAAGAAAATAAAATAATCTATGAAAATCAGAGGGAATGTGCTAAAGGGATTGAAGAGTTGAAAGAGAAGGCGGAAACTAACTCCAAAAGGATTTCTCGATTAGGAGAGAGACTAATGGTTATGGACAAGGAGGCAAAAGGAGTGACATGCAAGGTGGCGGAAGTAGCTAACCAGGTCGACTTAGTTAAAGAAGATGTGAGAGAAGAGATATTACAATTAACTCAAAGAGTCAAGGAAGCAGAACGGCGAGGTGTGACTACTATGGGAAGCGGTAACATCATTACGAATCATTTCAAGTTACCGGAAGTAAAATTTGAACCCGAAGGAGAGGTTCATCCTGTAGAATTTGTTAGAGCTTATAAAAATGGCTTACCTTACGAGTGGTCTGACGTTGACAAAATAAGGTATTAAGAACATGTTACGAGGGGATGCTTTTGCATGGAGTTGCGAGAGTGACGAGGAGTGTAACAACTATGAAGAATTTTTGAGATTATTTTTGAGCAAGTATTGGTCACAACGGAAGCAAAGAAGAGTGAGAAGGGATTTTTGGAATTGTAGATATTATAGTCGGCGTGATGGCAGTATGAAATACTTTTGTGAAGCAGTTATGAAGGAATTACGTTATCTGGACCAAGAAATAGATGATGATGAAAAGATAGAAGTATTATTACAAAAGTTGCCCAGACCTGTTCAAGAGAAGCTTATAATAAATCAATGGAATAGTGTAGAAGAATTTCTCGAAGCAGTTGAAAGACTAGATCGTTGGAGTAGTACAAATGAACATGGACCGAGGGAAGATAGGAGGAATGATTTCAGAAATTATAACAGGTCAAACCAATGCCGTCGCAAGATAATTTTACAAGAGACAGAGGCCGTATGAACGGATATAACCGAGGAGATCAGTTCAACAGGAATTCGGGTGATAATAGGAGAAGGGAATATGAAAACAGAAGCCATGACAATCAGTGGTCGCATCACAATAATGGCCAGGCAGTAAGAAGGGAGGAAGTAAGGCATCATGATCATGAGCGAATGATGGGAAACTCAGTGCCGCAACTGGGGCGGTCCGAACAGTAGCGGAAGAAGTCAAAACAGGACCGAAGGATCGAGAGAAGATGACCAAACTGGATGACGACAATAATAATCAATGTAGAACTGAAAGCATACGGGAGAAAAACACTGAATGTGATTGTACAAAATGTGAACTACAAGAAACGGAACATATAATCATGAGAGAACAATAGAAGAAGATGTCCTGAGTTTTTGAGGAGGAGGAGCCGCTAAAATGGTGGGTATGTTTCACTTGTTAAATGAGGATGAGCAGCAGAACATTACAAGGATATGTGAATATAATTGGCACGAAGAAGAGGTACAAGAATTGGCTAGAATCGACGTGGGGAATCATGATAATCAAAAGAACTGTGAGGAGAATATAAAGAAATACACTGCAGAGGAAGAAATGTTACCAAATGAGCTTATATCAGAAAGGGTGGACGAAGATCTGTATGAAACTACATCAGTGGATAGTGATCGTAATAATAACAACGAAGAAGAAGGAAGTGAGAAATTATGCAGCGAAAAAGATTATAGTAGCGAAGAGGAAGCAAATAGTGACATAGAAGAAGAAAATGGAATATTAAACAATGATGAAACAGAAGAAGTGAGATTTTTCTTGGTGAAGAAATACGCCGTCAATGATGAAGGAGAAAGTATAATGCTAGAGGGGGCAAATGTTAGAGTTTCAGAAGAATGGGGTCATGATATGAGCTTAGTTATGGGAAACAGTGAATCCAATGTGGTGAATAATTTGTCTGGTCAAATAGAAGAAGAAAGAGATCTAGTAGGAAACAACAGTAGATGGAACACGGAAGACGATAGACAATGTAGTAGCAGAGAATTAGATTTACAGCAATTGTGCCTAAAAGATGGAAGTAAAGTTGAATTGTTGAAGTGGTCACAGGAAGAACTTGAAAGGGATTTATTACAAGAAGAGTTTTTAAAGGAGGAAGAGGAGGAAGTGAGACATCCGGTGTTTTTTTGTGAAGCTCTTTGGATTGAACAGTGAAGCATTAGCGGATACTGGTAGTGAGTTGACAGCCATATCACATAAGTTATATGCCCGTATAATGAAAGACAATAAAATTACCGAAATGCCGGTGCGTAAAGTACAAGTTATTGGTGCTACTGGAAAGTTAAGCAAAAGAGTGAAGATTCAGATATTATTAGAATTGGAAATAGATGGAGTCGCAATGGAACACACATGCTTGGTTGTACACGATCTTAGTATCAACTGTATTTTGGGAATGGATTGGTTAAGCAAATTTAAGGCTTTTAATTGATTGCTACAAAGGAGAAATGGATGTATGGAAAAATGATGAGAACTACAAAATTAAGTTTGGTAGCGGATCGGCAACTGCGAAGAATGTAGGGAGAGATATAAGAATACGAGCGGTATATGAAGTAATGACAGAAGCGGAGGATTTAGATGACCCAGAGATGGGAGAAGAAGGAAGAGACAGAAGCGTTGTTGGAATCAATGATATAATGGATATTGAAGCATTGAATGGGATAACTGGTGAACAAAAAGAAGATTTGAAAGGAATTTTAAGACGATATCAGGATGTATTTTCTGACTGCCCTGGAACAGTGAAGAATTATGAATGTATTTTGAAGATAAAGCCTCACACCCCGTTTTTTGTGAAACCATACCCCATACCATTGGCGAAGAAGAAAGCCGTAAAGCAGGAGATTGATAAAATGATTCGTTGGGGTATAATCGAACGGAGTAGCAGCCAGTACAACAATCCCTTGATAGTAGTGGGGAAGAAAGATGGATCAGTAAGATTAGTGTTAGACGCCAGGACCTTGAACAGAATTGTGGACAGAGAAACCGATCGGCCGGAAAACCATGAGGAAATGTTACAGAAATTTTACGGTGTGAAGTATATGACAAGTTTGGACTTGACCGCCGGGTATTGGCAGATCCCATTGGCACAAGGAATCAAGGAAGTACACCGCGTTTTTGTTTGGGGGTAGGTGTTATCAATACAGAGTGGTTCCGTTTGGACTGAATGTGTCTGTCTCCGTGTTTATAAGAGCTTTGGATCAAGTGTTAGGAGATAGGTTGCTGAGCAAGTTATCCGTTTATGTTGATGACATATTGATCAGCACTCGTACTTGGGAAGAACATTGTGAAATTCTAGAAGAAGTGTTAGCAGCCTTGCAAAGAGGGGGCATGACATTAAAATTGGCTAAGTGTGAGTTTGTGAAGAAAGGGATAAAATTCTTGGGACATGAAATAGATTCAGCTGGAATACGACCAGATCCAGAGAAAATAAAAGCCATCGCTGAATTTCCAGGTCCAAGTAACAAGAAGCAGTTGAAGTCATTCTTTGGCTTGTGCGGTTTTTACAGGAAATTTGTAGCAGATCAATCGTTCAATAACCCACACTTGTGGAACTAAGGAAGAAGAATTCAACTTGGTTATGGACGGAGCAGTGTCAGCAAGCCTTCGAGAAGTTAAAGAACGAGTTAAAGAATAGTAAAATATTGTATCACCCGGATTTGAATTTACCATTTTGCATGGGAACTGATAGTTCTGACTATGGGTTAGGTGTTCATTTATTTCAAATAGTGGTGGTTAACGGGAAAGAAGAGAGCCGAACAATTGCATTTGCTAGCCGAGTGCTCAATAAGCATGAACGATCCTATGGAATAACTGAGAAAGAAGCCTTGGCTATTGTGTGGGGATTTGGAAGATTCAAATTCTATCTATGGGGCCATAAAACAATAGTGTTTACTGACCACAAGGCCTTGACATTTTTGCGTGAATGCAAACTTATGAACAGCCGTTTGACGCGATGGGTTCTATTTTTGCAACAATTTGATTTTGATATAAGATATATTAAGGGCAGTGACAACAAAGTGTCTGATGCACTGTCACGACTGCCGTTGGGCACGAGCAACATGGATGAGAGTATCGGACCGGGAAAGGCAATTAAAATGTTTTACATGAAAGGAGTAACTCATGAAAGAAGTATCAGGGAGATTTGCAAGAATATGAGACGGCGGCAAAATGAAGACGAATGTTTGAAGTTGATAAAGCAAAACTTGGGAGATCCAACGAATATAAAGTTGCCTAAGTATTATAAAGTTTTCTATGGAATCCTATTTAGGAGAACAGATGAGTTTTCGGACGATTGGAAGATATGTTGGTCAACCAAGTATGTTGACGTAATTATAGACTATGTGCACTTAAGTTATGGTCACTATGGAGCAGCTAAATGCACTCGTAAGCTAAGAGAAATAGTGCTGTTTGACAACATGAAAAGGAGGGTGGCACAAAGGATAGCCAGTTGTGATCGTTGTCAAAGGACAAAAATTTCGACAGTAGCTATAAAGGGTTGATGCAAAGTATATTGCCTGAAAAAAGTGCTGGAATTGGTAGCAGTAGATTTGTACGGACCATTACCAAAGTCAAAGGGTGGATTTGCTTATATTTTTGTAATGTTGGATGTGTTTTCGAAATTTGTAAGGTTTTATGCAGTCAGAAAGGCCACTGGCAAAGTATTAGTGGACAGATTAGAAAAGGATTATTTTAAGAAGGTGGGATACCCGAAGGGGATACTGTCAGATAATGGGAGCCAATTTACCTCTCGAAAATGGGCACAATGCATGGAAACGAATGGAATAAAGCACATAAGGATATCGGCTTATCATCCGGCAAGTAACCCAGCGGAAAGGGTTATGAGAGAGATTGGTCGGTTGTTCAGAACGTACTGCAGCAATAAGCATACTACTTGGGTAGAATATGTAGCTGATTTTGAAGATGTAATAAACAGCGTGCCCAGTGAAAGCACGGGTTACAGTCCATATTTTATAATGTATAATAAGGAAGCTCCTAACTTGGTACGCGAAGTAGTGAAATTTCCAGTAAGTCAAGTGAGATCCCAAGAAGATATATTCAGTCAGGTAAAGGAAAGAATGAAGAAAAGATCAGAAGAGAGAAGAAACAGGCACGATCGAAGATATACACCTGTCGAATTTAATTTGGGAGATTTGGTACTGGTAAAGACTCAGGAGAGGTCATGCGAATTAAATGCGGAGATTAAAAAATTCTTTGACGTATACCACGGACCATTTAAGGTAGAAGGGAAGCCACATAGGAACGCATACTGGCTAGTGTATCCTAAGTCTGGTAAGAAATTTGGGTTAAGAAACATAACAGACTTGAAAATGTACAAGGTCAGAAGAGATAAGTGACATAATGTGTTCTTGTGAAATTTGGTGGTTTTGTATAACGTTGACTGGTAAAGATGCAGACTGATAGAGACAGTGAGTGATTATGGTTATAAATAAGGACAGAATGGTGGAAATGTATATAAAGACAATGATTTGTGAAAAAGGTTGGACTTTATATCAAGCCAACCAATTTTGTTAAAATATGCTTGTTTGTTATAAAGTGTAAGAAGCAGAAGGGAAACAAACTGGCATCTACCATAATGCAATCAGACTTATCCTTCGTTGAGATAGCCAAAGAAGAGATAGATACTTCACCCCACAAACAGCCACAGTGCCAAGACACTTCGACGCAGCCGGTGAAGCAAGGCAGAGCTGAAAGTCCGAACAACAGATGGCGTTGCAGACCATACCACCAAGGCGTCAGGAAAGACCAGGTCTACCACGCCAGCAGCCAGAAGAAGCAGCATAGACGAACGGTACCAACTTTGGAAGACTAGTCAATGTGATTAAGAATATACTCAGCATGATGGTCAGCCTCCTAACTCGTCTTGATAGAATGTCTTCGGACATAACAGCTGCAGCGACGTCGGTGCTTGCCAGCACCACCGTAACCCAACAACACAACCATGAATAGGATGCCACACATTAATAGCCTCACTTTCTGTGTGTGGAATGCCAACGGCATTCATGGACAATTGCTTGAGTATCGACAATTTCTGCGGGATGAAGATGTAGACATTTGCCTCATCAGCGAGTCCGACTTGAAGCCTTGTCTGCGGGCGGCAGCACCAAACTACTGCTGCTACCGTAAAGACCGACTGACGGCCGGTGGGGGTGTTGCGCGGTGTACATAAAACGCGGTATTCCCCACTTTGATGTACCTCTTCCTCCTCTTCAGCAGGTACAGGCTGTCGCAGTTCAGGTGAAAAAATCCTCAGGCGCTATCACCGTCGTCGCAGCCTACCGACCACCACGCAGAGTGCTTAACGAAGCCAACACCACCACCCTTGTCACACCTCCTGTCAAAATCCTCATTGGCGGAGATATGAATGCAAAGCACCAGGATTGGCATAGCAGAACTGCAAATCAAGCTGGTAACGTCTTAAGACGCCTAGCCCACTGCCGCAACCTATTCATATGGGCACATGATGAACCAACGCATCATCCTGCAAATGGAAGCCGACCTGATGTTCTCGACATTATTGTAACAAAGGGAATCGAAGGTTTTGTCTCGGCAACAACTCTTAACAGACTATCTACGGACCACTCTCCCGTGCTACTTGAGGTCGATGTTGGAGAGTGGCAGCCAAAAAATCATCCAATTCCTGATTACAAGCGGACCGACTTGGACCGGTTAAGGGAAGCCGTAGTGACTAAAGTGGAAAGGAGTACAGTGGAAGGGAATGTTGACGAGGATCTGAGATTCTTCACCAACATCGTAAACGTAGCAACAAAACTCGCCACTCCACTGGTTCATACACACATATAACGTTCCTGCCAGCTTCCACCGCACCTTCTTGCGCAGATTACAAATAAAAATCGGCTCGACAAGGAGTGTAAACCAACGAGGAACCGTGGCACTCGCCACCTCCTCATTCAACTGCAGCGAGAGCTGAAGGCAGCATTGATAGAGCACAAAAGTCGTGAATGGTCAGCACGTGTTGCAATGCTGCATGTGGAATGAAACTAAGCGATTCACCCGCCAGAGGAAGCTGATACCACTACTCCACGGCGAACGCGGTCTTGTATTTATATAGGAAGACAAGGCTAACGCGCTCGCTTATAGCTTTGAGAAAAATTTCAAGCCTGTCGATGACGACGTTGACGACCACCACACTGCCGCAGTAGGTCACCCACTGCGATGGTACATGTCAGCCAATGACGACCATGACATTGGACCGCAGGAGGTAGCTAGCTACATCGCCGGGTGGAATCCGCGAAAAGCATCTGGGCACGACCAAGTGGACAATCGAGCCCTCAGAAATCTACCACCAGAAGCCATCAACTACTTGGCGCGACTCTTCAATATCATCCTGCGAAATCAGACTTTCCCAAGAGCACGGAAGTATGCCATTGTGGTCGGTATCCATAAGGATGGGAAAGATCCAGACTTTCCCGATCATAACCGGCCCATCAGCCTGATCCCCACGCTCAGCAAAGCGTTCGAGCGAATTCTGCTGAAGAGTATTGACACCTACATCCAAGCTGCAGGCGTTAAACCCGACCATCAACTTGGGTTCCGTAGAGGGCACTCCACAACGCAGCAGCTGAGGCGAGTTGTGGAGACAGCAGCAAGGGCCTTCAACGAGAGAAGCTATTGTGGTCTGGTGTTACTCAATGTCGCCCGTGAATTCGATTCAGTGTGGCATACAGGTCTGCTGTGCAAGTTGTACGAATGGGGCTTGACTGGCCTCTTCGTGAAACTGATCCGCAGCTTCCTGTCGAGGAGCACAATCTGTGTTAGGGTTGGTGATGCCATGTCAACACAACGGCGCATTCGTGCAGGTATACCGCAGGGTTCAGTGCTGAACCCTGTTCTCTATACCCTCTATACAGCCGACTTCCAGCACCTGCTAATGTGAAAACGGCCACCTACGCCGACGATACGGCATTCTTTACATCCAGCCGCAGCAAAGCCATCGCCACGATACGATTGCAGGAAGCTCTTCAGCAGACGATAGCCTGGCCCAGAAGGTGGCAGATAAGTATAAACCCCGTCAAAACGCAAGTGATTATGCTGACTCGACGCCTAGGACGCTGTGGTCAGCAACTACCTTACCCGCAACTTCAGCTCAGAGGTAAAACCATCCCCAGGGCACCAAGTGATGGCTACCTTGGTGTAACACTTGACTGTAAGCTGACATGGTGAGCTCACATCAAGGACATGAGGCAAAGGGTAAGAACTCGGCTCCATGCGTCGGGAACAGCGAAGCTCATTGACAGATTCCGGCAACATGCCTATAAATTCTACAGTGCAGCACATCACTCTGCCATTCCACTGGTCAGTTGTCTCGGCGAATATGAAACTGCCGATGACAAACAGAGCAGGCCATTGGTGCTGATGGAGCGTTAAGGACCAACTAATAATACGCCATCAAGACGACCAACCAGAAGTGAAGAGAAGACCACTCAAGAGAAGACTGAGGGAGGACATGTCTGAGGACCACAACCTCCAACCGACCAGCTTTAATGATGAGACTGCCGAAGATGTACATTAGATTAGACATAATAATTCTATCTATGGATTGCCGAGGAATTTTTAATTTTGTTTGCGAGTCATGAGAGGTTTTACTGTGTAATTAGTATGTGACATTGATTTGCATTGTGAGGTGGAATTTCGTTGTGTGTGTGTTTGTATTGTTGATTGTGTGAAATCAATTGTATTGATTGATTATTTTCATGTGAGTGGCATCGAATTTCGCGTATGGGTCATTCGTTTCGTAGATTAATAACTGACCTGTAGTTGAAATCGAGTGCTTTCTATTGCGTTTTTACGACGCAGCCGAAAAATGCGTCACGCTGGACGGGCAGCACCTCCCGGCCGCGTCCGCCGTCGCGTTCTCGATCGTCGGCTTCCGCGACGCACCGTTCCGTGCCGTCCGTGTCGACATCGGCTTCTATAATGACGTTTACGACTGCTGCAGTTGTTACTGTTAGTGGAGTGCGTGGTGACAGTTACAACGTAGAAATGGAAGCAACTAACGCCCCACCAGAGGATCAGGCAAATCAACTCCCTAAGCCACAGGAGAGCCTACGATGACCCAGTCAAGTTGGTGGGACCTGAAAACGAATAATAATGTGACGACTATGAACGACCAGATGACAAAGCCTAAAAAAAGTACATCTATCAGAAAACGAGACAGATAATGCAAGCCTTTCAAACATTTTGGATAATTCCGAAAATTCAAATATCTACTTCATGACATCCTCCGCTGTGAAGATGTACAACATATGTACAATCAAATCCTTACACAAAATGTACTCGATCACAGCGCCGAAGGACAAAATCTTCTCAAGGAGAAGGGAGATAGAAAGAGTTTCCTCAAGGACACCTCGGAATCACGAAAGAAACAGCAGAATTTGGCTCGAAGAGAATGAGGACTGCAGTTTCCTCTTCACTTAAAGCAGTAGTAGATGAGAACAATATGTCCACTAATGATCCACGAAGCAAACCCAACAGCAAGCACAACAAGTGCTGATGTGAATAACAAAGTTCAGATGCAACAAGAGAATGGATTCTTG
Source organism: Vandiemenella viatica (assembly GCA_031002005.1). NCBI lineage: Eukaryota > Metazoa > Arthropoda > Insecta > Orthoptera > Morabidae > Vandiemenella > Vandiemenella viatica. The sequence goes on from JARYHS010008074.1 coordinate 245,429,475, forward strand.
CCAACTCGCAGGACTTTTCGCTCTGCCCAAGCTAGGCAACGACCGAGTAGTAACGAAATGGAGGTATCAAATCCGTTCAACCCGCTAGTGGAAGCTGACCAACCGCAGGAGCACCAGAACTGGCAGAGGCTGCAACCACCACCAATAGTAGTACAATTTCCCATCAACTACAAAGAGCTGTATCAGATAGTGAGGGCATTACTGGAAGGACGCTCATTTGGGGCCAAATCAGCAGGAGGGGATGAGATAAAAACTCAATCTATACTCAACTGAGGATTACCTAGCAGTCATGGTAGAGCTGCAGAGAAGAACTATTCCTTAATTCACGTTCACCTCAGCGGCAGAAAATCAACTGAAGGTGGTCCTACGAGGAATCCCACTAGATATGCCGGCCTCAAGCATTAAGGAAGAGCTGGTAGATACAGGCTAAAACGACCAGGCATTTCAGATCTCATGCCCATGTTCCTAGCAGTTCTACCCGACAGGCCACAAATATATATATTTTGAGCTGGACAACATTATGTCCCTGAGATTGACAATAGAGAAACTGTGTTCAGCTGGGGGGGCCGACGCAGTTTTACACGTGCCAGGCTCTTGTCCACGTGGCGAGACTGCCAAATTAAGCCAGTCTGCGCTAAGTGTGCAGGAGCACACCTCTCCAGAGAGTGAATACTACAGAAAGGACAATCACCGGCAAAATGCGCCAACTGTGAAGGCCATCACGTGGTGAGCTACAAAATCTGTCCATCCTTCAAGCGCGCACGAGAACGCTAACGAAGGATTGCGACGTCACAGTCTGAAGCTGGGCGCAAAAAACGTGAGTAGAAAAAAGACCTAATAACCACAAGACAATGGACATGCGCCGACCAAACCGACAACTAATGCTTCCAAGAGCGCTCAATAGTGGACAAGAATCACGTGAACTCAAACTTGTTTCCACCTCTGAAGAAGCCAAAAGCCAGCAACCCGAAGAATAATGAAAACAATCCAGCACCGTGCAACAGGGTTCGCAAAAAAGGCTGGAATTCTCAGACATTTTCAGAGGGAATCTGTAAAACAAAAAAAGTAATTCAGGATCACAGTATCCAGCTGCACAGACTTCAAAGCCAATACCAAACAATCAGTTCAGAAAAACCACGTCGGGAACTTCCATGGATAGACTCATGGATGTCGTTGTTGCTCTCATCAATATGATAGCAACGCGAATGACCAACATTCAGCAGTTTTCAACCGACATATGATACGTTGTAATGATGGCGAGCGAGATGATTGGATTCAGTAAATTCCTGAGAGAGGAAGTCGTCGATATTTGCCTAGTAACAGAAAATCATCTTAAGCCTGGACTGAGAGCTCCAGTGCCAAATTACTGCAGCTGCCGTACAGTCAGACTGACAGCCGAAAAGGGGAGGGGGGTGCTATATACATCAGCCGTGGCATTCACCATCATGTTGTCTTGAAGCTACTACAATACGGGCGACTACAACATCAGGGCCACTTACAATTGTCGCTGCATACCGTCCACTGGGGAGATTACTGACTGATAACGACATAGTCTGTTTCGCCAAAATTAGAGGCAAGCTTCTTGTTGGAGGCGACTTCAGTACAAAGCACCTAGACTGGAACTCCCGTGTAGCAAACCGAGGTGGTCAACAACTGTATCGTCTGGCTCTTAGACATAACCTACATGTTTGGGGTACTAAATAGCCCACTCACCACCCGTGAAATGCCAACAGAGCAGATGTCTTGGACATTGCCTTAATTAAAGGGCTTACTGGCATTGTGACTGCAAACACACGTAACAGAATGTTCAGATCATACACCCGTGATCCTTGAAGTAGACGTGGGCTAATGGAAAATCTGAAGTGCTGGAGATTTGAAATTACAGAAAAATGAACTGGGATCAGTACCGTGACACAATCACTGAAGAAGTCGAAGAACAACTCCTAATAGACAACAGAAATCCAGACCAAGCGCTCAGTCGCTTCGAAAGCATTCTTATGAACGCCAGAAAAACTGCCAAACCACCTAGGAATGGGCACGAAAGTGGCATGTCACCATCAACGCTACCAAAACCGAAGCTTTGATGCTATCCCACAAACTCGGCTAACGCCGAGAACATGAAACAACTACACCAAAATTGCACCTCTTCGGCAAAGACATTCCGTGGAAATCCACAATTAACGTTCTAGCATCGCATTCGGGAGGATGGCGGTTCGAATCCCCGTCCGTGCATCCAGATTTGGGTTTTTCATGGTTTCCAAAATCACTCCAGGCAAATGCTTCCTTCAAAAGGCCACGGCCAAATTCCTTCCCATTCCTTGCCCCCCATCCTTTTCCATCTCTAAAAACCTCGCTGTTAAGAGACGTTAAGCAGTTTAAAAAAATACACAGTTAAATATCTAGGAATGACTCTAGACAGACGGCTAACCTGGAAGAGACACATTGAGAACCTACGGAAGAAAGTCCTAATCAGGTTACCCAGTACTGAACATAACAAGTTCACTGGCTGCGACCACAGGAGTGACTATTTACTGCTGTCTGATACGTCCTCTGCTTGAGTTCCCGTGCCCAGTGAGGGGGTACGCGGCCAAGACGAATATTACCAGATTACAAACTTTGCAGAACAGAGCGCTTCGAAGACCTTTCCACGTAACAAAAAGGAATAGACTACCTCTACTCCGAGATGGGATACGACAGCTGACAAGATTCTTCTACAGGACAGCCCAAAAATCACAGAACCCTCTGATAGCGCCACTGGGCTCGTACGACACCTACTTCGAACGTCACAGAAGGCCACTTTCAATTTTTGAAGAACAATACTGTAGCAGCTACAGAGAAGACATACCAGAAGAAAAGTGACAAATGCATATGAAGTTTGGAGGAAATGTCTTCGGACAACAACCTTCACCACAACCTGCCTAACAACGCCAAAAAGGCAGAAAATACTGAGCGACGACGTTACGTTAAATATAACAACTTTAATTTGTTGTACAGATATTTTTTTATAAGCTATAATCAGCAGGCAGGTTATTAAGCACTTAAATACCGTATTCATACTGTAGAAGGGTATAAGCGAGAATAAACCATAATCCCAACAACTTTATAAGACACAAATATTTCAGTGAACAGGCAAATATCTGGTGCTTTCACGATAGCTTGGTAGTTAAAATTATTAATCTCCATTTGGCATCATAAAGGTCGCCGTTCGTTTAACGATTAAGTAAATGGCCGTTTTGTGAGGGTCTCTCGGAGACCGCTGTACTCGGTGGTGTTCGTAACATAAGTGTGGTGAAGTTAAACTAAAATAAAATGTGTATGGTCCCTTTATTTCATTTTTGGCATGCAGATCGGTGATACAGTTTAGTATCCAGCCTATAGGAACATTATTATTCATCTGGATATTAAATATATATTTAACTTTTAATAGTTAAGTTTCAGTAATTTAAAATATGCTTTTAGATTTAATATTTTAATTTGCTACAGTATGTCCCAGTGATAACGATTATACATAGATAATAATTACTCCCATATGAGTTAAAGGTCCGCATAACTATTTTTGACAATTTGCTGGTCTGCGGGTTTAAAAGTCTGAGAAATACTGGCTTAGAGCATCTGTCGCTCGGAAAGAACTATGCCGCATACATACTACATTAAATCGTACTTAAAATTAAAAATACACTGTTTCAGTTCAATAAAGTAGACCTAACTATATACTCCTGTAGTAAATCGCAGACTTATTCCAATGTTTTTAATTAGTGCTTTACATCTCGCCGACATGGAAGTCATTAGAGGCGACAGAGGGTGATTAGTGGAGTGGGGGTGAGTAATTCGTCATGCTTCTTGAAGGAACTATTCTGGCATTTGCCTGGAGTGATGTCGGGAAACCATACTAAAAAAAAAAAGTTTAACAAATTCAAGAAGTTACCTTGTGTAAAAAAAAGAAGTTGGTTCAGGTAGTACGCATATCGTATGTGTCACATAAAAAGACTTGTACGTACATATGGATACAGTACAGTAGAGTATATAAAAATAAGAAGACTAACAGGAGGTTGAGACAAAGAATCTGATCACCGAATTCCGTGTGGAAGCATTTCGTTCATACTGGCTGTTTCGCAAGAGCTTTATGTAAATTAAACCAGTATACAGCAGTGGTTCATGGCCACTATCAGTAAACAAATCACATAAACCAATGTAATAGGAATATTATTTCTCTGCAAGATATCACACAGACAAATAACTTAGATTTATCGGTAATCTGAGTTGCCTGTAGTGAGCCACCAGCATTCAATGAAATACCATCTTATAAACAAGAACTCTAGTCTGTCTTGATTCTTGAAGATACAACTTAAAAATGTTTGGACTTGGAAATGTGTCAGGAATAAGAAAAGTATTATTTCAACAACATTTTTACTGAATGAGGAGATCAGGGATCAAGAATCGTGGTACCTTTTGGTAATGATTGTTAAGAGGTTTTGGCGTCCTCTATAATTTCTGTAACTTGTGCAAAAACTAGAGATGAAACGAATAGCTGTTTGGCCGGATACCGGTTATCCGGCAATTGGGTATTTGACTATTTTTTGAAAATGGTTTTAAATAGTTTATTGATACACGTTATTTACCGAGTACTAATTATTATTTGACAAAAGTGCTTATTTTACGTAAAATTCAACGTTAAAATTTAGAGGATTTGAAAGAGCGCCAAAACGCTCCTGTGCTGTCTGGCGCGGGCCAACGACACTCGTGACGTCACATGCCCCCAGGCGCTCACTCTACGTAAGTAACGTTTGGTTTGTTTCTCTGAATTTGTGTACAAATTGTTGGAAATATGGTTTATAAATAGTGTGTAGTACATCAATATACAACCACAACAATAAAAACTCTTCGAATAAACATAAGTGTTCCCGCATTAGCTTAAATAGGAAAAAAAGTCGCTTCAACTTGCTCATAGAAACCCAGACGACATTGCGACAAAGTCACATATCATTTACTGTATAATTTGCACCATAATTTCTTTGAGATAATGTAGTACGCTGTTAAGGCGAGTATCAGTAAAGTTGGTGTTCTTAGGTTCGATCCTCGCTTTGGAATATGTTTTGTTATTTGTGAGCGTCTTCTTTAGATACTAGTTGCTGTTGGTAGCGCCGCATATTCTTTTTCTAAAATCCACCAATACATTAATTTTTTCTGAATGTTTCACAAATTTTTGGATAGCAAGAGTATTATAAACGTCTGAGACATAACCAAAAAAAACCTTCAAAACTGAAACTGGACGTTTCTTGCACACCGATACAAAGTTAAAAAAAAAAAAAAAAAACCTGAAAATTACTTGCGCATTAAAAGTAAATACCGCTTATATAGATGCATTTATGTCAGAAAGGCAACATACAGTTGTATCGTCACGTAAAAATTCCAACAAAAAGTATTCAAAGCGTTCCGGAATTGTTGCGAGATTAGCGTGCAATGTTATTGTTAAAATAAATCCTATTATTCACCGCCGAGTACCTGGGTTATGTTGTAATGATGATATATCTCTGGTATGTTTCAAAATTAAAAGCAGAAGGTTATCTTTTTATAAATGTTTTCTTGTATGACAGCAATTTATGTTTCAAACTGTTGCATGACGTTTTATACTTCTTCTAATAAAAACATTATTCTGTAATGCAACAAGCGGCAAACAGAAAAAAAAATGTACACACGAAAAAAATATTATCCTAATCAAGGTTCGAATAAAGGATCTTCAAATTCCTATAGCATTATTTAACCCTGCAGCTACCTGGACACCATGGCAACGTTATTTTCTTTTCGTTAATAGTGAACACTTAACATCACAGTTTCTATGTGCGATAAAGTGAACGCGGTCGGTAAATAATTTTAGTCATTCTTATGAAGGATTTCTGTTAATCTCTAACTTCCAGTTTAAATATAAATGATTCTCGAATTGAAGTTATTACATTCTCAAGCTCCGTAGAATAAAAGTCAGTGGTTATTTCTATAGCTAGTCCCACAAATAATCTACGGTATTTTTCCGCTGTAGGCTTCTACAAATTGTTCTTCATTTTATATTCAACGCAAAATTTCATTATTAACAAGAGATAACCAGCAACAAATAATTGAAAACTTGGATACAGGGAAACACTCAATACGCAGCCGCAGCGCTTAGCGGCAGGTGACGTCACTAAAGCGATCTCCAATCCCAGAGCGTTTTCGGTCACGTGACAAGAGGCAAGAAAAGTTTGATTTTTATTTCGCTTTTTTAATTAAAACAGTCCATCTTTCTTTTCAAATTTAACAAAAATAGCTTCCTTAAGCATTAATCTACGCGAATGACTACAATTTGTAATATATTTTGAATACTGTCAAATAGCCTATTCTATAAGCCGAATGTCCGGATGGACGTTGTTATCTGAGTTTAGGAAAAATAAAAATGTTGTCACTAAAGAAAGGATCGCCAATTTGGGAATATTTTGATATAAATAATGACAATAAGTTTTCGATTTTGAATTACTTTTCGTGAGGTACGATTTGACGCGAAGTTTGAATCATTTCTTTTTCTCTTTGTGGACTTAAAGAATACTCAATGACGTATATTTTCTGTCTTCAACCAGATACTTCTGCCATGACAAACCATTTGAAATGAGGAAAGCTACAGTCACTGTCGTGCCTATACTGCCTTTAGCCATCCCCGGGAAAAGTTCGTCTTCGACATTGAAAGAAAAGCATTTGACTATATCAGTATAGTTTGAAAGGAAATTAGGGCGTAAACGACGCAAAAACATCATTAAATTATTGCATAAATCATTGCACTAGATAACGAGCCGTTATCTATCGCTGAAAGAAATCGATTTTCAAGTCCCATAGAAGAAGCTCTACCCTGCTATAAATACCGAGTCTCACATACATTTGCCAGTAAATTGTACCTGACTTCTACAACAGAATTTAAGAGAAAATAAAACAAACATTTCTGATGCTCTCAATGTTTCTGTGGCTTCTATGTCTGTTTACACAACAACTTTCTGAATTATTTCTATAGTCAAAATGGAACAGGGAGTGTTTGCTATGGATCATGGAATTTTTGCTATGAAGCATTTCCCTGGAGAAAATATAGCAAGTGAGCTTAATAGCATCACAAATCGTTTGGCTGCTGACCAGGAAAAAAATATATTTACTCATTCATGATAATGGCATCAACATGATGAAGGTTGTACGAGTGGCTGAGTATGCTTCTGCAAGATGTTTTATCCATTTGCTGCAGCCAATTTTAACAGACCCATTGAAGATGCAGCCTGAAGTGGCAGGAGCGATTGTTACTGATAGACGTCTCGTTTCGCATTTTAATGGTTCGTGCTTAGATCAAGAAAAATTGCTAACGATTCAAAAATAAATATCTACCCGACCGTGAGCTGGTGCTAGATGGAATGCACGAGATGGAATTCTACCTGTCATAGAGTTCCTGTTTGAACAAAAAAGGGCTATATCGTTAATATGGCTGATCGCGGAATACACACTAATTTGGCGAACCAGCAGTGGTATTTGATTGTAAATTGCATTAAGCTATTGTAACCCTTTGAAGAAATAACAAGTTCTGGTCCCACCTGTATTTTCGGAGTAATTTCACAAGTTTCTGCACAAAAAAAATATTTACATAACGATGAAAATCCCAAAGAACTTACCACAGATGAGAGCGTTTTTTAAAATTGAATTAAATATCCGTTTCGGCTCCTTAAGTGAAGATTCAAACTACTTAATGGCGACCTTCCTAGGGCCAATATTTAAGACAAAGTATATGGGATTTTCTGAGTCTCGTCAGAAGATTGTATTGGAATGTATATAAATGTCTTGCGAGGAATCTTCCACCAGTAGCAGTTCATCTTCAACGGCTGCCAAAAGGAGTTGAAGGGACAAGACAGAATCAACTGTGACTCACAAAGCTCTCAACACGTTTTGGAATCGTTTTAAGGAGGTAGCCAGTATCACGATCAAGAAAAAAAAAACGTGATTGCTAGCGAGATTGACTTTTATTTAAAGTCATCTGGAATTGATCGGAAGTGTGACGCATGTATTTGGTGGTGAGTTAATGCGATACAGTACCCGAATTAGACAAAATTTGCGATAATTTAGTTTTCAGCGCTTTGCAGTAGTGTATATAGCGAAAGGCATTTCTTTGAACCTAGCCTTGTTTAGTAGGACAAGCAAAACTGATTATTACCTCTTATTATAGAAACATTTGTGTTGATTAAGTAGAAGAACTAATTTTTTTGTTAAAAGGAAAAATAAATGGTATAAGAGTGGAGGCTTTTTCGGTGTTGTATGTGTATGAAATGTTCTCGGAAAACTAGCCGAGTGAGAACGGTTGTATAGCACTACATTTCGGCAGTCTTAATCTCTGCCGCCATTGTCAAGTGGGTGCTGCCTGTAGGAGATGTAGTTGCTTATATATCGCGCGGAACCGTTAATCCCGAATTGCAGTTTCTATACAACACTAGTAACCGCTAGATCGGATAGTACGGCGCTGTTCTTTCACAATGCTGTTAGTGGCCTGAGGAACGTGTTGGTATGGTGGCATTCACTCAGGTTGAATGTACAGATAATAATGTAACTTGGCAAATAAATTTTGTTCTTTCACTTAACCTACCCTTATTTACCTCTACAGCTGCCTACACACATGCTGTGCTTAAAACAGTACGTTGTCTTCGAATAGTACAGTGTTTTCTATTGTAAAATCCCCAATTTAAATTCAATAAGTGCCGGAAATAAAAAAAAAAATAATAAAAAAAAATTGGCAGCCATAGTAAGAGAACCGAATTAGCACAGTAGACCGTGACCCGAATTGTGGTACTTGTTTGGATACAATTTTTCGATGAACTGTATGCGTTTTGAAACATGTGCCACCAATAACAAATCAGTTCAATTGTAAGAAGTGGGAAAAAGGACTATAGCCGCTGGATAAATAGCTCACACATGTATACAGATGATATGCAAGACGTAACAAGTGGATGAATAGTGGAATTTGATGAATGCATACTAGCCGCAGACAATTTGCCGCTACTTCTATTTGACTTCCACTAGAGTGGTGGAATAGGGATATGAGCTCTGTCATCATTAATTCAAGCACAGAGCGACACACCGGTCCAATTAATTGAGACCCAGAGGGGCAGCCATGTTAAACTGTACTTAATTCAAAGGCTATGCTATAATTAGGAGTGTCACGATATCTGGTTTTCAAAGTAAGCTGTTTTAGCAGTTGAATTTCGAATCATGCTTACAACTTCGTGGATATATATGTTTCCTGACATTTGAAAATAATACAAATAATTTTGCTTCTGAACACTTAGTAATTATAGGTCAATTATTGTCTATTAGTATTGGTTTAAAATTTCAAAATTCAGGAATTTACCTAATTAAAACGAAATACGTTCACGTCTGAGAGTTATAAGATTTAGGTAGAATCCTTTTCAAACAACAAATAAGCAAGGTACTAAAATTCTTTAGACCTCAGTACATTCTGTAGTATGCAAGCCATGAATGCGACTACTAATGGAATGTGTCAAAAACGATGTTTTATAAGAGAAGAACAGCTTCTTAATTCACTATTAAGTACAATCGTAGAGAAAGCTTTATTTAATATCATTGTAACGTCAGGTTACAGAACGTACTCCATGCATTATCACGTAGTGTATGCCTACATATAAAAGGCTTCGAGCTTTTTCAATATGTCTGACTAGAATCCATCTCTCCACTCAGTGAAACAGCACTGAACATACGAAACTCTGGACTATAGTTATTCTTAATTCCAATTGGTGACTATGCATGGAAGTTTCTTCATTTCCGTTCATCTATAAAACTCTAGGTTAGTTTCGATAACCACTGAGGTACTCGCTCATCAATGTATCAACCCAGATATTTAATTATCTCAATACATCATTATTCAGGTGAAAGTGTTACTGAATATTCCACCTTGCTGATGATCAAAAAGGGGTTTTCTGTATTTAAATATTTAAAATATTTTTGTCTCTACGCTGTGTTGATGTATATTTCTTCTTTTCTTCGATTTTGGTCATCTAAGGACCACACAACGTAATCCTGTTCATTCATTTATTTTACTGCTTCCTCCTTTCTTGGGTTCATATGTTATTGTATTTGCTCTTTTCCTTCTCCTTGCAACCCTTGAAATTTTGTATCTCAGTCTTGTATTATAACATCTGTTAATCCTGTCTCTGTCATATCTTTACTCTTCGGATCCACTGGTTGTCATTCCTATTCTAGAAAACGTGATTTAAAAAAAAATAATCTTTGCAAGTGTGCTGTAATCCATTCTCATTATGTGACCAAAAGGTTGATTCTCCTCATTCTGTTCGTATCTGTTTTCATGATGCCCAAATTTTCCTCAAGATTTTCATTTTTCTCTTCCTCTTGATGTCCACTTATTAAATGCAAGGCACATTTTACAAAGATGTTTTGCCAGTCAGTTTCTACACCGTTTTCTTGTGGTGAATGCTGCCACTGTGCCAGAACAGATGGCCGAACCTGTCAGTCAGCGAGTTGGCAGAGATAATTTGGAGACTCGTCGCTCTGTCGGCTCCGTTGGAAGAAAGAAGTTCCGGTCTGGTGTGGTCCGGAACAAAAGGAGTGACGACCGTAATGAGAAGGAAGGAAGTCTGTGTCCGTCGCCAGAGGCAGCTCAAAGGCGCCGAGCTCGGGCCCGGCGGACAGTTACAGGCCGGACGATGCCGAGTTAAAAAATATGATACAAAATACCATCTTAGCAGGTTACTATGTCGATTCACACGTCTTATTAACTTTATCTACAGTTACACATGTCCTGATGATCTTTAATCCCTAAATTAATTAGTTGGTTTGTTCACCGAGCGTCAAATAATGTGCTCTAATGTCGCAATTAAGGCGAAAAATATCTTCTTCCGATAGTGTTGTCATGATTGCACCCTTCACACATATAATAACACGAGGAATTGGTAGATGTTGCGTAAACGCAATCGTTCCGAATATGCCACTCCACTGAATTTAAACAATTATAATATCAATGGAATCAACCTAAAAATTAATCATTTTGTATCTCCTTTATGTAAAAAAAAAGTGTTATAATGTTGTTTGATTGTAGTTCTGTGTACGATACTGTAGTTCAATTTTTAATTTAAACTATTAAGTTTATTTTCTTAAAGTATTACAAAAAATAGTTTTTTTCGGATGTAACACTTCTAACATTTCATATTATTTATCGTGGGCATTGTTAATGTACATTCAAATATAAATTTCCATCTAATGTTGATTTTTCGATAGTGCCAGACAATAGTGAACAAAACGTTACAGTGATTTCCAAAATTAAAAACAAAAAACTGGTTTCTCAAATTTCAACCAGAAATATTGCAGAAGCTATATTCATATTGAATGTTTTGGACAAGATGTTAAACTGATAACGCATCACCAATGGATTAAAAATTCTACTGCCGCAAGTAAGTAACTAAATTCGATCAGAAATTTATGCGCAAAAAAAGATGAATGCTATTTGTTGAAACTTTCTTATACTTCTCATTCTGACCTTATGTTAAAATTAAACTCACTCGATCTAAACCTCTAGCCTCCTAGGTTTGTACATTACTAGAAACTCCGTAAAAACCCGACCTGTAGTTTTTCAATGAATCCCACCCAAACAGACTGACAAAATCGTGGTGAACGAAGCGTAAGCTAATTCTCGCATTGTTTAGATTTGAAGAGTCGTGTGTGTGATTGTTATAGATAGGTATTGTTGACAATGGTGACTGAAGGAATTCCGTGTTGCGTGTGTCGAAGTTGAATAATTCGGTACTGCTTCCCGATTGCTGGCAGTGAATTAAGCTCTGTCACCCATCAGTAAGTGTCCAGCGGGATCGGACGCATGGGTGACGAGGTAGGCGCGCGCTGCACTTCGGCGCCACGCGCGTCGAGCGCCCCGCTGGACTCGGCTTTGCCGGCGGATTTTGTAGTAAGTATCACGACCCGGCAAGCCGATAAGGATTTGTAAATGGATGAAGACGCTACACCGGCCGCTGTGTTCAACATTCAGCGTATACACGGTGACGTGTAATCGGTCAGCAGAGACATAATGCCGAGAAAGCGTCCCACTACTCCACCAAAGAGGACATATAATAAACAGCCTCGTGCCGTCAACTACAGGAAGGGGGAGGTGCGCGAATCTACCGAAGTCAGCCTGGGGAGCGTGCACAAACTACGTGAATTGGTCGGGGGGGGGGGGGATTGGCTTGAAGGATACACTGGGCTACGTGGGGGAAGGTGGGGTTTCCTAGCCAGGCCCCGTAGCTTTCTTTTCATAACATTTGTCACAGTTAAAATGAATAACAAAACACACAACAGCGTGGGCATATCTATTTCCCTCACTTAACTATCTCCGTATGTAATTTACAATAGTTTGACTGGAGAAAACAGAAAAAAAAAATGTCTTATGGAATCAAAATTGGAAAAAAGCTACATGCTGTGTGCGTGTGTGTGTGGGGGGGGGACGGGGGTAGAGGCAAAAGCCACGTAGGGCTACATGGGGTGGTGAGGGATTCACAAGAGGCCAAAATGGAGATACGTGGTTTATGGACGCTCCCCTATCAGTGACAAAACTTAATACAGCAAAGCAACGAAAGAAAGCTGAAGCACAAAAGAAGAAGACCATGGAAGTCACTGACAATTCTGCAGCTTCGGCCTCTGGGCGTAATGGAGTCAGAGGGCGTCGTTCGCTGCCAGACAAGGAAGGCTTCATAATGCCGAAGAAGACAAGGAAGCCCCAACCTTCATTGGACCCAGCTGCGATGGAAAACCGTTTCAAAGCTATTACAGTCGACTATCCGCCGCGACTGGAGCCGAGATGCAATTCCATTGCCGGCCTCCGTAGCGTAGGGGCTAGAGTACTGGCCCCATGTTGAAGGTCGCTGGTTCGAGTACGGCCGAGGGCATGGATGTTTAAGTGTTGTTTGTGAGTGTGCTCGTCATGTCCGTCCTGTGGAGTGTCTAGAACAACTTGAAAGAGAATATACAAATGGAGAAACTGAAAGCACTGGATGAACTGAACTCATACTTGAGCTGGCTGTATGGCCTAAGGAAACCAAATGCCATCAATTTTTTAAAAAATGCCAATCCATCTTGCCTATAGTAGTGGAATTCGCAGAAAACTAAAAGACTCTTTATTACCGAGTGGCAGCTGCCTTCAAGAGTCCATTCGCTGCTAAAACAGCAGGTTGCGACAAAATTAAATTTAGCACGACTACTGCCGAACATTTTGTGGCCGTCACTTCACGCCTTCTACAGTGCAACATCCCTTACTACACTTTCCCAGGCGAAGCGGTGAAATTATTGAAGGTGGTGTTTCGTGCCATTCCTAGGACTACGCCATCAGAGACATTGAAAGAAGAGCTGACAGAAATAGGCCATTACGTGAGGTCCGAAGCTTAACTTCGTCGTCCCGGCAGTAACGAAGTAATGCCGCTTTTCCTATTAGTGTTACCTGACCTGCCCGGAAATCGCACAGTATTTCAAGTTGACAAACTATGCCACCTCAGAGTATCGACAGATAAACTACGATCGTCAGCTGGACTGCAGCAGTGTTTTAACTGTCAGTTGTTTGGTCATGTGGCACGCCATTGTAAAATGCTTCCGGTGTGTATGAAGTGTGCAGTGCCACGACGCAAAGTATTTCCATCCGCAAAAGGGCCGTGATCCACAAAACTGGGGAAACTGCAACGGTGGCCACGTTGCCAGTTAGAAAGGCTGTCCAGTCTATAAGAGAGAAAGCGATAGTCAAAGAGGAGTGGGGACAGCGGCTCCTCAGAGGGGTCTACTACAACAGCAACAGTCAACAAGTGTTGGAGTTCAATGAACTGTCAAATTCTGTTCCACGAAATTTTATCCCCAGATACTGAAGAAAACGAAGAAACAGAAGGACAACAAACTGGAATCGTTCACAGTACAACCAGACTTATCCTTCGCTGAGCTAACCAAAGACGTGATTGATACTTCGCCCGCCAAACATCCACAGCACCAAGACATTTCGACGGGACCGGTGAAGCAAGGTCCAGCTGCAAAACCCGAACAACCCATGGCGTTGAAGAATGAATCACCAAAGCGCAAGAGTAGTCAATATACTTGAGAATGTATTCAGCATGATGGTAAGCCTCCTAACGTGGCTTGATAGAATATCTTTGGACATCACAGCTACAGTGACGTCGGCGCTTACCAACACCACCGTAACCCAACAACGCAACCATGAATATGATGCCACACATTAATAGCCTCACTTTCTGTGTGTGGAATGCCAACGGCATTTATGGACAATTGCTTGAGTTTCGACAATTTCCGCGGGATGAAAATGTGGACATTTGCCTCGTCAGCGAGTCCGATTTGAAGCTGCACAAAACTATTTCTGCTACCGGTAAGACCGACTGACTGCCGGTGGGGGTCTTGCGCAGTACATAAAACACGGTATTCCCCACTGCGAAGTTCCTCTTGCTCCTATTCAGCAGGTAGAGGCTGTCGTGGTGCAGGTGAAAACATCCTAAGGCGCTATAACCGCCGTCGCAGCCTACCAACCTCCACGCAGAGTGCTCGACGAAGCCGACATCACCGCCTTATCACACTTCCTGGTAAAATCCTCATTGGGTAAAATATGAATGCCAAGCACCAGGATTGGCATAGCAGAACTGCTAATCCGGCAGTGAACCTCCTAAGACGTCTAGCCCACTGCCACAACCTATGTATATGGGCACTTGACGAATTAAGGCATCATCATGCAAATAGAAGTGGGCCTGATGTTCTTGACATTGTTGTAACAAAGGGAATCACAGGGTTTGTCTCAGCAACAATCCTTAACGGACTATCTTCGGAACACTCTCCTGTGCTAGTTGAGGTTGACATTGGGGAGTGGCAGCAAAAGAATCAACCAATTCCTGATTACAAACAAACCGACTGGAACTAGTTTACGGAAGTCGTAGCGACCAAACAGAAAATGGTTATAGTGGACGGGAATGTTGAGGAGGCTCTAAGGTTCGTCACCAACACTGTATATGGAGCTACAAAAGTCGCCACACCACTGGTTCATCCACGCATGCGTTCAGGCTTGCTTCCACCGCACCTCCTTGTGCAGATCAGAAACAAAAATCAGATCGCCAAGAAGTGGAAACTAAATGAGGAACCGTGACACTCGCCGCCTTCTCAATCATTTGCAACGAGAGGTGCCTCACCCGTCGGAGGAAGCCAATACCACCACTCCACGGCGACCGCGGTCTTGTATTTCTACAGGAAGACAAGGCTAACGCACTCGCCGACAACTTTGAGGAAAATTTCCAGCCTATCGATGATGACGTTGACCACCGCCACCACGGCGCAGTGCGTCATTGACTTCGACGGTACATGTCAGCCAACACCGACCATGACATCAACGGGATTGAACCGCCGGGATGCGAAAGGCAACTGGGAACTACAAATTGGGCAATAGAACACTCAGAAATCTACCACCACAATCCATCAACTACTTGGCGCAACTCTTCAATATCATCCTGCGTAATCAGACTTTTCAGAGAGCATGGAAGCATGGTCGGTATTCATAAGGCTGTGAAAGATCCAATCTTTCCTTAGCATTACCGGCCCATCAGCCTGCTTTCCGCGCTCAGCAAAATGTTCGAGCGAATTCTGCTGAAGCGTACTGACACCTACATCCAGGCTGCAGGCGTTATACCCGATCACCAACTTGGGTTCAGTTGAGGGCACTTCACAACGCAGTAGCTGATGCGTGTTGTGGAAACAGCGACAAAGGCTTTCAACGACAGAAGCTATTGTGGTTTGGTGCTGCTCGACATCGCCCGTGCATTCGACTCAGTGTGGCATACCAGTCTGCTGTGCAAGTTGTATGAATGGTGCTTGCCTGAATCCTATATTAACTGCTCCACAGCTACCTGTCGAGGCGCACCTTCTGCACCAGGGTCGGCGAGGTCCTGTCAACACGACTTCGCATTCGTTCAGGTGTATCGCAGGGCTCTGTACTGAGTCCTGTTCTTTATACCCTCTACACATCAGACATTCCAGCACCTGCGAATGTGAAAACGGCCATGTACGCCGACGATACCACATTCTTTACATACAGCCGAAGCAGAGCCATCGCCACGAGACGATTGCAGGAAGCTCTTCAGTAGAAGGTAGCATGGGCCAGGAGGTGGCGGATAAGTATAAACCCCGTCAAAACGCAAGCGATTATGCTGACGCAACGCCTAGGACGCCACGGACAGCAACTTCCACACCCGCAGCTTCAGCTCAGAGGTAAAACCATCCCCTGGGCACCAACTGCTCGCTACCTTGCCGTAACACTTGACTGTAAGCTGACATGGTGAGCTCACATCAAGGCCATCAGGCAAAGGGTAAGAACTTGGCTCCATTCTCTTTACCCGATACTTTAACGGGAAAGCCCGTTGGCACCACATCTAGGAATTGCCATTTATTGCTTTTTGACAAGTCCGGTAATTGAATATGCTTGTCCCGTCTGGGGATACACTGCTAATTGCCACCTGAGAAAGTTGTAGGTGCTCCAAAACAGAAAACTGCCCGATTGATTCCCCACTGTCGCAGTCCACGAGACGTCGGGAACTGCGAAGCTCATTGACAGATTAAGGCAACATGCCTATAAATTCTACAGTGCAGCACAACGCTCTTCCAATCCACTAGTCAGTTGTCTCGGCGAATATGAAACTGCCGTTTACAAACACTAGTGCTGACGGAGTCTATAGTGTTAATGAGATACAGCATTGTCATAATTTATGAATCGTTTCCCTGCAATCACTCGCAAAAACCAACGACTAAAATGAAATAAAGCTCATATTTCGTTTGATTATAGATTTGAATTGAACCTTTAAAGACTATGATACAGATGTATCGGCGCAGTCTTTATACACGGTGACACCTTCATTGGCGCAACATTACAATGCAGTGCCTTCCGAGAGTCAAACAATGTGTGCGTAACTGATACCCGAAAATCACAGGAACATTTGGAGCAACAGGATTTGTAAGAGAATGTTCAATAAACAAAACGGATTAAGACAACGCGGGGTCTGTAGCAAATGTGAACAAAAGATCCTTGGTTTACTTTAGATATTCAAGTTTAGGATTTAAAATGAAACAACAGATATACAAACTACGTTTCGTGATTTAATGTGCGCAAATTTGGAGATAATAGTAGCCAAATCAATACCCTAAGAAAATAATATGTACTTGTCACAATACAGTGTACAAAACCGCCCTCCTTTAAATTTTAGAAATTAATTGAAAGTGTTTTAATGTAGTCGATGATATAGTTATCTCTGAACAACTAGCTGTAGTAGGTCAGAGATAGTTTGTTTTGGTTTTTCAGCGAGTGTTGAAGTAGACACATGGCGTAACAAACAAAAAAAAATGTGTTTTAAGTTGTGCTCTTAGTGGTTTAACGGGTATATACATAAAATCAGTGTTGAGTGTTTAACCCGATTTAACTACGTAATGCATATTTTACGCCTGTGTTAGTTGTCGGAGACCAAACATATGAGTTTTGGTTTGTGAGTAAGTGTACGCGGTACTGCATATGTGTACGATGGATTTCGGCGTGATTATTCCGTGTTTATAATTGCCCGTGGCAGCTAATGTGAAATCAATTTGGCAATATTCGTTACTCAAGGAGATTAGTGAACTCAAGGAGTGACTTTCCACGAAGTAAAGACTGTTTTATTTAGCCGTTACGAGCATTAAGAACAGACGGTGTATGACGAACAGTTGGCAGTTATATTACATTAAGTGCTTGCAAGTCACTTACCACTCTAACGAATTGCAATCCTCGGATAAATGTTATTGTGAAGTGTATAATAGTGTTAACATTTATTTTCCATTGGTGGTCGGAAATTAGTACACTTAAGGAACTAGCAGAATAAATGTGTTCATGTATTTATGAAAACGGAGTGTTTATTTTATTTTCTACGAAGTGCACGTAATATTCCCGAACCATCCAATGGTGGCGACCAAAGTACATTAAAACGAATTCCGATTACACCTTTCTTTAGGTAAATAACATATTTCATAGTGAAATATCGAAAAAAAACTATCAAGTCAAACATGTTATAAACAGTATATGTAATTTTCACAGTTGTTTGACATACTGTACTCATTGAAGCTAGATCAATAAGAAGCATAGCCGCGACGTCCCGTGAAGGTACTGGGCACGATTGAGAAATAGTTATG
Source organism: Vandiemenella viatica (assembly GCA_031002005.1). Lineage (NCBI taxonomy): Eukaryota > Metazoa > Arthropoda > Insecta > Orthoptera > Morabidae > Vandiemenella > Vandiemenella viatica. The sequence goes on from JARYHS010008074.1 coordinate 245,447,721, forward strand.
ACTGCATGTGTGACTTTAATTCTTTCTGATAACGAACAGACAAAAAGGTCACAGCTGTACCACATTTAGTTCAATTTTGGTTCTTACAATCATTTAAAAAATACTTTTCATAACTTTCAAATAATTTTTATTAATGTTTAATGTCATTACCGTAATAATATAACAGATAATAATAACTTTTGAACTGACAAGAGACAAGGTAACTCTATTAGTTACATTTAGTTATTGTCAGAGTCCTGTGTCCTGCTAATATATTTAGAGAAGCAGTTAGGTATCTCGTCCTCGCGTTATCGAATATAATGGAATCACGTTAACCTATAACTTCTCACTTTTTAACTGAAAATCTGAATCAATTGCCGGACAGTAATTACAGCATTTTTTTAATAGATCATCTAAAATTATGCTACCATCTAAGTTTCAGTCCTTATTAAACAGTGACAGTATCCGTTAATATTTACGTTTGTAGCTTTCTTTGTTTACGTAATCTTGATTTGTTTGACAGACACTGTTCATGCATGTGTTTCACAAATATTTTGTAATCCTTAAACTTGTTCCTGAATTTTCAGTTATTCTTTGTTATTTACCAATAATCCACAAACTAGGATGTAGTAGCGAAAGAGTTGTTTAGATAAAGGCCACAAAAGTTGACAAATTTTTCCTTCAAACACAGTATTTTTTTAAAATTCATGTTGCGGTTGCACCACTTGTTAACATAGTAACTACAAACCTCTCTGTTTTACTTTCCTTTTTATATTCAGATTTAATAAATAATTGACCGTTTCTTCAAGGCAATACCTAAAAGCACTTTGAACATTATCTAGCTAATTTTGCAATGGAAATTTACTGTAGTAAGTAGCTTTGGCGAAACGTGCTACACCACAGTTGATGTAAACTTCTTTCTCCAACCGTGAGAAAGTATAGTCTATTAAATATTACCAATCGATATCTGACTTTACGTAATTTGCAGAGAACTGAAAGCATAGTCGAAACCAGTACCCGTACAAGTACCCATAAAATTTACAATACCTATTGTTAATACTACACGAAGTCGGATTTTTGACTTCCATTCAAATAATTTCTACTACATGAAGAGAAAATTAGAAATTTATTGCCTGTGGTAGATGATATACCGAATACTGTACTGTATATTCACACTAATTGCGACATCAAAAATATTTAATTAATTTTATTTATTATAAATTTATCACTTAATATTTATCATGAGGGATGTGAGTTGATCATCAAGGCACCAATTTAAAATTACTATTTATTAGATCACTTATATGGATGCATTAATTAATTAGACGTGATTAAGAGATGTGATTTGTTATTGTAAACTGTCCGGCATACATTGTTGTTCATCAGGGTCGTTACTGGGCTAGTAGACGCGGTAGGTGAACGCACTCAACACACACAATACCGTTTGTTGCTCCTGTGACGGCAGCTGCGGGCAGGTCCGTGGTGGGTCTTCTTACTACACGACTGCGGGAAGTGGTCTGATCAGCTCACGGGTGGCGTCGTGTTCGCCTCACGTTCGACGCAGCACAGACGTAGAGTGACCCCTCAAGCAGCTAGGACGGGAAGATGTCGACGCAGTCTGGCGACGAACCTGCTCCTTGCAGATACAGACTGGAAAAACTCTTCCAGCAGAAGCGCGAACTCACACTCGCACTCGCGTATTCTTCCAACGTCCGTGCGTACAGCCACGAGGTGCACACCCGAGTGTCCTCCCAGCGAGTCCCCACGCCACCCTTCCGCCTAGCGGTCCAGCGGATTAGGGGAAATGGGAGGGGTAGCCACATTCCTTGGTTGACAGGTACCTGTCTGGTATCTAGCTGCAGCCTCACAAATATGTTCACAAACGTTACTGCAACATCACACGGCTGTAATGTGTCATAACAATATATATCCAGCGCTCATTTTAGTTAATGTTCTATCTCTGATCTCTCAATAAATATTTCTGAAGCAAGATTGTTCCCTTTAATGTTTTCAACATAATCATTGATAGTCGAGAAATATAAACTTTCATTATGAAGCCATAAGTGCTCCCCGTGGCACTAAACGCAACGTTCTGTACGATGTTGTTTAGTAAAAAAGACTTTTCAGTTGTTTGTAAATAGTACTATACCACTTCAGTAAAATTATTATTATTCAGAACAACTATTGTTTTGGAAGAATGAAGACTTTCCAGGTGTGTTATAAAATCTTCCCCACAGAGGGATGCGACTTTCTTCGCCGGAAGATGGAGTCTGAGAACGGCCCCGAAACGTCTTATCTGTTCACCCGGTGGGAGGTATCAGCAGATTTTATACAACTGTAGTTTTAATACAAAACCAGATCTGAAAAGGTAAATTTTAACAATTTTAACATGAGTAGAATGTCGAAAACACGAATCAAGTAAAAATCTAGTAGTTGCCTGTAACTTGTGGAACATATTGAAAAGAAAAAATAAATCACAGATTTATCTGTGAACTCCAGTAACCTATTGAAGCACCTTCAACGCAGTTCAAAAAAGAAAAGTTCTCCCTTTGATAAATTGACCCCACTGGAGGCAGCAATATAGGAGGCCCCTGTACGCAGCCAAAAATTTTGTTAAGATGTTGTTGGATTTCAAAAAAGGTATGCGATACTACCCCGCTTTGTACTATACGTCAACAACTACGTGACCCCGTCTTCCTTTCACTTAGTCCCTACCTTTCAGATTACAGGGCACTGATTCGGATAGCGAGCAGTGGAAGTAATTTCGCGAGAATGGTATTACCCAGACTTCGGTTTAATTGTTGTTGGATTAAATATTAACACCGAATTCGTGTATTTTCTCCTGTTTTTCTTGTTGATTTTCCAATCCTTTATCTCTCTTTCGACCTTGCAGATACTGAACTGTAGTAGTATTCAACCTTCGTCTGGCGTCTTTTATGAGGTAACGATATTAAACAACTTCCGTTTCGGTAACGACTTTTGTTGTTGCCTTGGTTGTCCGGGTTGAACCGCGTCAATTTATGAAAACCTAACGTTTCGGCCAATTATTTGGTGGCCTTCTTCAGAGGATTGTCAAGGCTGGAGTCGCTGTCGCCTTTATATAGCTCCCGAAGAGCGCGCTAACCGCGTCACTCAAGCTACCACCGCCAGCAATGGGGGCTTGCGTCCCGCGCTTTCCTGATCAAGCATGACCATATTTGGTCAAGTTGTAGCCAGCCGTCCACGTTCATATAATATGGTCTCTTTTTAATTTCTAGCACTTCTTACGCCTGGGCCACCATCTGCTTTCATGAACCAGTACACTAGTGTTACTAAGTAAAATTGCGTGCCCACTGTCGACCGAATGTTGTGCTACAGCTGATTTGCTGACGTCGTTATTTTTAAGATGGCTTATGTGTTCACACAGCCTTCCCTTGACCGTCCGTGCAGTCTAGCCGATATACACTTGGCCACAGCTACAGGGTATTTGGTAATGGTATTATTATGAATTTAAAATTATTAACAGAATTGTAGTAAAATTATAGAATTGAGTAAATGATATCAAATAAATGTTTTTATTGTACGTTTTGAAGTGAAGTGACCCCACAGCAAAAGAGCTAAGTATAAACGTCATATAACGATTTATCGTGGGTGTAAGAAGCACAAAATTGTCAAGAATACTTGAAATTTTAAATTCTAACTTTTAAACGATTCATTTTCTCTCCGCATACCTACCTGAAATTCTGTATAAAGATTAATACTGCGAAATAAACGCCACATTTACGAGAATAGGAAAGGTCGGTGTGTTTAGAAGAAAATTTCACTATATTTGATCAAAATCGATTTTTTTTAAAAAAAAAAGCAACATTTGGAATTGTATAAGATGTAAAACAGCTGTTATTCAGTACCATTGATGTATGTTTTTATTATATCGACTTTTGTATCACCCCATAGTAATATGCACAGTAGAGATCAATCCAAATGACCGGTGAAAGGCGAAGTAAATAAGAAAGATGAGTTACTGTCTGTACGCCAGGATAACAAATTCCAAACTGACAGATTTCATTGCCGGCAGTTAACCACTTCAAACAACTTACAGTGACACGTTGAACTAAACTGTTTACCGGTGGTCAAAAATAGCATCGTAAGTAGTCGAACGATAACGTTACATGATAAATTCAAATTTTATACCCATAAGGGTCAAGACTGCTAACTGAAACCAACTTCGTTTTTTTCTAATTGTTTTTATCACTGACAACCATATCATCAAGTATACTGAACATGAATGAACCAGGCACAACAACTGAATTTTGCAAAGTGATGGTTGTACCAACATTACCATATGATTGCGAATTGTGGACTTTGACTGAACAACAAATAATGCGGATAGAAGCAGCTGAGATTTTTTAGAGCTGTAGCTCTGGGATCACTTTACTGGAAAAGAAAAGAAGTGAAGAAATCAGGTTAGAACTGAAAAATTTTCATATAAATGAGGAAATAATTAATTATAGGAAGAAGTGTATGGAACTTGTGAAACATATGGAAGACACCTAACTATCAATCTACGATAGACGGGTAAAGAGATACGCAGGTTCAAAGCAGTAAGCTGGCAGAGAAAAGGAAACAGTAGTACCTGGAAAAGACAATTATATTTACTATTACTACGTGATTCACTACAAATTGGGTAACGGAGAGAGCGTTGCACTTATCCTGATGAGTAAATGTTTATGATTCACATGGATCGATCTAGGAAAACCTAGATCAAAATAGCCGAAACGGTTTCTCGAGACTCCTCCTGTAGGAATTTGTCGCTAGGAATATCGTTTTTATTTCATTCCATAATCGCTAGAAAAAAGTCGGTTCTAGGGTTGATTTCTGTTATTTTCTCGGTCGTTCCTAGTATTAATGTTGCTTGTTTGCTGTCGTGCTGAAATAGATTTGTCATGAACTTTCAATTTAACTTCTGATGAGAACAATGCTTATGGTGTTCCAGGTTTTATCAAATCAACCCTTTCAACATCACACATTTTCTCTAGCCATAAGTACTTGTCACGAATCGGGCAACCCTTCTTTAGAATTTCTCTAATAACTATCTTTAACGAGGGCCCCACACAGAAGAAAAATATTCTAAGCGTGGTCGCACAGAATCGATTTAACTTCCGGCGTACACTGTTTTAACTACGACCTAAGAAACAACTTTCCAAACTATCTTTTGAATATATTCATTCAACAAAAAAGTACCACGAATTTTCACCTATGTATTTAGCGTAACATACCATAAAAAAAGACGGTGTCATTTATTACATATTCAGAGCTAAATGAAGTCAATTTTTTTACTTATATTTATGACTTGACACTTTTTAGCGTTTAATTCCAAGTGCAAGGCTTCGCATCGTGCTACTACTTTTACAACATCGGCTTGTAACAAAACGTAGTCTGCTTCCGCCTTGTCTAACGGATGTTTCCTTCCTACTCCTTGTGCTCGGTCGATAAGGCGTAATACCCTCAGCAATTAAAAAAAAAAAAAGAATAAAAATATCCACGTGAGAGGTGCCTGGCACGTTCTTCGACACTTTTATTGGCTATGTCAGCGGTTCTTACCCGAGGCTGCTACGACATGAAGTAATCGTCGGCTAAGTGCTGTGTGTAGGAGTAGTTAAATTGAATCTCAAATTTGGTATGCTATCAAAATCAGTTTATAGTCATCATCCGCAGTTACAATATTCTTGATAAACGAACATCGCTGCTTGCAGTATAGACTTTTAAGTTATAGGGCCTTTAAATAACTGCTTTTATCATTCAATACCAAGCTTACCTCACATACGTATTCAGGTCGAATAGTCAAAGCATAGTAATCCGTAGTTTTAGCTCACACCAAGTACAGAAGACTCTGCAAGTCGGAGGTGGTCAGAATTAAATGCAAGAATAGAAGGATATTTGCATGAGGTAGGCGTCAGTATTTACTACAAAGTATGTTCACAAGCTAACGTCCCAATCATTCCCCGCTCAAAAAACAAATACACTCAGTTTTACAGTATCAAACTGGAGGACAGAAATATAAAGTGCGACCGATAATGATGACATACCCAGGTAGAAAGAAAGTTTTATAGTTTCATTCAGTTTTTTTTATTTCGTTTAGGAGTTTAAGGGTTAATTCATTGAAAGATAACCATTTGCCGTCTGTTCACTAAACGATGGAGATTGTTTTCAGTTGATTAGGCCACTTAAGAGCGTCGGGAAATTTTGCTCAATAACCGTTAACGGCAATCAGTCCACAGAGGACCGGTTTACTGTTTCCTGTTGGCACCTTCTGTAGCCAGTTGCCGGCGTTACTCCTCTGATTGGTCCTTTAGAATCTCAAATTGTGCTATTTTGATAAAAAAAAAATTGGCTCAATTAGCACTCGCTGAAGGGTTCTAATGTATCAATTATTTTGAAACGACATCGACACAAAGAATAATCTGTACAGCTAATTTCCTGCTTTGCACGTATCTGTTTTTAAAGCTGTTACTTCTGTGTTGAATATTTTATTTTTTATCGAATAAAACCCTTTTTTGTGCAGAACACCTATAATGAAGATTTTGTTCAGTAATTAGAAGATGAATTTAAAAAATATTAATTTCTGTGTAAGCAACGATTACAACAGGGCTTGAACGGGCTCTCACAATGATGTAACAATGATACGCAATTATTCAAGGTACTTTGCTTGGCAACGTGTTAACACTCCACTGTGAATTGTCTTCAGTTCAATCAGTTTCCATACAAAACATAACATGTTGTTAGTTATTGTATGTAGTAATTGCACAATACCAAAATCGTGACATGCAAGTTGTAACCCACAAAACCCATTCTTCTAGGATCAAGTTTTTTGACTGTTTACTGACATATATGAGATCTTGTTCTAACCTAAATCTTTACAGAGAGTATTCATGTTTCTGAAACAAAATGGTTTCTATGTCATGAACAGTTTACTTAAAATAATCAACTCACTTGATCATTATGCCATAATTTTTTTATTAAAATGAAGGGGATAACATTTACGATTAACTTGTAAAACACCTAAGAGTTGTGAGGAAAATCTTGGTAAAAGAACACAATTCAGATATTTGTATAGGTTTAAGTTTTAGTATGTAGTTTATTAAAATATGAAATGCATAGTGGCCAATTCAGCTGATTTTCTGATATATTAATTTTTTAAATCAACAACGAAAGTGAATATACACTGAAGAGTGCAGACGTACCTTATAAAAGATCTCCTAACTTCTTATATGTAAACAGGCTCTACACTTTGCACTATTTTAACCAGAATTTCTTTTTGAGATTTCATTTCTCTTAGTAGGTTTTTAACTCATTTTGAAACATACTCCTCTTCCAACTAATAGTTTTACACATTAGCAACACTTTACTATCAGCCTTTACCAAATTCTTGCTAATCTGCGTGGCCATATGTTGAATGCTTCCCTCAACGACCCTCATTTCAAACAATGGACTCGTGTCTGATTCGGTGAACGAACGACGCAGATTGGCGGTAGACGTGTGCTTGCATTACTGTCGTCATCCTAGTAGACGGTGTGCCAATAAATTCCAAACTAAGCCTAAAAACAAAGTAAAATTTAATTTGTTACTTAATTTTGTGGAACTTTACTCACAACAGAAATTCGCGACATATAGTGTAATACAAGCAAAGAATTCAACATACAAATATGAGTCGAAATGTTTCACTTTCAGGGTTGCCTTTGGATAAATACAATGAAAATAACCAGTAATTTGACTTTTCGTATTATTTGGGGGTGAAACCATAGATGTGTACCAAATTATCTGTTTCTAGGTCCACAGGAAGAGCTGCCGGATTATGATGATGTTGTGCCATAGTCTGTTAAAACTGAATTTCACAAACTTCCAAGAAAGAAGAGGAACAATAATTAAGTTTAGTAAGCTCCATTAGAAATGAAAATCTATTACGAATACAGATATTAGGATAGAAAGCGACTTGACATTTAGGGTAGATAGGGAGTAAATACAAGGAAATTCGCCAGTTTTACAAATTTCTTATGGTTCGGCGGTAAAACCTAAGCTGTGCACGAAATTTCAGCTTTCTGCGACTACAGAAGCAGTTTGGAGGTTCGATGATCATCAGTGGGTTAGTGAGTGATAAAATGTGTGTAATTTGCATATGAATAATTTCCTAACGAAAAACCTGAACAAAACAATATTCAATTATTTAGCTAAGCTTGCTGATATCTGTGAATATTAGAAAGTTGAGCCATGTAGCATTATCCAGTATCAAAAATGGCCCAAATCTCTTCAAGAAAAGAATAGGCAGTGCCGCCGTTTATTCGAACTTAACAAACTCTTATGATAGCGTCCCTTGACAACCAACATGTAAAACAAAATTTGTTGTGTTTAAAAGAAAGAGATCAATTAGTCCGTCCACGCTTATAGCTATCCGCAAATTTTACTTTGTACTATATTATTGATTTTGTTCTACATGATCAGAAAACCAATCATACCCAAGGACCGATTGGAACGATAACCTTCACCAGCTAGTTGTGACAATGCTTCTGTGTAGCATAGAGGACGTGGTAATAGAAAATCTCTTTGCTCTCTGCCTCGGCCGTGATCTCCAAGCATAACTGAGTGATGCTATAAAGTCAAAAGTACTAACGGTATTTAGCGAAATCAAAACCACACCATTTTTCCGTCACGCATTATTTCTAAAAATTTTTTTTTTTGTGGCGAGGTAACTTTCTCCTATAATAATTAATTAAAACGATAAATGATGTATCACTTTAAGGATTAAGTTCTCATATTTGGTAACAACATTAATGAAGAAATAAATGTTCCGAAATTCAACTCCTTACGGCAAAATTATGAACATTCAGGGTCACGGGTATGTGATTGTTCAGGCTCAAGCTGCTTGGCTTCGCATTACCGTTGGATAGCAGCATCACATACCACAGAGATATATTGGTAAACTGTAAGTATTTTCTAGAGTAAGGAGCTTCTGCTAGGGAAACATTTCATCATTTCTAATTGTTACGTAAGACGTTTAAGTCTTTTGCTGAATACCTATTCCAGTTGACAAAAACAAAAACAATTGATACAAATGATCAGGTTCTTTTTTCATGCTACTAAAAACTACCAACCTCACTACTCATCGTATTTCGCACCGGTCGCTTAACTATAGTATATTTGAGATGTACAGAGCTGGTGAAGAACACAGTTTCAAAACATCAGCCGTAACTGGGATTTGAAGAGCGAACCATTCGATCCCAGAGATCCACCAAACAACTCGACAGCGCTTCTGGCGTACACTGTTTATTGAGTGCTGGCTTTGTGGCAATGGACAGGAAGTTGGGCGACCTGCTCTCTATGTAGCCGCAGCTGGCTACCGCAAGCGGAAGCTTTTGTTTATCGTCGTTTGTTGTGTGATACACGAGTTCTCTGTGACCGCAGTCGGGCTAGTGGCGAAACTACTTTGTCCGTAGAGTATTTGCTGAAAGCAACATGTAACATAGTTACAGGTAAAAGAACATCGCCTTCCTCTTAAAATAGAGATTGTATTGAAGTACGATTAAATATAGGGGGAGGGGAGGGTTCTGATAACAATATTTATTAATAGGATTATTCTGTGGATATGGGAGAAAGAAAGACTATCTCTTCAGCGTGTTTTGTAAGTAGTCCACATCACAATACACCGAGCCCGGTGCATGGGCGCTAACGGTAGCATCTTATATTACGGAATACCCGTCAGGTCATCCAAGTTTGTGAGTATGCATTGCTGAATGTAAACTGAAAGTAATCAGAAATTTAAAAGGCATTGAAATCATTACCTCATTGCAAAAATACAACAGTAAATACAAAAAAAAAAAAAAAAAAAAAATGATGAAATGAAGCTAAAATACAGGGTATATATTTCTGACCGGTATCCTGGTAATTTATCAAGCAAAATGTTTGTTATATTTGTTACCAACTACATAGAAATTTAAATAGACGAGGGTAATATATTTAATAACTGAAAAAAGAGGTAGATCTTGTTGAAAGTAATAATAATTAAACTCTATTACGTTATAAACGTTTCAATAGGTAGGCGAATCTTCCGAAACAGTTTAAGGATTTTTATTTTGTAGATTCTTATATCAGTAATGGTACAGGAATTTACACAATAATTATTCTGCATAAAAAGAAAACCCTTCTGATCAGAGTTCAGTTTAATTAAAAACTAACAAAGTGAGCGGTAGCTGCGTGTGTTTACAACAGAAATGTTTGTTTTAAGTGGGAAAACAAAGTAATTAATGGAAAACTTTATTTGAGAAACTATTCAATTCAGTCTTACGCAATTCTAATGTTCACAGTGCAAATTATAGAAAACAAAATTAGATATATGTAGCTTTAGGTTTTATAAAACTTGTTTTTAATAAATTTAAATGTAGTTGTACGTACATCCAATTTTTTTACAGTATAATTCTTTTTTATGTTACTTCTCTACACTTGTTCAACAGATTTCTCATGACTAAGATCTTTCAGATACAGAATGTCTAGTAACATATAAATGATGCAGAATGCGCACAGTGAAAACTATTATATCCTTCAACCCACAGACTGACGTATTAAAATTTATTACTTCATTGTGGAAGGGTAGTATCAACACAGTTAATAGTTGCTTGCATAGACTTCAGTGGTCATACACATTGTTTTATTGATTTTCCGGATGGATAAGCATCATTTCATTGAAACCTAGAACTTCAGCGATCATTATGTGACTTTCAGCAGAGTCCTGATTAAAAAAATTGACGTGGTCCACGCTGATAACAAAAAAATGACAGTTAACAATTGTGCATCAATTCCTGTCTCATGTACGAGTTTCCAATAATGCTGTTTATCTGTAAATCTACAAAACGTTTTCGGAAATTTACTATCCATATCACAAAAATTTTAAATTTCTTGATGGTATTGACGTTTGAAGCTTTTAGATACTCGTATTGAAATTTTGAACCTCGCAACTTGATTGAAACAGCTTTAAAATTTTCTGTTAGAAAGTACATGAGAAAATATATATACTCAGAAAGAACTGCTCCTAAGAATACCGAGTTTTCTACAGGCATTTAGATTTTTCTGTATACATCGAACTTAAAATGGTTTTCTGTGTTTGGAGGCCTTATTACTTTAAGATGAGTATCCCTAAAATCTTGTGCGATCAGTATTAGAATACTAATAAATTCTCTTTGTTTCTAAAATTAACTTATTTTTGTACTTTATAAACAAATTTTCTTGCAAAAAGTTGGTACTTTAAAACTGATGTTAATTGGCCAATCCAAATCTAATTTCGGTGTGTCCGCCTTAAAAACCAGATGACTAATCCACTGTAGTTGTTTGCATTTACTTGTGTACAAAACTCATGAAATAACAGGGTCTGAGCTTTGATGCAAATGTTTCCAGGAAGATGGTTAATATGATTTTACTGTTTGATGAAACATTTGGACTGATATTAGAATGGAAAAGGAAAAATATTTGTATTATTTTTTTCATGAACTAATTAAACCATATAGCTGCAGTTTCATTAATATCAAAGTGATTTTGTCACCAATAATTTATGATTAAGGCACTCAAATGCTTTTGTTAGATCAGAAAAAAATTCAACAACAAAAATTGTAACCATTTTTGGATGACCTGTTCTGGAATCCAAGTTGTTAAGCATTCATAATACTACGAAATGTAAAATGATTAATAAACTATTTTTAACAATCTTTAAGAATATCAGAAGTAACGAAATTGATCGGTAGGTATCTACATACGTCGCATCTAATATTGCTAATAAATGTCTTAAAATATAGGGCGCAATAAGAATGATATCTATACCAAAGGTACATATTTTCAATATTTTAGTTCTAATATTTAATTTCTTCCGTATTTTTTAATATATTTACAGTACTAGACTATCACCGATATCAATTGTATCTTCACAAATCTGTTTTGGAAAATAGAAAAATGAAGCCTTAAAGCATCAGATTCTGGGAAAGGAAGGGTATTTACATATCTAATTTATTTCTCTCTGAAATAAGATACTTGTTAAATATTTTACAAATTTCTCCTATATCGTTAAGTATGCAACTTTTATTTTATTTTTAAGAACCTTACACAATTATAGATGTTCCTAATTCTTATTTTATGACATTTCAAACAGTTATAATTTCATAAATAGAGTGCTTGACATAATCTGATACATACAAATTCTTCGCTTTTCGGTGTAATTTCTTAGTGTTTTAAACATAATGCATATAGTGAAATTTTAGTTTATTGTTTTCACATTATCGTGCTCTAATTTAAACTCTCTTTAAACTACCATAACCTTTAATTTGGTTTGTTTACTTCCCTCCGACACAACCACTTTCCAAGGTATTTGGGCGTCATAATGGATCGTACCTTGTTGTGCAATAAACATCTGGCCAACCTTGCAGCAAAACTAAGTATTGGAAATAATATTCTGCAAAAGCTAACTGGCACCTCCTGGGGAGCATCCGCTTCCACACTTCGTACCTCAGCATTGAATCTTGTGTATTTCGCAGCTGAGTACTGCTCTTCTGTCTGGATCAATAGCACCCACACCTAAGATCGACATACTTTTGAACCGGACAATGCGATAATTAATTCACTCCACTATACTGGCTACCCAATTTAAATAACATCGAACCGCCTTCGATAAGACGACGCAATGTCCTAATTGACCAATACAATAAGATCTATGATAACTTGGACCTCCCTATCCCCGACGACATGGAAAACCAATTAAACCGAGAAGTCAAAGAATACAAATAGCAAAACAGTTTATATCCAATAACTTTAAGGGGAGAGAAGCGTGGGGATCAGAGTGGATAACCTCAGCCTCACCAAAATGGCGATCCCTCAGACCCAGCCCTTTAAAATATTTGTTTTAAAAAATTATATATAGCAGAATGTGAGTGGATTAATTATGGTTTAGTATATTTTTCTTGTAATTAATTATGAATTTTTGTAAATGAAAATTGTTTTATGGAATGAAAAAATATAAATGCTATGCAATAAAATCAAGGGCAGTATTACGTATGAAACATTGATTACAGGTTTGTAATTATCTTATATCTTTAAGCGAGCAATTCTTGTATATATACATATTTCGGATCTGGGAAACGACTGTGACGATTTGGATGAAAATCGATATTTAGATAACGTTTTTGACTTTTAACATTACCTAAATAGTTGTCTTCCCTACAAAAAAGCGAGTTTACAAAATACGAACGTTTTGCTCTTGGCATCTCGAAAACGGCTCTAACGCCATCTCGTAGATGATTCAGGTACCAGGAAGCTAACTTATAGTACCAGGAAGTAACTAATATTTTTCTCTTTGGTTTCAAGGAACTTATATATTAAATGAATATTTCTTGTATGCTTGCTGACTCGAGGGAATACCAGCGCTGAATGTTTAATTGTAAAACATTTCAAAAGAAGATATTTAAAAAGTGGCTTTGTCAGACCTGATAGTTATATTTACATAACTTCTTTGAAACTTCTATAGAAAAGGTGGTTTTCATTAAATACCACCAGTAATATTGTAAAACATCTAAAAAGGAGATATTTAAAATTTGGCTTTGTCAGAAGTGATACTTTATTTGACAAAAACTTCTTTGAAAATAATATTGGCAGTAACAATGTAATCATTTCAAGAAAACCTAATAGAAAATCGTCTCAACCAAGTTACTTGAACTTCGCCCAGTGAAGACTCAATTGAAGAAAATCTTTATCATTATTCACGATATTTATTTAACCTATTGCAGCTCATAAGTAAGTAGGAAGGAAATATATTGAATGTATAACAAATATGAAATTAGTGGGGAAAAAGGTGGTTACTGCACTAGCTCCTAAAAAATTCTGGCTACGATCCCGGGTTCAAATTCCGGTGGGAGCAAGAAATTTTAAGATATGTATTTAACCATATGTACTACGGTGGGGCGTTCTGTGGTTGGATTTCTACGTTAAATTGTAGGTCCCAGAGAAAAGCAACTGGGCGTCCTATCTCTGATAGAATTGGTTAATATGCTTCCTTCTATCCAATCTAATACTATTATATGAGAAACTCTTGAAAATTTATAAAATGGGGGCTGCACCACTTTCTGAACCTCGGCGAAATTATAGTAACCTTTGAAATTTTGTTTAATTGCTTCGTCAACATGTCCTCTTCACATTTTACGCTCTTGCTTTGCGGAAAAGTCGCTAGCAAAATAAAAAAATGCCGAAATGTGATGCGAGCAACTGAGCTATCAGCACTGCAAAAATAACAAAAAAATTAACGGTACAGGGATCATATCAACCTAAACAGTTACGTTTAATCATAGATTTCGTGGTTATGTTGAAATAAAGCCTGGACCAAGAGAAAAATTTTACGCAATTTTGCTTTCTGCGGCGTCCATCGGAAATGGTGTATTTGAGTACAGTGCAAGCAATCTCTGCTTGTTTCTATATATGATGGCGGGCATCACCGTATTACAACTCGGATAAAAATTGTCTATTTGTCAATTAAATGCAACTTTTCCCAACGGAGAAAAGCTGAAACGGCAAGAAAACATTACAATAAACGATTAAATCAACATTTTAAGAGACTATCACTGATTTTTCAACGCTGACGTCATCCAACGGCTGTGCGTTGCTGTCATATCTCGTCATTTTAATTAAATTTCTGGCAAGTTTTCCGCAAAGCAAGAACGCAAAACGTAAAGAGGACATAATGACGAAGCAATTAAACCAATATTGCGTCGGTTCCGAAGGTGGTGTAGTCCCCGATAAATTTAATGTCTCACAAACACCTCTAAGGATTTGGATGAAATCTTGCATATTGAACAGAAATCGAAAGGGGGCATCCACAAATTACGTGAGGTGTTTTTCCAGATTTCTGGACCCCCCCCCTCCCCCCTGGTGAGATTTCGTGAGATCTGGCCGGACCCCCCCCCCCCCCCTCTGGTGAGATCTGGTCCGTGAGAACCCCCCCCCCCTAGAAATCGCCCTCGAAACTTTTGTAGACCTTTTTTTTAGGTCACACCCTAACTTTTTCGACGAAATACCCTCCTAAAATCGACTTTGGCGCAAATTGTAGACCTTTTTTTTGGCTCTACTGTCCCCAAATTTTTCGCAAAATCTCACGTGAGATTTCCGTAGACCCCCCCCCCTCCCCCCTGGTGAGATCTGGTGAGATTTCGCCGGACCCCTCCCCCCCCTATTTCACCTCACGTAATTTATGGATGCCCCCAAAGATGCCAAGGGAAGATCGGTCGCCCAGGTACTTAGTATTGATGTGAGCTACAATGTTTGGAGAATAATTTGCGATGCTTTTGTCTTGTTTATATAGATAATTTTGTGTTTAAATATCTTTAATTTTCATTTTAGTGTGTTTCATGATGTTTGTGAATGATTTTGTATTAATTCGGATTGTTTTAATGTGATTTTGATTGTTAGCTGCATTGTCGCCGTTCGAGATACATGGGGCGGCTTTCACTGTATTATTCTGGAAATTTCTGTTGTGACTATATAAAGCGAACGGCAGAGACGAATTTTAGTTTAAAAGTTTTATTTTGAAGGAGTTGTTTAGGTTTGCACGTACTCTCCGAATTGTCACTTTTGATTGCCCACTTCGAGCCTTCACAGGAACACCGAAGGACATTCATAGACATTGGCTGCGCTATATCTACTTTAAATTCCAACAATAAATTTAACATGGACTCTTAATATGTCGGAATGTTGTGGTGGTTTATTGGGGTACTATGTAACTCATCGAGATAAAAATTATCTGAATGTTAACCGATGGTGACAAGACAGTCATACATACATTCCAAATTTTACGGCCTTGGGGCCCTCTGTCATCAGTTTTGCCAAACGTAGATATTTTTTTTTTTTTTTAAAGTGGCTTACAGACATGACTGTTTCTAATACTTTTATTGTACATATATATATATATAGTCTATATCCCTGGTGTTTTTCCCGGTATCCACACGTACAATAATCCTATAAGAAAAGAAGGTAGTGATGCGAAATAAAGGAGTAAGATTTGTGCCCATCCGTACATTGTCTATGATGGTTGAAAAGATATTGGTAGGAGAATTAGGAATAGCGCATGGAAGGGAAAAGATGACCACGATCACAAGCTGGCAAACGGTTTCAGGCAAAAGGGAATTGGAAAATTTTCTTTTTTATTTAGGCTAGTCAGGAATTAGAATAAATTACCAAGGGAAGTATTGAATAGTTTATCAAAAATTCTTAATAAATTAAAATTCGTAGAGGTAAAAGTAGGTGGGGAAATTACTCTCACAGGATTTCAAATTAAACTTAATAAGAAAAGAGAAAATGGGTATTTAGGGAAATTGGCACCGGAGAATGAGCTCCACCGCAATTAAATCAAATTTAAAAAAAAATTCATTAGTATGGATGTACCGATACAATTATATGTAATGTATTAATGATTAAGTGCTATGGCCAAAGAATAAATCAAAAAATAAATTCACTTTGTTGACCAGAACATTCTCATTTTTGTATCATATTTTTAAATAAAAAAGTATCATTCAGAATCAGGTAGAATTTCTAAATTTTAAAATAGTTTGTGTTAGTAATTTTATTTTATTCGGTCGTTAATCGTTAACATGTTTACTACTTATCGTAATATTTCCTCCTGCATCTCTTAACCCTGCAGTGGTCGCGTGGATTACATATGTAGTCCACTCAAGCCATTTCTAATGAGACTTTTCAGAGCGCGACCACTGCAGGGTTAAATAAGAGAATAAATTTTATTTCAGTGATTTAAACACAGTTTGTCTTTAGTTTTCATTCTTCGTTTTTACTGTTGCCATCGGTTTTGAGAATTTATTTTATTTTTTTAATTTTGTTTACTAGAACAAAGAGTTGTTTTGATTATTTCACTTACATATAAAAAAAGCAGTTATTTTAATGGTTATTTTTACAGTCACATAGGTTACCACAGTTGATGTATTTAAAACGTTTTATTTGCATCTTTACATCATCATTTTAATTTTTGGTTTGTATCTGAAATTTCGCTGTTAATTTAATCTTGTTATAATATTCTTTTGTAATGTGCTCAGAAGACCTTAAAGAGATATCATTATCAAGAAACAAAGTTTTAAGATTTTTTCATCATTATAGTTTGTACTTTTATAATTCAGTGAGTTATCCAGGCTCGAAAATTTAAATAAATAATTTATTCAAAATGATATCTCTCTCATAAGAAAATGTCACAAAAGAAACGTATCGTATAGAATTAAAAATTTGCTACACACTTGTGAGAAATTTGAAACGCAATTCTGGCTCAGTTGAGTTGCTTTAGCAATAAAACAAATCTTTGGCAGATAGGTCACTCATCATCGATAATTCGATACAGATGTAGCTCTTTGTTCTGGCTGATTTCATGAATTCATAATTGAGCCCCCTTCAATGGCATACGCCGTGCTTCTAGCGTCAGAATAATTATTGAAAGCATTGGCCAATCGTTGGAAGTGTAACATAAATAGCGAGTTGCGCGGATGGCACCGCTGACTGATTACAGAGCGCATTAAATTTCCACTTTGCTGCAGCCATCGTTCTATTACGAACGGCGTTCCTCATAAAAGTGCAGCCCGCCCACATTAGCCAAATGAAATTTGCGTCGAGGCTCTTCCGCCGGACACACAAATTAAAACTTCATTATTTTGCGGGGCGAGCCACTGTACGGCTCAGATAATTAAATAGCGAAGAGATTCTACTATGGAATGTTGTGACCACACAAATATCTGTTCCGAATTAAGCAATACAAGACGACGTGATATGAAAACTAGTGTAATTAATTAATCGACCTAATGTTCTGAACAGGAATAAGAAAGCTGATTTTAATTTATCATGAATAGCAGCACCAAAATGAAAATAGATTATGTCTCATGAGTAAAATGCCAAACTGGTTATTTCTTGCATCGTCATTCTGCTTTATTTCAGTTCTGGAAGGTTAAAGTTTTTGTGAATCATTCGTTAAAACTAATGAAAATGAATATTATATTCCTAGTTAATAGGCCCGTCAGAATTGACAGGTATCACCTATAGTGGGTAGCAGGAATTTGTTCTTGAAAAGATTCTAAGAAAACATGCATACTGTTTAATCATAATTTTTATTCATACTTTTTGTTATATGAGTAAACTTATTCTGATTAGATTCTCGGGATATTTGACTAGGATGTTTTTAAATAACTGCGTTTGATTTTAAATGACGGAAAGATTTGATGTTAAAAAATATTTGTAAGCAAAGTATAATTACAAAAACGAACAACTATTATTTATTCGATTGGTATTTATTTATATATTAATCTTGTAACATTTTGGGATTACCACTTTTTTGTGGAAACTTTCTCTGAGTTTTTGATAAACTTTACCGTTTTTTACCTTCTGCCTAGCAAAATCTCAGGTTATGTTGTAACCTGGTTCTTGGAACTGCTACAGGGAATACAGCATAATCATCGGTTGCTCTTCTACTTACATTAATTTCTGCATCTAGCCGTCGTAAATATACGAAAAGCAACGTGTAAATTTAAACGAACGCCTTACTGTAATTTTTTTAATCTCTTCCCCGCATTATAATTATTTCTCGCCTTCCATCCCATTTTTGTGCAGTTACTTCCAAAATAGATTTCATTGCATTGCAGTTACATTTAATTTTAGCAATTTAACTGAAAACAAAATTAAATTCAGTTATTTACTTAAAATTTACACTTCCTTTTTACGGGGTAAGCGCAAATAAAGTGAATGCAGTTATTCATTTGAAATTTCCTGGTTAGGCAAGCAGCGCTGTGGTGGCGGTCAGTATAGCTAACAATTCGGGTATCATCGGACTGGTCGAAAGTTTCCGAGTTGTCGAGGTCTCATCCAGTCTCCAGTTAAATTTTTTTTTATATATATATTATTTAAGTGGGTTGGTAGTTAACCCTCAATATTGTAATGATTGTTTTTTTTATAAGTACACCAATGGAACTGCTTTACGGTTTTATTTATTTACGGACACGTTTCGTCTCTCTTTTAGGTATCTTCAGCGAAGCAATTTTAACTATAGGTATGTATTATTTGGATACTATCTGAAAGAATTTCGATTTGCTTGGCAATCCTATGGATTTAAAGGCCCCGAAAAATTTCGATAAGAAGTGTCGATCCTACGTCTGATTGCCATTCAGCTTCATTATTTAATGCATTTGGAAGAGAGATAACTTTATCATTTGTGACACGATTAGTGTCAAAATACATGTATCAAAACGTCGAGAGTTGATACTTTCTTCACTTGTGACGCCAATGGATGTATAAAGTTTTAAAAAGATATGAAGTAAAATATTGATTTCATAATTTCAAAGGCTTTCACACACTGTCAGTTTTCTGCCCTATGTTCTATTAAGATGTAAGCTTGTATTGGTAGGTTCGCCCGAATAAAGATACATGGAAAACTTAACTGTAATTTTTGTTATTACCTGTCAACAGTAGATTCGAACTTGTATCGTGTAGGTTTACTGCAGTATTTCTATGCAATCGGTAGCCTGAACAATAATTGTTATATATGATGGAATTTCGTGAATGGTTGCATTAGACGGATTTTTATTCTATGAAATATAGTGTACTATTTTCTTCTGTAATTTAATAAGTAAACGTAATAAAATATAATGTTGCATTGCTCTTAAATTCCTGTTTGCTATCCGTATTTCCTTTTTTTTTAATAAATAAATAAAAATAAAACATTTTCATGAAATAAATCAGTGGGAAGCAGGTGGCTAGTAGGTTTTGTAATTATTTTTAACAACCACAGCTGGATCTCCATTTTTCAAATTGTTATAAATGAAGTGCGAATGTAACCAAATCATCACTGAAACTGTTAAGTCTCAACTACGACTGCACATTGAGCTGAAACCTCACAATGGATTGACTTATAAAAATTAATATCTGATAAATGATCATCTCCGGCCTATAAACTCATCGGTTAACATTCATATTCAAACATACTGTAAATACTCTTGTCCACTAAGTCATATTTTATTTGTAATTTACGTTAATGTAAAAAAATTGTTTGCGTTTAATTTTTTTTCACAGTCTTTCTTTATTGAACAGAATTTAAGATGAATTATTTTATTTGGATCTGTGTATCTTTTATGAATAGTAACATCCTTTCGTTGAGGTTTTTTTGCCGGAAGTTAATAAAGTATAGAATAATAAGTTTAT
Organism: Vandiemenella viatica; assembly: GCA_031002005.1. Classification (NCBI taxonomy): domain Eukaryota; kingdom Metazoa; phylum Arthropoda; class Insecta; order Orthoptera; family Morabidae; genus Vandiemenella; species Vandiemenella viatica. The sequence goes on from JARYHS010008074.1 coordinate 245,467,932, forward strand.
GCTAACGGCATTGAGTAAGTTAACCCTTAGATTTCGCGTGGTACAAAGAAAAAAAACTTAATGACATATCTAAGTTCTATGATAGCAGAGCCACAAGGTGTGAAAATGTTGATTGAACGTAACGACATTGCCGTGTTACTCGTATGTAACACAGAAGTAATTACAAGGAGAGTTTTCCTTGCAGAAATAAAATCGCGATGGTACATTATTGTCAGTACACCTAACTACAGAAAATGCTGGGAGATTATAAAATTTGTGAATATTCCATTCGTGAAACCAACGGCAACACCCTTCACTCTTCAGACCCTCTCCCGAATCTCTAAACACGCTTCCTCCTGGTAACGACTGTAAAGATAATGCACAGGTTACACCCTCGTACATCCAATTTGTTCTGTTTTCAGCACTGTGATCCGTGAACAAGTAAATATTTGTCAATTCATGGAATCTTGATGCAGTGACGGTGTACTTTTGTTCACGCAGTTCGCATCGTGCTGAACAGAAGCGCTTGTTGTCTATTGTTTGGTGACAGAGAGCTCGGCAACACGCTGTTTCCTATTACACAGCGTGGACGCTCGACTATTCAGCACTGCAGTCGAAAAAAATACAATTCCAGCACGTCACATTATATGTAATTACAAATTCGAGTAAAAATGTTCATTAACTAATTCCATACAATTGTAAACTGAAATGAGCAGCTGACACATTGATAGCTCTGTCAGCACGGCTGTAGTAAGTAGTCAGCCATCGAGATACAGCCAATGTGTGTAAGTGAAAACCAGGTATGATACTTAATATAGTATCGAGCTGTGTATCTATACTTAATTATCTGTAGTAATAATAATAATTCCGTGTGGTCTTAATGCCCTGGTGACAGCGTTCCTATTGGTTGCGCATTCCGCCTCTGTAGTAGTCGCCTTAACCGAATCCGGTAATCCTATCGGGTACAGGGGACCTACAGTTTAACGTGGAATCTGAAACACGAAAGCGTTCTGTCGTACTTCACATATAACAGCAAGCTGTGCCAGAGGTGAAGATCGGGTTAAGCACCAGTGAAAACATCCGCTGAGACAGGGATTCGAACCTGGGACCTTTCGACCACCATTCAGACACCTTAACCACTGAGACACCAGGCCACTCAAACTGCCTGTAAATAAAAACATTCTACGTTACGTAAAATCGAATGCTCAGTGTTTTCTCGTATCTCTGTAGGAATGCTAAATCTACTCACTATATTTTTTTTTAAAGGTAAAATTTTTAAGATGACAATGTGCCATCACATGACGTTGTTATAATATAGACAACGAACACTCGGAATGTAACGACATCTTCCTATGACTAGCCTTGAGTCAAGAGAGTAATAATCATGAAAAACTAAGAAAACTTACATTTATTTGAAAAGTTTTATGCCTGTCAAATATTCTTACAGTTTCGTAATTTTTCAGTTGCATAGATACCTTTCATTAGAATCAAAACACCTGGGAATGTTACGATTTTGTGGTACGTGAAGGATATAAACGCAAGCAAAGTGAAACTAAGCTACACATTACCTAAGCAGATTATGAAATAACGTGGTTCACAGTACTACGCAAGTCTCGTGCCCATATCGTGATAGCAGGAAAGATAAGTTTCAATCCAAAATATCCTGAAACCATTTCTCGCAACATACTTGCCATTTTCATTTAGCAAGATATATATAAAAAAAAAATTAAAAATCAGGCAAATTCTATCCATGTTAGTTATTTTGAGAGAGTGAATATTTCAGTTTTAATAATGGCTCCCAACAATGTCTGTATTTCATTTACCCAATGGACTTCCATTCTAACATTTTTTTCGAAAATATTCTGTTACTGAATTTGACGGAAGAATTTCGACAAAAAATGTTTTTTCTGTTTTTATAATTCAGGGAAAGTCAAAATAGCTTATCTCACGGTGGTAATGACAGTATAGTAAATATTCATACAATTAAGGGGAGGGGGAGGAGGAAACCAGAAGTCGTCATTTTATCATGCTGTCAGCTGAGAAGGAGAAACAGATCCACACTCACTGGCTCTTATCATTCGAATTGTTGCTTAATACTGTTGTAGGCTAAGATCATTTATCATTCTTCATATTATAATAACATTTTATACAATTTCTTTCAATTACTGGGTCTGGATCGCGAAAGAGAAGTTATATATTTATTTAAACACTTCCCGCATGAATATTTCATAAAGATATAATGTGACAGGTTGTAGCAACCTCTCTCATTATAAAATAGTGAACGAAATACAGAACATTGACACTGACGACTCTAATTTTGGCGGAATATCAAAATTAATTTCCTTATAGATTTTACTATAAAATTGTGATATTACCTGGAATTGGTGGTCCAATGGCAATGAATACCGTTATAGTGAGAGCCCTGCGAACGTTACATTCACTGCTTTAAGTGCATATTTTTTTTAAAAAATACAAGGATCAAGTATTCAAGGTAGGGAGTATAACAAGTTATTGAGTGTTTCTGCGGAGATATGGTGGGAAATTATGAGCGTCTGACACTTTAAAAAGTCAAGAATTGACAACTTCATCGTTTTACAAGGTTCTTAGGTTCTTCACGTGGCTGGTAGACCCTTAATCAACTCTACAAAGAAACCTCAATAGGTTTAGTTACTTATTTATTTCATAAAGAACTAGCACGGATAATTGACATTAAAATGAACAATGAACTTTCGTTTCCAATGTTATACCAATACGAACTTTCATTTATAACTTCTCATTCTGAGTGGTACCCTTTTGTTCTATAATTATTTGCAAGGTATATATATGTATAAATATATCTGATCTACTTATTCTGTTGCATTGAAGCATGACCCTTGTATTTTTATAAATAACTACGAACAATTCTATTTCAAAAGATTCCATTCTTTTCAGATAATCAAGCTGATAATTAATTTTTATAGCATATTAAAGTAACGTTTTAACATGTTAAAGATATTCCATCTCCTTGCATTCTTGTCAGTTATCATAGAACAAAATTTTACTAACCTTTAATCACACATTATTTTTTTATTAAATTCGACAACCGGCATTGCATTTGAATGAATTAAATAAATCTGTAATAGCAAACGGGGTGTTTCGAGTGTAACAGAACACTTGTGCACACGCGGCGCGCGTTATCAGGGCGGCAACAGCACTGTGGCTGGACGAATGGCGGCCATCTGTCTTCGTTCCGGTCCGTTTCGCGCTCTCTCGGGCATTAATCGGAGGCCTGTTCTGGCGCGCGCATGAATGCCCCCCGCCCGACCAGCCACTGGAAGAACAGACCTCTCTAGAATTCAGAGTATCAGGATATAACGGCCACACAATTCACTACTAAGATAGTTCACTGGCTACATAAAATAGTCAAGTCATACCAAAAACAACTGATACTCGAAATACTGAAAATTAAATATTCCCGCACATCACGTTTTCTCCCAGTTCGAACGGTATCCTGCATAGAGCAAGCCTCCGCTTCCTTGGAATATGAGAGACTAAGTACGAAATGGACTGGCAGAATTTAATCAATTGATCTATGAAAATTTTTGTTGCAACGCATAGATTACGTTCTTCTATAACTATTGGAAGCTCATGAGAGGTCTGTTGGCGAAATCACAATTTTCCGGGAATCCGACAGTACCGGATTAACCACGTAGCAGGAGGTAGCAAATGCTACGGGCTTCGCGCCTTCTAGGGGGCCTCGCGCCTCCTATGGGGGCCCCGCACCTAGGCTAGCCGGCGACCTTTTTTTTAGCTCTACAATTTTCCCCCGGACGGCAAAAATCAATGGCCTGTTCTTCACATTTGCTACGGGCCTCGCGCTGTCTTAATCCGGCCCTGGAATCCGAGGGTAGCTGAAAATATCATTTAAATGATAATTGTACTAAAATTACACAATTAGTTTAAAAATCCGAAGTTTACACTCGTTGTTATTTAAAACTGATACTTTTCCACAGTTCAGTTTTGCCGTCTAATAAACCAATCTCAAATGTTTTTCTTTGTCTAACAAATCATTTTTCAGTCTTTTTCTTTATCGGGCAAAAATTTTCGAATCTGTTTTAGTTGTTTTTACTAATCCTTGCACTGAGAAGAGAAATTGAGATTTGCAAGAAAACGATACAATTTTCTACAGTGTGCCTCAGAGTTCGTCCGCAAATGAACGGGTTTGTAAATCTCTTTTGTTTTTGCTAGCAATGAATTTATATTTTAGGTTTATTCAAATGCAACTCCTGTTGTTATGTGAAAATTCTGGATCAGCGGACTACTTGTAGTGCCAACTATTGGTGATTCGTTAAAGCTGAGTATACTCTTCGTTCAACGATTAACAGTAACAACTCAAACTGATGCCGGAAGTCACTACAAAGTTTCGTTCTATCAACGCAGTACACTCTTCGGTCCTCTATGCTGACGACACTGTTATCCGCGAGAAATTTATCTCCAAGTTTTTCTCGTAATAAGACTCGTTAATGTCTTCATAAAAAATAATATGCTATTGCCAATTAAAGATTTGGTTTCTGTGTATCTACCTAATTCAGCCTCGTCGATATACTTCGGCCATCTATTGAATATAGAAGTTTAATACCTGATACATACATAAGGAACCAACAGATGCCGTGAGTATAGCATTACATTATTTCTTTGTAATTGTTTTGGTCAGATATCAATGTTCTGATTCATTTGCCGTTCAGGTTACTTATTGATACCTTAGTTTTATCCGGATCTAAAACTTTCAAAATGTGAAAAAGGCGTAATAATCTGTTAATTAGTTATCAAGATAATCTTCTTCACCATCTTTTCCAAACATTAGAGGTCAGCTGCCTTTGATTAATTTTAATTTTTAATTTTATTCATCACTAGCATGGTGAAATTTTGAATTTTGATTTTACAGCCGCAAACCCTTGCTGACGCAAGTAGCTTATACCAACTGCCAGATCGTACTAACAGGGGCAGTGTAGTATTGCCATCTGCCTGCGAAATGTGTAACTATGTTCTGTGAGTTATAAGCGTACTGCTTCAGTTCTGTATGATTAACGTTTCATTTAGCCACATTCACGGCAGGGAGATTGTTCCAGTAACGACGAACTCCGTCAATTTCACTAGCGTTTGACTATCAACATCTTCGACTCTTGTTTATTCTACTTACAGGGACATTTTGTTCGCAGTCGATCTTTCGAAAGTGAAGAACGAGTCACATTTCTCAAAGGCATTTTCTGCTTTCGGAAATTCAGAGTATACATATGTGTCGTAATTAATTAGATTTTACCTGTCAGGATTTACAGTGTGTAATAGGTGACTTGGGAAACTCAATTAACAGTAAAGAGATCTAACTTCAAGGCATATTAATATAAAAAAGCACTATTCAACAGTTAAATCGTTACTGGTCGGTGTACGATTAACGCACGGTCCTGCAATTGAAGGGTACGAGGATTCAGACCCCGGTCGCGTATCTGTTTTCTATAGTTATTCCTAAAGACTCTAGATTAATTCTTTCCTGTTCCTTCTCTTGTTTCCCATTTATAACGACGTCTAATAAACTAAAATGATTTGTCACTAAAATCACTATAGTTTCACTCGTCGAAGAGCATTAAATCTAATGGAGATGTGTAAACCAGTTAAATTTTATGAAAATGCGTGTTGTGTTATTCTGTTTACGTATCTTGTAGTTATTGAAAAACTAAGGCTAGATAATTCCAGCCTTCACCTTCGTGGACACTGTAACACTACAGTTGTCTTCCCTTCCGCCGGCTTAAAGTAGTTCCATGGCTGCGCAGTAATACAGCCAGTCAGTTGTACTCGAACGGTGGAGGGTCACGGGAGTTTGTACGCGCGGAGCGTGGTCGGACGCCTGTATTGTCCACATGTGTTTCAAATTGCGTGGAGTATAGCTCTGAACTCCTATCAGGTTGCCACGAGTGATTGGAGAGTGGTATCGACTACGGTTGGACAGTGAAAGAGTGTTGTGCAGGACAGATATATAACGGTGGACGGCATATTCTCGTAATCAATTATTTTGCAGGACGTGAATTTAATAAAGAAACTTCAATCTTCCGTCATAGACGTTCCGATTAGCTATTATGATTAAAATTTGATGGTGGCCAACTTGTTCTGTGTATCAGTGGGATTAATAATGAACTTGCGCCTGATGGTTTAGTGCTTTCGTAAACCAGTGTGTTTTCTCGTTAATAATCCTACCACTCTATTACGAACTGGTTTGGTAACCCCTGGAGACAGGTAGCATACACGAACAAATTGTTTATAACTGTATGTAAGAACGTAGAGTTTCCCGGGGTATGCTTGAAATGAAGTCTTCACAGGTGTACCGCCGGATAGTGTTATGAAAACACGATATTTCGGCGACTAGCTTCGTCGTCTTCAAACATCTCCAACATTCAGAAACTACAAAACAAATGTCTCCGAATGATCCTAAACGCACCACCTTACTCATCAACAGACCACATTCATTTGGCAACTAATATACAAAGAATCAACTCACAAATATATAATATAACAAACAAATTCCTACAAAATATTGATACATGAAGAAACAAAATTGATCGTTTCGCCAACATGGGCACAGTAATGCCTAGAACCTGGCACAAATATAAAGTACCGCTAAGTATAATCTACAATCCAATATAAAGCAATGCAACCATACGAACATCAGTGGGGTTTTTTCATCAAGGTCACAGTCATGGTTTTTCCCCCTAAAGTGTAATAAATAGTGTCCCCAAAACAAACCATAACCTAAAAACACTAAAAAAACTACTAATGGTAGTGGGGTCAAATTACACAGCCGCTTAGGCACACGACACACAAAAAAAGGCTACAGGTGTTCGTTGCGGGCCGAAGAAGTTAATATTGAGCCGTTTGTGACGGTTGCTAAACATGCGTGCCACGCTCTCTGCGTAGAGTTGCCAAGGCTGCTTTCCATGCCTCGCTAAGACATAGCCCACTATCTCTGTTGTAGGTATCAGCCAATCGAATTTCAATCGCTTCTTTGACTATGGAATCCCAAAAGTATGAGGTCCTAGCCAATATCGTGACGTTGTTGAAGTCAACCCTGTGGCCGTGGTTGAACACACTCTCGGCGAACGCTGAATTGCTATACTGTCCCAGGCGAAGATTGCGTTTGAGTTCTTGACACCGGTTTTGTACAGTGCGGATGGTTTGACCGATGTAGCACTTTCCAAACTCGCACGGGATGCTGTAAATTCCAGGAACTCTGAGGCCAAGATCATTTTTAAATGAGCGAAGTTAGTTCCGAATTTTAGCAGGTGGTCGGTAAAAACATTTAATTCCATGCCATGCAAGAATTCTACCAATTTTATCCGAGGTGTTGCCGGCGAAAGGCAGAAAAGCGGTGGCCTCAGGCGTTTCTTCTTGTTGGACTGGATTTTTCTCCGGGTTGCGATCAATTGCTCTTCTTATCTGCCTCTCGGTGTAACCATTCCGCCTGAAGACAATTCTTAGATATTCCAGTTCCTGTGCTAGGCTTTCTTTGACAGAAATCGCCCTAGCCCTATGTACAAGCGTATTTAGAACAGTTTCACGTTGCACAGGATGGTGAAAACTTGTGGCTGCCAAATATTGGTCCATTTGGGTTGCTTTTCTGCATACGCTATGTCTAGTTCCACCAGGAACTAATTAATGAGACGAATTAAACCACCAACTAATATCAATACAAATAGCTGACATGTCTCCAGGAAATAGCTAGATTGCTTAAAACATGGAAATTTTGCTAGAAATTACAATCAAAATGGGTAGTATGCGGCTGGAAGATTAAACTCAGGGCAGGTGAAAATCTCATTAGCCAAATGGCTTGGTATTAACATGTTCAACTTGACCCAGCTCCAAGGTGTGATCATGCCAACGCTAATTATTATCTCACAAGATCGTTGGAAACTCACTTCAGAATGAACAAACCTAGTGTTGTACTGAATCTAAGCACACACACCACAGTCGCTGTGGGCTCGCAGTCTGGGTCAAAGTCAGATATAGGACGGCGGACACCTCCCAGAGAGCTTTTGTGTGCGGTGGACAATGGGAGAGGCGTCTCGTCTGTAAGGGGTGCGAGGAATCAATCGGACGGCGAAGAAGGCGAGGCTGGCCGGCGCCCCTGGCGGAGCTGCTCATCACGCCATCGATCCCTGCGCCCTCGGGATTGGCACTGGCTCAAGGCGGTTACCGGCTGACAAATCCCCGCCAGACATGCATTATGTAAGGCAGCCGCTCTACCCCCGCGGACGACACCCGCCCACAATAAATATTCATGGCGGATAGTCCGTCCCCCACTAATAGGCCTCAGCTCCGGCTAATGCAGAGTAACGTTACGCCTGGTGAATTCTTCTCCCACTAAGTTTTTAGGTTTCCTGAACGTAGTGGATTTCTGTTTCCCGGTGGGACTATTAATAGGAAGTGACATAATTCTGCCAGAAAACAACTGAGGCATGGAAAGATATGTCGCAATCAACTGACCAACACAAGGGAGGACACTATTGGCTGATACATCCGCAAATACCAACAACACAGTGGTATCTTAAAAAATATACCACAAAAAAATCTGTATCCATAATATCGAGGTTAAAATTCAATCACGGTGCATTCAGAAACCACATGCATGAAATACATTTAGCAATCTCCCCGCTGTGTCAGTGCGACGGGGACTCGGAGGCTGATACGAACCATCTCTTTTTTGGTTGCAAGAAATTCATAGACGAATCAGACACGCTCTGGAAAGATTTAAAACAATGGGATATTGGCGAACCAGTCAATTTAAGTCTTCTCCTTGGGCTAGGAAACGTCTCAATATATCAGAGGTTGGTGCGCATGGTTACAAGGAACAACATAGAAATATAGCTAATTTGAACCCGTGCTAATTCTCGATATTGTAATCAGTTATAATTTACATAACACTAGGTTTTTTTTGTATAAAAATTTAATTGAAATGTTTTATTCAAAGTACTAAATTATAATATTTTTACTGTAAAATAACTGTGTTCATTCTTCTGTAACTATTTTTGTTAACTTTTATGTTCCAATAACTTATGAAGTGAACTTTTAAAATGTGAACAATCACTTACGTATATGCGTATTAGGTAAGCTTCTTGTAAATGTGTGTATGTATTTATATATATATATGTATATATATATATATATATATATATATATATATATATATATAAGGAAGTAACACAACGTCCCCTGACTGTACGACCAACGGGCCAAATGTCAATAACAAAAATAAAAATAACTAGACACAGTGTAGAGTTTAGAGGAAATACCTGCAAGTTCGAGTTAGCTAAAAACAGACATTACTATTTGTTAAAAATAACAAATGTAAAAAATTACAGAGCTGGTACCAGTCACATATACGATGCTGTAAAAAGCTCTTCAAAACGGAACTGAATCAGTAATAGATAAACAAATCGGAGACTACCAAGGTGGGTTCGAAAAGTCTGATCCCGTGTATAACAGATTCCAAAGCTGAAAACAATAACACGACATAGGATTACCAAGGATATAAACTACGTTATTGTCTATGTGGACTTAAGAAAGCTTGCGATACAGTAGAGAGATTCTCGTTACTGAACTTTTATAAGACTTTGCTTTTGACTTGAAATCAGTCAATATAATCAGGCAGACCACCACTGAAACAAAATCAAGAGCAAAATTTATGGGAGAGATCTGAGACTAATTTAAAATTAAAACTGGTGTCTGAGAGGGAGAGGAGTTATCCTCGATTATTTTTAGTTGTGTCCTGGAAAAGGTAACAAGATTGTTAAAGAGAATCTCAAGGAAAGGGGACTGCATCATAAGACAAGATAAGCTTCCAAGTACAAATGGTTTAGTGTAATCTATTTGGCTTTTGCTGCTGACATAGCAATTCTCTTATGAAGTATAGAAACTGCACAAGATCAAATCAACCTTCTGAAAGAAATAGCAGGAAAAGTCTGAGGTCACATATCTTTTGAGAATAAATTTATCACCATTATTAGGGATTCACCCACAATACTAAACACACAGTATAGAAAAATTAACAACGTCAATAAATTTAGGTGGAATAATTTAGATTAATGGGCTTTGTTAAGGAAGCAAACAGATAAAGAACAAGAAAACTAGAAGTAGGATAAGTGGCTAAACATATTAACAATAAGAAGAGTGTCTCAAGAAAAAATAAAATCAAACACTACAACATCGTGATCAAACTCCTCAGAATGCATGTTTTCTATGAAAACTTGAGAAATAGAAGAGACAAAGAAAAAGTAAAATCAGGGAACCTTTGTAGCTTTAAAAAGGCACCGTAAGAATAAAGAATTAAACAAGAAAAAAGAAAATGAAAGGATATCAGACACGATCAGAAAAAGGAGAATCCGTTTTTTGGTCACATAGTCAGAATGGATAATAGCAGATTTACAAAAGAAATGTTTATACAAGTAACAATAGCAAACATTGGATCCATGAAGTAAAGAAACATACGATAGAGATCGAAATAACAGAAGATATAATACAAGATAGATCAACTTTCAGAATACAAGATACAAGATTTCAAGGGTTTCCAGAAGAAGGAAAAAGAGAAGGAGAAGATGCAATGCAATAACATATGGATCCAAGAAAGGAGGAAACAGCAAAGTGAAAGGATTAAGAACTATTGAAAGTCAAGAACATAAGTATCGAGATGAATGCACAGAAAACCTATCAATGGGCGTTGTGGCTCCCAAACCTAACAAACATGCCTAGAATAATGGATTTTTCGCCAATAATGTCGAAGACGATCTAGACATGATTATTATACCCAAGTAAACAATAAAAACTGCAGAATTTTGAGCATAGCTGCGCTACAGCAACGGTAAAACTCGTATTCGGTATAATAATTGGCAAACAGTTGCTTAAAATTTTAATTTATTGATCTTAACTGCAGTTTCGACAAACATAAAATTCATACCAACCAAGGCATCAAAGCTGTATCCAAATACATGGACATTAAATTGAAAATCTTAAAAACAGGTACTTCTGAAGAAGACAAGCTTATGCTTGTCGAAAATGCAGTTAAGATCAATAAATTAAAATTTTAAGCAACTGGTTGGCTATTATTATACCGATTAAAAACTGTCTCAAAAATATATCTCATTTTAAATCATTAAAGAAAGCAGAAGCAGAAGCGGAAATGACATAAAAAATTTATTCCTACCTCCCTCGCCACTGTTGACTTTAAACATACTGCGTTCCTGTCTAAAGTAGCCATACGCGTGGAGACCGGGCCTCAAGGAAAAAGTCTGCAGGCCAGACCTCAAGGTTTTAATCGATGTCGCCCTCCACACACACGAGACATGAAATCCTCAAGGCTTTTTCAGTCCCATAGTTTGGTTCACGATGCCAACATCCGACGATTATCTTGCATTGGCTGCTGTTAGTTTTTTAATCGCATTAAAACTAGGGTAAGAAAGCGCATTAAGAAGAAGTGTATGGTGCAAAGATTGGCTACTCGAAAGAAGGAAATTTTTTCATACAAATTTTCTTTCGGAATTGAAGTTTTTTCCCAAAGATTTTCATAATTATTTGAGGATATATCAGTTATCGTTAGTCACTCCACATATTACGAAGCGGTTTTTGGCTGAGGGAAGAAGCTATGAAGACCTCGAGTAATGATCTCGCAGGTGTTGCTGTGAATGATGAGAAAATTCAGATCTTAATGGTTATGGCTGGCAGAATGGTACCGGCCGGAAACAGCTAACAGTTGCACACTGTAAGGCATTCTTATACAGTTCATTTCGGCTTGAAACAGGGTGTCATTGATTTTTTTTTATGTTAGCATTTGATTGGTCGGCGACGGTTTTGCCAACAACGTCGAAGCTTGCTACCGGTTTTTTTTAAATGTTCTTTGCATGTTTACATCAACTCATCACTTCGCAAAGATTCATTTACTGAGGGTTTAATGTTTTATCTTTTTCATGGTACGTGTGGGAGTATTGGCTGTCGGGGATGGTTTATGTGAAGTGGAGTTCTGCGGCTGTCTTGCTGCTGTTTCCTGCCAGCTTGTGGTAGGCAGCTTCTTGTTTGCTTCTGTCGTAGTAATCCTTGCACTTCTCATAGAAAGGGCTCACTTTCATAGATTTTAATAAACTTTTTTTGTACACGGAACATCACGAAACCAAACATTACAAACAAAAGACAGAAACAAAAGCGCTGCACACATAGGCACTCACAAGAAATCCTCAAGGCCGGCTGAACGCAAGACACACACGCTGAGGTTCTCAGCTTCCGTGCCAGCCTTGGAGGAAATAGATTTGGTCGTATGACCAGACCACCGGGGTGCAGCGATGGCCTTGAGGAAATGCCCAGACACGTTCCGGAATCACTCAAAGCCGGGTCTATTCCGTCCAAATCTCGAGAATTTCCCGTACGTGTGTGACGCCCTTTAGAATTGGAAGTACCAAATTACAATCGTAATAGAGTCCTGTACTGTTTTTATGGTGTTGTCGTTAAAACGTATTTCGTCTATTATGATAGATTTCCAAATGTGAGAAGTCTGGGCCAACAAATTCACATTTTCAGAGTTCATTTTAGAGACACTGTGACCGCGGTCTTCCCCAGTTGTAACAGACGAATATTTAGCGCAGCTGGTCTCAATAGTACGGATGATCTGCGGATTTAAAATTTACACATTCTTAGGGTCTGCTTACTGGAGGGTTATATATGCAGCAGAACGTTAAATAAGCCTAACGTCTTATTAACAGTATACGTGCGGTCTTTTCGAGCTTCAGTTACATACCCGATTAAGACCTCAAACGTTGTGTTTTTATAACAACACCAGTCTGCAAACCCTTGAAGGCTATTACACAATAACAATTCATGTAGCTGAGTTCGTAAAACACAGAAAAAGATGGTGGGCATCGCTTTTGTCTCTTCAACTTGTTCTGTCTCAACGATGTGGGGAAGCACTTGTGTAGTACCTGTCAACAGACGAACACCTTTTGAAGCTTAGGATCTTCTTTTTTTTCTAATAGCTTTATGCCCCGTTGACGTCCATATCATTCGAGGTGCGAAAGGTTTGGAGACAAGGAACAGGAAGGGATTTTTCCATGGCCGATTAACAGAACCATTACGGCATTCGCCTGGAAGGATTTCGGAAACCATGGAAAAGCGAAATCTGGATGGCCTGACGGGGATTTGAATATGCGTCCAGAGTTTCAGGCTTCTGAGTTACCGCTCACCTATCACGCTCGGTGCGTATGTTAGGAAGCCAAACCATGTCTAAATGTTTCCAGCACGTAATAAACCATGAAATATCTTGCAGCCATTAATCTTTTCCTAGTTTGATTTAAACCTGGATTTTTCGTCCCTTTACCAGTGAACTGTAGAAAGCTCACATGATCACGCAACTCGAGTCTGTGTATTTTATTTGCTGGCAGAAGATAGAGCAAAAATCATTTTTAAATGATCCAAACTGCAATTGTACGATATGGGAGTGCCGGTTTACTGTCTTAATTATGGCAGACCCAAAAGTCTCCATTTTCAAATTTCAATTGCTTCTTTACTCAGTGGACTAGGGAAAATATACCTCTATTGTCTGAAATTCGCTTTGATCTGTTGTGTATCCTGTGATCTTATCCAGATTTTCAGCATTGGTCACGTGGAAACAACTTTTGTAATAAGCTGGAGTATTATCTCAAAGCCATACATGGCAATAATATTAATTTTCCAGAAGTAAGAGACTAATCAAATATAAACGAAACTATTCAAAGAGTTTAAATCGTAAAGGTGGTAACAGTGCGCAGTTTAAATTAGCAATTGGACTCTAAATTGTAAAAGTTTTTATTTTACTCGTTATAATGATGAACGAAAACACTGTCCATATTGCCATTCCACGGCACATACTAATTAAGTTTCCAGTATGTGAAGGTATTATATCATCATACACTCAACAAAACTAAAAAAGTGTAGAGTAGTATATGTTCTTCTGTGACGGCCAGACGTAGTTTCTAACTCTACGCAGATACGTCAACCCACAACGAGGATCAAGCCACAAGCAGTTTTACAACTTCATTCAGGAAGACAGAGAAGTAGTTATTAGTAAAATTACAGAAATAACTGGGATTAGTTAAGGAAATGAGCAGAAAATCATTAGAAAGAGGCTCCAAGTGTGTTGATAGCAGCTCAGAAGGCAGTAAGGCCTTCAGTTTCTCAGAACATTTTGGAGAGCTGTGAGACATATTCAGTTCTTCCTTCTATAGACTATAGTTCTCACCAAATTATAATTGCTTCTGTCATGCCCCTGAAAAAGAATTAGATGGAAGATAATATTGCAATGACGGAGAGATACAAGGCATATTGCATATTGATACGTACAAGAAATTTTTCTGAAGAAGGGTCAATGAACTGAAAGAAATATGCCAACAATGAGCAATTCTATCTAGAAAAACAATATTGTATTTATTTTTATGTATTAATTGAATTAAGCTTTTTCTTCTGAAAAAATCTAGTTTATATTTTATGTACCCTATCATTCTCTGCGCATAGCAAGTAGTCCCGTGTCACTTTCCATATTGCTGAATCAGTTGGTTTATTGAATGACTGGGAGCAGAAAGCACTGTATATTTGGTGGTACGTACATCGTTTTTTTCCTGAAAAATAGTCGCGGCTGTTCGAGTTTCACCAATAATCTAAGATAGAGCCCCAGCAGTGAACAAAAAGTTAACAACATGAGAGGCTTACAATCTTGTTTCGGAACTACGAATTCGCTAGAAACGAAGCGACTCTGCAACAGCTTGTAAGAAGCCGACGAGCTGGTGGAGGACTTCGTATCAAGGCAGGTGATGCCGGTAGCGATGTGAATCCAGTACGTTTCTACAAAAGACTGTAATTCTTCGTAGTGAGTATTGGATCCCCATTGGCGAATTCAATTTCGATAAAGGTAGCAGTCACATCAAGGAAAACTCTCTGTACTTTAAAAAGTCGCTGACAGCATTATTATGATTATTTGATTGTTTTATTCGCTATCCTGTACTTACGACTATTATTACGTTTAATCTATATTTTCCCCTAATATTCGAATGATTCCAACTTCAGTTTTATATATCTAAAATTCGTGGATCAAATTATGTAATCACAAGCAGGGAGAGACAACTGAAACAGCGTAAGTACTTTTGAAGTATAAACATCTCTTCCTCACGAGGGGAAGAAAAATCACTGAGACAAAAATTTGACACGGGATACGCAAAAACTAATTTTCATGACAGAAATACATAGGAAACTAAAATTAAATCACCGAGCGTGGTGGTGTAACGGATAGCGTTCTGGCCTCGCATTCGGGAGGACGGCGGTTCGAATCCCCGTCCGGGCATCCAGATTTGGGTTTTCCATGGTTTCCCCAAATCAATCCAGGCGAATGCCGGGATGCTTCCTTCAAAAGGCCATGGCCGAATTCCTTCCCATTCCTTGCCCCCATCCTTTCCCGTCTCTAAAGACCACGTTGTTAAAAAGGGACGTTAAACTGTTACAAAAAAAAAAAAAAATTAAATTGATACCAATTTCAACAGAAACGTTAAATAGTGAATTGGATTATCAGATTCCAAATTAGTTTCTTCAAATGTTGAGTAATGATGCATAGTAGCATCTTTGTTTGTTTACAGTGACAACAGAATCGTATAGTGCTCCGTAAAAAATATTTTTTTTAATTAGTTCGCTCGCCACATTGGCGGTTAGTTTTTGCTTGTTCAGTTTAAAAAAAAAAAAAAACTGCTTCTTATTTCTGTGTCTCTTTGTCCGCTGTGTGCGAGGCATTTTTACTGAAAATGCCCCGTTAAGGTATCAGGAAGAATAAAATTTTCATTTGATAAAAAAAAACAGGTATGTGCAACCAACAGTCTTAGAGACTGCTGGCGTGTAGGTAGCGCTACCTACACGCCAGCAGTTTCCACCATCCGGCACAGCGGAATACCGTGCTCCATACATTGGTACACAGAGCGAGGGAAATCTCCGATGCCGACAGTTTGCCGGCGGAACTTGAACATCTCCGCCAGACCTTCAAGAAAAACGGTTATCCTGACCGTTTGATAGAACGGGCCCTTCGGGGTAGGCCGAAAAAACGTCCAGTGGAGCCAGAAAGCAAGCCCAAGGCGTTGGCCTTCATCCCCTATTCGGGCAGCACCTCCGGCAAGATAGGCAGGATACTGGCCAGACACGGAATAAAGTCCATATTCCGTCCTCCAGCCAAAATTCGTGATTGGCTTCGACCTGTGAAGGATGATATGGGGTTAAAAACGCCGGGGATCTACAAAATACCTTGCCAGTGTGGCAAGTCGTACATTGGTCAGACTATCCGCACCATTGAGGCTCGCATGGCCGAACACGAGCGCAACATCCGGCTCTTCCAGATAGAAAAATCTGCGGTCGCACAACATGCAGTCGAAAACGGCCACAAAATAGATTTTGGCCAAGTAAAAGTGTTAGCGAAGTGTACTTCCTACTGGGACTCGGTCATTAGGGAAGCCATTGAAATACGGCTGAACAATGACCTATTTAATAGAGACTCGGGGATATGGCTTAGCGATGCCTGGAAGCCAGCCTGGTCTTTGCTAAGACAACGTCCTTTCAACAGAAAGTCGGTAGAGGCCACCCAGCGTTGCGGGCGCAATATGGAGCCGGTGGCGACGTGGACCTCGGAGCGCGGCGGCGGGGAGGAAGAGGAGGGGAGCTAGCCTATATAAGGCCACTGCGGGGCTGGTCGCCGAAAGCTCGTCGTTTACAAACGCTATCCGGCAGCAAACCTGTGAAGAGTTCATTACAACAAATATAGATTATTCAATCTCTACGGCCACGACAGAACCAAAAATTGTGAGTTGTGACATAGGGGAAAATGCGATGCAGCTGGAGACATTAGCTATACATGAAAGTTCAATCGAAGAAAAAGGAAAACCGCAGCATCACTTATCAGATAGAGAAAATAATCATAAAGAACCCCAAACACCGGGGACCTCAGAAATCACCAGTGATGAGGAATCACATAGTTGCGCTGACAAAACGGATACTGGTTCTATGGCAATATTACACACAAAAGATAAAATTACCAGAAGGCGAAACAAGAAGAAACCGCAACCAAATCTTAGTGCAGCACGTAATATGAAAATAAGTGTGGCAGGTGCTATAAAAGAATTGCCGCCAATTGAAACCAACACTCCCTCCCATAGCAATGAATAGAGTTTGTAGGTTTTTCGCTGAATATTTCAGCCATAAAGAGCAACATAAAATGGGCTATTCTTGAACAAATTATAGTTGATAATTATGTTGACGTAGTTTTCTTGCAAGAAGTTTCCAGGAGTTCATACTTATAATAAGTATTTCAACGTTGGACCACACGAAAAGGGCACAGCGATTTTAACTCGTCCCGGTCTCGAGCTAACTGAAGTTCAGTACGACCCGGAAGGGCGAATTACATCCGGTTTACTCCATACCACTCTGTTAATTAATATCTATGCACCTTCAGGTAGTCAAAATGAGAAACTCTGAAACATATTTTATCAATAATCCTTATAACCGTTTATAAATCCTAACTCAAACAATATTATTCTAGGAGGAGACTTTATTTGTGTACTGCGTCCATATGACAAAACGGGTCTGTTTCGCAATGCATGGGGATTGCAATCTACAATCCAGAGACTACGTTTGAAAGACGTTACCGATATGATGAAAGTAGTAAAGCCACCATTCACATATACAACGCAAAATGCTTTTCCAGGTTAGATAGGTTCTATACCATTATCGGATTAGCAGGTCACTTAACATCATTTGATACTATTCCCGATAGCTTTTCTGATCACTCTGCAGTACTAGTCGCGGTCACAGGACTTCCAAAGACAAGGACTAAAGTTTTCGGAAGAGGCTTTTGGAAGTTAAATACCTCTCTCCTACAAGACCCACAAAGAAAATTTCAGACATACATGGAAAACATGTAAAGAGAAGCGGAAAAACCACCCGAATACACAACACTGGTGGAATGAAACAGCGAAACCTACAATTAATTTTTTTTCAAGTATCACTCTTATCACCTGTCAAATGAAATCAGAAATACGATAGAGTTCTACTATAGAGTATTGCAAGAGCTGAACGGAAAAGACGACGCAGGCGAACAGGTAGTGCAAGAAAATTGTGCAGAAAAAACTTATTTCAACGAGGTACAATGCAAAAATTCATGGTGAGAAAACAAGTATCTACCAGTTTGGCCAATAGCGCAACAATAGGAAGAAACGATTTATACAACAGGTGTATGATGAGAAAAAAAAATAAAGCTATATCTACAAAAGAAATACTTGATGTGTTTACAAAATACTTTTCTGAACTCTATAAACCATGTCAAATGGATGATGTCTCTGCAGATGAAGTACTTGCAACATGCCACAAGTCTTTGTCAACAGAAACTGCTGAAATGCTTACTGAGGATATAACTAACGACGAAATTGAGAGAGTTGTCAGGAATTTACCAAACAACAGAAGTCCTGGAGAAGATGGAATTCAGTATGAAATTTATAAGACTTACTGGGATATAATTGGGACAGAGGTGTGCGAAGTGATTAAGCAAAGCACAGATGTCAACGCAAGATCAGTGTATTTTGGTAGAGGTATTATAGTTCTCATTCCCAAAAGAGAGCAAGCGGAAAGTGTAAATGAATACAGACCTATCACATTACTGCCAGCAGATCAAAAAATCAGTGAAAAGGTCATAGCAAATAGACTCAGAACAGCAATCGTGGAAGTCATTGGCTTCGGACAAACTTGTGCCAATCGAGATTTAAACATCACAGACGGATTAAGGCTCTTAAGGATTATTATGTTATCGGATCAAATGTCCAGTACCAACAGGGCGCTGTTAAATCTTGATTTTGATAAAGCCTTTGATCGAATAAGCCATGATTTTTTGTTTAAAATAATGTTTCATTTTGGTTTTCCAATTCAATTCATTGAGCTAATAAAGCTATTTGTAGTCAACACGAAGTCTAAAGTAATGGTAAATGGCTTCTTTGGAAATTGCATCAACATAGGAAGATCAATAAAGCAAGGGAGTCCTCTGGCCATGATGCTATTCAGTTTAGCAATAGAGCCGTTTCTAAGATCTGTAGAACGGAATGTGATGGCAGTAACAATAGCTGCACACTGGTTGTCAGTAATTGCTTACGCTGACGATGTAACCGTTATTATCAACAATGAACATGATATTGAGAACACAATTAAAATGTTATAAAAAAGCCTCCGGAGCAAAAATAAACAAAATGAAATCGAAACTTCTGCCATTTTCAGGCTCAGCTGTCTCGGTCACGAAATCATTGTTTGATACTTGCAATGAAATTAAAATATTAGGCATCCTTTTTAAAGCAAATATTCATGAAATGATACAAAAAAAATGGGACCAAATTGTAAATTAAGTTATTGGAACATTACTGGCCTTTAAAGAGCGAAAACTTAATTTAATACAAAAAATTCAAATCACTAATATATTCGTTTTGGCACGGGTTTGGTATGTGGCACAGGTACTGCCATTACCAAACAAACACATGGCTATTCATTTGGGACAGATCTAAGTGGAGGGTAGCTCGGGAACAGTTATACTTGCCAAGTTCAGAGGGTGGACTTGGCCTGCAATCAGTTCTTCTAAAGTCAAATGCACTTTTTATTAGCAGAACAATAAAAATTTTAAATAGCAAATATCAGATTCTAAAATATGCATTTACAACTGCATGGAACACCCACAACAGTACTTATCGACAGTCGCCGCTCTTTAAAGAAAAGCCATAACACCCTCAAAGAAATTGTCGAAAAAAACTGAAAAAAAACACAAAGTGACGACGAAACTAATATATCAGGTGCTTTCACTTAAGATTCAAAAGAAACCGGCCATTGAAGCAAAAATTAACCTACACTGGAAAACAGTTTGGAACAATATTAGCCTACCCGTTCTATCTACTGATCAAAAAGCAAATATATACAAACTGGTCAATGATTTATACCCTTATAAAATTAAACTCTATGAACTGGGAATCACAGAAAATGAGCGGTGTAATATTTGTAATCAGACTGATGTTAAGAGACCATCTCTTCACATCCTGCACTGTCTCAAGATCTATATGGAAATGGTGCGTGCAAAATTAAACAAAATATCAGTGGGGATTTACATACCTTAACGGACACAAGACTTCTCAGATGTGATTTCAAACTGTTCCCAACCGTCAAAACAGAAGCTGTTATCTGGATGATTACACATTTCGTGACTTACATAACAATGGAGCAGAATCATACACTCGAAAAATTTAAAAATACCCTCAGAAACGACAGATGGAGATTGAAAACTGGAAACTACATTCATAAAAATTATGATCCATGCTTTCGTATAACATTACAGCACAACAAATATGGAGCACCATGCACTGTGTGATGAAATATGACGGAGACCAAGTAAAATGCAAAACTGCCTCGGAAATCGAGGCTTTGAAGCAAACTTCTAATAAAACCTCATTAAAACATAGTAAAAACTTATGGTTGAATTCGCATTTCCGTTCTTCCTGTGTTACGTTTTGGCGTGGTTATAATGTATGTGAGTGAAGATCTCTGATTGTAATAGAGACTCTTTGGCAGTAAGAAAGTATCTGTAGAGATGAAGTTGACAGTTGTGCACTTGTAAAATAGTGTAAATAAAGATTTGTCTTAAAAAAAAATTGGTATTTTCCAAGAGAAAAAATCTTCCCCCTCCCCCCCCCCCCCGAGCATTTGTACAGAAACAATGACTGTTACCCAAATAGAAAGGGAGCATACTCCAACAGCAGAAATATGTCTTTAAATTATTTAACTGAATCGACCCAGCAAGAATCGATATAAACTACGACTAGTAATGTATTCGGGCAGCGCCGGTGAATGAGGAAATAGGTTGAACTTAGCTCTAATGTGTCAAGGAATCAGCGTAAGTTTTTAAAAATATTGTGATAAATTCTCAAGTAACAGAAATTTTTCTAACTAGGAGTAAAATTGGGACTCAATCTATTCTGCCACGAAACCTTACTAAATATTCTGACTGAGGATAATATTATTCATTTTTGAGGAGTATAAATTAATGATCTTCCGCTACTGCATATGGCCGTCAATACGTCAATGTTAGATATATGTTCTCACGTTGAAACTACGATAAAATGGATCACAACTTCACCAATATTTGATGAAATATCAACACTAAAAATAGCAAGAAAGTATCCTCCAACGTTTGGTGACTGGATGATTACTACCAATACCGAATCACCGTTATAAATTAGCGCTGTCGTGTGTTTAATTCAGGATGAATTTACCGCGGGTATTAGAGCGAAAAAGTGTTGTGACGAGAAATGTTATTTACGTTTTATAATTATGCACGATAGTCAGTGATAATACTGAAGGTGTAATAACCGAAATTGCATTGTATTAGGTTAGATGAGATACTTTCGTCTTCTTCGAAAATTTATGGAAATTTTATATTCAAGGAAAGTTGCAAGTGCTGGGTTAAGTCCCAAATATCGCCGCAGTAAGCAAGGTGTGAGGGCATACGATACTGTTCATGGTGATTCGTGATTCGGATGGGGACGATAAGGCTGACGCCCCCCCCGCACCTCAGGTGTCTTTCTGAAGAGTAGGCCTCTCACTTCTTTATCCCTCATTTCATACAACATAAACAACTCTCTACACTGAACAATCATACACTTTTTATGAATACTTTGGGGGGGGGGGGGGCTGGCAACAGGAAATCATTTCAATTCATCTTTGCTGACATTGCCCCTATGAACACACACCATGGGAACTGCATACGCACAGTCACTGGGAGAGTATTCATAATAAGAAGAAGGTAACTTTTATATATATATATGCTCATGTTTGAATGTTGACTTTCATTACTGTCTACTTACAGCTTTGCTTATGATTACACAAGCTGTGTTTGTTTGTGCTGTTTTCCAACTCCTGGGAGCCAAAAATATATGTCGTGAAATTGGTACCTAGCTTAATAGCTTCGGTCTTAAGTTATCATCTGTGTTGTGGCGGTATGTTTAAGAGCTGACTATCTGCTTCTAGTGTTCCAATAACTGCTAATGGAAAGAAGGGCGCGGTAGGTTCAACTATTGTCAGATATCAGCTGTGATGGGTAAAGAAATTATTTAGAAGTTCATTGAGTGAGTTTTATTATAACAATTTTATACAGTGTTTAAAGAATGCTGTTTGGAGAAACTCAGAGTACTTAATTAAGGGGCCACCGTAGTAGAGAAAAGCATTTCATTGATCTAAACTGAATAATTAGTAAACAACGCTGGTGCAACTGATTTTCTTGCTTTATCGTCACACACAATCTTCCCACATCAAGCTATCGTCAGCGACGAATCTGTATTGAAATTTAAATTTAGTTTACCGTTTAAGCTGGATTCTTTTCTATTCTAATTTTAAGATGTGCAGTGTTCTGATTGTTTCTTTTTTGCGTTTTACGTTGTTAACCGTTGGTTTGACAGCTAATAATTTATACTTTCCTCAAAAGCATGATATACTTATTTGCTGCCTACGCATTTGAGAGTGTTGTATCTGTAATTGTTGGATAATAGGATTTCCATATGATGTGTTCATATTGATCGCTAGATGGTTCTCTATAAAAATTTACGTTGGGTCCTCCTGAATGATGTTCGTCTTATCTTCTATTTTATATTAGTTTTTTTTATTCAGTCAGATTGCCTATTCACCTAGAATATGGGTATCATACTATGATTTTATATAAACGTAGCGGAACTAACGGCGATATAAATGAATTAAGAAAGTTTAAAACTGACCCGCAGCAAAAGAACTTAGATGGCTAGATGTTATTAAGTATGGTCATGTTCTTATGTTTGAAGGTAACATAAAAGGCTCAGTTATGAATGTGAAATCGTTTAGTGAAAGTATTTGTTCCATTCAAGTATATTGCTACCGTTATTAATATAAATGCCATCCAGAAGAGGAAGAGAAAAACTGAAAAATTGGATGGATGAAGATCTAGAAATGGAATTTAGTATATTTTATTCTACGGTACGAAAAACTTAAGTGAGGCTCAAATTCTGAAAAGAGGATGTATACAGGGTGTTACAAAAAGGTACGGCCAAACTTTCAGGAAACATTCCTCACACACAAACAAAGAAAATATGTTATATGGACATGTGTCCGGAAACGCTTACTTTCCATGTTAGAGCTCATATTGTGGACGGCTGTGATACAATACGCCATTCTCCAGGGCTGCATCAGCGCATCAGGGATTCCATGCGACGGAGGGTGGATGCATGTATCCTCGCTAAAGGAGGACATTTTGAACATTTCCTGTAACAAAGTGTTTGAAGTCACGCTGGTACGTTCTGTTGCTGTGTGTTTCCATTCCATGTTTAATGTAATTTGAAGAGAAGTAATAAAATGAGCTCTAACATGGAAAGTAAGCGTTTCTGGACACATGTCCACATAACATATTTTCTTTGTTTGTGTGTGTGGAATGTTTCCTGAAAGTTTGGCCGTACCTTTTTGTAACACCCTGTATTGTGTTGATACCGTCTAGCTGGTCACGGAAGTTTATTGGAGAGAGCCAGGCTGACAAAAGACTAACGGCGGATTCAGAGACTGCGTTTTCTTATTCCAGCCAAAAACACTTGTCAGTGATGAGCCCTAAAATATCGGTTTTAGACACGAAATCTCCTTTGGTAGTTCTTCCTAAGGTTTATGCTGCGGAATGTTCGTCAAGTCACCTTTTGAAGAACCATTTCCTTAACTGACTTAGCGGTAATATTTCGTTCAGCTTTTCATCTTCAGTCGAAACAATCTTTCTTACTGTATTGGAATGGGTTCGATCTGGTTAATTTTATCATTTTATAATTATTAATAGTTTCTTTTTCCCAGAAATGCCCCGAATTTGAGGGAATAACGACACGTGTCGTCCCGCCAACCAGTCCTCGGCAGTTGAGACGTAGAAAAACAACACATTAGCTACCCTCGTCTAGTCGCACACACACAAAAAACTAAATAATCATTCTCTGTGATTTATTCATATGTAATGAGTGCTATGATCACATTTCGAGTGACAAAGGTAGAAAAATGGCGTTTTTCATTGGACTGAATCCGTCAGGTCGAGCCGTGCTGAATCTACATTGGATTTCTGATATATGTGGTTGCAACAAAGGACTCAGTGGGAGCATGTGGGATGCATGGTTATAAAGTGAAAACCTTGTTCAAACATTTTATTACAAGAATCATGGTCAACGATTAAACTTATACAGAATATCACAAATAATATAATACAATATAATACATAAGAAAGCTTCGATTTTGCAGATTATGATCTTAATAAATCCTGTACCAATACAAATATATGTTAATGCGATGACAACCTTGTTAACCCATGAGAATATCCCTTATCACAATATCTCCACTTGTATTAAACATGCAAACAGAAAATCCTTAAGTGCTTGGAAACGCAATATAACAGGGCAGGCTCTTACCAATTTACCATCATATAACAAATTTACAGCTAGTATCAAACACAAATTTGTACACAGGAGGCAAATACAGCAATTACTTTAAACAAACAGGAATCAGTTTACGTTAGCATCCTTCAGTTTAACCTTAAGAATCAAGTTCTTAGCTAAAGGTTCTGACACACTATAGTGTGTACACGCCGACGCATAAGTCGTTACCACCCACACACACTGATAAGGTAGCGGGAACGATTAGCACCACATATCGGGGAATTTTGTCCATTCCCGTAACAAAATTATTAAGCAAAATTAACAAGAATGCAGTAAGCGACGCACTTTGTAGTTGGGATCATCAGGTATTCTACCTCAAATACCCGACAGTGCTAGAAAATGGCAATTTATCACCTCGAAGCCACCGCCAGCCCCGCCCGCTGCCGTGCTCCCCAATCGCCGGAAAACCGCTCGCGAACATAGAGCGCAGCGGAGGAATTCCCTCGATTAATGCAAGCGAGGAACGGTCTCGGTCGGGTCACAAATTCACATCATGCGGTACTTCCAGGCCAGTCCTCGCTTATACCAGCAGACCGCTAACGTCGCAGTCAATTAGGGAAAATATTAGGCCCAACGAACCAATCCGCTCCTGCTGACCGCCTGACTTTCCGGTTTCGTGTCCCCGAAAATCAACTCCATCAGCCGGTAGAGGGCACCACCAGGGCCACAGCGCGCTCTCACGGGCGAAACTAGCACGCGGGCTCTGCAGGAACCAACATCAGAAGACAATCGAGGGCGGGGAATATAAACAATGCGAGCCGAGCACGGCTCAATTTCGTAGCTTCAAATAGAGCGAACAGATGTCCAGTGAATAAGAATGGTAGAGAAAGGTGGCAGAACCTTCCTGGTTCTCCATGAGACCGGCACTCTGCCTTGTGCAAGCAACTAACCATATGCACAGCCTGGGGTACATTCATAAACACCAATTTACTTTTTTTAAATGAAAAGACAGCTCGAAGGGATCATTTGCTCTAAGCCAGAAGTATATATAAACTTAATATACAAATATCTTCATCCGATAGGAGTGAACAAATCTGATGGATTTGAAACGTTTTGGGAATATAACATAGCCAATTCTTAATACTTCGTGAAATATCAAACATTGAAGAAAGAAATTACAGATTTGTATAACAAAAACAAAACCTGAAGGAAAAAATATGTTATGCAACACAGCGAATATGTATCATCAAAGAAAAACCATGCGCTTCTATCTACAAATAAGAAAAAACAGTAACCGGTTATAGGACAGGATTATGCAAATAGCTGAAAAGATGTAAACTAAAATTGACATTTAGAGAAGATTTTCGACGGAAAGAATTCTTTAAAAATTTATTGAATTACGAAGAAACAGTCACAGAACTATAGGAAATAGAGATCGTAAGATCATAAAAGTCAAAACTTCCCCTACCTCGGGTTTTTCGTCTGAATAAAAAACAAAAAAAAGTTAAGACCAAAAGAAGCCAACAGAATTAATCATGATCAGGGAGATAGAGAGGTGAGATAAGAGGGGAGGGCTAGGAGTGTTATGTTTAGCTTATCATAATTATTGGGAACAAAGGTAATACGGTGCTTCAAATGAAATTTGGACTATCCGAGAAATTGAAATTGCACACAGAACAATATGAGTAAAATTGAGCTATAAAGTATAAAATATTTGGCGATCTTTCATAGACAAGAAGCCTTTCTATCGGTTTTTGAACTGAATGGCGATCCTTAAAGTGCTATAAAGTTTTATGATAAATTTTAATGTATTTCTATCACTGTAAGAACAAATGCGGGAGATATAAAAGGCAAATGATATGTACTCCAAGTGCCCATGCAGAGAAATAACATTAAACTGTTAGTCATTACTGAAAAAAACTCGGAAGAATACCAATAAACAAATCCAGTAAATTATTGAAACATATCACAAGGATCTCTAACGTATATGTCCTTCTAATACGTCTACTCGTATCATGTGTGTCTAATATGAAACATGATATAATGAAGGATTTATATAATTTAATTTAAAAAATGTACTCGTGCTTTGTGATATTTTAAAGAAGGAAATGATACTGTTTCTGGCTTTTAATCAAAACTAAGCCATGTCTGCTCTTTCTACAAGTACCCGATGCAATGAGGCAAACAACTCTGAGGCTAACCGTGTCCATCGTAGTGACACTGGGTGGTCACTATAATAAGTGATCAAGGGCGAACATTTCAAGCAACGATCCGGATTGGTAGGAAAATAGTCGATTTTTACCTGCACCAGTGACGCAATCTGCCACTCACTAGCTGCAAGCTGCCATATATACAGTAAGTAAATGCCTTATCAAATGGCATTATTGACATACTTGAATATGACATATTTTTCAACCAACTACACCAAAACATATCAACTCATTTACATTTCTAATAGGAGTACGATAAGTTGAAGTCAGCTGTCGTATCTAGATCAGCTTAATGGATTTGAATTTAATAATCATCAATGATGCAATCATTCAAGCCAACTAAGTATATTACAATTTTAATTGTAATAATCATTTTATACCGCAAATAGTATGGTTATAACCACATTGAATTTCATTCAGTGATTTTCTAGATAATCATGGTCGCACAAACTGACAGACGTACAAATGAAACTTCACTCTTAGAAGCATTATTCTGGTTCAAATTTTACAAAACCTAAATATATTTTTACAATATGCTAATCCGATAATATTTAAAAGTACAAAATTTGAGATAAAAATCCTTTTCGGTATTTCAGTGGATTCTTACGACCTGAGATTAATGTTCTTCTGCTTTACTGACTGTGAGAATTTATTTATATTCATTTGGCTTTAAAAACAAAGAATTCCCCGTCACTAATCAGAATACAGACCTTCCGGTTCAGCAGTTTTTCAACACTCAACGGAAACAAAAATCAAGGAAATGACGACATCTAGACCGTAACGATATTTCATCTTGTGAGGTACACGAAATCACTAATTGTGTGATCTACTGTTAAAGTATAATTTTGTCCTCAAATAACTGCGATCACATATATTAACTTTGACATTAGTGTTTTTAAAGGTCAGTGAAAGTTAATCCATACAGAAGGAAATGAAGGAGGATCTCTAGTTACAAAAAGGTCGATGAAAAGAAAATGGCTTGAGAATCTGAAATTATTAAGTCGATCCAATCCTGGCAGGATGAATACATTATTATAATTTGCATATATAAGAAAATAAACCCCACCGCAATGGAGATGGAACAATACCAATGAACTTCAAAGCTTATGTTTGAATAGAACAATGTATTGTAAAATGAACAGCAATGGTAATTATTTTCTCTTTTGTGGAAGTTAGTAAACCTTGTGTGTTGATCGTAGAGAAGTGACTTTAGTTAGAAGACAAAATATTTTCAGCAGTGGTGTTAAAACCGGAATTAGGTATACAGGTAAATAAAAAAATCCTAAAATACCAAATCCGTCACCGGAAATTGGAAAGTAATTACTTTTATAATAAACACGTAAGGAAGGACCCTTACAGTCTGACTATTACATATAGCAGTGAACAATGCTAATGGCCACACGGTCTAACCTCACCTCCAAAATCTGTAACCAATCACAACAGAGTTGGACAGCTATGCTGCAAGTTATATTGGGAGGTTGCCTCAGCAGGTTCTGCTTGGACAATGTAAATGAGCTGTCAGGTGAAGCTGTGGTCTAGTGGCCACGGCTCCTGAATCAACTTCCCTCGCCACAAGTGTTGACCGATACGCTGCTGTGCTGCAGCCTCGTTAGCTACGGCGTCACTGCTAGGGATTCAGATATCACACAAAGCAAGTTTCAGACTACACTGACTATAGTCGTCAACCCTCGAACAGTAAAAAACGGAATATAAGCAAGGAAATGTATTTAACTGCTACCGAAATTAAATTATACGTATTAAATTATACGTATCCACCAAGCGTACTATTAACAGATTTATTTCAGGGGAAAAAATAGTTTTTTTTTCTTTGGTACAAAAAATTAGTTTGAAACTTCATCTCCAAGGGAAACTTTTATTTACACTTGTCCTACTAGTGGAGTTATTATTATTTTCATACACTCCATCCTATAGTGCGGGAACGTTTTTTATAACGTTTGGAAGCCACTACTCACAAATTTGATTTTTTGAAATTTAAGTAACATTTTCTCAAAAAGTATTGAAAACAGGGAGATAAATTTTTAAATGTTACTCTTTGTTGTTCAATTTACATATTACACAGGCTTATTGGAATAAGTCCTATACTTAATATGATATTTATTAAAATATGATATTTATTGAATATCATATTATTATTTTAAAAAAACTGGTTGCTTAAAATTAAATTATTAAAAAGAAACTTATAAGATAACAAAATATCCCTACATCTTGACTTTAAAACCGAATCACTGTACATGTTGACGAAATTTCAAGTCAGTATATTGAGTAGTTTCGCCGTAAATGTACCTCATATGTTTATAATTTTTACACGGGTAGCATAGGCACCTCCGGTACCCTTTAAATTCTTATCAAGAAGACATAGAACTAATAGAAGTAATCAGTTACAGACCCCACTCACATATGCGTCAATAATCATGTTGTTGGCTTCTCGATAGAGATAGTACAAACTTAGAGAATCCTCCATTTTCTGTTTTAATTTTGTTTTTAATTTTATATATTTTATTGACACTTGGCCTGTTGGCCATACAGTCAAGATACATTATATTTAGTGCTGTATCTATATATATATATACATGCGCCCACATTTACATATACGCATTACACATACATACAAATCACTGTTCATTAAAACTAAACAATAATTGTTTGAAAGATTGAGTAGTATAGTGGATTCTACCCGGTTATATTTCTATATGGTTTCTTGTTATGAAGTACACCATCCTCTGGTATATTCCGATATTTTCTAGAGCAAGGACGTGGCCTACATTAACTGGATAACTTATGTCTCAATGTTTTAGATCTTTCCAGAAAGTGTCTGTTTCATTGTAATTATTGCATCAGAAGAATAGGTGGTTTGTATCAGCCTCGGATTCCCCGTCACACTGACAAAGTGGGGAGTTTGCTAAATTTATTTTGTACAAGTGGCTTCCGAATCTGCCGTGATTGAATTTTAATCTTGATATTACAGTCACAGCTTTTTTGGTGGCATATTGTTTTTGAAACC
>JARYHS010008074.1:245498648-245540659 GCA_031002005.1 Vandiemenella viatica
TATTTCTTAAGGCCTCAGTAACAGCTACATCTGCAGGTGGTGGACGATAGAAAGACCCTATTGCAAGTTTTGACCTAGCTACTTTTAGTCTACTCCATAGGATTTCACAGACCGTATCGATATTAATTTCGTTACACGACAAGTGTTTACTAAAACCTATAAATACACCACCTCCATTTGAATGTAACTATCCTTACGGAAAACATTCATGCTAGTGTTAAAAATTCTGCTGAACTTATATCCCGCAGTCTAGTTCGGCAATTCGTAGCGATAACTTCCTCGTACTCAGAAGGAAACTACGCAACACACGCTCGGAGCAGTAGACATCAAGAAATTGACAGTTCCCAAGTTTAACCTAATATTGTTTCGATCAGTGTGATAAAGCAAGTGTTAAGTAACAACGACAACCGACGCGTAACCGAGACACAGTCTCAGTTTCGCAATGCTAGAAATGGAGGGCAGGTGAAGGACTAAGGACGTACTACAATATGGTGAATGACGAGCGTGTATATCAATCGACAGCAAGACATCTCCGGCAGCTTCTACCAGCAAGCTATTTTACCAGTACAGCAGCCAGCAGCTTTGCAGTTTGATGGACCAGCAGAACGTGGACGCAGTGAACCAGACTTCTTGGGAGAACGCCGTTCGAGGTTAAACAGTGACCGAGGTCGTCGTTGCCAGAAACCAGTGACAACGTTGCACAAAAAAAGTCAAAACTCAAGAATCAGGAAGCAAGTGCTCTAACTTAAATTCCACAGCCACATGTGATAATGAAGCCAACAATTTTTACTTGTTTAGAGAAAGTGATGGTGGCCCATTCTATGTCTTTGCCGAATATGATTCAGTGCATAGTGATCAACAGAATCTCGGTAGGTTACACCCCATGACTGTAGGAAAAATATCCGTGAATCAATACCTGGCATTAAATTTGCTATAGTTAATATTAGTAGAAAAGGGCGTAACCGCGTGAAAGTAGAACCTCAACTCGGCAGTGTGGGCAAATTGCTTAGCTAAAGTCAGGAAACCATCCCCAAAAAATTAAGTTCTATATACCACGATTTTGTACTGTAAAGGAAGGGCTTATACGTAATGTAGACACGTCCTTTTCGGAAGACGAGCTAAAGAAAGAAAATTGAGTGTGATACGGAAGTCTTACAAGTCCGTCGGATCATGCGGAAAGTAGTGCGGGAAGGAGCAACAGAACTAATACCTCGGCAGCTAGTACAGGTGACATTTCTTGGTCAAAGGCTACCGAACTATGTATACATTCATAGTACTCGCTGCAGTGTTGAACCATACATGGGGAACGTGGTAAACATGTTTTCACTGTCTCCGTTTCGGACACACAAGTCGAATGTGTCGTAGTGCTGCTCGTTGCGCAAATTGTGGCGAACAACACGACACAACGGAATGTACTTATCAGGGAAACCCACACTGTGTACACTGTGGGGGTAGCCACCGTTCAACGGATCGTATTTGTCCCGAATTCAACTAGACAGAAACAAATTAAATTTCGCATGGCCAGTGAGAGTATATCATGGGAGGAAGCCATAGAACTTGAATCAATTAACACCTATGCGAAAAGGACTGCCGTACCACCAACCAGAGATGAGAACAATTTTCCGCAATTGCCTGTTTTACGCTCAGCACAGAGCGCTGTACAACCACCTAGTTTTCCCTCAAAGATAACGGCTCTGCCTCTACCTCGGACCAACACTCCACCTACGAGCCGTCCGGCATCCACTTCCTCAACAACAGCTCAATCGGCCGCCGGTCGGCCAACAGAACCCAACTCAAAACATCCCGTCTGACTTATACTATGATTTCAACAGACCCCACATAGAGCAAATCACCAACAATCCCTATAGACCCTCACCTGTACCTATAAATGAACAGATGATAGATAAGATTAGCGAGAAGGTTGTAACGATATTCAATATGGCCACTTCTGGAATTTTACCATCCAATCATAAACAATGTGTTACCAACTTATTGCTAAGCAACAATGGCGGGGAATAGGCAAGTGAACAAATTTTTATTCTGGAACGCACGTTCGGTTCGATCCAACAAAGAAAGTTTGCACCATCTATTAAAATCGTACGATGTATGTGTCGCCGGAATTGCAGAAACGTGGCTTAAATCTAAGGAACAATTCAACATCCCTGGCTATAATATCGTGCGATACGACAGAGTAGAAGGTTACGGAGGAGTGGCTATACTAATTAGAAGAAACATACCATTCCGCAGCCTGAAACTAAGGAATGTAATAAATGGTATAGAAAGATGCGCAATAAGAACGCGCGTTAACGTTATTGAATCGACCATACTAGTAATTTATCGTTCTCCAAACGCGATTATAAGCAAGCAGGTCATTAGCTCCTATGTGAAACAAATCCCCCGACCTGTAATTTTAATGGGCGATGTAAATGGTCATAATCTGGTTTGGGGGAGTGAAAGAACGGACGTTGTCAGAAGACTGATAATGGAGGTAGCAGAAGAAGAGGACCTAGTGGTCCTTAACGACGGCTCGTACACAAGGATATCAAAACCAGGAGAAACGGAGATCAGCTGTAGATATAATTCTGGCGTCGACCCACCTCTCCCACACAGCCGTCTGGACAACCATAAAAGACACCAGTGGGTCAGACGACCTTCCCATTTTTTGTCTCCTATCAACGACATCACATAGAATACGAAGGAAGAAAACCCACTTATAGATGGAACATTAAGCGTGCCGATTGGAGCGCCTACAGAAAAGCAGCAAGCTATATTTTCTCAAACTTCAAAGAAACCGGGGATACACAGCGCGACTATGAGAAAATATTAAATGGAATAGAACAAGCGGCTCTTACAACGATTCCCGAAAACCACCCAGTCAAATTAAAGCGAAGAAGATCTGCAGTTTGGTGGGACTCAGAATGTACCGCGGCAGTTCAAGAACGAAAACAAGCCCTAAAAATCTATCGACAACACGCAACGGAGGAAAACTTTATTCTATTAAGTAAAATTCAGGCCAGAGTAAATTGCTTCTTGAAAAGGAAAAAAGCGGCTAAAGTGGATAGCCTTCTCCGAAAGCTTAACACGTCCCCGATCACGGTGTGGAACGAGATAAGAAAATTCCGTAATTCATCGAGTAACCGCTCAACTCATACCGCAACGCAAGAGGTGTTAGAGAAGATATTGGAGAAGATGACACCACCATCAGCAATAAACAAGATCTGCCTACAGGAAAATACATCCAATGAACAGATACTACAACCATTTAATCTGGAAGAATTCGAAACGTCTGTCAGTAATAGTAGGAACACATCACCAGGGCCAGACAACATTCATTACGCCATGCTCAAATATCTACCAAGAAAAGGCAAGATAGCAATTCTAAAAGTAATGAACGACCTTTGGTTACAACGCATTGACTTCGAATCAATGAAAACTATAAGAATAGTCCCTATCCTCAAGCCAGGCAAGGACCCATGCGACCCAGCATCATACAGGCCGATTTCTCTCATGTATTGTATATATAAAACCCTGGAGCGTATGATTAGGCTCAGAATAAAGTGGCACGTGGAACACTATATAAAACTCCCCCATTTTCAGTATGGTTTTCGCAGAGGCCTGGGTACACTTGACGCTCTGGCATACCTAGTTACTGAGTTACAAGAGAGCTTGACAGCTAACAAGTACACAACGTGTGTGTTTACAGACTTGACTGGAGCATATGATAATGTACTGTAGTTCCAGAAATTCTAGTACAAAAGCTCCTCGTAATAAAACTGCCTGAAACATTCATATTAAATCTTTGGAACATTCTGCAAAATAGAGTCCTGATAATTATGACACCAACTGGCAAAATCGGCCCTCGGCGTACAAGTTTTGGTCTCCCACAAGGTTCTATCCTGGCACCACTCCTGTTCATCATATACTGTAGTGACATTGGCATAGCACTGTCACCAGATACCTGATTTATACAATATGCGGACGACCTTTGCATTTACAAAACATCCAGGAATCTTCAGGACACCTATTTCCACCTTAGCCAAACGCTAACTAAACTCAAGACTTGGCTAAAGGACAACGGACTCCAAGTATCACCAGAAAAATCCGCAGTAATAACATTCACCCGGAATAAGTTACTGGCAACTGAAAACATAAGACTCGGACCATATACACTGCCACTCCTAAAGTGTATCAAATATTTGGGATTATACTTATACAACAAGCTAAGATGGACGCGTCAGATATCTGAAACAGTTGGGAAATGCGATAAAGCAATAAACATACTCCGAGCCACTAATGGTGCTTGGTGGGGGGCTGATCCCAAAATCACAATAGCCCTCTACAAAGCCATGGTGCGACTTCACGTAGATTATGGCTGTGTGCTTTACGGCTCCGCGGCCGATCAACTTCTGAACCGCCTGGATAAATGTCATTACCGAGCTCTTCGACTCTGCTTAGGGGCATTTCTGTCGACGCCAACCAATGCACTGCTGGTCGAAACCAATGAAATGCCACTCACACTGAGGCGCCAATATCTCAGTAAAAAGTTTATAATAAAACAGTTCCAGAAAACCGGAAACACGCTTACAATAAAAATACGCGCCCTGTGGGCAGCAACATCAACCTCTACTTACTGGACCCACAGGAACAGCTCACATCTAGTTGCGGCCATCGCTGAGCTTAATGAATATCAGCCATAAGTGTTCTCTATCCCAAGATTACCATGTTACGAATTTGACTACGAAACCCATATGATCCGGAACGAGATCGTAGAAAATCTGAGATATTCAGAGAACGCCCTTAGCAACAATAATCTTCTAAGTGACTATCTAAGCGGTATGGGTCGAGTGGTATATATATATATATACAGATGGGTCAAAGACTGGCAACATGGTTGGGAGTGCCTTTTTTGACAGCACTAACATAGTGGAAAGGTTGTTTAAGCTGCGAGCGGAAACATCCTCTTTCACAGCCGAACTGTTTGCAATACTAAGCGCTGGAATATGCGCAAGAGATGCGCATTCAGAATACAGTTGTTCTTACAGACTGCAAATCGGCACTGCAAAAATTGGGTGATGGAACCAAAGATAGAGGGAGGACTCCACTTTTGTATAACATATTGGAGTTGATGACCAATATAAACAAACAAGGTATGAAGATCTCCTTTATCTGGGTCAAGGCGCATGTCGGACTACATGGCAACGAAAGAGTAAATGCTCTTGCAAAAATAGCCGCACAAACAGGAAACACAGTTGAACTTCTAATAGGAAGTGATCAAATCCCACTATTTCGCCAAAAAAGTATGGAGACCTGGAATGATATGTGGAAATCCACTAACCAACACAAAGGAGCACATTACAGGCAGATACATCCGTTGATACCAAGGACACCAAAAGAAATACGCCACAAAAAAAGCAGTCACCATAATATGGAGATTTAAGTTCAACCACGGGAGATTCGGAAGCCATCTATACAAAATAAAGTTAGTGAACTCCCCCTTTTGTCAGTGTGACGGGCAGTCCGAGGCCGACACAAACCGTATATTCTTTGGATGTAATAAATACAAGGAAGAAACGGACACCTTTTGGGAAGACTTGAAACATTTTGATATAAGATATCCAGTCAATGTCAGCCATCTCCTTGCCTTAGGAAATATTTCTATATACCAAAAGATGGTACATTTTATTACAAGAAACAATATAGAGATATAATCGGGAGAACCCACTCCACTCTTCAATATTGCAAATAATTACCGTTCATGGAACACTAGACGGTTATGGTTTTATTACATTTTAACGTAATAAACTATAAAAATCATGTATTATCAAATTTTACTATGAAAATGTTTAATTTTTAATTCTCCATCTAACCATCTTTATAATTTTATGTCCTCAGTGTTGATGTGTACTTTCTTAATGTTATGTAAATTATTGATTCTGTTGTATACCATTCGAAAAGTATGTTTAATCTCATAATATAAACAGTGATTTGTATATATGGTTGGGTAAATGTGGGCGAATCACTGTATGTGCATAAATATAATGTATATTGACTGTATGGCCAATAGGCCAAGTGTCAATAAATAAAAATAAAAAAAATTTATATCCGGTTTTAACCAGCTTTCAGTACCTAATACAATATAGGCTTCTGTGCTACTAATAATGCTTTCAAGCTCAGGCAGCTTATTACAAACACTTCTGCAGTTAATAACGAGTACTTTTAACGGTCGAGATTGATTTATGCTACTCCTAACATATGGTGCCGAATTCAATTGGGCTGCCAGTAACTGTAATCCCAATTTCGGGTCTTCCTCCCTCGACCTAAAAAATATACGTTATAACAAAAACTTCTGAAAAATTGTGAGATATACAATATTTACAGTGTGATATTTGTAATGTGGAAAGCAAAACTCCAGTAGTTAAAATACAACAAAAAGTTTAGTTTTGTTCCAGGTCCGTATGATTACTAAAAACGACGAAACGGTTTAAAGGCTTAGTAACGGAGGTCTGTTTCACTGATAACGTTGTTAAAAAGTCGCTAAAATGAACAGTTTTAGCTGTTATTCCAGTTAATTAGTCCTGCCTTCTTTTTTATTTGTTTGCTAGGGGGAAAAAAATTGGGTTAATATCTCGTAGTAACAGATTCCGCGATGGACTGAAATACCAAAACAAAGAAGTCATTTAATTTAGCCCTCATCTACTTCAGGATAAAATAGCCATCATCGCAATGTTTGAAGCGAAATATAACGATGACTTTAAAACTTCAATTGTATATTGCATTGACATTTTACGGTCAGTCAACACGCGCATTTCAGCTGCAAATATTACAGTTCAGTCGGCGTCATTACAGCAAAAACATTTGGCAGCACATTGCTGTCCGTTAGAAGAGAAACCACAACACTAATAATTGTTCAACTGCGCTTGACGTTTGTTTAGGGAAATTCAAGCGAGTTTCTGCGCCATTTAACTCTATTCATCATGCACATAATTTACGTATTCCTTTAACAATTAATAAACCCTGCCTACGTGAAAATTACACAAATTTTAATGAGCAGAAACCATTTATTGTTCATCTTTCTATTACAGCAATCATGATAATTTGCTTTACATAAAGAGTGCATAAAAAAGCGTCTCATACCCAACAGTCGTTATCAGGTACAAATATTACTAATAAGCGTTGTTTTTTTATATTCTTTTTTTTTCCTTGTCATTACCTACAATCATGAGTTTCTTTTGTCTCGACGTGCCAATGACAAGATATACTGGCGTACTGATGAAATACGTGTTACCAGAGAAAAAAAATACATTTTATTAATTTGTATTTATGTTTATCGAACTCCAAGCAAGCTCTCAGCGTTTTTACAGGAGAATGTTCATGATACAGGTAACCAAGACATCCTGTTATAAGACAAGCAGATGAAACATATTCCAGTGCTTTGGGAACTGAAAGCACTCTCTCACACACAGCATGAGAAATACATAAAATGCTATTTGACTTTCATGTGCGGATAAATGTTACATACATAGGACGTTTCGAGAAATTCCATCATTTTCAGCGAACGGTAAAACTTCAATAACTGTTTGTTTTCGCGGTGTCGCGGAAACAGTGGAAGACAAAAGTGGATTCAGCCCGATGACGTCATCAACTGATCTCCTCCTTCCCGATTCGTAGCTGCTTCAACATTCGGATAGACGGGATCCAGTCCACGCTAAGTTCCAGCTAAGTATCCAGCGCCCACGTTAACTAAAGAATCTCTTGTTCCGATTTCAACACCGTCTGTTATTATAGACACAGGTCCTCCTCTCCCTGCCTCTC
Organism: Vandiemenella viatica; assembly: GCA_031002005.1. Classification (NCBI taxonomy): domain Eukaryota; kingdom Metazoa; phylum Arthropoda; class Insecta; order Orthoptera; family Morabidae; genus Vandiemenella; species Vandiemenella viatica. The sequence goes on from JARYHS010008074.1 coordinate 245,506,461, forward strand.
ATGATTCACACTGACCTCCTAAGTAAAACAGGGGACCAGTGACACTTGGTCCTTAGCTGGGTGGATCGACGGGGAAAAAAAACGAAGCCACGGATTCTGACAAACATGTATCTGAATTATTACGTTATAGCAAGATCCTTTTTTTTTTTTTAGACATTAGAGAAAGTTTGTATGTATAGAATACGAAACCGCTATTGCTGCTGATGTTGCAGGGTTTAAGGTCGCGTTAACTTCTAGGTTAATGTCACGCAAGTTGTATAAAACAGCGTGAGGTGACAAGAAAAGAGTAAAAGCGGAGGATGTCATGGCAAAACACATAAATAACTTGTAACGCAAAAAGGTAATTATATCTCCACCCGACACCGTATGCGTTTGTGGCTGGATAGGCTGTTAGCACACTGTGCACTTCAGGACGAATAGATAGGGTAGCGATCCAACTGGCAGCACAGACGTTAAACAAAGAATACGACCGGCCTGAAAGCTCTCTCTGCTCCATCTCCAGACAAAGTTCCGGGAGGCACAAACTTTTAGACGAAAATAAATGTTTACCCCTCTGTTTCAGTTTTCTTCCCCTGTCCCCTTGTTTCTGAAACAAATGGAACAGGGCTGAAGACAGTGAAGCGTAAGCACCAACGTGACACAATCGATTCGTTGCCGGCTTCTGCCTCACGTTTTTGCGTATAAATCCGATCGCAGTAAGCCAAACGGAAAATATTATTGCACTGTGATACTCTGGTATGCCCCACATAGAGATGATGCTTCCATATACATTTTGTGTGGAATAAACTCTTTGAAATATTGAGTTCTCAGGAATAAATCGAAAACTAAGTATGTCTTGTTATATGTGTAGCTATTAAAACGGCAATGCAATTGACAGTTAATTTATTAAATCTCCTCATGCGATTCACTTGATTACCCAAAGCATCAGCTATTCACCAGTGAAGCTATTTTGCTTCTTTTTAGCATTAAAATTGAAATAAATACACTAAAAAGTGTTTTTGTTAGTATTTCATTCACATGGTCAATGTGAAACCGAGATTAATCATAGGAACTACTTATAAACAAAAATATATTTACTAAAAAATATTTTATACCGTAATTTCTGTGTTTCCCTAGACATTTGAGAGCAGAATGAAAACATTAATATCAAAATAAGATCAATAAGATAAATCACTGAAGGTGCTACAGATATTGGAATTAATTGTGGACGGAACATGAATGAATTAAACGTCTGTCACATTGGTTTTTTAATATATACATCATTTTTATCAATTATACTTTTTTATAATACGACATGAATGAATTAAAGAAATATATACAGTACATCATACAACTTTCTTTCTGTATTATTGGTAAGAAAATGCTGTTAACCTTTAAGTTGGATAGAATTATCGTCCAAAATTAGCTCCTAACGACAATAACGTTCATTTCCAAATTACATAAGAGCAGCATGTGCTACTATCATCTCATGAAAATCATGTGCAGTAACCGATAAATAAACGTTCCGTTACCATCGTAATTCATTATTGAGAGCAATTCTGTCTGGTTTCCTTGTTTTTAATGAGAGAGAGAAACGTTGTTACAAGTTCCAAAGACATTCTTCTACGGGACCAAGCTTATCATTTGTAACGCTCCCGATTCTGTATCTGCATTAACACTCTGTAAATCCGACTTAGGTGGATGCCAGACGATAGTGACACCACAGCTAAGAATTACGTGGTGTATTAGATTGATCGCGAGTACAAAAGTACAATAGCCACATCATTCCTTTCGACGAGTGATTTCTCAGCTTTATTTCACAGTAATTCTGAAATACCATAAGATATATTTTAATTGCGTTGAATTTCCCCAAACTCGTTCACTTTAAATCTTCGTGTGTCATAAATTAGTTTTGTTCTGCTAAACTGTTGCCAAGTTGTTTCGGCCTAGTGAAATAGTTGATCCTGTGTTCCATAGACTCATAACGTCATCAAACGGTGACATGAAGACACTGTGTCAAATCGTTATCCGAATCCTGGAAGGGAGAGTTAGCTGAGAAACTATTAACATGTGCTTGCATACCATTACCTACGAAAACTTATTTGTAATATTTTGTTGGATTTTCAATAGACTTATTAAAGAACTGTGTTATCCTCTAGGAATAGAAAATTAACTGAGTGAATAATATGCTTCACTTTTCTACTGTGAACATCGATTTTCTATTTGCTAGGGACTCTATGACTCGTCTCGTGGTCTTTAGAGCCGGGAGATGATAGGAGAAAGAACGGGAGAAAAATAGAGCATGGCCTTTTGAAGGAACCATCCATGAGCTCACCTGAAATTATTTCGGCCGTACAGGGATCTGAACCGGCGTCTTCCCGTTTGCCAGGCCAAAGCGTTACCGCTAGCTCACCAGACTGGGTAATGTTATCTTGGTGGAGATTTGGCCTAGATTGGATGAGTGGACTGAGCGAGTTTGTAGGGATCGAACATAGAAGTCGATTTTGTATCTTATTGAGACATTAGTGGTAGGATCAACAGGGTGAAACGACTTTGTAAACCCGTCATATGCACACTATTTACTGGCATGACACAGCGTGAATACGGTGCTGTACAAGATATACAAGTAATATCTATTAGTATAATAGACAAGATGTAGCGGTGTCGCACCTACGTCATGTCACGCGGTGACGTCAAGCTATGACGTTGCCTATGACGTCACGCTTTACGATATTATTTGTGGGAGTGCGCGTTATTTAATATCATTTCCAAGCAACAGTGAATAAATTAACTCACAGAACACTGAAATAAAAGTATGTATTGCGTTAAAATCGAAATTTCAATCATTAGATGCTTATATTTACGTAATATTCTTTTGATATATTCAAGTATTCCTTAAATTCTTTGTTCATAGATATTGTAAGATAAAAGCTTTGTATTTCGAGCATCAATGCTGAGAAAAATTTGGTTAAAGTATTACTTAAGATGGATCAGAATTACAACTGGCATTTGCCGCTACGGCAGAGGGCATGAATAATTTAGATTTTTTTCAAAATAATTTAAACTGTACCCTATTATTGAAATTATTAATTCGTTTGAACCGAAATAGTTGCCCACTCATCTCGAATTGTGCAGCCTACACTACAATTAATAATGTAAGTTTATCAGATTTATTTTAATCTTCTTTGATTTCACTGAGTAATATTACTGAGGCTATTACGTATTTCCGCAATGTGTAACTATGACAGCTATTCGAACGTTGTAATATCGGTCTGAATCACGTTGCAGATTTTTGGCTTATTACCTTTCTTTTTTGTTGAATGTTTTTGATGAAATTTATGTTGTTGCGTAATGTATCTCATCAATGAATTGTCGTTTTGGTCGGAAAACTGTTGCACACGTTCGTTTTGTGATATTATTGGCTATGGCAAAATAAAAACTAGGCCCAAAGAATTGTGCTATTCGTTTGAAATTTACCACATACGTTCCTATGGTCATACCTTTTAAGAAAAAGTGTACATGAAAGCAAAAGGCAGCTTACTTTAGACGTGAAGCAACATGAAAATTACGAATTAACACAACACAAAACCGCCAATTCAAATATTCACGTCAAAGATAGCATCTGTACAGCAACAACTGTAAAAACGCTGGCAACGTTTCTTGATAGGATATAAATATATTCCTGCGTTGTATAATTCACTTCTTACAACAACTTATTTTATACTTATGTCGCGATACATGACATCTCCTTCAATGCGCATGCGATTAAAGCTTTCATTTTGTAGCGGCAGTATTACCCGAGATTATGGTTAGGTTGAAATCCAGCCTAGACAAAAATAAATAAAGAACCTTATCACAGCAATAGCATGTTGAATTTAGCTATTATCAGTTATTTAAGCAGGTTTCATAAGCACTATGTCACGTTTTGATATCATGAATCACGATGTAAACTACTCCCATATGTGGTTAGTTTTAAAACGCAACCTTTTGTCATAGCGCCAGGCAATAGGAATTGCATTTATTTTATAACAATTCAATTTATTTCAACAATTGCTAAGAAAGGAATTGCTACAATATTGAAAGAAAAGTATGAATTTTGTTTAAATTGTCATATTGATTATTAGTTGCTTTTTTTAGTGAAATGATTACTTGGTTTGAATGAAAAAAGTTCGAAATTGTTCGCGATCTATGCAACCTAAAACACAATTGAAACTAATATTACATGACGTAAGAAGTTAAGATTTATTTTTAGCATCCTTCGTTTTCACTGGGGTCATTATTTCAGCCGAATGTAAGCTGTGCCAGGCGCTAAAACGTCGATCTTCATCATAGACAATAAGAAAGTTGTAAGAAACTGTGAAGATTTTGGATCAAGTTTGTATCGCATGATGCATGATTAGTATAGATGCATGATGACATTGACATGCGATTCAGGGAATGTATAAATTCGCGTGTGAATGAAGCTTTGATTTTCTACCGGCTATATTGGCGAAGATTGTAGTTAGGCTGAAACGCAACCTGGACCAAATTGACAACTGAAACTTTTTGCTACATCACAAGGGACGAGAAATTACAGAATAGTGAGCTTTATTTTATAAAATTTGTATTTAGGTTAACAACCAAAAATAAATCAATTGCCAGAACAGTCCGTTAAACCCGTCATTTTTGACGGTTTTTTTTGGCTAGTATACATTATAATGACTGCCGAGGACTGATTACAATGTAAGATGCTCTTGTGCCACCTTCCGGCAATACTGTTATGACTTATTGGAATACTGGCAAATTGTTCATTGTGTTATACCTGCGTGAATTTGACTTTCACCCGGGGCGCACATTGAGCTGCCTGGTGCGGTAGGGGCAGCGCAGAGCAGGGCAGGGAGGGCAGCACGAAAACAGAAACTGTATCGGGCAGTTGCCCACGCATATTAGAGCTCAGTTTCGTGCGGCAGTTTACAAAGCATTGTTGTGTTGTCCCAGAAACCGACAAAAAAGAGTAACCAAAAACTGTCTATGCAAAAACTCGACTTTTGATTTCTGAATCGGACTGGGATGCCGAGCTTGGTAAATTGTTATTACTTTATCAGAAGCTGAGTTAGATAAAACTATGGAAAAATGAGAATATGAAAAGAAGAAACTCTCATCTGGCTTTTGCAGTGACAAGAGGATTCTCAAAAGATTATTTCCGGATGACTCGAGCGGAGATTCACGGCATAATCCAACCTGTTATTTTCTCGACAACGCTCAAATATCTATTAGAACTGAAGAAAATCTCGCAGTATTTTCGTGGTTATTTATTTAACTGTTTGACGGTACATGACAATTATAAGAATGTATTTCTCTTTTATTTCATATTATATTTTTTAAGAAAATTACATAACGGAACATAAGAAACACTTGAAACTATAAAAGCAGAGTTCAACAAATTATTCGGAAAACTGTCTTCGGAAGAATCCTCCCTCTCTCGTTAGGTGTTGGGCGGAGTAGTACAAATAATAAGAAAACACGTAATGTAATAATAGCCTATATATAATTTTTTAAATTTTTTTAATTAAAAACGAATTCAAAAACAGACAATAAAAGTGAAAGTTGTAAGTGAATAATTGTATGATAAATAAATACCGAATTTACTCGCCACTTGTTGCCCACATTGGTGATCGTTGTCCAAATTACTTGTTTAAATTTAATTGTAATGTATTTATAATGACTGATATTGTGAATCGCAGCTTGGTTACGCAGCAGTTAAATTAATTTTTCTTAATCCATAGTTGAAAATGATTATAAGTTAAGCAAGATTATAAATAACGCAATAAGTGTTACGGTAAAAACCTGCACGAGTGAGCTGCGTGGCACAGTTTCTGTGTCGTGATCACGACGTGGCGCAGGCCACGTGCGGCGCAGTACTGCGCTGCCCTGCCCTGCCCTGCCCTGCCCTGCGTCTCAATACGCACTGTTCCACACCTAGAGGTGGAGACACATCAACTGTGCTGCGCCGCCTGCGTCAGCTGCGTGTCAGTGTGCGCCAGGCCTCACTGTGGGAACGCCGAGCGTGTCTGCGGGTGTGGGCGATTATCTAATCCGTTTAACCCCGGCTATAGGGGACACGGAACGAGTGAGCTAATCTGTACTCTCGGGCGTCCCCTGGGCAACGGCATTGCCGGCTAATCTTTCCACCACAAAGGCATTGCGATGAGTAACTATAAATACAATTGGTCTTTTTCAAGACCATTCTTAACAGTAATGTCAATCAACTTTGAGGTTCTATCTACAATTAAAGAAGAACTACTCGGTGATATATGCCATAGATCTGAATGTGACGTTCTATGTTTACAAGAGACACATAGAGATATCGCTCAGAGAAGACCAAAAATAGGAGGAATGCGTCTTATAGCTGAGAGGCCACACGGACAGTACGGTAGTGCCATCTTTGCAAAACCAGATCTAGCAGTGATTTCCACTTCTTATACACAGGATAATGACATTGAAATACTGACTATCGAGTTGAGTAACTGCACGGTCACGTCAATGTACAAGCCACCAAATGCGAATTTCCAGTTCAATCCACCAGCAAATTTATGCAGTCAGACTTCACGTATTATAGCTGGTGACTTTAACAGCCATAGCAGCGTCTGGGGATATGAGGATAGTGGCGAGAATGGAGAAGCTGTATTAAAGTGGATGGAACATTACAAGCTGACTCTTCTTCATGACAGTAAACTCCTACATTATTTTAACAGTCGAAGATTGAAGCGGGGTTATAACCCTGATCTGCTGTTCATAAGTGATGCCCTGGCCCCTCAGTGTACCAAAACAGTTTCACAACCAATACCTAACACCCAACATAGACCAACATGCATTCAGGTATTTGCAGCAATCAAACCGTTGAAGATTCCATTCCGACGAAGGTTTAATTTGAAAAAAGCTAATTGGACAGATTTTACCGAAAATTTACATTATCGAACTTCAAAATAGAACCTTCGCCTTAGCACTATAATGACTTTGTAGAGGCTGTGAAAACAAGTTCCCGTCTTTCCTAGAGGTTGCCGTACAATGGATGTTCCAGGCATGAACTAATAGATTTGACCTCTCCTGCAAGAATACCTGAGGATTTTTGAAGAAAACCCTTTTAGCCAGGAAACTGTAGAATCTGGGTTAACAATGTGCTCCGCACTCTCAAAGACTAAATGAGAACGTTGGATTGAGACCATGGAAAACATTGACCTGTTCAAAAATAGCCGAAAATAGCTGAAAAGACTTAGCAGTGACTCGTGTGTAACCAATACACATGCTAATGTAACACCCAACCAAATAGCACATCAGCTATTACTGAATGCCAAAGGAGGAAGAGTCAGAAGAAGAGACAGGACTAAGATAGTAAGACAATTACATGTAGAGACAAACGATCTCTCTGCCGAATTTCAAATGAATGAGCTAACGAAAGCTATTAAAATGCTCAAAAGTGGTAAAGCAGCAGGACTTGACGGTATAACTGTGGAGCAACTAAAACATTGTGGTGCCGTTGCAATGGAATGGCTTTTGCATCTTTACAACAACAACTGCCTCCGAGGTAGATACCTAAGATATGGAGAAAGACGAAAGTTATTGCCATATTGAAACCTGAGAAAGACTCTTCTATCGCCAAAAACAATCGCCCTATTTCTCTGCTATGCCATCTCTACAAGATATTTGAAAGGATGCTGCTTAATCGACTGAGCCCAAAAATCGAACCGAAACTGATTCACCAGGAAGTGGGTTTCAGACCTAACAGAAACTGGACCACACAAGTCCTCAACCTGACTCAGCCCATTGAGGATGGTTTTGAGCTAGGGTTGATCACAGGATTGGCTTTTGTAGACCTGTCTGCAGCATATGACTCTTTACAGCTTAACATCCTGTTCCGTAAACTGTATTATCTCACAAATGATTTTGAATTTACAGACATCCTCCGAATTTTACTTCAGAACCGAATTTCAGGGCAAGGAAAGTCGATGGAGAACACAAAAAAGTGGGCTGCCCCAAGGAAGTGTCCTGGCGCCGACATTATTCAACATTTACACTAATGATCAACCCCAGCCGCTAATGACTCGAATTTTTGTCTATGCAGATGAATTAGCACTAGCGTTTGAGTAATGGTTTACAATCTTTCACCACATACTGTGAAGACAATCATTTGAAATCGAATGCATCCAAAACTCAACTATGGGCCTTCCACCTACAAAACAGACATGCCAACAGGAAACTGAAAGTCAGATGGGAGGGCGTAGAATTATATCACTGTTTCAATCAAAAATATCTCAGAGTTACACTAGATACAAAAAGCACTGCTTAAACACAAAAGGCAAAGTTTCAGCCCGCAACAATATCCTGCGGAAACTCACAGGAAAAGTATGGGGTGCACATCCCGCAGTGCTCCGAACATCAGCTCTTGCACTGTGTTATTCTGCTGCAGAATATACCTGTCCCGTTTGGTACAACTCTGCTTATGCCAAACAAGTAGACGTAGCGTTGCATGAAACCTGCAAAATTCTAACGGGTTGCGTCAGAGCCACACAAATTGAAAAACTACATGGTCTGGCAGGAATCGCTCCCCCGGATATAAAACGAAATGTAACTGCAATGTAAGAAAGAAACAAGGCTAATAAAAACGCTGCTCATCCCTCATTCGGGCATCAACTCCCCAGACAAAGGCTGAAATCTAGGAAAAGCTTCCTTAGGACGACAGCTGCTTTAGATGTACCCCCGAAAGTTGCCCGGCTCAATCTGTCGCGAGCAAGAATAACTCGTGTGAATGTAGAAGCGCTACCGTCAGGTGGCAATCTCAACTGGAAGACCTGGAGAGCGCTAAATCGGCTGAGAAGTGGAGTGGGTAGGACCGAAGATAACCTGGCAAGATGGCATTATCTTGAAGATCCAAATACTGCGTGTGAGTGCGGGGCAGAACAGACCATCCAGCATTTATACAATTGCCCGCAGTGCCCATCAACCTGCACTCTGCCAGACCTCTTTCGTACCAGTGACAATGCCATAAAAGTTGCTGACTTTTGGTCATCCGTTATATGAACTCTTTGGAGTTGATTGATATCATTTTATTTTTGCTTTTGTTATTACTGTTTCTAACAATTTGTAAAAGCAGCGTTTTTACACGAAATAAATAAGCTCCTGTTATAGACAATGTGGAAGAACCTACCTCCCTATCCATGATACAACGATGGCTTCCCACGTCCAATCATAAAACCCCATAGTAGAGACAACCTGTTAGGCGCTGTCCATTTTCTTCCCGAGTGGCGCCACTCCGCGGCCCCGGCCGTCGGAGGGCGACTCGACGTCTGCGTTCTCTCTTTTCAGACTGTTGTTGGCTTCGACTGAATGATGAATACAATACACGACCTCGATTTCCGTGCCAGAGGATTTAAAGACGACTTCCCAGTACTCACCTAAAGTTCAGGGGCAAATGGTAGCCCAATGATGAGGCCAATCAATGCAGTCATCCGCCTTACATAGCTCTACCAATCCGCACATTTTATCAGCTGTCAGTGCTCCAAATCCCCGGTAGATGCCTCTGTCTGGTTTATTAACATGCAAACCTGCACTCCTCGTTTCGTACTTAAGAAATATGTAGCCTTTAAGTAAGTGAACAACTCCGTTCACTACAGTCTAGATAGGTACAAAATCCAATAAATAATTTTTTTTTAAAAACGCGATATAAACATTTGATTTTGTAGCAGTTGCCGAAACGGAAATAGCTGCGAGTCTTATCGAATCCATATTTTCCGTATATATATCATTACAAACATTAGACTTCACGGTTACTAGCAGATACCATTTGCTGATATAGGTGAATCTATGTAAATGCTAGTAGAATGGAAACAATGACAGAGTTAATATGCACATTTTTAAGCTGCTAACCTAGAATTAATTAATATAGAAATTATCTTAACTTACTTAAAGCTGAAGGAGAACCAGGTTTCAAAAAGAGTCGGAAAAAATGGACGCTAAATAAATACTACTCCAAAGAAGAATACAATCACCATGGAAAAAGAAAAATCCAAAATGTGGCTCCGAACGAGTTTACCGTGGAGACGACTAGATGGTTAAAAAGAAATGAAGAATATGTCGGAACTGCCTGCAGCTATCTGATCCTTTCTTTCCATAGAACCAAGTGACATTTCCCATACTTCCATGAGGACCTCGACATTTAAGCTTGTTATTAGAAGACCCTGGCGGAATAACCTCTAAGTCTGAAGTATACATGGATTTTCAGTGGACGGGACATGCGATTAATGGTACAGACGTAGCTTTAAAACTCCAATGCGGATGGCATCGAAGCATAATAAATGAACAAATATTGTATAATGGTCTTAAGTAATTAGTTAGTTTTATTTGTAAAACTCATATCTAGCTGCATTTAAAAATAGTTATTGCAATTTAAGCTGAAATAAATGCATACGGTGACAAAAATTTTATACTTTTGTTAAAATAGTTATTGCAATTTAAGCTGAAATAAATGCATACTGTGACAAAAATTGTATCAATTTGTTAAAATTTCATTTTTTGCGTTAACACTTCCATATCTGACAAATAAACTATCTTTCTTAATCATAACAATGCAGTGCACATAATTTAATAATCTTCTGATCTAATTACAGAGATTTCGATGGATAATGAAACACTGGAATATTTCGATGGCTATCTTTTCATCTTCGTCAGGTGAGCAAAATCGGAAAATAATGGGAACTTACCTCAGTTAGAGTCATTCGGCTGAATACGGTTCCTGTGAAAAAATATATATTTTTTTAAACTTTGCATTGAATGTTGTCTGCATACACTACATAGCAAAAAAAACAAAAACAAAAAAAAAAAAAAAAAGGAATGCTATGTCTATAATATTACACGATTATAATCTATTAGACGTTTGGTAATCTCCGTTCGTTGCCTGATTGGTTGATCCTGCAAGATAGTTAATTTTATTGAGTTGCATTTTTGCGAAACACTTTGTCTACATTTGATGATTAAATAGTTACTACCTTGAAAGACCATCAAAAATGACGTTGAACGCAGTATTTTAGCAATTCGTTTCTTCTCACTTGCTTAGAACTGAAGAGATTTGTTATTAAATAACGCCAATAACCTCGATATTACAGTAACATCCTTGGCCGTTGTTAGTCAGCAACAATGGTCACGCGTGTGTTGTCACAGCGTGACAGACATTGTGATCAAAGCAGCCTTCTAGTATTACTGATGATTGGTAAAAACACTCCTGACTTCTATGTACATTATATATATTTATAAAACGCAACTTTTGGTGATGTGTATCTGTGTGACGCCATGACTTCCCACTATGACTTCGGACTATGACGTCACCATTTTCGCCCCCGCTGCATAACAAACAATGAATGGGAGATGTTCGAGGTTACGCGCGTAATTTAATATCAGTTTTATTTAGCTATACATCCGCGATAAATTAATTGTCAGAACACTGAAAGAAAAGTACGTGTTCAGTTGAAATCGACATATTAATTATTAGTTGCTTTTTCTTAATTAAAATTTCGTTCGATGTTGATTTTTCTTATAAACTCTGGACAGCTATACCGTTGTTATAGTAAGCTAAAAAATATCTACATTACATCATTTTCAAGATAATGAACGTTATTTGATGAAAATTGTACTTAGTCAGCGAAGAAATGAATTGACAAAATACTGTATTCAACACGTCATTTTTGGCGGGTTATAAGATATTTATATCCATTGTAGATATTTTAAGTTACTATTATAATATATTAGAAGGAAAGATTTGCCGAAACATTAAAATAAAGTTATGATATGTGTTTAAATTAACATATTAATTAATAGTTGCTTTTATTACTGATGTTACTATATCAGACATATGTAAATATTTCCAGTAGGTCAAACAAATGTATTCGTACGAGGGTAACATCATCTATGGATTTTGAACCGCAATATTAGCAGAAATTGTGGTCATGTCGAAATGCAGATAGGACCAGACAACTGACACATTAAAAAAAAAAAGACTAAATCACGGTGAATTTAGTTATATAAATAATTTTAGCTGCTTTCATAAGCTCCGAGTGAATTAAGTTACGGTATTTTTATACGGATGGAAGCAAACCAGTACTTATCATACTGAATGAGACATGGACGAGGAATAAAACCAATATCACGCTCTATAGCATCAGGTTTTAGGATTCCCAATTTATTTTTAATTTGTTTCCTTACTTTTTACATCTTTCATTCAGTAGAACTTCGTCTGTATCGCTGTGTAAACTACAACCGAAATATGTACAAATTACAAAATAGGGTTATGAGCATTACGTAACAACAATTCTATTTGCTTAGGCAACAGCAGAGAAATGAATTGTCAGGACAATCCGTTAAACCCGACGTTTTTGACGGATTTTGAGGCTATTTATCCACTACAAAACAGAATTCCTGGAATTGGAAGAGTGAAATAAATGCACTTACTTCGTATTTTAAAAGCTTAAATGAATTGAATGATCGGTACATAACGCACATCCGACACTCATTAGCCGACAGCAAATATATTGCAAAACAGCGTTTGCTAAACATATTACAGTAAAGCCAGCGAATTTACACAGTAATGAACAATGATATCATTTTGCTCGTATCTTTTTATTTTATGTGTACTCTCCTGCATTCCCTGCTATGTGTAATTAATTTTTCGTTTCGATTATTTGGTACTACAATTCTGTTCCTAATTATATAATCCAAATTGCGTTGCAAACTTGAAATATTCAGAGTTAGACAGATTTAAACTATTTCATAGTTAACTTTGCACACTTAGTTTCAGCTAAGTTATGGTTTTCTCATGTCATCTGAAAGGAGGAAACAAAAACGAAAATATGATATGGAGCTGCGATTTATTTAGAACGGCAGTAAAAAATAAAATTCAGCGTGTAGTGAAAAGTTCTCAGCCTGAATAATAAACGATAATGCCATTTAGAAATTACTAAAAATGAAACTTCATGGTCTGGTATTTCAAGAAGCTGTGGCCAGAATCAGATTAGCAACATACATGTATTTCAGTTCCGGATCCAAATGATACAGAACGATATCATCGCAAGTGATGGAGTAAATTTATACGAGATACAAGGTCAACCAAGCATTAAGAGTGCTGTGGTTCGAAACAACGTCACATGGTGATGTATGATAGAGAAAAGGGTAAAAGGAATAACGCCGGTTTAGAAAGTGCTCTCTCAAAATGCACATTCCTGTCACCCTTGTAACAGACTTAATACGTTGTTCTCATGAACCTCCACTTCTAAGTCAACACTTGTCGAATCTATCCCAGTTTGTGAACTACGATATCGCCCCGCCACATCCAACATGTAAACCTGTATTTCAATTCTCATTTATTTTTTAATGAATTCAAATATCTTACGGGTTCAACAGATACAGAAAGATTTTTGTGGCTATGTTTTACTTCAGTTACTCTCTCAGATCCCTTCTGTAGATTTTGGTTATGAAAATTTCCACTCAGAAAACTAAAGAAACCAGAATTTCGGCTGCGGAAATACCACCAACCTGCTGGTGTCACTGAATGCGACACAGAGGCTTGAGCAGTCTGTTTTTTGTGAGGTGAATAACCCATACGTTTGAGAACCTTTACGATAAGTCAGTCACTCCATCTCATGGTTCTATATTTCAAACAATAGGATGGGTCGATTTGGAACAAAACTAAATTGTTTAACCTTCATTATTGTTTACCATATTGTCTAAATAAGTTGTCTGTATTTTTCATTACAAAACATGCACTCGTTTTTAAGTTATGTAAGCTGTTTTACTTTTATTTTAGAAAACCGATGATTACTCGTATTAATAATGTCAGCCTCGTTTGAAAGAGCTTTTTAGACAACTGAGATTTTTACTGTCTGTAATGATAAATCCGTACTAGAAACAAATTAGTTGTTGAAAACTAGAAAGTTCTGTCACAGATTTCATTTAATTTGTGATTTATAATTACGGTTGTGATAGTGATGAAATTAAACAACCATGCCTTAAACAGGATATTGCTGTTTTCGATTTTAACTGTTTTACAGTTTCCGATTAAAAATAGTGGCGCACTTGATTTTATTTGCGATATTCCCTGATTTTGTTTTGAAATTTCGGCTATAGAACATGATTTATTTCATGGTACTATTAATGGTTCAATTGCTTATATCGTCTAATCTTTGTTTTGTAATAGCATCCACGCCACCATTGACGTTCACTGATCGCACGTCAAGTCAGAAACGGTGATTTTAACATTATATTTTGCAATCACATTCTGAATAAATAAGATTATTTTTTCAAATTTTATATTATACAGGTACGTATCCGGTGGCATGTGGGAAAATTAAACTACTCTTATTAACATTTGGCTTGTTAAGCTATGCAGCCAATTCCATTGTATTTATAGTATCGCCATTTATGTTCCTATCATTTCAGAGTGTAGAAGATAGGGACAACTGAGGACACTTAATAGTTAATTAAAACCACCCGTGGCCTTATCGGAAGAATCAAACTATTATTCCAGAGACGTGTGAATTGTGTCATCAGTTGTTATTTTGTATGTGTATGTGTTGTGACAACTGGTACTGTAATCAGATTGCTGTCAAACTAAATGTTTCGAAACTGTTTCCGGATTGTGTACGGTCAAAAGTTTGGTAATCTTTACCGAGCCTGGTGTGTGAGTGGTATTGGTGTGGCCCGGTGTCGGGGAAGATGTGTGTTTGATCCCTGGTGCAACTAACCCAATATCGATTTTCCATAGTTTTTTTTCCGAAATCATTCCGGACGAGTTGCCTGAATGTTTCCTTGAAAATTTCACGGTCAAATTTCTTCCCATTAGGTATTGATCGTCTTTTGCTTTAAATCATACAAGTATTTTAATTTCTTAAGTAATAACTACGTGTTAGAGTTTTAAAGATATTTCTGGTATTAGTTTTATCACAAGATTAGCAATTATCGCTCCATGATGTTTTCACTTTTTATCGACCATAAAGTGCTCCTCGACTCACTATGCTTAGAGGTATGATTAAGAAACAGAATTTTCTTTTTCAATTTAATTTAAGATAAAATTTATTAGTAATCTTAATTTAGAAGAAAATGACTAATATGCTAGTACTGTCGGTAAAGTGAACTATTTTTCATACTAAAATGGAGACCGAGATGTGATGGAAGGATGCAATGTAGTTCTAATTGAATCTAGTGCTACCTGTGCCTTTATTTCAGTTGTGGACAGCTCGTTACTGAGATGACAGATACTCGTCTGACCGTAATTAGTGCCTTTGCCGTGTGTGCGCACGCGTTTCACTGTGGTACCTGTACAGACTCGAACACGGAAACGAAACAAAGGCAGGCTTGCAACGTCGACCGTCTGGGGACATTAGCGACTCGGTCGATTGATGATACCGTGTGTTCCGCATTAATGATGAGGCGTCTCCACAGAGAGCTATGCTTTGTCTTTGAGTACATATGTGACTGCTTACCGTGTAATGGGCTTTACCGCACACAAGGAGAACATGTTCATCGTTTCATTTGTAAGCATTGCTTGCATTGAAACGTCGGTTTTGTATTTATCTGTATAGCAATGACCTTCTAACTTTTTTCTGAATGTTTTATGTGTTTGTTATAAATAAATTCATTTCATATAATCGAAATTTCTTCAGATAAGTTGATCAAAACTTTCAGTAGATGATTCTTTAAACGGAAGAATTCCTTGCTTTCTGGCAAATTAAACAAGCTTTCTATTAAATTTATGTGTTGGTCCAGCCTTTAACATGATCAAGTTGAAAGAATGCGATAATAAAATGAAACGCTGCATAGTTACTGAGAAAATTGTATTCAGAAACAGATTTTTGTGCAACTTTAGCTGACTAATTAAAATGATAGCAAAAAAATCTTTCACATTAATCCAGATTTAACAAAATTTACCAGCAAACTATAAAGTTAAATTTAATTCAATAAGATGCTTTGAGCTCAGAGTGTTGTAATAAATTAGTATAGTAATAAATTTATAAAAATATTTCTTAAGTTTTTCAGATACTAACGCCTCATCCGGATTTGTGATTTTCAACAAATGTGGAACAAAAACAACAAACAAACAACACGAAGATACGCATATTCAAAAAGCGCACCTAACCAAAAAATAATGACAAAAGCAAGACAATTACGCATAACGATGTAAACACGTCAAATAAATATAGGTGTATGTGAGAAAAGAGTGCAACAGAATTAAATTTAGCTGACCAAATTTCAAAACGCAAAAAAAAAAAAAAAATTTATAACATCAGAGCGAAAGTGAAGTTGTTGGTGCAGAGAATATTACATTTTCGTGGAAACAGATGTAATAACATGGATCATTTGAACACAATTTTATTTTATAAATGTTGTAAAAAAGGAAATAATTGACTTTGTCCATATATTTCAATAGAAAAACAACTGAAGATGCTTATTAGCAAAAACAGTTCGGAAAAAAAGCATGCACGAGCGAATGTAGCATCGGGAAGTTAGAGATCAATACTCCAATGGCCTTAACAAATATACCGTATGACAACAGTCGCATTGCTGATATTACCACGAATTCTGAAACTTCAATTAATAACTGCGTTTTGGAGTTTTTGAGGGTCCTTAAAAGGCAACAGAAGCTGAAAGTCAAATTTGAGGTTGTTTGTCATTTGTAAGAATATCATCACCACTTCAATTACCTTGTTTTTTTTTTTATCTGCTTAATTTCTCTCTAACAGCGAGGTCTTTAGAGGCGGGAAAGGATGGGGGGCAAGGAATGGGAAGGAATTCGGCCATGGCCTTTTGAAGGAAGCATCCCGGCATTTGCCTGGAGTGATTTAGGAAACCATGGAAAACCCAAATCTGGATGCCCGAACGGGGATTCGAAGCGCCGTCCTTCCGAATGTGTGGCCAGAACGCTAGCCATTACACAACCACGCTCGGTTTCAATTACCTTGGTTTAATCTGGCCAATGTCGGCAGTTAAATCATTTATATTTCAAATTGCAAACAATTATTGATATAAAAAGTGAAGTCATATAATACCAACAGAAACAACTGTTTATGTGAAATACTGTGACGTTTTAAGAAGCAGAACAGCAGAAACAACCATCACTCTTTGGTGAACACAAACAACGAATATTGAGCAGTTACACGGTAGCTAGAAGCTATAATTTTGTTAGTTCAGACGTTACACCCCGTCGCCGCCTAGATTAAGATAGACTGAAGAGGTTCGGGACAGCAAAAAGAAAGGAATCCAGTCTTGGTGTTTTTGAATAAACCGTGCTCGCATTAACTGGAAACTGGAATCTGGAGACCAGACGAAGATTTGAGCATGCGTTTTCCAGTTTGCGAGGTTCAACACCTACCTACATAGCTCGGTTGTAATATCGTAGAATTCAAAACTAACGTACATAACGCAGATAAAGTGATCTCATGTGATTTTAATGACCTACTGACAGGATTTATATCGGCTGCGCAATCTGTCCCTATCGTAGCCGCCTAGCCTGACGTAGTAATCCTGCCGGATATAGGGGACCTACTGTTTGGAGTCCGAACTACGGAAACGTTCTTGTATACTTCGCACTACACAGCAAGCTGTGCCAGAGGTGAAGGTTTGGGTTAGGGGCCTATGAAAATACGATCCGTGACAGCGATTCGAACCGGCGACCTTTTGATCTTAACACCTGAGCCACAAGGTCGTTCATAACGAAGATAGCTAGATTCTAGCTAACAATGCGTGAAATGTGATGTTAAAGGAAAATCTCCTTCGAACCAAACTGAAATACCGGTAAGATATTTTTAACGTTAAGGAAGCATAACAGACTCTGAACGTATCCAGCGTCTTCGTCTACGCCAGTACCTTACATAGGGGCCGGCCGTTGTCTTGCGATTCCTCGCCCGCATCCAGGCCCGACTGCGCCCTGAGTTGTCGGTGATGGATGGGCCGCTAGTGGACACTGCTGTCCTGGACAGGCTCTTTATTTATCGTCCAGATTCGTCCGCTGCGCGTGTCGCAGCGCAGATATCACACACCACGCCAGACAACACCGCTGCCGGTAGATTTCTGCACGTTTGTAGGCGAGTAAACAAACAACACGCACCAAATATTTTCATATTGGATCTACGGCAAACATGAATCAGTTTTATTTTCTTTCTGAACGGTGAAGTATTATTACAAGATCTAAATAAATTATTTTTTTCCCCCGTAAAAGTTGATTTTAATGGTTGTGTAACGAAATGACAGACATTCTATGAAAAAATAATCTATGGTTGAATACCGTCTCATATTAAAAGTATAGTTATTCTCTGAGCTATTTCCTATCACGTTACCTGCATATCCGTAAAGTATTCTATAAACTAAAGCATTAAGTGATATCAAATACATGACAGATTTTGAAAAATTTAAGGAGTTCTTTATATTTTTGAAACCTCCATAAGCTATTCCTCAAGGAGATAAAACAATTACGCATTATGAGCAAAAATTACATGCAAAAGTAACACAACTTATACTCTCGTATGCCAGTGAAACAAGTCCATGCACCTAAAAACATCCTAAATGCACATACAAGCAGATAAAACAGGAAACATAGAAACGGAGAAAACTATAATAAATGATTAAAAGCTGGACGGTAAATAGAAAGAGAATGTAATCAACACACAACTGGAATGACAGAAGACTAATTAGTAAAATTTCTCATGGACAACGAGGAAAAGGCCTGGAAGTAGCAAAAAAATTGTAGAAATAGTTTACACAATCAGTATTCAAGCCTAATGAAAGAAGCAGGAATTTTAATTTTATGACAAAAAACTCATATGGTTGAGATGAAAGTTACTACTGGAGCTCTAAATCATCTCATTTAGATTAATAATCCAAGAATCTGGACCATATTAACAGCATCCATCCAAAAATAAGGTTCACCATGCAATGAGAAACGAATGGGCAACTGGCTTTCTTGGATGTTCTGGTGAAAAGAAAAGAGTGAAACTAACATACAATGTCTACAGAAAATCTACACACAGACCTCTATTTAAATGCTGCATCACATCATCACCCAGATGAAAAAAGCGCTCTGATCAAAACCTTATTTTGTAGAGGGGAAATAGCCCAAAAATCTCCGACGCATGCTAAAATCCTAGTTTCTTCAAAATTAAATGTATGTCCTTCTTGGGCCATGTGTTCGGTCACAGCTGATTTCTCTTCTTGCACTAGACGAACATTCCTTGCACGCTCGACGCACCGCTGCGTTTATCCGATATAACCACCGCCACATTCACTAGGTGTATAATAAACACGAGGGGTACGTAATCATAGGTCATCCTTAATGCTGCAAACCAATTTTTTAATCTAAACACACCTGAAAATAGTTTTGACTCCGAGTCTACCTATTTTAGTACCAAGTCCACCCACAAACGGAAGAAAGGCAAGGCGCTTGGTATCAATGGTATTTACACTACGGAAAAGTAACTAAAGGTGAGGTAGGGAAAAAAATATAAGGCATTAAAATAGAAACAGAATGTACTTACACTGTAAAATGTGCAGGTAAGTACAAATCTGGTGATTTGAATAGCTCTGTTCCCAAGAAAGTGTCTCCGACACGAAGTTATTGCTGAGCGCCTAGACCTGATGTACTGTGCAGTACGTACAGTACATCGCTGCACACCATATCCCACGAGCTCGAGGATGTTGCCTGCCCAGCTGTACACACATTTTCTAGCGAGCGGGCACGCCTGTCTTCTTGCCTTTGATCACGGAGAGTGCTCGCTCATACCGCTGCCGTCTATACCGTGCACAAGCTTTGCTTTAAACGTTTCTCAGTTCTCCCTCGGTGCTAAAGTCAGATTTAGTAAATCCCTCAACGCCATACGCCTTGTGTGCGCTTTATGATGAAGGTTTCCGTGGGGCGAACACTGTGATGAAAAGCTGTAAACATTCACATAGAGCAATTATGCTCATATTTTCAGCCAATTTCAATCATGTATGGTGTTGCATTTTTAAAGAATCAGAAATCACATGAAATCTTAAGGATGGGAAACAAAAAAAAACCATTGGCAGAGTAGAGATCCCATTCTCACTGTGGGAGGGGGGAGGGCTAGGGGTTGCCCTCTATACGCGTAACAAGTAACTTGTGTTCTGGTTGATAAGTTAATTTTTTTATTTATGAAATGTGTAGTTTATGAGGCAGAAGTTAACTGCCCTACGTGAATGCGGGGGAATGTAATGAGGACGGCCGGTGCTCGGGACTGGGGATTTGAACTACGTCCCGTTCCACT
Source organism: Vandiemenella viatica (assembly GCA_031002005.1). Taxonomy (NCBI): domain Eukaryota; kingdom Metazoa; phylum Arthropoda; class Insecta; order Orthoptera; family Morabidae; genus Vandiemenella; species Vandiemenella viatica. The sequence continues at coordinate 245,526,734 of JARYHS010008074.1, forward strand.
GTCCGCTTCCTCACAAACTTCTCTCAAAAGTAGGGCCCTGCTGCCTGTAACGAGTTCCACTTATCTCTGGCATGTCAAATTTGGAGATTTGTTTTTCACGGCCGTATGCCCTTGCTGACGCCCAGTCAGGTCCATGGAGAAAGTGAAGCGTTGCCATCTGTCTGCGAAATGTGTAACTATGTTCTGTGTGTGGTAAGTGTATTTTTAGTTTATTAAATGGGTAATTTATGAGGCGAAGATTGGGGACCGTCCCGGCGTTCGTCTTGATGGCTGCGAAAAAGCGCCTACAAACTACAGTGAGTGGCCCGTACAACGGGGCCTGGGCTCGTGCCCGGTCCCCTTGTACCTCCCCGATCCAATGTGCGGTGCTTCATCGCACTGCGCCACACTGGTGCGCCTACAGGCACATTAAGGATATATTACAAGCTGCAAGTATTCAAACTGTAACCATTAAAAAATTAAACAAAAACTTCACGAGATCAGAAAAAGTACTTCACCACATAGGTACCTTTAAGCAGCTCTCAGTAGAACGAACCCGGGGAAAAACAGCAATAGAATAGCTGACACTGGCACTAGAAAATCATTAAAGGTCCACAATTTGTTGTTCAGTTATGGTGTAGTTTTCCACAAATTCATATATTATTTAAGTCAGAAGCATTTTTAACAGTAAGAACTATTTGCGAAATAAAGTAACTGACACTGTAAAAAAAGCCTACTGCGAAATACCTACAATGCAATACTATATGCTGTTTCCTGTCTCTTGTAAGAGAAAATGCTGTGCACATCTGAATGACTGCTGAAATTTGAATTTTAGGAACAAATATAACAGCAAAACTGTTATTTGTAAAGAGATAAATAAAGTGCAGAACAGCTCCTGTATTCTATTTTGCTTAAACGAAAAACGAGTAGCTCATACCTTACTAATGGTTTTATGCGATCTGTCGCACTATCTGCAGGACGTCGGAGAGGTATTGACTAGTATCAGAAGTTCGTGGGAAACACAATCCCTCAAAAATTTGTCTTGAACGCTGATTTAATTTAATGTAATTGCGATGGAACATACGCTCCAGTGCCAATTCCCTTCGTCATCTAATTAGTCCTGACGCGATGATACATACTTCACTACTGTGCCCTACTGGTGGATAGCAATATGCCATGCAATCAAATTTTTCAGGCCCTGTCACCAACTGTCGGAACGGACGATCCCAAGCTGTCACTTACGTGACATGTGCGTCGTTATATTAGCATCTCGTCCAATAAGCGCTGCAGTTCGCTGGTAGGACACTTTTCGCTGGCTTCATGGAGTGACGGAAAAATATTGCTTTACAATGTAGAACTTATTCACTAATTTCAATATGCCCCTTGAGATTCTAATAATGAGTACCTAGTTAGCGTAATAGTTGAGTTTTTAAATTACCTTTTATCTTTATCATTAATCAACATTGCTCTTGATGTGAACATTACAACGTCTATAGAAAGGCTGCCCAATCAATTTTGGGCATGGACCACAATTTCTTTTCTTTGTTACCCTGCGGGCCACTTAATACTTGCTTATACACTTAACAGCCAAATAAATTGGTTTAGCCATGCGTATGCAAACACAGAGACGCGAGGGAGAGTCAAAAAGTTCCTGTAATTGCCGTGTACAGTCAAGAATTTGGTTGCCGGAAGTGAAATTTTTGTTTTGGAGGTTGGCAACATTGCTGAGGAAGGTGCTGTGCCGTGGAATTATGCAGTTGTAGTTGGTTTCGTGCGTGCGGTGCATGATATTTTAGACGTAGTTTCTTTCTTTCATCGGATTGTGATATGTTGTCTTTAGAGCAGTGTGGCAATAGCAATTTCTGTGTGTTGCTGGAGAAATCACCCTCAGGGACACTTGAGATGCTGAAGAAAGCATATGAAAACTATGCGATGAAGAAAACTGCAGTTTACGAGTGGCACAAGCATTTTCACTACAGTCGCACAACAATAATTGAAGATGACGTTCGGACTGGGCTACTTTCCACGACAGATGAGAATGTTGAGCGCGTTCGACAAATTTTGCGTGCGGACAGGCGAACAACCATTTATATTATTGCCTCCGAAGTTGGTATTTCACATGGAAGAGTTCACAGAAGTCTTCATAATGATTTGAACATGCATCGTGTTTGCTTGCACATGGTTCCGAAAATGTTATCCCCTAAACAAAAAGAAATAAGAGTGACCATGTGCAGGGACTTAACAGAAATGGCTGATGCTGACGACAGCTTCCTACGCAAAATTGTAACGGGTGATTAGTCATGGTGCTTTGTTTATACCCTCGGACGAAACGGCAATCTGCTGAATGGAAGTCAAAAACATCACCAAGAAAACAAAAATTTCGCTTGGACAGTGGCCGGAATAAAGTAATGTTGGAGGTGTTTCTTGATTACCGCGGCTTATTGATTATGAATTTATTCCTGATGGAAAGACAGTCAACAAAGAATTGAACACAGAGATCTTAAATCGGTTACGATATGCAATTCGTCGAAAACGACCTGAACAATGGGCAGGGAATGATTGGTTTTTGTTGCATGAAAATTCCCCATCACATCGACCCATAATTGTGAAACAATATTTTGTCAGAAATAGCGTTACCAGTCTGGAACACCCTACATATTCTCACGATCTTGCACCACCGGATTATTAGCTATTTCTACGGGTGAAAATTCGTCAGAAGTGATTGAAAATGCCACGAAGCGGCTGAAAGAACATTCGAAAAACGGCTTTCAGGAGTGTTTCAACAATTGTTTGAACGGTGGAATAAGTGCGCAAAAGGAGGAGTAGTGAATAGGCTGAATGTGCACGAAAAGCACCCACTGCGCTGTTGTTTTCATTCAGTGGTTTCAGGGGTTTTATTATCTTTAATTGTCTGTGTATCACTACAGTAACCAATCTAGTGATATCACAGCATTCATGAAACGTCTTCCTATCTTACTGACCGAGCGTGGTGGTGTAACGGATAGCGTTCTGGCCTCGCATTCGGGAGGACGGCGGTTCGAATCCCCGTCCGGGCATCCAGATTTGGGTTTTCCATGGTTTCCCCAAATCACTTCAGGCGAATGCCGGGATGCTTCCTTCAAAAGGCCATGGCCGAATTCCTTCCCATTCCTTGCCCCCGTCCTTTCCCGTCTCTAAAGACCACGTTGTTAAAAAGGGACGTTAAACTGTTACAAAAAAAAAAAAAAAAAAAAAAAAAACTATCTTACTGAATTACTATTTGAGGACTTTGTTAAAGACAAAGTCTGGCTATCTCTGAGTAAGTGCGGTTGGTTCCTGAGTACCATTTAAGATTTTATCTTCCTTCATAGCCGCCAACTGTGAAGTTAAGAGCCTCGCGGCTTCTTGGCAAACTCAGCCGCCTAACGGATAACTGACCTGCAACACATGTAGAAAGCCAGCACCTGAGAAGTGTCTTTTCAGAACTAACAAATACTTTGATTCGTGTCTTTCACTGTAGCATTGTTACCAGTAAAATAACTCTATCGACAGGATAAACAAATCAGAGATGTGAGTGTAGTAAAATGAGTCCAGGAGGAAAATCTCTGGATCCCAGACCAGTAACCAAGTGGCGTATTGAAACTCTCAGTATTGTTCCACTCTCCCTTCTCTCGTAAAACTAGTTTTGATATTGATGATATATTAAACATTTAGAAGAGATCAAAAAGAAATATGAAACATTGCAGCGCTAATTTACCACATAATATGACCCTCTGCCAGTTACTATCGATGTGTAGAAAAGTCAAATTTACAGAGGCAGTAAACATTATAGAATGGAGTTGAAATTAGTGTAGTTCCAACATGGCTACATAGATCTTTGTAATATATGTAAAACAAGTTTGTTATGAATTTACGAGCAGGGCACCCTGAGTTTTCCCGGCTAGTTGGAGTTGATTTACCACTCCACTGTTTTAGATCACTTAATGTGTACCAAGTTTTATCAAATTTGCAGCAGCCGTTTCCGGAATTTGTAGCCTATCCAGAAATGGGTGGGTTAGATGCTGTGATCCAGAATGCCAATTGTCATTCTGGTGCACGGTGCATTTCAACATAGGCAAAACATCCTCCAATGTTGTTGTTTGAAAATCCAAACAGGTACCGTACACGCATTAATACATGCCACATGAATAAATCTGAATGTGTAATGTGTGGTTTGTTTCGGCATCACGTATAAAATACTGGTTTTGAAGGTGTTTTCAAAATTTGAATGCTTGGGGTCAGAGAACATGACATATGTCTTGAGACTCTACATCACTTGATGTTGGCAGTGAAAAATAAAATCTGATCTGAGGTTCAACTTTTATTATTATTATTATTATTATTACTACGAATAACCTTGCATAACGTGAAGACAGTTAAACCGATTTTGACGGAGTTTTCACAGTCTGAAACATTAGAATTCTGACTTAAAATCTTATTTGGGCCTCATCGTGATGGTTAATGTGGCAATGAAGTTTAAAAATAAAATCTGGCGTGTTGACTTTTAGGAACAAAAATTCTTAGCAGACCATAACCATTTCAATGTAAATATTCATGATTTTACAAGGAATAAAACTAAGTAGTTTTGATACCGGGTACTACTACTATGTGTTTTCATGGTGGACGGAGGATTATCGTTGCTATGTGGCCATGTCAGACGTGATGACTCAGTGGATCTGTAATGGTCATACATTCGTGAGTTCAGTCACCGGTAGGCAGTCTTGGTCTTGATACCACCTGCGGCATGTCGGGGTCGATTCTTTAACTCAACTGCCCCAGTCAGTGCGTCTGACATCCATCTGAAGAATATGACGTGCCACATCAGAATACTAAGTTCGACTATCGTAATCAACACGACTATCGAAGTCTTTAGAGCCACTGCGAGAAAAGTTGAGCGTAAAAAAGCTGCGTAAGTGTAATGCCGAATTATCAACTCGAAGCATCAAAAAGAATTTCTTCTTCCACGTCGAGTCTCTCGGAAGTAAATTCGCGATACACCAGTCTCATCTTCATTCCTCTTACTTTTCACAGTCATGGCATCAAAAAGAAAAAGAAAAAACAGCCTCCAGCGTCGACTGGTTATGGAAATGACATAAAGTTAAACATTGCTGTTGTAGTAACATGGTTGTTGGTTATTCATAGGCTGTTGTCGCTGTTCACATTCAGTCAAATACTCGTCATTTGCGGCAACTCATGTCACCCTCGTCTTTTCTCCGAACTGAGACTTTACTGTAAACGAGCTGCTCTGCCCTTTCCTGTTCATCACTGTCCAACAGGTACATTTTCAGCTCTAGAGATTTATCGGCAAAATAACATTGTCAACTATTTTTCGAATGTCTTCCTTCGACTACAGAAATCCTGGCATTGTTCACATAAATACGGTAATCGGTAACCTTTCCTAGGTACTATTATCAAACTTCAGCGATCAGATAAGGGTAGCGTCCTCTCACCTGTCTATCTGAATTCCGGTGACGCTCCTGCGTCCTTGAGTCTTCAGGGGAGGGAGGCCGCTCTCATTCAGTCGTTTTTTGAGAAAACTTTGATAATTCGTCTTTTTGAAGTATTGATATTATTGTTATTATTAAAGCCAGATAATAGTTCACAAATAATCAGATAATTGAAAGTTGTATGTTGCAATATCAACGGCCTATATTACTTAAATGACTGTTTCACTGGTTCCTTCCACAGTAAAATAAAATTTGATTTTTGCAAACGTATATAATTAAGTGGAATATGACGGTATTTTCTTGTATTAACGCCAGAATGTGGCATTAAGAGAGATTTGGGTTCGTTCCTGGGTGCGACTATCCAGATTTCTGATTCATAATAATTGCAAAAATTGCTTTACGCGAATGCCTGTGTAGTTCCAACATAACGGTCATCGCTAATTCCCTTCGTTGCCGGCATTCGTCTTCCGTCTCTAGTGGCGACCCATAAATATAAAGTCATTTCATTCCACTTTAGGCATTTTAACATATTTTTAAGATGTACTGAACCAGCATGTGAATTAAAATTGTATAAAGTATCACAGGCTCTGAATATGGCACAGCCAGACACTACGCTCTTACGAGGGGCAATCAAAGCAATCGTCTATCATTTCACTTCATTAAATATAGTTTTCTTTAAAAACAGTATTTTAACGCAAGAGAGTCAATATAAAAATCTTTTAGCATCTTAGTATAACACTGACACATTTGAATTCAACTAAGTTAAAAGCTGTTCTTTGGAGTAGTGTCAGCACAATTCATGTATACCTATACCACATAATAAAACTTTAGAAAAGTTGTATGGGTATATTAACTTTATTTTTCAGAAAGAGTATTTTTTTTTTTACTTATGGCTCATTTGAGGTGGGATAGGACTGGGGTCAAGGAACTGGAAGGAATTCGGCCATGGCCTTTTTGAAGGAAGCATCCCGGCATTCGCCTGGAGTGATTTGGAGAAACCATGGAAAACCCAAATCTGGATGCCCGGAAGGGGATTCGAACCAGCGTCCTCCAGAATGCGAGGCCAGAACGTCAACCGCTCACCCACCACGATCGGTGAGTAATTGTTATGTTCCCTGGTGATGATACAGATGCCAAAACTGTAAAATTTAGAATTTTTGTCAGTCTTACTGTCTATCTATCGGTATATTCGCGCACCGCGTAAAAATAATAGACATTTTTAACACTTATTTGTAGATTATGCCAGCTTTCAGGATCTAGAATACTTTTTATCTCAATAAGCTACAAGTGCGCATTCGAATTTGTAAATTCTTGTCTGTGTGCCCACGCATCAAGCGAAAACAAATGGACGGATTTTAACGAAGCTACACACGCTGATTGCTCAGGTTGTCCTTTGAAATAAAGAATACTTTTCATCCCAATAATTTACAAAACGCCCGATGGTAAAGCGTCCGAAATAGCAAATTTTGATAAATTTGTCCGTCTGTCCGTTCATCACGAAAAACGTAATGGGCAGATTATACGAAACTACACATAGCGATCGCTTATGTCAACGCGTAACATACAGGATACGTTTTACCCACATTAGTAACATAATAGTAACAAACACCAAAAACATAAATTATAAAAATTTTATCTACGTGTACACCCATCTCACAACTCATGAATACATTTCAAATTAAGTTCTCATAAGAACAGTTTTCTATCATTGGAAAACATCTACATACTTTTTTACTAGGTTTTTTTTTTTTACTTTTAGCTTTACGCATCGTCGACGTCGAGGTTATTAGAGGCGGGATGGGACTGGGGACAAGGAGCGGGAAGGTAATATGAAAACAAATTAACGGTGTAGTAGGTTTTTTTTTTTTTTTTTTTTTTTTTTTTTTTTTTAACAGTTTAACGTCCCTTTTTAACAACGTGGTCTTTAAAGACGGGAAAGGATGGGGGCAAGGAATGGGAAGGAATTCGGCCATGGCCTTTTGAAGGAAGCATCCCGGCATTCACCTGGAGTGATTTGGGGAAACCATGGAAAACCCAAATCTGAATGCCCGGACGGGGATTCGAACCGCCGTCCTCCCGAATGCGAGGCCAGAACGCTATCCGTTACACCACCACGCTCGGTGTGTAGTAGGTCCCATGTTAGTTGTTTGCACTGTGCTGGTACTCATATTTGCGTTCAGATTCTAGTGTTCACAAGGGAGTTCAGATACAGCGTTGTTAACACAGAGATACAGTTTAGAGTAAACGGTAGGATGAGCTGTTCTGCAGCAACGCATATTATTTCACATCGCTAGTTGCGAAATTCAGCGGACTGCTTTTCTATATTTTTACAAACCAAAACGCTTTTATCCTCATATTATTACACACAGTCCAGTTATTTCAGGCATTTAAAAGCTTTAGCAGCGACCTTTAAATGGCTTATCGTAAACATCATAAAACCTTTGTCACATAACATGACATTTGAGACTTAATTTTTCATTGAACTCTATTACAAGCACAGACAAGTAATTCTGAAGCAGTTTCAGAATCTTCGTTCAGAAGTCAACCCTAGTCAAAGTAAGACAAATAATGACACTGGCTTTGTGGAAATTATTCGAATATTTCAGAATATATACTGTAATTCTTTATATTGTTATTGCAAGTATCAGTTGTATATGAATATCAGTTTTAAAAATAGTACCCTTTTTCTATACACTACCGCCTGTAAAAATTGGTGTGAATCACTCTGAAATCGGAGGATGTGTAGAACAGTGGAACCATAATAAGTGATTAAGATTGTGAGACCAGCAGTGCCGTCTTTTGTGTGACCGAACAAATCAATGTCACGCTACAGTTAGTGCAGAGCCGCCAGACGAACTGAAAATGTACAACTAAGTGCCTGGTATCTCGTCGACGACAAGTGCGCAATAGCAACATGTGAGTGAGCTCGGAAGCGGCAGCATGACTGGTGTCCTGTACACCTACTGTGACATTGCGGCTCGTACACGGCACCGCTGCTACGACCGTTATGGTTGAGTAGAATCACTGGACAGAAGAGGTCGTACACAGCCACAAGCGGATACTGCACCACACAATGTGACCACAGCGTGAGACGACCGCCATCTTGTCCTTATAGCCGTAACCGATAGAACAGCTTCGCCCACAGTGTTGGCTCAACTTTGGAGCACTGCAGTTGGTGTGCACATCTCTGCTTCCACTATTTAACGTTGTCTGCTGAGGGCTGGGTTGGTGACACGCATGCCAATGCGTCGGCTCAGACTGCAATGGGAACGATAAATCCGTCACTGACGTTCTGAGTGGCAAAATATACTGTTTTCGGGCGATTCCTGCTTCAATCTTGTCCCACAGTGATGGCCACATACTGAACGCAATCGGGCAGATTGTGGGTTATTGTTGAGCAGCATACAAATGCCAAGTGATAGGGACATTTAAAAGCCCGAGGTTCTGCCCCTCCTGCAGTAAGCTCAATATACCATATCTCATCCGGATAATGACCGGCAATATGTGGCGCGGTAGAATGACCGGTACCTCTGCTTCCCTTGTCTGTACGTTCGCCTGGCATTCCGCCCAACGAACATGTCTGGTGTATGGTTGGTCGGCAAATTGTTCATTCGTTTCTTCATACGACCACTGTCGATGCTTTGTGGAAGCTCCTACAAACCTTGTGGCAGTGTGTTCCCCAGCAGCATATCCAGGGCTCTTTGATTCGATTCCACGACATCTAGAGGCTCTGAGTGAAGCATGTTACACAGTTCCAAATTCTCATGATCAAAGTATATTTACAGTTCTGCAATTCTTGTGTATTGCTGTGTCTATAATCCGTGGAATAAATTTCATTGTAATTACGTCTGTTGCTTTGAGTTACAAATTTTACAAACAGTGGTGTATTTCGGTATAGCAGTTAATTCTTCATTTTAGTTCCAGTAAACTGGATAATCTTTTAATTATTAAACTTATTAGAAATAGTCTGTTAAAATCCTTGTTTTAACTCCCGGGGATCCTGTATAGTACTACCTGAATAATGTTTAACGAAGATTCCGAAGATTCTTTACACTTATATTCGAGTTTTACAAATTTATATTATTTCGTTTCTGAGGGTTTTTTATGAAAAGGGGGTCAGAGGAACAACTGCAATTGACGTTAGTCACTGTACTGAGATAGAACGTCACCTCTGATAATGTAGGGTTTGCTCAGGATTAATAACGTTTTAGATCTGGAAGTAACGACCAGTTTTCATTATTACACAGTTTTCTGTCGTTTTACTTGTCCTTTTTCTGTTTTTTTTTTTTTTTTTTTTTTTTTTTTTTTTTTTTTTTTTTTTTTTGTAATTAAATACCTTTTGCTACTAACATACTGTTCGAAATGTTTTATTACAATACGCATTTTGCTGTTGTGGTAAGAATATATGTTGTTGTTATTATTATTCTACTACGGTGTATATAAATTTACATGAGTGCACTGGTAGTTACAATGTTGGTAGATTAGGGCAAATGTTGGCCAAGTAAAAGCTCTTGTTTCACAGTAATTGTTCCTGATTTTAAATTGGAATTGATAAACTTTATTTGTCATTATTTGTTTGTTACACTCAGCCACATTAATTCACTTTTTTTTGTATTTACATTTATTAAGTCCATTCTATGCATTACCTTATGTGTCAGTTTAAAAACCGGTATCATCATAGGATCTTTCTCGTATTATTGTATCTGTTTGTCAAAATATTTCTGTACGTGTATCTTCTTTCGATGTAATAGTATCTGGCGTATTAAATCTTTACTGTTTTGATTCTGTGAATTTATTAATCACCGTTTTGCTTTGGAAAATCTGTTTACTTAAATGATTTGAGCACTGAGTGAAGTTCTAGAGGGTCAGTCTTCTCTCGACTCACTTGATGTAGAAAGAAAGAAAAGGAGCTGAACAACACAAAGGAAGTAATGAAGAAAGGATACGTGGGAGCTGGCAACAGTTCGCGGGATAAATGACAGGAGGTCAGGCACTTAACTAATCAACAAGAGAAACAGGAACCACACGTTACCAGAATCAGAGGGGAATGAGTCTCTTGCAGATGTAGGAAAAGAAGAGATACTACAGTCCATTACGAGAAAATGCAAGCAGATAAAAAAAAAATAAAGAAAGAAAGAAAAGTTGTAGACTGTTCCATGACTCAGTTGATGAATTTATGAAAAATGGTCGATATAAATGAACATAGAGATTTTTATTTTTTGATTATTACTTTTGCTTGTTGCTTTATGCCTCGTCGAGGTCGTTAGAGGCTAGAGTCAAGGAACGGTAAGGAATTTGGCAATGGCCTTTTTAAGTAACAATCCCAGTCTGTAGTGATGTAAGGAAACCATGTAATACCGAAATATGTTTGGCCACACGACGATTCGAACACACGTCTTCCCGATTTTGGTTGAGCGCATTTGTGATTGGTTGCTTAACATCTGCATCCGTAGCACAGGTCTAAAACAGGGGGAGTGAAGTCTGAACACAAGTGAACGTTGGATCCTTGCAGAACTCTTGCTGTCCAGATTAAATTTGGATGTTATTAATTTCAAAATTATAATTTTTCTATTATAGAAACAGAATGATAATGTGGGAGCTAAATGCTAAACACTAGCATTTTAAACACGAAGAATTCTGTAGGTTTATTGAACTGTTCTCAGTATTAATTCGGTTTCTCCATATCGTTATGGTATCGGACGCCGACGTTGTAGGCGTTAAGAAAAAGTTGATGTTGTAAGTGTCAATGTAACCTTCCCTACCTTTTAAACTCAACACGGCAGATTTCCCATGTTCTCCCTTTGTGGCCAATAAAAGGGAAATTGCTTATATCACTAATCAGTCTCGATTTCAAATAAATTTATTGAATTCATCTTCACAGACTTCTATTAATATTCATTGCAAGTTATATTTAACATTTTAAAATTTAAAGCATGATTGTTTAATAGAACAAAGATTCGTAGCAATATCAAAATTACATTTTGAACCACAGTAATTTATTTTTACACCATGCCATAGACAGACAAATCTTACTTTGCCGGATTTCAATGAATCAGTCCAGTAAACGTTTTTGGTTCCGCACAGAAACCTGGAACAGCGATGAGGCAAATGACCACAATAGGGGAGAATTGAATATATAGCTCCTTGCACCTTTCTTACATATCATTAGGGTTTGGGCTTACGGATTTTTTTTTTTTTTGGTCAACCAGTTCAAAATATGAGGTGAAAACCATTGCTTTCCTTCTAATTTACCATACGTATGGGCCCACTCCTGAAATGAATAAACATGGTGCAAACTTATCCATTTTAATTAACTTTTTACCAACGTTGTTGTGCAGACTGTCATTGATTCTCAAATATGATGACAAGTCTTCATCTTCTTCAGGTGTCGGCTGCTATTAAATTTTAGTCATCATTGGCATGGTCAAAATTAGAGCTTTGCTTTTTCTGCGGAATGCCCTTGCTTGATTCCAAGGATTTTATTTTTACTTCCAACGCGTAGTACGTACTAATAGAAGAATTGAAGTGTTGCCATCTGTCTGCAAAATGTGTAACTATGTTCTATGTCTGATGAGTGTATTTTTTATTATTTATATCTCCAGATACAAATTGTAGGAAAATAAAGACAAAATTACGCTTCAGAACTCTGTGGAATGGTGGGATTTTAGCACATTATTGATGTATGTAATGGTGATAAATAGAGTTCAAACCTGAGTAGATACATTTTTGTGGAAAATACCTTAGAATACACTCAGCAACTGTTATAATGAAGCAGTTGGGCGGGGAGTTACAGTAGGAGGGTGAGAAGAATGATGGGCATGTATAAGACATGCGCTGGCCATGAGGCCTGGGGTTAATAAGGGAGGAAAATTTAGGAGCGCATGCGAAGGGAAGAGAGAACCACGACCGTATTTTAGCTCTAAACTGCACGCGTAAAGAAGTTGGGAAGTTTTCTTATATAAGTAGGAAAGTCAGGAAGTGAAATAAGTGATATATGAACGTGATGAACAGATTATCTCAAGTACTAAAGTACTTTAAATTAAAAATTCGTATAAGTGATAAGTAGGCGGGAAGGAAAATTACAGTCGAGTTGTAAAACTTCACATAATAATGATAAAGCTGTACGAAAAAAGGGCGTTAGAAATCAAAGCTGCTACGAACAAGGCCGAAATGGTGGTAATGCTTCTGGTAGAGAGTATTGTCAAAGGCAGAAATCCTTCATTAACAAGATTATATTAATAGCGACTCATGCTTTTGAGAGCTTGTCGGGGTATTTACGCAGAACAAGCCTGGCTGGCACTGAGTGAAAGCCATTACGACACTGGCAGAGATTGCAGACTAGCGCTCTTGTTTGTACTGGGCAGAGGCAAATTACACTGACCGCTGACCAAGAGGCAAATCCCAGTCCCAATACTGCAACCCACTGGTGTTTACAGACACGAACAGATGTCTGTTGAAATTCAAAACACCTCTACAAACAACAACTTGATTGATATTCTCAGTTAATAACAGAAATTACACAGCTCTTGGTTCTGAAGGTGGCTAATTGTTTTAATAGCATAGAAATATTTGATTGCAAAAGGACCATTCTAATACACTAAGGAACTCCAAATCATCCCTGCAAAAAATCTTATCTTTCAAAAATAAAGATCGAAATGATTTTTTTTCTAATGAAGATCATTCACATCATTCAGACCTTCAGTAAAAACACAAACCTAAGCAAAGAAATTATATTTATATTGATAAAAGCACATGTGGGCCTATCAGGAAACGATGAGGCAGACTGCCTGGCAAAGAGTGCTATGAGAAGCGTTTAGGACGAGACAAAGGTACCACGCTCAGGTATCTCAAACTTCCTTAAGAAAAACTGCAGGGAAATGTTGAAAAGAGAAAGTTCGGAAACATCACAACTTAGAGGTCACCAGTATACTTGCATCCACCTCCAGATACCAACCATGGTCTCTTTCCCTCGCATCTATACAGAATTAAAGCAATTGAATCTCCACTGTGTGATTGGGAAGAAGATGAAGAATGCAACATTAATCACATGTTCTTCGGCTGCAAGAAATACTGGAACAACATCACAAACTTCATGAAAACACTTTCACAAGAGGGCATCCAGTCACCAATCGACTTTAAACATATACTGTCCATTGATAATGTTGTTATATATCTGTTAATCCTATTACTCGTATTTGTCAGAAATAGTAACCTAAAGTTTAGAAGAGTACAATTTTACTTGGTATGGCTGTATGACCAAAAGGTTAAATTCCATTATATAAATTTAAAAAAACCTCGAGCCTTTCGGTAAATTATTAACATGCTCGTTCAAAAATACTTTGGGTTTGTTGGATTCTCTTCTTGTACAAAACGATGACGCTCATCTATAAGCAATCATTTTTATTTACGACATACGGCTGTCTCCACATATGATGCCTTAATTTCAATGCGCATCTCCGGTTATTAACGTAAATTAACTATT
>JARYHS010008074.1:245541659-246017341 GCA_031002005.1 Vandiemenella viatica
TGGTGACATCATATTTTAGGAAAGAAGTTTTTGGAATTCAACCCTTAAAGAGAAAAAGTATAAATGGTTCTACAACGCATTTTTGTGTCACGAGCTATTTATCTCCCTTGATATCTAACCGATATAGATAAATGAGATATCATATTAAAGACTAATGTCTCCACCATGGTAACATTATATTTTAAGCAAGGAATTTTTTGTAATTCGAACCTTAAAGGCCAAAAATGTCAATTTTTCTAAAATGCGTTTTTTTGTATCTCGAGCCATTTATCTCGCTTGAAAATTAAACAAAATTGATAAACGAGGTATCATTTAAAAGATTGAGGTCTTCGTAATGTCTTCGGCTCCGTTACCACATTTTAAGAAAGAAATTTTTTAAAATTCTATTCTTAGAGGGCAAAAGTATTAATATTTTTACAACGAATTTTTCTGTCACCAGCTATTTATTTTCCTTGATACCTAAGCGAAATCAATAAATGAGGTATCGATTTAAATATTAAATTAAACGCTATGGTCACATCATATTTTAAGAAAAAACTTTCTACAAATTTAATCAGTAAGGGGCGAAAATATTATCATTTCTCAAACTTTTTTTGTTTTTACCTCGCTTGATAACTAACCGAAATCGCAAAATGAGGTATCATTTTAAAGACCAAGGTGGCTGCTTTGGTAACACCATATTTTATAAAAGGAATTTTTTTGAATTCGACCCTTAAAGGACAAAAGTATCAATATTGTTTATAAAACCTGTTTATTATTATTATTATTATTACAAGCCATTTATCTTCTTCGATACCTAGCCGAAATGGATCGTTTTAAAAATTAAGGTCTCGAGCTAGGTAAAATCATAAATTAAGAAAGAATTTTTCGGAATTTGGTGCTTAAAGTACGTATGAGACTGTTCAGTGCCAAGTCCCTAGATTGCAGCAGCGGATATCTCAGAGATGTCATTAAACTTTTTTTATTCAATAAATAGCTTTTCGGATATTTTTTTTCTGTTACGGAAACGCTGTCGTTTTGCTATACAATTCCAATGTAAATATTTTATTCGCAGAGCAACAAATATTTCAGAAATGTTGTGTGCATTTTGTTCAGGTTGGTTTTATCCTGTTAAGGTCAGTAACAGTTTGTCGTAAATACAGGGTGTTTTAAATTTTCCTAACTGTTTCGTAATATGTTGCGAGTATTTTGATGCGTACCTATAACACAAACAAAAAAAAATATTTGCTACAAAAGTACGGTTCTACTTTTCATTATATTACAAGCATTCAACCTCCCTATTCATCGCATTTTATTCGCGAAATTTTCGCACTGGTCGTCTAATCTACAATAATTGTGTGATTTACTGTTAAAGTATAATTTTGCCCTTAAATAACTGCGATCACATATATTATCTTTGACATTAAAGATTTTAAAGGTCAGTGAATATTAAGCCATATCGAAGGAAATGAAGGAGGATCTCTGGTTATAAAAGGTCGATGAAAAGAAAATGGCTTGAGAAGCTGAAATTATTAAGTCGATCCAATCCTGGCGGGATGAATACATAACTATAATTTGCATATATAAGAAAATAAACCCGAGGGCAATAGAGAAGAAACAATACCAATTAATTGCAAGGCTTATGTCTGAATAGAATAATGTATTGTAAAATGAACAGCAATGGTAATTGTTTTCTCTTTTGTGGAAGTTAGTAAACCTTGTGTGTTGATCGTAGAGAAGTGACTTTAGTTAGAAGACAAAATATTTTCAGCAGTGGTGTTAAAACCGGAATTAGATATTCAGGTAAACAAAAAAACAAAACAAAAAAATCACACAATACTAAACCCATCACCGGAAATTGGAAAGTAATTACTTTTATAATAAACACGTAAGGAAGGGCCCTTACAGTCTGAGTATTACATATAGTGAATGGCTCGCGGTCTAAGCTCACCTCCGGAGTTGGTAAATCTGTAACCAATCACAACAGAGTTAGACAGCTGAGCTGCAAGTTATATTGAGAGGTTGCCTAAGCAGGTTCTGCTTGGACAATGTAAATGAGCTGTCAGGTGAAGCTGTGGGCTAGTGGCCACGGCTCCTGAATCAACTTCCCTCGCCACAAGTGTTGACCGATACGCAGCTGTGCTGCAACCTCGTTAGCTACGGCGTCACTGCTAGGGATTCAGATATCACACAAAGCAAGTTTCAGACTACACTGACTATAGTCGACAACCCTCGAACAGTACAAAATGGAATACATGCAAGGAAATCTATTTAACTGCTACCGAAATTATATTATACGTATTAAATTCTACGTATCCACCAAGCGTACTATTAACATATTTATTTCAGGGGGGAAAATCTTCTTTTTTTCTTTTTCTTTTTTTTTTTTTTTTTTTTTTTTTTTTTTTTTTTTTTTTTTTTTTTTTGGTACGAGAAATTAGTTTTCAAACGTTATCTCCAAGGGAAAGTTTTATAAGTTTTATTTACACTTGTCCTACTGGTGGAGTTATTATTATTTTCATACGCGCTAACCTATAGTGCGGAAACGTTTTGACAAAGTTTGGAAGCCACTTCCCACAAACTTGATTTTTTAAAATTTAAGGAAAATTTTATCAAAAACTACTGAAAACAGGGAGACAAATTTTTTATATGTTACTCTTTGTTGTTCAAATTACATATTACACAGGCTTATTGCAATAAGTCCAATAGCTAATATGATATTTAATAAAATATAATATTTTTTTAACTGGTTGCTTAAAAATAAATTATTAAAAAGAAACTAGATACGATAGAAAAATATCCTCCGTCTTGACTTTAAAACCGAATCACTGTATATATTTCAAGTCAGCATAGTGAGTAGTTTCCCCGTAAATGTTCCTCAAAAGTTTATAATCTTTTACAAGGTAGCATAGGCACACTGTAAATGCTTTTCAAGAAGACATAGAACTAGTAGAAGTAATCAGTTTCAAACCCCACTCACATATGCGTCAGTAATCATGTAGTTGGCTTCTCGAAAGAGATAGTATAAACTTAGAGAATCCGCCGTTTTCTGTTTAAGGAGCAAAATATTTCACTACTGAAATATTAAAACCTGTGTATAAGTGCTTACAAACAAAATCAGCCAGCCGATATTTGGTAGGTAGTGCCGTGAAAATCGCTCAAAAGATTTACAGAAGACGTTGTATTTCATCCACCTGTTATATATATATATAGAGCATTATCCAATAACAATAACAGTTCACTCCGATATCTATAGACTAACTCACTGCCATAGAACATAAAATTATTGCAAAGAACGGGTTTTAAGTTCAGGAGCTACTGCCAAATAAATAGTTATCTTCATGAAATAATTAAGTAATTATTAAGAAATAATAAACTTTAACTGACGAAATGAGCGATCTGGTAGATCAGTGGTTAAGGCGTCTGATTCGAGTTCAGAAGGTCCACTGTTCGAATCCCTTCACCGCTGACACAGCTTGTCGTGGAATGTTAAGTATGCGAGAATGCTGCCGTGGTCAAACTGAACGTGTCCTATATCCGTAACCGGTGGTACTATCGAATTATGCTAGACGGCTACGATAGGGGCGGATGACGCAGTCGGTAATAAACTTGGTCAGCAGTTCGCTTACTATAAACATGAGTAAGTTCGTGATATTTTGTCAATTAATAAAGGTTTTGGAATTTATTAATCGCCGAACTTTAAAATTATTGCTTTTGTAACTAGTTCATGTTGACATTCTTATTATTAATAACTGGGCGTTGCGACCAGAAAGTCCATTTTAAGCGGTTTTATTATGTAACTGAATTATGAGATGCTTAAGAAAACATTACTAATTTCTGAGTTTGTATTATTCGTTACTCTGGAGGGAAAATTAATTATCTGATTACATGCACTGGCTAATGATTCCAAGTATGATGCTAAGTACATTTAAATCACCACACAGCTCAAATTGATTCAGAACGAGAAAAAAGTTCCAGTGCTCCGCATACAGTCACTACTACAAAGTTTTCATTACTTCAAAATGTTGATCCAAACAAAACTTGCTACTATTAATGTCGTCGAAACTGTAAACATTTCTAGTGTAACTGGAAACTCATTATTTTTCCAAGTTAATACGACAATAATGAGAAGCTAAATTATGGCAGTTATATTTAACATTCCATTGTTCATACAAGCATTAAACTTAAACTCTATTGACAACATTCAACACACTAATGTGAAGCACTAAAGCGTCCACCTTGTACCTTTAACTTTTGATATATTTATTTAATTATACATTAATCCCAACAATTTAATTTTTAAATTTTGGTATCTGAAAATTGATAGGTACATTAATCAACGTCTACTAACATTCTGTGTAACATTTGACTCTAATATAGAAAGAGCCTGCTTTAACACCACCAAAGACAGGAATTTTTTCATGGGTAACGTTGGTTGCAGTTTAAAGGTCCGGCTATCAATTCTAAAAGAACTCCCTCATCTACCACTTAGGATCACTCCTTATAACATATAATAAATCGTTCATTATTCTCACAGCAGAATTCATCTGTGGCTGACCATACCGTCTCAGGACTGACACCAGATTAATCTTAGTGTGACATGCGGTTTCTGCTATTTTCAGTATGTCAACTCTAATATTATAACTGTCACACCTATATAAATGTTTTCCCGCTCCTCCAATTATCACTACATTATCCTTATCTGTGAAGTCCTTCCATAAAGAACCCATACCTTGTATCACCTGAAACAAGAGAAGCATATAAATGAAAGATACTCATGACCTGAAAATATGATACTATTTTCTACTGCAGCAATAGGCCCACACCTCTCCCGTGACTACTGACGAACAGCAAGACTTTCCATTCCTCAATCCCTTGTCTACCAGATTTAATTATATATCTTCTGCTACTTAAATCTATAACTACAGAAGGCTCATCCCTACTTAACAGAGAGCTGATGGTGTCAATTTAATACCATTTATCAGAGCTGACGAAGAAGAGGCCTCGACTATCCCAGGGACGTGGCAGGGAACTGGGTCCCTGCGTTGTTCGTATTTGATGGACTGCATAAAAATAAATATACCGAACTAATTAAGCTCTTTATTTTCACTATATTTGTTTAAACACCGTGTCTATATGTTATCTTTGTGTGTTACTAGGATGTATAGACGTTTATATTCTTCATTTGAAATTCTTTGGTAGTTTATTTGTCTACACCAGTTTATATACACTGACGAGCCAAAACATTATGACCACATACTTACTAGCATAACGGTCCACGTTTCGAACGTAATATAGCAGCGATTCAAAGTAGCATGGATTCTATAAGTCCTTGGTGGGATTCCAGAGGTATCTGGCACCAGATTTCTACGCACAGGTCACGAAATTCCCGTAAATCACGGGTCAGCGGTTTATGGGCGCGGCGTCTGTGAACGAGCATCTCGGATACGAAAGGCTGGTTTGGCTGTTCGCGCGCTACTAAAGTGAACATCTATGGAAAGTGTTTGAATGACGGTGAATCCACAAGTATTCGACAATGTGGTGGACACCCACGCCACATCACAGAACGTGGAGGTCGGAGGCATGCCCGCTCTGTAAAGGAGGATAGGAAGTGCCAGAATTCAACTCTACCGTCAGATCTGCCACAGATCACCTCCTATACTGCTTTACAGAGCGGGAAAGCCTCCGACCTCCACGTTAGAAAGGTGGACCAATCTGCTAGTATGTAGGTGATCATAATGTTTTGGCTGATCAGTGTATTCTTCACAAAATTTTGAAGTCCAATTCATCACTCATTTCTTTTTCTTACATCAAAATTATTACAGTATTTCATTAGATTCTGCTCTTCTCATATCGCACGCAATAACCTTCAGGAAACAATAACGCAATTAACTAAATGGCTCAATCACTTGCGAATATCTCTAAATCCCGGAAAATGTCAAGCCAAAATCTTCACTCTGAGACGCCCACCAAACCCCCCTGAGATAAACATCATGGGAAATAACATAGCATGGAATCCAAATGATCAATCTATTAAATACCTAGGAGTCGACCTTGACAGGTGGTTAACATGGAACAATAAACAATAACAATTAACAATAAACTAAACCAAGCCTATGCCAGATTACACAAATTGTATCCTGTGTTAAAGAAAAAAATCATCATTAAAAACAGAGTGCTGCCTACTAATTTACAAAATGATATTACGGCCACTGATAACATATGCATGTCCTATATGGGGATGTGCTAGCCGTAGCAAATTACATAGAATACAAATATTTCAAAATAAACTACTCAGATTAGCAGTGAACTCACCATGGTACGTACGAAATAGTCAGTTACACAGAGAGTTAAATGTTCTTTACATTTATGAATTTATAAAACAACAAACCATACATTTTATCAAACGAATGAGTGCAGTACCTGGTGCGCAATTTTACAAACTAGGGAAAAGAACCGGCCAAACTAGGCTTAAAAAACGCCTTACTCAAAATATTTTTCTATCAGGCAGTGATTCCGAAGAAGAAGTGAACCAGTAAATAAATTAAATACCGTGTGGCCTTCTATTTGACATCTCGTTTGTTAAGTATAATCCAGATTTAGTCAGCGCTCGAAACAAAATGTATATATATAAAAAGTGTAATTATTTTAAACCAATATCATCTTAACTGTTCTGATTACTGTTGTAAATCTGATAACTGGTTTTATTACTTTAATACTGACTTTCATGTTGCTAACATTCTTATAAAAATTTATTGTATCACTGTATTGTAGTCACTGAGGGGCCCTGTGGGTTGACCTCAACCATGACAATATGTAAGTTATGTTTTTTTGTAAAATTCAACATCGTCCTGCATAGCAATATTTGCTGAACGGATAATAAATTCATTAACAAAAAAAAAAAAGATTCTAAACACTTCCGTATTTAGATACTAAGTGTAAACAGGGACAGAAACACCAAGAAAATAAGTGGGGAGGAAAATACTCTCCATAAGTAAAATGGTATATTTTTACCAAGGATTTGCCTGCAGCCAACATTATTACTACGATCTGTACTTAAGGTAAAGAGAAGAATACTCACTATTGTTTACATAAGTGTAATGTTGATTTTACTATTCTCTTTTTGAAACTACAGTTTAGATGTGTAAACAGGGTACCAACAAATTCACCAAGTGATTTATATTCACCAACCGTAACAATAACCGACATATCAGATATGCCTCCCCTAAGGCTTTTACCGTCTGAAGTTAAATATACTCGTAGCTTTCTGTTACAGTACTGAACCAGATAACCAATGAATTAAAGAGGTAGTCCAATGAAACTAAATATAAGTAACAATGTTTGGGTCAACGCAGAATTTAGCAGGCTTGATATAAACACGGGTAAATTTTTCCTTGCTTAGAGTCTGACATCTGAATTATTGGTTTAAATTTGATTGCTAGACATGGATTTTTATCAAAAGACCGTTATTAAAAATCCTTGTCGATTGATGATTAGAAAGTTGACACCATTAACATACAGTAATTTATTGTTTCCTGACGATATTGATGTAAAATCCATTCATCATTAACATTCTCCAGCGTCAATCTTCAGGTTGCTGGTCACGAACACTCTACACTTCTTCCTGTCCATGAATAGCTGATAGTAATTCGCACATAGGCTTTTGTACTTTCATACAGTATTTTGATCCTGCTGATTAAAGATCATGATACCTTTCATCTTTATAGGCAAATTTTTTATCTTTAAATGCTATCATAGGCCTTTTTAGCATCAAGGAATATCATGATGATTCCTTTAATCTTTTCTAGATGTTTTTCAGTGAGCATTCTTACTGCAAATATCAAGTCTGTAGTACTTCTTTTGGTCTGAAACCATGTTGCTCATCCTCTAATAAGATTTCTAGACGTCTTCATAATCTTTTCTCAATCACTTTTTCCAAGACCTTCAATCCATAGGACAGACGAGTGATTCCACGGTAATTTCCACACTTTTATCTGTTTCCATTTTTAAATATATATATATTATTACACCCTTAGACGAATCCTTCAAAATGGAATTTAACACCTTATACAACCGCAGGATCCCATTCACCACAACTACTATGTCTGAGTTAACCTCATCGAAACCACTTGATTTCTGCATGTTATGTGGCTTCTGTCTCAGTAAGCGCTTTTTAATCACTGGAATATGTATTCACTGTATCACCATTTAACAGTTTATCAAAATACCGTCGTAAGCCGGCCTCGGTAGCGTAGGGGCTAGAGTGCTAGCTCCGCGTGCCGAAGGCCGCCGGTTCGAATCCGGCCGCGGGCATGGATGTTAAGTGTTGTGTGTCTGTGTGAATGTCCTGTCCGTCCTGTGGCGTCCATACACTGAAAGCAATTATAATTACCTTGAGTTGGCTGTATGGTCTCCGTTGCCAAATGCCATTAAAAAAAAAAAAAAAAAAATACCGTCGTAAAACGCAGTATGTAATAAAAAACTGATAAACTTCAAGTTTCAGTACTGAATAATATGACTAAAGCTTGTACTTTCAAGCAACGGACAGTTGAAGAATTATAGAACGTGAAAAAGTCCACATCTTACGAATGGGGCTATAAATTTGTTCTGGAAGGATTCCGCTGTTCAGAAGAGATGTTAGGACATACTGAACATAAAAAATTTTTCGGTGTCACCAACCTTTTCTTCGGAAGGTAGCAGTACAAAAACTTTTTCTTCAGTACATCACTTCAATAGCAGATGTGAGTTCAAGGTTACCGGTCTACTACCTGAACAGTAAAATGATGTTTGGGGCACGTCATCCAATGGAAAAGCGAGTCTCACTCGCAGTTTTACCGATTAGTTTCCCCCTCTCCATAGATGTACGGCAAAAAGCCAAAGAATTCTTGGTTGGATGGCGGAATGCATAATGATTTCCACGTACACAGGACAGTTCCACTTTGCTTACCGTCCGGCCTGCATTTCTGGTTGCGAGACTCCGAGGCGCAGCCTCACCACAGGGACTGAAGCACCGCAGCAGAAACCAATTAGCCGTAACACGATGCCAGTCCAGAGTCATTACACCCAGTGCATGCCCACAGAACCAATCTGGTTTTGTACTTCCCCGCGCCACTACTCACACGCAGGAATAGACCGGTAACTTCGATTCGGTAAAACATCTCAGTGAAAATGTTAACGGCAGAGTTCAAACTCTCATGATATTTCTCTCCTCCGTAAAAACTAACAAACATCTTATGTCTTACGCTTCGTATAGTTCATCGTACAGTTTATTTTCACATAGAACTTTTAAATAGTTTATTGTTGAATCAAACACCGAGGAACCTTTTTTACCACCCGGTCCCTTACATCAGTATTCCGAGTCCAACGA
The DNA here is from genome assembly GCA_031002005.1 of Vandiemenella viatica. NCBI lineage: Eukaryota > Metazoa > Arthropoda > Insecta > Orthoptera > Morabidae > Vandiemenella > Vandiemenella viatica. The sequence continues at coordinate 245,551,006 of JARYHS010008074.1, forward strand.
ATTGCTTGGTTGCTAGGATGTTAATTCTGTTTGGTGATAGCTAAAGAAGATATTCATCCTTCGATTAATCAATAACTAACCAAACCGATTTAATCACACACCCAATAATTATTTTAGTTAAGGTCTAAAAATGATTGTAGGATTCATGATGTCTTCTATAGCGGGGTACAACATGAAATTACTCGCCTTTATTCCAATATAAACCGTTAATATCTCGAATATTTTTAATGTTGTGAATTACATAATGATTTTATTTATGCTAAGGTGAAATTTTAAAGAAGTATGTTTATACTACATTTAAACTTGGATGTTGTATAAGTATTTTGTGTTTGCCTTTGGCCTGATAACGCTTCGGAATTTGGAGTGTATTCTTATTTTAATCATGTGGAGTGGCAGTGTTATGCTTGTGAATGTAACTTGCACTTTTCGAATTTGAAGGAAGCTAAAGATATTTGTGTGGTAAACTACTAATATAATATAACATTATCAGCAATCTGGCTGCAGAATTTATTTTAATAAACTTTTAAAAATACAGATACATTATTTTTTGAGATAATCACTTAAGTTTTCAATGCGCTTCATCCACCATTAAAGTAACTTTTGTATCAGCATACTAAAAGTATTTTTGGCTCAACTGTGAGCTACAAATACATCGGTCCAAACATTGTTTGGGGACTATAAATTCTTCTCAATATGCTCTTTCTTGAGTTGTTTGCATACTTCTTGTGCGTACTTTTCTAAATTCTGATATGTCGTGGATTTATTCGTAAGTACAGCCTTAATAGTGTAATATTAAATTTCATTTGACAAGGAGCAGCTCGCTGAGAACTAAATTTAAGAACAATTATGAGTGTTACAGTTAGGATCAATATATGTAATATGAAGGGTAAGATAGCGCAAATGGGAACTAGAAGGCACAGTCGGAAGACACTTCGTATTGTTGATTATGGAATCTTCAGTACAGATCTATGGTGCCGAGATAACCTTACAAAATGAAATGCCTCCCAGGTAGCTGCTGAAGTTAAAGCTTAATCACTGACTACGGGAGCTTCCTTAACGTACGTCTATAGCTTGTGACACAACTTAAATGTTGATAAAATGTAAGCTATGTTAGCTAAAGAATAAAACCAGGATTGGAGGGAAAAGTTTAGTTCCCGTTAACTTTGAATTAAAAAATACGCATCATGGATCAGGATAGGTGCTTCATTGCATGGAGACAGCTGCCATTACTTTATATAATGCCGAAGTAATTTATGTAAACTCTCTGTCTTATGAAATAGAAAATGGCTGTCGCATGAGGTAATTATTTGTAAAAACTTGGACCTATTTGGTGTTATAGAACTAGAATTCTTGGGTGATACTGTACATTGCATGCATACAAAATACAAGATTTACGTGAAAAAAAGTGTTGTGTGAAATACAGTGTAATATGAAAGAGCATACCACTTCTGGATGTAACATAAATTTAAGTCTAGGTGGCCGTACAAATATTTTTGAGATGATGTAAGATGAATAGCGAGATTGGTGGTTTGTAGTAGGATGAAAGGAGAACAGGCTCATTTGTAGCTAGGATTTATTTGTCTATTGAGACAGGTACAGATCAAAACACTTACATCTTACAAAACAATTAGAAATGATGAAATATTTCCCTAACAGAAAAAAAAAAAATATCTGAAAAGCTCCATGCCACAAGAAGCATACACAGTTTATTAATATCTCTGTGATGCGTGATGCTGCTATATAATGGTAATTGATCATTCCTTATCGAAGACAACGAAGCCTAGCAGCTGATTCCTCATTTATCGATTTTGATTAAGTATGAAGAAAAAATTGGCTCGTCAAAAAAAAAAATGGCTCGTCAAAAAAAAAAAAAGGAGCCATGGCTCGTAAAAAAAAAAAAAAAAAAAAAACTTTTTAGTAGTACATATTGTTCTCTAGAACATCTTATTTATTATGGTATACAAGCTGCTTTTTATATTAAGTTGATGTAAAATACACGTAGTGTTATTAAATGCTGTATGATTTTTTTCTTTCGTTCAATATAATCTCTAGTGTTTCAGAGAAAAGATTGTATTGAAAGCGTCTTGTGACTTAATAATTTTTAGGTTTATTTGTAACAATGTGGGATATTTTATTTCACATATGAGCGTTGTGGACTGGACAGGCGGTTACTGTGAGCGTCAGGCGAGGCTCACAGCAGGAATGCAAGTCGGTCGAGTTCCTTGAATCGGAGCACGAGGGGGACGATTGATGACGCCACTCCGTGTGAGCAGCGGAGAGTCGGGGCAACGTCTCTTGATGGCGGGGAAACTGTACTGACCAATCAGATCAAGAGAATAACCTACAGCCCGGGAAATACTGGAATTTTTCTGATTTCGTACGGTTCGGAGCACGAGACGAGAGGGGTATTCTGTGCCGGCTGGCGAGTCGAATATGGTCGATTTGGCTCCTACCTCCAACGAGTGTTCGGTGGTGGATCTGCTGTTTGGTCGAACATGATGTGCTGAATTCGGAAGCCAGCTGGTTTCGTTTGAGTGGATGAAATCTGGCAGAAGACATTTCTGAGGACCTGTGCTATGTTGGTTTACGGCAGAACTGACAGGGCAACAGCATAAGATTGCTTGCACATTATCCAATGCGTGGCGGCAAACGTCTCTACCAATTGTAATTACTCTTCGCCGGTGAGGGACTCCGTGTTACTCTGATTTCGTGTTCCTAGCATTGCCCGGCCATGATCCTGTTAGGTCAAATCCTTCAAGATAAAATCTGTCTCGCCGAATGAACTATCCTTAATCGGGAGCGAACATTTAATTATGAATTAAATATTCAGAACACTGAGTTTAAACTGTTTTATTTTGGGTATTTTTTAAAAAATATTCTAGCGTCCACAGAGGCTTGCTTAGCTCACTCATTTTTTTTTGTGTGTGTTTGTGTGTGTGAGTTAAAGAAAATCTTAAATCAAGCTTGTATTTTTCCATGTTAATAATATAAATTATACGGAATTTTCAAGAAGTATTTAAGGTACTTTACAAGAATTGTTAGTTTGTATAATTGACACCTTTGAAAAAACGGAGGGTTGCATAGTTCTGGATAATCTATTTTAATTAACGTTAACGTAAATACGTCTGTTTGTATGTAATGAGAGGAGCATCCAGTAATAGCACTGATGATTTCTTATTTAAAACTTACATTTCATGCAAGTTCTTCCTGTACATATTAAAATGCAATCAATATAATAGTTTTAATCATATTTCAAAGTAGGAAACCAAACATGAAACGTTATGAGACCTACTGCTAACAGACCTTACATGCGTTACCGCCATAGCCTGGCTGCACGCATATACGACATTCCTCGTTAGTCATTGCCTAAAAGCGAACAATCTACTGGAAAGTAAATAGAACAGCACCCAATCTTTTACTAGTAAGAAAGAATCTACTCTGTAGAGAACAGTATTACAAGTTTAAGAAGTTGGTTTCCCTTCTTCCGTAAGTAACTGGTGAGAACAAAAATTCTACAGAACGAAGGTTCTTGCGTTACGTGTACTTCACGCAGGAATTAATGTCTGGCAGCAACTTTTGTACTGTATGTAGCAAGTCCCCTCACCTGCTAAACCACTGAAAACTTCGTGGGGCTGACCAAAGACAGCAGAATGTATAGTCGTCGCTTTCTTCCGAACTGGCAATAGAATGTTGACGAGGCAGAGTCTGCATTATCCCAGCCTCCTGCCCTCACCTCGTCTGGAGTCTGCTCTAACACATCCTTTTACTGACAATAGCGGTGGATCCGTTCCTAGGTAACGGGACTTGACGTCATCCAAATTCATTCGTTTCCATAGATACGCAGATGCTTCGTGCTTTCAAGATTCACAAGGTGATTTCATGACTTACTATATAGAAACCAGTGAATACAGGTGTTTGATAATTATCAATTTAATGGAAATTTCTTAACTATATTAATTTACACAGTACTGTAAGTGGAAGATAATTTCCATCATTGCTTGTCAGTAAGGTAATCATATTTGTATCAACTGTGAGGCACGTTTCTGGAAACAGTGTTTGTCTTCAAAGGCTCGCTGTAAAAGTTTGCTGGGATTCAACATACCTGCAGGTACTTATTATCATTTCATGCTTATGTAATTAGATACTAAGAGGAATACCCTATAATACATTAACAGGTTACAAATATTAATACGACTCCTTTGACTATTGGTTAATTTGCGCATGCTATCCAAGCATAATGAAGAACATAAAACTGCTTAGATACATAAAGCTATATTCCAATATCGTTTTTTTTTTTTTTTCGTGCTTAGGACATACAGATGATATAACTAGACTGAAAATGGTGGCCACTGCGGTCTAAATCCACCAGGTAAAAATAGTCATTTTCAAATATCAAAAAATTGTTTACATTGGGATTTAGGGTTGTGTAATTAGTTGAATCACATTTCCTTCTCCTTCATTAATGTCCTTTCATGGAAACCACTTACTAGTTACCACATGATTTTCAATTGTTAAAAATCGACTACTGGTCATTTGGAATCGATGGATCATTGTATGTTGGTGACGTTCGCCAAATCTGATACAACGTTTCAGGGTGATGACCAAGGAAAAAAACTATGAGGTGATTAGAAATATCACTGATATAATTCTGGTAAAGTAAGTTTATTAAATTAGTCATCCTCTGATTCACCAGCCACTTGGTACTTCAATCCACGCACGCGTAATTCAAGAAATTCTAACCGATTCTTAAGCGCCAAACAGCGACCTGCACTCCCTAATGCTTTTGGCTGCGGTCACCACCTTCTGCTCTGTACACTTTCCACTCAGCGTCTTGACTGTACGCTTCTGAGGTCTATGTTTTAACGGTTCACCACGGTGACTACGCCTTCACCGTTCTCTATCGTCTGCTCTATTACGACACTCTCGATCCAACCTCCTGCCACTTTTTGAGGTAGGTACCTCCATTTTTGGTTTCAATGTTTATTGCCTTTCTTCAACAATTCGAGACGAGCACGTCCAAGAAATCAGGCGCCCTGTAGCCCTGTTGATAATCCCTTGGAGAGGAGTTTAGAGAAACATGTGTTCAGATTTCGTGCCATATCTTCATTTCTGTCGACCATTTACTCTGAATCTGTACTACTTGCGTGATATGAGATGCTTCTGAACCTTGAAAGTATCGGATGATAATGCTTGCCTCAGGAGCCACCGCTACCTTGGAGGATGTTACTGTTGGGAAATTTAACTGCGGTGGACTCTCCTTGCCTTCCCCAGTGATGTAAACGCTTCTTATTACTGTGTGGATGTAGTGCTTCCTTTCGAATGAATGATATATGACAGAAGATGAAACCCGGTGACAGCCCTTTCAAGTCCACTCTTCCGAAACAGGCTTAACGTCCTCGTCCGATGGACGAATAACCATCAACAACATCGATTGCCGTCACTCCATACTCATTGCGAAGATATTTGGGATTTATCCGAAGACTTTGGTGCACAATTTGGAGATTAAGATACGTAAACGCTCCCTTACCCTGACTGACGAGTGTTGATGATGAACTCACGTACTTACTTTTTCGTGTCCAGAAATAGTTTCTCAGCCCAATATTGAACTATGTCAATTCTTCGTTCTTCTGAGTCGGGATACAGGTGGCAGAAAAATTTGGACTTACAAGCAGGTGATCCACAGTTTGTGCTGTTCCACAGTCGCAGTCTGTATAAGTCCTCACCTTGGAAGCTTGGTTTTCACTGTGGCCACACCTGTCCAAATGCGATTCAGTGTTTTCAATACGTTCCTGTCCAGAAATGAGCCATTTGACATTTTGTGCAGAGGGAAGTCTTGCGAAACCAGCTGCTCTATTGTGATTGCCCAGGAGGGAATATTTCATACGTCCCTCCTGCATGTTTAATTGAGGCTCATATCCACCTTCCTAGGATTGGCCGATCTAGACCCCACCAGGCAGGCATTTTCAGCAGTAGAGAAGCATAGCGATTGAGCTGTGGTTTTCAGAACTGTTGGTTTGGCACTCTGTTGGTTTTTTGACAGCTTTCTTATGGAAACTTTGCGGCGGGTCTTCCCGCATTGGCCCTTATGTGTTGGGCAACGGTCAAGAGTAACTCGCAGATAGGCTGGCTTTTCTGTGTGTTCTAGATTGACTCCATTCCATTTTATCTGTAATTTCTGATTTGTTTGACGGAAGTGAAGATGAAAGGCGCTGACTTGAGTTTTTTTCGGATTTGGTTTGAGGAAGTTCTTGATATAATATTCAGATATAGTGTTCAGCGCTGACTTCAGTTTCTGTACCATTTCCTCGAAGTTTCACCCTAGAGATGTAATGACATTTTCATCTGCGTAAAGGAGTGTTAAAATGTGAATGTTGTGTTTTGAAGAAAAATATCAACTATTATACTGTAATGTTGTGTTAACTTTAAAATGTATTATCATGATGTAATTCCTTATACCCGTACTTCAATCTCTTGCTGTTATTCATGTATTCATTGATTCAAACATTGTTACTAGTTTAATGTAATTTTGCTGCCAATCCATGTTTACATATACCGATATTTAACCTTATAATGCAACAATGTATGGAGAAAATCCGAATGCCATTAAATAAAAAATAAAAATTTCCTTGCATTGATGGGTGTCGGCTGGTATATATTAAATTGGATGAGTGCCAAAACATCACGCTGATGATAAAAATTATTTCCAGCAACAGGATTTGAATCAGTTAATTCCTAAAGGCACGTCAAACGCTGGACATCTTCACGGTGCCGGTATCACTTCAGCCAACGTTGTGAGCTTGAAAATTTAATAGTATATTAATGGAATAAGATTACCACAGTGTGTATAATAAAGTATGTAGCACCAATGAGTCTCCAACTGGAGGAAAATAATCCAAGTTTCCTTTACATACACAAAGATGTACCGGATAATCACAATACTATTTCATTATTGATAATCTGAATGACATTACCACGTGCTATGTAACAGGACCGGTGACAGTAAAAGTGGCTCAATCATCACAACTACGTAATGAGGTTCCAGTGCGTGTGTTCCTGACAGCTGCTGCCGTTCTGCGGACAGTGACATTGGAAGCTCATTAGAAGCCCCTCCCCCACACTTAGCGCCTCCGTTAATACGCCTGTCAGAACGGAACGCAGCGAGCCAACTCGTAATTGACAAATGACAGCGCCGAGCGTGAAACTCTGCTGGTGGACGGTCGAGCAGCGTTCGAGGCGTGACGACCCGCATTCAATTAGTCCCACTGAATGCAGACTGCATTCAAATGGCACTACAATCCTGAGAAAATCATTTCATGAGAATATTCCACATTAAGGAGATAGAATGTCTGTCTCTGTGACGAGATCTTTATGTGATGGATGGATTTTTTTTTTTTTTGTAACAGTTTAACGTCCCTTTTTAACAACGTGGTCTTTAGAGACGGGAAAGGATGGGGGCAAGGAATGGGAAGGAATTCGGCCATGGCCTTTTGAAGGAAGCATCCCGGCATTCACCTGGAGTGATTTGGGGAAACCATGGAAAACCCAAATCTGGATGCCCGGACGGGGATTCGAACCGCCGTCCTCCCGAATGCGAGGCCAGAACGCTATCCGTTACACCACCACGCTCGGTGTGATGGATGGATGATTATGAGAGGAACAATCTGAGAACAAAAAGTGAATTTGAATAAATATTTATGGCTTCCGTACTGTGCGTATGTGTCTATTTTTATAGTAATGTTTTCATGCTTTACGTAATAGAAACATAACAAAGTGTTAATTGAGAAATATAATTAGTTGTAGTGACACAATCAAGAATTATGCTATTATTGTTTTATATTCTTGACCAAAAGTTTAGAATTATTAAATAACTGGTCAAGTGGTACTAATAACAAGATAAAAATATCTAAACATTGTCTACAAATTTTCTAATGTTTGTAGGTATTATACTAAAAATAATGTAGCAATTTTGAGAGCCACGTTTTAAAAAAATATCTTAACATTTCATGCAAACAACAAGGTGGAACTTTAAAGCAAAATGAGCTGCCTTTCCAGGAACTGTTTCTCATTTCTAGTCATAACCTCTGGATTAATTTGATGCTGTTCTAATTCTATTCCTATCCTACGCTTCTTGCTTCATGATCACATGCAAATTACAAACGAATAATCGACTGTACTAGTAAGATACTACAATCTCTCTCCCCTACATTTTACTCTCGTGATGTACCGTGACGAAATCAGTGACTTCTGCTAGTTATATGAATTTCACTGTATGTTTCGTGTTGTTGAGGAAAGTTAACATTAACAACCCCACAACATGGAAGGCGATCTCAAAAAGTAGCAATCGTCTCTGTTAAGAACACTAATGATGATTACTTAGCTTTTCTACATAATCGTCAGGAAGTCGTTCTGGCTAATTTGATTTTAAAGAATTCAAGGATGTATACCAAGTAATACAACGTCTATCAATTCTCTGCAACACCAGAAGGAATGAAAGTGTGATGCTGTAATGTACTATTTTGTTACTATTGGAATTAATAAAACCACTGATGAATTCCATTGCATAAACCCAGATTGAATTCTCCAGATTATAAACCACGAGACATTCCGTATGTTAAATAAATTTACCAATGGCTTCGTTATCACAAACAGAGTAATCGCGTTCAAAATCTCCATCGTAGATACATGTATAATGTCAATAATAACTTTCCCTCATAATTTACAGTATAATCCTGAAAATGGTCTCTAATTCTAACTATCACTTTACTGTGGATAATTTTAATACATTTGCACTTTTTAAACAAAATGTAAAGTTCCATAAAATTTGTAGATAATTCTTAATAGAACGAAAACACAAACAATTCTGGAATTTATTGAGGCATATTTTGCTTGAAAGCAGCAATATGAGATTGTAACGTTTTATGCTCTGATCAAAATAAAAAATTGTTTCTCGATTCTTAAAAATATTACATTCCTTAAGCTGTATTCTGACGCTCGTTTGATTTATCTGCGTTGTGTTGGTATTAAGTAAACCACCATAACGACTTTTATTTAGTCATGTTACTTCAGTTATTTCCTTTGTTACCAAACTCAGCAAAACTCCGTGAACAACAATCAGATTTATTCAATAAAATAGTTTGAAATGTTATTGTTTAAGCCACATGGATACTACAGACTAATAAGATAGAAAACACAAGCAGATAATAATAAATATGAAATTACTATCTAAGTTTTCATGGTAGCAGTTTATTATCTTTCGCAGGCATTTAGAGCAGAATGAAACTAAAATTTTATTTAAGCCAGAATTCATCATCAGCATATTTTTGATTATGTATAACGGAACGATTCTAAAACAAAAGAGCTTGCGAGGCAGATACTTCCTTTTGTTTAATATGTCCCGTTAAACATTCTGGATTAAAACCAAAAATGATAAATCATAGCCGCCTCGCCTCTGTTTAAAACAAACCATTATCTTGTGAAACTTTATTCATTACACATTAAATAAATCTTCTCTCGTTTTTCAACACTAAATATTTATTATACACTTAGTATTGAAGCTGTCACAAACTTAAAAAATTTAATCCAACGTTTTTCTCTTCAACATTCTTCTCTTACAATCAGTAAACAACATCCATAGATACAGTCAGCGAAGTTCATTGCATAACTCTTTGTCTTACAGGTCAGCCAACTTAACCATCCCCCCAAATTATCTTACTATCATTTACACAATTCATTTCGCCATTCGCTATCTCTATGGTTGTTATCTCACAAGCTTGAATTGTTTAGTATAAATTTATATTATGAATCTGGATTTAAGATTATTTTGAAATCGAATAGATAAACTTTGGTATAAAATATGACTTAATCTAGGTCATTTGTAGCCACGTTATGGAGAACATGAAATCCTGTAAGAGGTACGCTTCAAATTAAAATTAATTAGAAGATCTCAGGAGAAACAATAGCTATAAAACACTACGTTAACTGTCACAGTACATCTTCTGCAATTTCCTGTATAAGTGATGTGGTATCACTTGTCAGATGTTCCTCAAGCACCTGTCGATGGTTACTCATCCAGGAGGTGCGTCGCTCTGCATTGCCCATCATGCCCCCGGCGGCGCCGTTTCCAATTAATCGGTAATGAGTGCCGCGGCGTCTGCGCTGATTGGCTTCGTCTGGACGCCCAGCAATCGCGGCACACGATGGCAGATAGTGCACGGGCGGGCCGTCACCTGCACACTATTAAAAACACCAGTGTACGTCTAAATAAACAAGCGTGCCTGAACTTAGATCCTATCATTTGTCATATTAATTTACATTAGAGACTTACTACCTTGCCTCAGATTTGTTTCATATCGCAACAGACTTCTGTATTTGCATTCGTCGCAGTAAGCTCATTAAACTATTTTCTACCGAAATACCGAAACTGGTCGATTAGGCACGGCTTCAAACTACCTGTCCGGTCATACATGTTTCTGTTTTTCATGATTTATGTAAATCACTTCAGTCCAGTGCCGGTATAGTTGATTATTACCAATTCCCTTCCCAGCTCTAATAACCGTGATTTCTAAGACCCGTAAAGCCACAAGAAAAAAACTTCCAAAATGGTGTACGTCATTCATCGTGTTCTGGTAATCCAATATCAAAATTGATTTCTATAATTTAGACTTTTTAACAGTATGAAACATGAATATCGTGTCTGTTTAAACCTATTAACGTCGTTCATTTATTGTGAGTCAGCTGTAAAAATGTTCCCAAGGAACAGTTGAAGAGCGTCGCAAGACAGTATAACGGCCCTCAGTCCCTTTAATGAAATTTTATTTTAAGAATTATTTGTAGCAACCTGGGAGTTGAGTAAATATGGTTTTGTACATTTTTTTGGAATTAATAGTGAATTTGTGTAGATGAACATTGTTTTATGGGAAGAAACTATGTAAATACTATTTAATATGTTCAAGGACAGTACTATGCAAGAACCATTAGTTAAAAGTCTACAATTCTAAGTATTGAAGTGAGCCGCGCTGTTTAGAGGACAGTTTGGACTGATTTATGTAAGCCCCGTGGTCTTCTCACGAGAAAGAGAACCCACAGAGTCGTGCTAAACCCACCACCTCCATCCTAGTATCGAACTTGAGAATGGGCCTATAATGACTACCACACTCCGACAGGGTCGCTACTGCTTTGAGGTCCATTTCATCACAATTACAATTACCGAGCGTGGTGGGTGATTGGTTAATCTCCTTCCGGAGCATCCAGATTTTGGTTTTCCATGGTTTCCCCAAATCACCCCAGGCGAAAGCCGGGATGCTTCCTTCGGAAAGGCCGTGGCCGATTTCCTTCCCGTTCCTTGTCCCCAGTCCCCTCCCGCCTCTAATGACCTTATCCGTCAACGAGGCGTAAAACAATAAGAAAAAAAGGGCCGTGGCCAAATTCCTTCCCGTTCCTTGTCCCCAGTCCCCTCCCGCCTCTAATGACCTTATCCATCAACGAGGCGTAAAGCAATAAAAAAAAACAATCACAAGACAACCAAAAATTGCTTTAGCGTTTATTACAATATCTTGACACTTTTTGTATAATGTACCCTGTACATTTTCAAATATTAGAATCATAATTGGTTATAATTTCCTTCAACAGGCATGACAATATTATTGGTGGTAGTTTCAGTATTAATATGCTACATGTAAACTGCAGTCATTTAATTATAATTTCTATGTTGGCAGTAAGTTCAATAATATACCATTTTCATCTAAGGAGCATCATTAGTTTGCAGGCTTAAACTTTTGTATGTTTCTAGAGGATTTGATCTTTCTAGCATTTTGGTTGGTGAGTTTAATCTTAAAGGAGAGTTCCGAATGATTAGAGCATTAGTATTGTTCATTATTCGGACGAAAGCTTATTGTGTGAAGTGGCAGATCAGATTTGTAGTCGGGTTGATGTACATCTTAAGTATTTCACAGAAACACAACTAAAGCTTAATTCCAGGAGTCTATATTGATACGCGAGCCTTATATTAACCATCGTTGTAGCTATATAAAATCAGTAAAACAGTCTTACTATTTAAAAATAACAAAAGAGGAGCAGTTCATTGATTATTACTCTGGTAAAAGATTCAAAACCAACAGGTCATTTACACATTTTTATTGCCTCACAAAATCTCAAATTCGTTGTTAACTTAATTCTTCTTCTTCGGTAGTCACTCCTGGGATTGATCTGCGTCGGTCTTCCATTCAGCTCTACTCTCTGCCCTCTTCTTTATATTTACATATCTTCTGCAACCAGCATCTTCCATTATCTACTGGATGTATTTTAACCGTGGTCTTCCTCGATATATCTTTCCTTCTACCATTCCTTCAATTATTGTTTTCACTAAGCTCTCATGTCTTAAGATATGTCCAATTCATATTGTCCTTCGCATTTCTATACTTTTCGATATAGAGTTATACTCTCCTGCCCTCTCAAAAATTTCCTCATTAGTAATCTTGTCCCTCTAGCTAATCCTTCTGTAGCACCATTGCTCAAATTAAATTAATCTTCTTTGCTCTTCTTCACCAACTTTCCAGTTTTCACATCCATACAGGGTAATACTCCAGACATAAGCTTTTAATAGAATTTTCATCGTTGTCTAGATGATGGTATTTGTTGTAAAAACTCGTTTCTTTACTGTTAAACGCTATTTTTGCTTACGCAATCCTGCATTTTATCTTACTCTTGCTTCTTCCATCTTTTGTGATTGTGCTTCATAGGTAGCAGAATTCTTTCACATCCTCCAATGTTTCTCCATTAATTTTAATTTTCATGTCTTCATCTTTACCAAATAACCACGACTTTCATCTCCGCTCTATTAATTTTCATATTGTACTCATTCTCCACTGTTTCCTCCATTTTTTCCAAAATTTTCTTAAGATCCTCTTCACTTCCTGTTAATATCACAAGGTCCCTGTATGTTACTCCCAGCATCAATTGCATCCCTGATCTTATCCAGTGAGTCTTTAATATAGGAACTGAAAATTATAGGAGACCTTTTCTGACTCCTTTACGTATTGCTGCCTCTTCTTCTTTATTTCCAATTTTTATTACAGCTGTTTTATATTTGTAAAGATTCCATATTAGCCGCCTTCTCTGTATTTTACACATATTTTTTCTGAGGAACTTAAATATCTTCACCCATTTAACATTATCATATGGCATTTCAATATCTATGAAATCTAAATACGTATTTTTTTCCCTTTCTTTCTCTAGCCTCTTTTCTAATATTAGATTCAGTGTAAGAATATCTTCCCTTGTACCTCTCCTCTTCCTGAAACTGAATTGGTCTTCTGTTCTTATTTCTGCCTTGATTATAAGTTATAAAAGGTGATTTCTCAACAAAGTGCCAATTTTCGCTTTCTGACGCTCCCGACGAATTTCCTCGACAGATGAAATCCTACTTGTATGATTGGTTGGCTGTCGCACTACCTGTCGAGGAACGGAACATGAGGATAATGGAGGTGTGAGGAGAAACAAAAGGAGAATGCGCTGTTTTCTCTACCGTGCTGTGTTTAAGGTTTAATTGTGTTTGGCACTGCCACTACGAGATAACTCCCATTTTTAATACCCAGTCAGCATGCAAGGATATAAACGGTCCCTACACACATTAAAGTTCTGATTGTTCCAAACACTTTTCAGATTACAGGGGAATTCCATGATTCTGAAGCCGATTAAGATGAATGGTACGGAAGAGAAACAAGGATTTAATGAAAAGTATCGAGGACTAAAGATAGAAGGAAAGGAAACAGACAAACCGAAGCAGAACCAAAAGGAAAGAAGTTGGCTCTGAGCGGATACTACACTGACAAATCTTGCCAGCAGTATTTGCTACACATGAATTTGCCCAAAAGAAATTACCCGTTCGGTTCTATCAGCAAAGAAGTGTGACGCAAACTAATGAAAATATTATTTGCCAATTAATATTTTCGCGTAATTTTACCAAAGCTGTGACCAGGAATAATGCTGAAGAAAATCGAGAGGAATGTAGAGCAGTATATGGGAGAAGACGCGTTTGACTTCAAGTAAGGAAGGGAATTTAGATATGCCATTGGCTGACTGAGTATAAAAGAATGTTGACTGTAAAAAATTGAAAAGAAATCTGTTTTACATATTAGGATAAAGCATTGTATATAGTGGACTGGTGTATGTTGATGAAGATTCTGAAAGATATTTGTGTAGACTGGAGGTCCCCAAGATTGATAGTGTAATTGTATAGAGAGTACATAAAAATTATTTACTGCTGTATATTGCTATAATTATTCAATATTATGGTAAAATGTCTATGAGAAGGCTTTTTAAAAACTAGGTGACGTCAAGATATGTTTAGAAAGACTAAAAATCAAATATGCTAATGACTATAATGATGGAGCTCGATGAAGAATTGCAGTATATGATTGAAAGTATTGTATTTGTAGGATTGGAAAAATGTTTGCACTGAAACTTTTTTTCTTATAGCTTTACGCCTTCTCAACTTCGAGATCATTAGATGCTAGAAAGAACTGACGGCAAGGAACGGGAAGGAATTCGACCATGGCCTTTTTGACTAAACTACGAAGCGTGTTTTACAACTTGTATATATAATATTTTAGTGCGTGTGTTGACTTGACTATACTGCATTTAATCTTCATCATTCAGTTTTCCTCTTCCTGCCGTTCCTCATTGCTATGTGCAGTCTAGCTCGAATAATACGTCTTAACAATGTCAACTCAGATTAAGAATTCCGCCAAATGTGGTTTCCCCTCGGGGATACGTCTTCTCTATATTTACAGAGCAAGAGGTTCCATTTATGGTGTCTATATGAGTCTATAACGTGAAAAAAGAAAGGCAGTACCAACGCTCATAACGAACACAGCACTGGTAGGCCATCTCTTTAGACTCATGAACTTCTTCAGAACGCTGAGGAAACAATTCGTGATAATCGGAGTATCGCAACAAGGGCTATTAGGAAATCATTTCGAAGTTTTAAGACAACACTTCACGAAGCAGCAACATAACATTAGTAACTTAGGAGACTGTTAACAAGTGGTGTGCGCCACCTGCTCACACAGCGTATGACGTCCAGGCCCTCCTGCTCAGATTCATACGGCCTTTTCCTTGTTGTTATGATAACAGCGACGTAAGCAGGCACTGTAAACATATTGATGGAAAACAAGACAGATGGGTAGGTAACCTTTTTTAAGTGTTTATGAATCTTCGTAACGGTGTGAGTCCTGGATCCTACGTACCGGCCGTCCTTATTACGGTTTTTAGACGGTTTCCCGAATTACCTAGGCGAATTCTGGGACGGTCTCCAATCTTCATCTTAGGGGGCATCCACAAATTACGTGAGGTGTTTTTCCGGATTTCTGGACCCCCTCCCCCCTGGTGAGATTTCGTGAGATCTGGCTGGATTTCCCCCCCCCCCTCTGGTGAGATCTAGTTCGTGAGAACCCCCCCTACCAATCGCCCTGGAAACTTTTGTAGACCTTTTTTTTTTAGGTCACACCCTAACTTTTTTGACGAAATACCCTCCTAAATTCGACTTTGGCGCAAATTGTAGACCTTTTTTTGGCTCTACTGTCCCCAAATTTTTCGCAAAATCTCACGTGAGATTTCCGTAGACCCCCCCCCTCCCCCCTGGTGAGATCTGGTGAGATTTCGCCGGACCCCCCCCCCCCATTTCACCCCACGTAATGTCACGGGATGTCCCCTTATAAACTACACTTCAAGAACAAAAATAAACTAAAACTTATCATACAGAATATAAGTTACACGTTTCTAAAACAGATGGCAGCACGAACATTTCACCCTTATGATAAACGCTCCAGATCTATGAAATCTGGTTGTAACTACTGAGGGGCCTCCGACCTCGCCGCTTCTTGATTTGCGCTGGATACCTGTGAGAAAGGTAACTGTTGTCTACGTAGTGGCTGTTATGAGAGAGAGAGAGACCTAGTAACTTGGAATGAAGCGCTACAGAGGAAAAGAAGAGCAATATTCGTATGGAATTGAAGCTATTTTCAAAGTACAAGGACTGAATACCCACTAACGTGCACTTGTGTATCCGCTGACCACGCTAGACTAAGATTGCTTTAGTCACCGTTTCTATTGCGATCTACGCTTGGCCCGTATGGATAAGCTTTTGTTTTGGATGACATTCGCGAGAATGCAGATTTTGTTAAATCAGTGGTTTCAAACACGCCCTGATCGATTTCCTATCTGTTACTCGTCTATAAAACTCTTATGAATACAATACAGATACTTTAAGTGACTAATAAAGTCTATGCACATTTTAACCAAAAAATTCCAGTGCTTGTACACTGTAGAGATTATAGATAAATTATTAACATTTAGCAGGCTGCTGAAAGCATCTGTTATTGCCAGTATTAAATTGTTCAGAATTTGGTTTCTTACTTCTTATGCATGAACTATTTTCAGTTATCATAATTTATTTTGTTTATAATGAGATACTTCGGAAAGTAATTTAGATCTCGATTCTAAAGTTTCACAATAGAAATTACCTTTGCTTTCAGTATCTGTGCTTGTAAGTTGACTGGATGGTGATAACTACTTCCATCAAGTTTGTTGCAGAAAATGACTACAACGCTGGTATCTCTTTTCTTCTTCTAGTTTGTAAAGATGGGCATTTAGACCTTACGTACAAATGTAAATTTTATTTAGCTTTAAAACCATGACCTTGTGTTTTTATAAAAGTAAATAGATAGAGATTTATCAAGTTTGCCTAGTTCTAGACGCATGGGACCAATTTCCTATTGAAGAATGTTACATAAAAGTTGACTTTTTTTTGCTTATGGCCGCATGATATTGTTATTATTCGAGGGACGCCAGACAGCATATTCGAATATTTTTACGATCTCTAGTAACGACGTCGGGTCGTTAGAGGAGGGAAGGAATTCTCGTTAACAGTCAAACGCATCATATAGGTTAAGTGCCAATCAGAGACGTGTCTAGAAGCAAAGAGGTTGGTTGAATCAGGTGTCTGACTGCAGAACGAAATGTCACAGGTTTTAATCTAGGTCTATGCAGGAATTTTCAGAGGTTCATCTAATTCAAAGGTTGTTTTGTAAGTTAGAAAATCATTTTACTGGATACGGTTAACGGATTAGGTTAAGTGGCTTAGACAGAGACGGATTATACTATGAGTAAAAATTCTGTCATCAGTTTAGTAAGATCGAAGAAATTTTTATTATTCACGGGACGCCAGACAACATATTCGAATCTTTTTTTGGTCTCTAGTGGTACTGTATGAGCTTGTTTATTATTCAGACTGCACTGAAATGTTTGCTCATAGGTCATCTGGAAATAATATAAATGGTATTGCTTAAAGCATGTTCCTTATACCGTAAATCCGTCAGAGACTGAAATGGACGAAGAAATTATATGGCTTCTCTTAGTATCGCCTATCTCGTAATACAATTATAAGACCGTTAAACTATCAATGCAAATGTGGATTCATAATTATATGACTGAAATTCTTCGTAGATCAGCAGTAATGTTTGGATTCGTCGTTCGAAAGATGAATTTCCATTAATGACACAGCTACACCCAAATTTCGGGTTTCTATGGTTTTCTGAAATCACACCAGGTTAACAGCGTGATGAATCGTTCATTAAGACAATCCGGAATTCGCTTCCCGTTCCTTCATCTCTAAGGGTATCGTTTGTCGATATTACGCAAATTTCTCATCATACGTAACTAACGTCTTATAAACACTTCCATAATTATAACTACTTTTAACCTGATACTGTCTTTAATATCACAATAAAGCCGCAATTTTTCTGTGACTGTTGGGAAAATGTATAGACGCTTTCCTTCAGATGAATGTATAAATTACCAGAATTTTGGCATCCTTGTCATCGTTTTTCTCAAATATGAATAAAATATTTCATATATGTTTCAAAAATATGTGCACAATGTATTCTTAACATTCGTTTTATAGTTCATGTAATAAAATTTTAGTGATCTATAAAAAACAGGTTAACCTTCCAGATAAATTAGAAATTGAATAAAATACCGTAAGGTCATACGTATCAGTGATACGTAATCTATATTGAATCTTACTGAACCATAAATACGTGGATGCCACAAGCTATCAGCGTTATGGAAGCTATTAACGTAAAGCAATTTGGCCAGCGCCCTGGCAACGCAATACTGTGTTGTGCCCCTAATTGATCCGCTACCCGCTCGGTCGCCACTCAGCATGCCGTGGAAAGGCCAGCGACGTGTTTGCGCAACCGGCCCCTCGACAATGACCAGCAAACAACAGGCGGGCATTACGCAAACACCCCGCCCGGTACCTCCGTCGCTCAAACTTACCAGCCGGTCGACTGCCAACAACAGGTGCTTCGCCATGTCATTACAGGGCGCAACTTGCTGCGGAGCAGCTAACAGCTAATACGTACAAAGGAACAGTCCAGTGATTGCGACTGCATAATGACTATGAGCTTATCACCTGAAGTGTTCCAAGGAGGCGGACTTAACACAACTGTAGCTACAAACTTTGTAACAACAAAGAAATTTGCGGCCACAAATTCCGTTTTGTGACAAAGTGTTTCTCTTGGATAATAAGTAAGAATAACAATTAAAAAAATAAAAATGGTCATGGCTGTGCTGTATATCAGCTGCAGACAAAATAGTTAAGTAGAATAATAATTTATCATGATACAATTTACATTGTGCTTAATTCCTGAATCTGAAGAATTACTTTGGCTAAAAATATAATTTCTGTATAATGAAGTTTCAGTTAAGAAAAATTTTAACGTTTACGAAACAATATCCCCATCACAATAGCATTACATAATGAATTCCTTTGGGTCTTTACGGCGTAACACTGTGTCCGCCATCATTTTGTAAAAATTCGTGCAGGTGAGTAAAAACTAAAATGAAATTTCACGTATTTTTTATCAGTTGATTTACTACCAAAAATCAATCTTTTATTATAAAACTTTTGTCTGATGACGAAGCAGAATCCCGACCAAAGCTTAAAATCCGATAACCTGCGTAATATGCATCCACATAATATTTATCGGTGGCTTATAGATAGGTTTCGTACTTTCCTCTCTATCCACCTTTTTAATATATTCGCTTCCAGAGGTTATCTAAACTGTTCGTCCTTAGTTGTTAAGATTCAAATATCGTACTATTTGTTTTGCTCTACATTCCATTCCTTCCACTGTATCCTCTTTTCAAATTTTTTATCAATTTTGTTTTTAGTAATAATTGTCACTAAGTGTCTTTTAATACTTTCTACCTTTGTTGTTTTCTTCTAAAATTATAATTCATATTCCTTATTTTTTTAGGTAAATATATAAAAATTCATCCTTCGATTTAAGTCTCTTAAGTTAAACTACTTTCTGGTAGTCCTAATATGTTTCTTTTGTCTGTCTTTATTCACTTATAAGATATAGTTTATCTTCCAAACAACAAACAAAAAAAACAACAAAATATACAATTCTGTTACTTTTGCTTAAGTTTCGAATTTTGGTATTTAATTTTATGATTTTTTTTTGTCGTTTCTGCTGTACTGTAACACAGTTATTTCGTCTTTGCTTCCATTCATATTTCCCTAGAAAAATTTTCTTTACTGTGTCTACTTTGTTAATATGAGAAACGCTAGGACGTCCGTGTTGAAGCTGTTGTTCCAGCCATAACAGAGGCAGAATGTGCAGCAAATCAAAATCCTGTCACTAGACGCGCAACGGCTGAGCTACTCCTTCTCAGTTCTTTCGGCCAAAACTGTCTTTCGCGTTTACTTTAATGTTTCCTTTATGCCTTTCATAAATTTATTTGTGACTTAAGAGCTAGTAATATATATAAGAATATCAGAGTGAAATTGTTTTTTTTTTTTTTTTACTTGCTGTTGTAAATAGTCACTCTGCTAACGTAAAATGTTGATTCATTAAAGATATCTCAACATATTGATGCACTTGACTTATAATTATTACTATTTCTTTATCCAAATTCAATAAAAAGTTTAATGTATTCGTACCCTTAGTCGCGATTTTCTTTACCCCTCGTATAATCAGCCAGGGCCTTCCGTACGTCTTTCATTTTATCTGTACACATTCTGAGTTTATCAGTGTAAACATCATCTTCGTTTATGAATAGCCCTACAGCAAATTACTGTATTTTGCCTTATATTCTCTGTCCATTGAACCCAGTGTTACGGAATGTTATTTGAGAATGCGTCGTATTAATAACGGAACAAGTCTGGTAGTGAAATAGACCAGACCGTGAGCATGTTGCCGCTGAGTGAGACCCCTCTGCCGGCAGGTGCCACGGCGCGGCGCGCCGAGAGGGCGCCTCGCTCGCTATTCGATTGTGCCGCCCATCGATTGCCGCTGCCGGCGGGGCTGTTGCCACGGCGACAGCGTGATGTGTGCAGCGCGGGCTAGCCTATCCACCCGGCGTCTCCTTAACAACTTATCCCACTCTGCATCTCAGTGTAGTGGTGTTGTATTTTCAGATATCTGATAGTTTTCCCCACGCTTTTTCCCCTTTTTCTTTTTTCTTTTTACCATTGATTAAATTGAATGGTTTAGCTGCTACCTACAAAAACAGAATGTTAAAGAATATCTCATACCTCAGTCATAGCGGTTTGGTGGCTCAGTGGAGCAACAGTTCGCATCGAGCCGCCGTCGCGTGCGGTTGCTCGATACTTTCCTCAAGCGAGGTTCAGTGAGTGTATCAGTGAAAACTTAGCTTGTGGTTTACGATAGTGAAAATGGAATCGACGATACGAAAGAATACACTGAAATTCGACTTCGATGCAAAGGAGACAAGACCACGTGCATATGACTTCCATGAATGGCTGTATGAAAAATTCAACTTGACAGACGCAGATCTATACGGAATCCAAATGGACTTCTTGACTTATGCAGTATACGTTAAAATGACAAATGACAACTTATGCAATACTATCGTAGAGAAAACTGGAGGGAAAGCCGACTACCAGAACCCAGATGGAACCGTAAGTACCGTATATATAAGCCACGCAGGGCTGGGGCTACGATCAGTAAGAGTTTTTAATGTACCATTTGAAATTAGTAACGCTAGTGTAACGGCAGCAATCCGAAACTATGGTGAAATAATAACGGCGACGGACGAAAAATGGAGCCCAAAGTTCAGATTCCAAGCAAACAACGGCATACGGTGTGTGAAAATTGATTTTTAAAAAAACATATACCTTCCTATATAATGATACAGGGTTTCAAAGCATTAATAATATATGAGGGACAACCGCGCACATGCTCTGTTTGCAATGAACCAGGACATCTAAGATCTGAGTGTACAAAACGCCGACCATTACAACTTCCAAGAGCAAAATTGTCAACATCAGAAACTATAACAGCAAATGCTACAATCGCGGAAGCGAGTAAGGAAAGTAGCAACACAGCGTCTTATGCAGAAGCCACGGCACAAGTCAACAGTGTAAACATAGGCCACACTGTAACATCAGCATGTGAGCCACACACAGAAACGTTGGAAAACACGGAAAACATGGAGATCGATGTAGAGGACAACTCGGAACAGCACGGCGGGAAACAGGAAACACAAGCCAAAACATCTGGACAAGAAGAAGAGGAAACTGAAGAACAAGAACCGGAACAGAAATTACATGAAAAATAAATAGAAGAAGAGAGTATCCCAGAACATGTCATACACATAGAAACATTTACAAATAAAACAACTCACCAGGCAGAAGAAGATTCAGAAACAAAACAACGGATTGAAATGCACAGCTCAACGATCAATAACAAAGCCGAGAAAGAAATAAGCGAGAAGAGAATAACAAGACAATCTAGCAGAAGTGCAAATAAGGATGGTGCCAATACCGCAAGTCAATAAATAGCAAAAAAACGCCGAGCTCTCAGTGAATGACTTGAAAATAACGGCAAACCAGTAAAAAGAATAGCAGAGAAAGTAGAACGAACAACAAATAACGCCAAATCAAGACAAGAAGAAGAAGAAGAAACAACCAAAGCGAGAAATGAAGGACAAGACACACCAAAATACGTAAACGATCAGAAGATAAGAGAAGAAGATAAACCAAAACTCCTCAGTAAAGACAGCTGGTACGAGGAAGTAATGGAGGGATCTGATGAGACGTAAAATAACCAATGACAAGCAATCAAAGTTATAGCATCGCAACTATAAATATGAACAGAGTAATTACGCCATTCAAAATAAAATGCTTAGCGGATTATATTAAACAAAACAGTATTGACATCGCAATGTTACAAGAAGTGACTTTTACCGAACTAAACATCCCTGGATACGATGGAATAATCAACTACTCCAAAGAAACCAACACGGAAACGGCCCTCGTGATTAGAGAGGGAATTGAGACGGTTAGTACAGAAACATTAACAAACGGCAGGGCCATTGCAACTACAATAAATAACACGCGAATAATCAATGTTTACGCCCCCTCTGGCAATAATAATCGAGCCCAAAGAGCGTACTTCTACAAAACAGAGCTACCCTATCTCCTGCGAAATACCACAGGCGCAATAATAATGGGAGGCGACTTTAATTGTGTACTAAGCCAAAAAGATCAAACCCCAAATTTCAATGGGTGCAGGGAGCTGACTAACCTCATTCGAGGGATGGGCTTTCACGACGCATGGGAATGCATTCACGGAAATGCCAAAGCCTACACATATGTCTCAAACAACTCGGCAAGCCGACTCGACAGGATCTATGTAACGGAGACTCTCCGAACCAAAACAACCAGTGCAAACATTTTTCCTCTAAGCTTTTTCAGATCACAACAGTGTGCAATGCACTGTCAACATGCAGAGGTAGCTAGTTAGCAGAGGCAAAGGATTCTGGAAATGTAACATCTCTATGCTTGAAGACCCGGCGCTAGACGAAGAAATCAAAAGTGTCTGGGACGAATGTCTAAAAAACTGTAAAAAATATAAAAGCACACTATCTTGGTGGGTTGAACATGTGAAACCGAAACTAAAACGAACCTTAATCTCCTGGGGGACACAAAAGAACTATTGGATGAAGGGCGCAATTGAGTATTATTACAGATGCATCAAGGAATTATACCAAGAGCCCACCATAACTGTCGATACTAATATAAAAATAAAAAAAATACAAAGCCAAGATCCTATCATTACAAAATATGCAAGCAAACAAACTCCTGACAACTTCAAAACCGGCTGACGTCGCAACCAAAGAAATGGCAGCCTTGTACCACCTTATAAGGAGCACAAAAAGGAGTAAAAAAACTTTAATAACCAATATAATTAAAGAAAATGGAGAAAACATCAAGGACGGAAGAGATATAATTAAAGAAATTACCACGCACTATAAAAATATTTTTAAGTCAACTTCAACTAGTACGGCGGCAATCGCCGATTTAATATCCAACTCAAGTAACACAGCAAGTGTGGAAGAATCGGCAACTCTAACAATAATTTTTGACCAGGATGAAATTCATACATCGATAAACAAAGCAGCAAGAGGGAAATCCCCAGGACCGGATGGGTTACCCATAGAATTTTATATTCATTACTGGCCCATGCTAAGAAATAAGTTAACAGAGATTCTAAACGACTTATGGACAGAGGAAAATCTTCCCACCGCCTTCACAGAGGGCATCATAGTGCTAGTAACCAAAGGCAACCAGATCAAACAAATCAATGAAATACGACCAATAACTTTGTTAAATTCAGACCTTAAAATACTAACGAGAATCCTCAAAACTAGACTGGAACCCCTCATGGAGAAAATCTTAGGACCTTCATCAAACTAGTGCTATTCCCGGACGTAGCATCTTAAATACTGTGTGCGAATATCGTGATATCATTAACATAAATGCAGAAAAACAAACGCCATCAGCTCTACTATTCCTCGATTTTGAAAAAGCATTTGACCGAATTGAACATAATTACCTCTTAAAAATAATGGAACATAAAGGATTTGGCTCCCCATTCGTGGAAGTAATAAAGAAAATAATTACAAACACACATTCAAAACTTCTTATAAACGGACACCTGTCAGCGCCCGTCAAGATAGAAAGATCGATAAGACAAGGATGCCCGCTATCAATGATCCTGTACGCACTGGCAACGGAACCACTGCTTGAGAAATGTCACCAAAATTTAACAGGCATTTATCTAAACGGATACAAATTTACATGCAGAGGATACGCAGACGACATTTGTATAGCCGAAACTTCAGCGGAGGACATCCAAAAAACGCGGGAAATAATCACAACGTTCAAGGAAGCAACAGGCGCAAAACTTAACCCAAAGAAAACTGCACTGCTCCAAATAAGTGAGGCAGAGATCCCACCTCCAACACACATCTGGTACGAGCAAGTAGAAGAACATAAGACATTAGGCATTATTTTTCAAAAGAACATTATGAAAACAATAACTAAAAACTGGCTCATAACACTACCAAAAATTAGGGCTGTTATAAACATGCACTGTGATAGAGATCTGGATGCAATACAGAAGGCTAAAGTCGCACAAGTATCTTTATTGAGTAAAATGGTCTACATCGCCCAAGTACTGCCGATACCCGACACAATTGCAGATCGGATACAGAATCTGCTCGGGTGGTTTGCAAGCAGGGGTAAGATCTTCAAAACAGCGTTCAAAACAATGACTCTACCACTAGGTAAAGGAGGCATAGGAATGATAAGCGTACGCGAAAGATGCTGCGCATTATTCCTCAAAAGAACCATAACGACAGCGGTAAATGACCCAAACGGCCCAACAAATAACTTGATTAACGAAACAAAACCAGTCACTGAGGAAATTCCTTTCAACATGGCCTCGATAAAGTTCACCTTACCACACATGAGAAAATTTCACCTAGAGACAACTTATGCAAAAACCAAAGGATGCACCCTGTACAACAAGACAACAAAAGAAATCTACAAAATAATCAACACATCTAACCACAGAAATAAAATCGAAATTAAAAATCCACAATACAACTGGAGCAACATCTGGAAAAATATAACGAATAAAACTCTAAACAATAAAACACAATCCTTGTGGTATGACGTCGTAAATGAAAAAATCTCAACCAACAGAAGACTTTACGAAATACATCTATCCCCGAATGACAGGTGCAGAAATTGCGGAAATACTGACACCCTGTTACACAGAATAACGTGTAACCAAAACCAGAAAATATGGACTTGGGCAAGAAGAATAGCTTTCCTTGACAGAACATCACCTTTAACCGTGAGCATCCAGGAAATACTGAAACCTCAGAAAATGAGATATACTGAAACGAAACACAACACGGTACAATGGATACTAGGCAATACCCTAACTTATATGCTACAAACGGAAAAGAGTACTTACGACGAATATATAGCATATATGAATACTGTATATTACGAAAATATCCAAACTCAAAATTATAAAAAAGACTTCGCACGGATGCTCGATATAATAATGACAGAATCATTCCAACGATCACAATTTAACCAAATAAAACTGTTTATAAACCCCACCTAGACCCAAAGAGAGACTTTTTGAATCAAAGTCACGAGGGGAACCTAACTGTACCAAATATTCAAATCATAAAGAACCTCAAAAAACAAAACATAAAAAAGTGGTTAAGCGTCTGCCTGGAGATTGGAAGGTCCTCGGCTTCGAATCCATGTCTCGGCGGAAGTTTTCAAAGGCGCTTAACCCGACCTTCACCTCCGGCACAGCTTGCTGTGTAATGTGAAGTACACCTGAACGCTTCCGTGGGTCGGATTCCACGTTAAACTGTAGCTCCCCTGTACCCGGCAGGTTTGTCGGGTTAAGTTAAGGCGGCTACGATAGGGCGGAATGCTCAGCTAGTGAAAACCCTACCTCCAGGTCATTACGACCACACGGAATTATTATTATTATTATTACCTGAGTTATCCTTCTTTCACTGATCACCTTTTTAACTAAATTTAAAAAGAATTAATAGTTTCTTTATTTATACGTAAATATATTTGGAGTTTAATTTTTCCGTCTCCTTGTGGAAGAATGCTGCCAAGTAAAACTCCAAGACATCCAAATATTTGCTTAATTTGGTATCCAAGGTTTATAGATAAAAAGCAACAAGAACACAATTAGTCTTCTTGCAATAATAACAGATCTAGTGAACCGTTAAATGTACAGTTCTATCCGAAGTTGAACGATTTATGTAAATTAAGGAATTAACCAAATAATAGAAGATGATGGGTGAAACCACAGAGTTCTTGTGACAATTGACAGGCCCCATGTAAGGCCGTAAACCGCATCCATTTGTTAGAAAATTCCGGGGACTGACTCAATATTGCTAGCTAATGTTAACTCCTTGAACCGGAGTCATTCTTCTATTAGTTACTAGCTAATTAAATTATTAAATTATAGAATATAGGAGAAATTCGGAACATACTTCCAATATTCCGGCCAAGAACTAACTGTATGATAGTTACAACGACCACTGTTGCCTTGATTATGACATATGTCACAAATTATTAACGGCAGAACCTGTAAATAAATATGAACTGTGCTGTACATAATACCATTTGGGTCTGAATATATGAAATATAGTCATTACGTAGGGAAAATTGCGCC
The DNA here is from genome assembly GCA_031002005.1 of Vandiemenella viatica. NCBI lineage: Eukaryota > Metazoa > Arthropoda > Insecta > Orthoptera > Morabidae > Vandiemenella > Vandiemenella viatica. The sequence continues at coordinate 245,577,603 of JARYHS010008074.1, forward strand.
CCCCCCCCCCCGGCCTAATAGTTCAACCGACATTTCTATGTTATTTATTTAGCGTAAGGCCTTACATTCATTACAATAGATAAAATAAGCAACAAAATGGGAGTATTATAGGAAAACATAGTAGTGATAAAATGTATTACAAATAATTATCTAAGTCATAAGTGTAATTTATCGCACTTTCAGATACATTCAAAAAGTAATTCATTTATACTGTGTACGATCTGAGATTGCATTACCAGACAATGTGATTAAGTTTTTGATTCCTGGCATCACAGACACATGGTTAGTGGGTGGGAGGGGAGGGGGGGGAGTTCTTTCGCACATGAAATCCAAGTCTATACCTCTCCCATTATTAGTGGGATTCCTATATATCTAGAAGTCCAAATCTAGAATGGAAGCTTGAATCCTAAGTGTTACAAGCCGAAGAACAATTCGCGTCGTACCTGATGGCAACAAGCTACCGTCAAAACTACGCGAAAAATCCGTTATGTGAGAATTATTAGGAAAAAAATATTATCTGTTAATGTAATAGAACTGTATTTCGGAAAAGGTCCCTATAGAAATCTTTTTAAAGTTTTTGTGACTTTTTTCCGTCTCTCTGTTTCGTTGAGCGCGATTCGCGCAAAACCTGGATTTTAATCTGGTATTGAAGGAAGTGTATCCCCTGATTCCAGGTATAAAGAAAGATATGTTTCATTTTGTTGCAATGTCGATACGCTATGAAGTTCAGAAAATTTCTCACAATTATAATACTAGTTCTATACTCTATAACAGAGTTTCTCAATTTTTTAGCTCCACGTACCCCTATAAAATTTCCCAGGCAATGGCGAACCCCCCACTGGCGACAATGAGCGATATTCACCACTCTGCGTGTTGTACGCTTGAGATAGCCTCTCCGCTATTGCGTAAATCTTGTCGCGAACCTCTATGAGTTACCGTGCCCCACTTTGAGAAACCCTGCTCTATAACTTCTATTTAATATCGTTTATTTTGTAGAGGTAAAGGAAAACGTCTTCTCGCAGTCTAAATATGTACAGGGACTGAATATAAAATGTTTTTAAGCTATTTCAATTAATGGTATGTTATGATTTTGGAAATATACGAGAAGATGTTACTCGTTTCTTGTAATGTACAGAAGGAATTTAAGTAGTTACGTACCGTTTGCCTTTTCCTGTGGGCCTAAAATTATTTGAGTTGTGGTACCCCTGTATTTACGTTTCAATCATTGCTTATAAAGAAATCTCATGAAGAATGTTTGCTCATTCCTATTTCTTTTTTACTTCCTACTCGATCGTGAAACATGCAATCTGTCCGGAACTTAATGATATTCTGCAATTAGTAAAGGTATGTTACAGCTAAATGTCAAAAGCTTTAGATGTGATTCAAGTAAACACACAGAATTTTATGTATAAATTTCAAGGAATATATTTCACAATTACAGTTGCTCTGCTACTGCTGCTATTTATTGAGGTAACAGTTTCAGAACAGCACATAAATGTTCCAAGCGTCTTGAAACACAATAAACATAAAAGATTTACCAAACGTTTAGAAACATTTCTTTTTAGTTATCATACTTTCCATTTTGCTTGACAATATCCTTATTACAATCCTATTAATATTATAAATGCGAAAGATTGAATGACTGGATGGATGTTACCCAACCACTCCGCAACGGCTCAATTGAATTGATCGAAATGTAGTTCGAAGTTAGACTGGAATAGCACATATAGTACTTTTCATCCTGGAAAGAATGAATACTTTCTATAAGAATCGTACTGGAAATTAAACAAAAGGAACAAAAAAAGTACGAATGAAATCAAAAACTATAGTAGTCTGGAACTCAAACTCAACGAGAAAACATAAGAAAACGAAATCAATGATGCATCAGTAGTTCTATGGTCCTGCTGAATTAATTTAAGAAATCGGTCAACGCAAATGAAATCGCCAGCAAAAGCTAATAGTGTAGGAGTAATGTTTCTTATGAGTGTGCCCTGCAGGGTCTCATTTAGGCTCTGTGGGCCCCTAGGCTATAAATGTGGTGCGGGCCCCCCTGTCGGCAGTGGCCCTTCCGATAGTGGGGTGCCTACGGCTATCGATGCTTCAATTCGAAAAGCGGCCAAAAAATTTATAAGCGACCTTTTATTGGAAGTTGTGATGCAGGCCCCCTCTTTGTGGTGCGGGCCTCCCTTTGTAGTGGGGGTCCCTAGGCTACAGCCTAGGTAGCCTATGCTTAAATACGACCCTGGTGCCCAGAAGTATTAATACCCCAAGAATCTTTCCTATTTGTGCCAGGTTCAATAGCGAAACGTTCGCTAATACGTAACCTAAGAGAGATGCTATCATGCAAATGTTTATAGTGCTGTATACGAAATACATACCGATTACACTCTAACTCAAAATCGATGCTTACAGCACATTTCCTTTAATTTAATATGCATCTATCTTCCTTTTTACTAAAGAAATACTTGAGATGTGGTGTTTACATTTCGAATGTGTAGGTGTTTCATTATTTCTCAGTAATTTACTGATAGAATCGGAATCACCATATACAGTATATTATTTCTACAACGCATTTTTGTGTCAAGAGCCATTTATTTCCCTTGATATCTAACTGATATAGATAAATTAGGTAATATATTAAAGACTGAGGTCTCCGCCGTGGTAAAATTATATTTTAAGAAAGGAATTTTTCGTAATTCGACCCTTAAAAGGGCAAAAATGTCAATTTTTCTAAAATGCGTTTTTTGTATCCCGAGCCATTTATCTCCATTGATATCTAACCAAAATCGATAATTGAAGTAGGATTATGAGGCGTAATGTCTCAGCTATGTGACATCATATTTTAAGAAAGAATATATTTTTAATTCAACCCTGAAAGGGATAAAGTACAAATTTTTCAACAACGCATTTTTGTGTCACGAGTCATTTATCGCCCTTGATATCTAACTGATATAGATAAATGAGGTATCATATTAAAGACTAAGGTCTCCGCCGTGGTAACATTATATTTTAAGAAAGGAATTTTTCGCAATTCGACCCTTAAAAGGTACAAATTTCAATTTTTCTAATCTGCGTTTTTTGTATCTCGAGGCATTTATCTCCCTGGATATCTTACCAAAATGGATAAATGAAGTACGATTATGAGGAGTAATGTCTCAGCTTTGGTTACATCATATTTTAAGATAGAAGTTTTTTGAAATTCAACCCTTAATGGGAAAAAGCATAAACGGTTCTACAACGCATTTTTGTGTCACGAGCGATTTATCTACCTTAATATCTAACCGAAATAGATAAATTAAATATCATAATAAAGAATAAGGTCTCCGCCGTGGTAACATTATATTTTAAAACAGGAATTGTTCGTAATTCGACTCTTAAACGGCAAAAAATGTTAATATTTCTGAAATGCGTTTTTTGTATCTCGAGCCATTTATCTCCCTGGATATCTAACCAAAATCGATAAATGAAGTAGGATTATGAGGAGTAATGTCTCAGCTTTGTGACATCATATTTTAAGAAAGAATGTTTTTGGAATTTAACCCTTAAATGGAAAAAGTATAAATTTTTCTAAAACGAATTTTTGTGTCACGAGCGATTTATTTCCGTTAATATCTAACCGATATACATAAAAGAGGTATCATATTAAACGAGTGAGGTCTGCGCCGTGGTAACATTATATTTTAAGAAAGGAATTTTTCGAAATTCTACCCGTAAAGAGTAAAAATTTCAATTTGTCTAAACTACGTTTTTGTGTCTCGAGCCATTTATCTCCCTGGATATCTAACCAAAATCGATAAATGATGTAGGAATACTCAGGCTTGGTGAAATCATATATTTAGAAATATTTTTTTTTAATGGGAAAAAGTATAAATGGTTCTACAACGCATGTTGCGTCACGAGCCATTTACCTCCATTAATAACTTATCGAAATAGATAAATGTGGTATATTCTAAAAATTAAGTTTTTCGCTGTCACATTTTAAGAAATGATATTTCTGGCCTCGCATTTGGGATGACGGTGGTCCAATCCCCGTCCGGGCATCCAGATTTGGGTTTTCCAAGGTTTCGCAAATCACTCCCGACAAATGCCGGGATGCTTCCTTCAAAAGGCCATGGCCGAATTTCTTCCCATTCCTTGCCCCCAATTCTTTCCCGTCTCTAAAGACCTCGACGTTAAGAAGTTAAAAAAAAAAATGATATTTTCTGAATTGAACTCTTAAAGGGCATAAATATCAGTATTTCTAAAATACATTTTGTTTCTCGAGTCATTTATCTCCCTTCATAATTAACTCAGAATTGATAATCGAGGTATCGTTTTAAACATTGAGGTCTACGTTAGGTCGTAGGTTCCGTTACACCACATTTTAAGAAAGCAATTTTTCAATATTTCTACAACGCATTTTTCTGGCACGAGCTATTTATTTCCCTTGATACCTAACCGAAATGAATAAATGAGGTAACGTTTTAAATATTAAAATATCCGCTTTGGTCAAATCATATTTTAAGAAAAAATTCTCCAAATTCAACTTTTAAGGGACAAAAATATCATCATTTCTAGAACTTTTTTTTTTTCACCTCACTTGATAACTAACCGAAATCGATAAATGAGGTATCATTATAAAGACCAAGGTGGCTGCTTTGGTCACACCATATTCTATAAAAGAATTTTTTTTGGAATTCGACCCTTAAAGGATAAAAGTGTCAATATTATATCTTAGAGTGTTTTTTTTTGTAATTATAAGCCACTTATCTTCTTTGTAACCTAGCCGAAATCGATAAATATCATATCGTTTTAATGATTAAGGTGTCCAGTTAGGTAAAACATAAATTAAGAATTTTTTGGAATTTCCTGCTTAAAGTGGTAGCGCGTATGAGAAAGTTCAGAGACAAGTCCCTAGATTGCAGCTGCAGATATCACAGAGATGTCAATAAACTCTTTTTTTTTTTATTCAATAAGTAGCTTTCCGGTTTGTGTGTTGTGTGTATGTGTGTTATGGAAACACTTTCGTTTTGCTATGGAATTCAAATGTAAACATTTTATTCGCACAGCAACAAATATCACAGAGATGTTGATAAGTTGTGTGCATTTTGTTCAGGTTGGTTTAAGGATATCTCCGTTTTTTTGTTTGTTTTTTTATTTACCTCGCTTTATAACTAACCGAAATCGATAAATGGGGTATCATTTTAAATACCAAGGTGGCTGCTTTGGTTACACCATATTTTATACAAAGAATTTTTTGGAATTCCACCCTTAAAGGCCAAAAGTATCAATATTATTTATTCAACTTTTTTTTAATTAAACGCCATTTATCTTCTTTGATACCTAGCCGAAATCGATAATGACATATCGTTTTAAAAATTAAGGTCTCCAGCTAGTAAAATCATAAATTATGAAAGAATTTTTCGAAATTTGGTGCTTAAAGTGGTGGCGCGTATGAGACTGTTCAGCGGCAAGTCCCTAGATTAAAGCAGATTTTGTTCAACCTTTTCGGATTTTTTTTCTGTTACGGAAACACTGTCGTTTTGCTATGTAAACATTTTATTCGCACAACAACAAATATTTCAGAGATGTTGATATGTTTTGTGCATTTTCTTCAGATTGGTTTTATTCTGTTAAGGTCAGTGACAGTTTGTAGTAAATACAGAGTGTTTTAAATTTTCCTAACTGTTTCGTAATAGGTTGCGAGTATTTTGATGCGTACCTATTAAAAAAAAGTTATGGTTTACTTTTCATTCTATTATAAGCATTCAACCCCAGTATTCATCGCATTTGATTCGCGAAGTTTTCGCAGGGGTCATCTAGTCATTCTATAATTCGCTTGAAGTGATCGAAATCTGTATGGTCCATCCGTGGATCGAACCAGCGTCCTGCAAAATACCAGGCCACTCACCTACCAGTCACGTTGGTCGTTTGTATTCTGCATTCCATGCAGATATCGTTTCCTCTTTCCTCATTACCACAGTTGATGCCAATTAAATGAGATTTCTACTCAATCCTGTTGCTCCGAATCAAAGCAGCTAAAAAAAAAAAATCACAATTGGATATGAATAAAGTATTTTCAAGGCACAATTTGCCGTGCCGTGTCTGAAGTGAAGATTCTATTTGATGGAGCACCACACTGAATGAAATTGTGGTACGTGACCTACAATGCTTACTAATTAGCGTGTCAGAAGCTGTACTTCTTCACCTCTTTGCTATATCAGTCAAAGACCAAAAGCGATTGCTTCAGCACCCCGTGCTGCAGTATTGTAGAAGCTGGCTTGAGAAAATAATTATCAGTGGTTTGCCGATTAAAAGCGATTCTCTGTAAGCTATTTCAATGGTTAATAACCCAAAAAATTATTTTCTTTACATTTTTCATCCGCCTTATAAATATATAATCAGAAAATCTTCTTAACGTTTTAAATAAGAACTTTTATTCATGAAAACATCAGGGTAGTCACAAAAATACATCATATTACCTCGTTCACATATAATTTTTCTTGTATCGGAGTTAACATACATACTTCAATAGAATAAAATAATACTAGATGACCAGTGCGAAAATAGTAAGATTTCTGGTCTGTAATGGGATGAAAGAAGAATCACGCCATTTGCAGCAATTTTGTATTTGTTTAGTGTAAAACGTGTTTAACAAACGTCAACACCAATGCAGCAGTTTATTTGTATCTCTGTGATATGTGCTGCTGCTATGTATCGGCATGGATCTAAACTGCCTCAAACGACCGACTTTCACAGTTATTATTTTTGTCCTTTAAGGGTCAAAATTCGAAAAATTTCGTTCTTAATCTTTTAATTGATACCTCATATATCTATTTCGGTTAGGTATCAAGGGAGATAAATGACTAAAAAAAAAAACATAATGGAAATAATAATACATTTGCCCTTTAATGGTCAATTTACGAAAAATTCCTTTCATAACTATGATGTGACCAATCCGAAGACCTTAATCGTAAAAATGATACCTCATTTATCTTTTTCGGTTAGATATCAAGAATGATAAATGGCTCGTGACAAAAAAAAACACGTAATGAAAATAATGATTTTTTTATTTTTGACCTTTAAGTGTCAATTTCTGAAAAACCCTAGTCTTAAAATATGTTGTAACAATAGCGAAGTTCTTAATATTTAAAATGATACCTCATTTATCAATGTCGGTTAGATAGCAAGGGAAATAAATGGCTTGTGACACAAAAATGCATTACCCTTTATGGGTAGAATTCCGAGAAATCCTTACTTAATATATGATGTCTACAAAGCGGAGATATTAATCTTTAAGATGGTACTTCATTTATCGATTTTGGTTAGGAATGCAAGCAGATAAATGGTTCCTGGTACCAAATATATATATATATATATATTAACATTTTTGCTCTTTAAGGGTCGAATTTGGAAAAATTAACTTCTTAAAATATGATGTAACCAAAGCGGATAACTTAATCTTTAAAGTGATACCTCATTTATCGATTTCGGTTATGTATAAAGGGAGATAATGGCTTGTGACAAAAACAAAATACCTTAAAAAAACGATATATATGATAATTTAAAATCTCCATATACCATTTTGCTGATATTCGAATGTCACTGCACATAAACTTGGTTATGTGTTATTGTAGGCAGAAAGGAAAATAATAAATCATTTAATAGCAGTCTGAAAGCAATGTATTAACCAGGCGACATTTCAATGTCTAGCCCTTAAAATACAAACTCAGTTATTGTAGAATAATTGCTATTAGATTTCTGGCCAACAGGTTGTATTAAAAAATGAGAACTCAATGCGAACAATTGCTTATTCAACCAGTAACAACATTAATACAGACAGTAATCACCTAAGAGAGAAATGTAATAATTTTGCAGAATGTTAAATAAAAGTATGGAATGGGAAATTATGTTTTTTTTTGTCCTTTTGTTTAATCATGTATCACAGTCCTTCACATCTGAATTGCCAGTAAAATAATATACTGTATATCAATGTAAACGTTATGCATACTTGTAATAAAATAACAGTCTAAAATATAATACAACGTACAGTTTTGATAATAAGCTATATGAGTCACAATATTTAAAAATATAAGGGACAAATTGAAAGTGAAACAGAAATAATTGATATTTAACTGATGCCCCTTGTTAGATAAATAGTTACTAGGCTTATAACGCCGGCCACCACGCTTGATCATCAGATTTTAACATTTTTTACTGTAGATGATTTTAATAAATTTGTACTAACGCATTACAACGCAAAAATTGTCATAAGCAGAAGATTATTAATTAATTTATAGCAATAAAATATGTTAACTGTGACATTACATGAGTTTCCAGGTAGAAGTAATAAAGTAATAACATGTAGTTAAAGTCAGGTATAGAAAAACACATAAATTAGCTAAATAATATTACAGGATTAATAGTGAAAATTTAATAATATCTTATTTACAATAATGGTTTGAGGTAAATCACATTTCAAAGGTGAGTTATGAATTACTTAAGCAACTTTCATTGAAACTAGTCTTGCGCAGAGTGCTCGTGGGTAAAAATTTAAGTTTATGGTTCACTGAGACCCAAAGTTGAACTGCTTCTAGCTGGCCAAGTCTGGCTCCACATAAACGATGGACGTAGCGGGGCAAGCTGAGCACCTGTGGATTGTTGTTGCCGGAATCTGTCAGACGTACTTTATGTACTCTAGCACCCAGACATCAAATTTTCCAACCATCTGTCCAAGTATCAAGCTTCGTAGCCATCACGATTCAAACTCCTAAGTCGTAACGATCCAAATTCAAAACTTTATCTACGCCGGGGAAGGAAAAGCGCTGTTAGCGATTGTGACTGGACACTTCCAAAATAAAACAGTGCGCGTGTGAGTTGATCCTCTCGCAACAGGATTTCAGTACTATAATTAGCCTCACAGGTACAGCATATACATATGTGGTATTTCATACGTCAGTGGCTTGGCTGAAAAATTAATGATTCACATATTGTTTTAATGAACTCGCCCTCCGCGGCTCTCTGATAATGAGTCTCGTAACAGTTCGTTAAATTCCAATCACAGTTATTATGGGTAGTACCTATTTCATCCAATAGGATAGAATGCACTCTGAATCAAAAGCATTAATACTCGGAAAAGTAACTACAAAATATGAACATTTGCAAACTGTATTAGATATAAGTGTTTTTAATAGCCGTTGTTAACTTCAAAATAATGTTGACATTTTACAATTTCCTAGGTCACAACGTTTTTGAGGCAGATCTGGTAACCCAAATCGTGCGAAACTGATAGATTTACGGCCACTTCTTGGTTTTCAGTGAAAATATTTTTTTAAAATGTATATATGATTAATTCCTCAAACGTTGTACCCAACAAACAAAGGTAGAAAAAAATCTGACCCTCTTTCCTCAGTGTAATGTAATTTTAAATACGATATTTGGTTTCATACTGAGTAAACACATATCACGTGCAGATTTAAAGTCTTAAACTTATTCCATTTAAGAGCTACATGTCTTTGAAAGACGCACAGGCAGACAGCGTAACGACAACAAAAAGTTTCCGTTTCCCTTCAGGAGAGGAACTCCAATAATTACTTAATATATCAGGTTGGAATTCTCAGTCGAGGCGTCTGTATCTGCTCGGTTTGAGTCACACAGGTCAGGATGTATTCACAGGAGCCTCAGGATACAGTCACACGCGAGGCCCCGGAGCCCACTTAGCTAATGCACTGGCGGCCACAAGGCCGTTCCTTCGGAGGATGTCTTCTTGCTTTCAAACGCGCGTACCGAATTCGCATCGATCCGCAGAACAAATTCCTTGCGACGCAATCCTGAGTACACATGTAAAACTTTTACAACGCTTCTTGTAACTTCCTTGAAAAACATTCTTAACACTACAAAATATACGCATCAATGTGAAAAACGGATTACTAATCAATGTAAACAATTTACAAAAATTATTTTCCGGAAGAGACTCGATATTTCTGATTTCAATCACCTTCATTGCATATTTTTTTTGCGCCTATCAGATCTCAATTAAATGCTGGTGCATCATTAACGTGTTTGATAACAAATTTTCTTGTTTTTCAATCATAAAAATTATAATAATTTGATTCCCATAAGAAAAATGAACATTTATAATGCAATATCTTCTTTTTGAACAAAAAATTTAAAGTTTTATGATTTTCCGAGACAACTGCCTGTCAGACATCGCACGAATAATAATGCTACACTGCAATATGATATCTGTGGGAAATACAACCGGAAGGCGATTTTAAATCATCAAATTTATCTCTACTAATGCTTAACAAAATATCATTTTATCAAAACAATATCAAATCACTGTCGAAACAATTCTCAAAATTCTACAGACGGTTAGATGGAACCCATTTAAAAACGTTTATTTAACATAATTTCGTGAATCAGAATAAATATCGCATTAAATATTAATGCATTTCGTAAGGTGTTTTAAGGTCAATAAAACGATTGTAAGTATGGCATTGTGCCATTGTGATAGTAAAATATTCCCCTAGAACTTATAAAGGAACAATATACTTACGCATGTAAATTTAACATTGTTTTGGTACTAAAGTACGAACGTTGTTACTTTACAAATGTAAGGTCATGTTGAAAGTCTAGTTTTGATTGATAAATTACTTTATTATCTATTTCTGGAATTTTTATAATTATTATGAGTAGGGTTTGGATCTTTACGACAAGTCGCTTGTTTTACTGCTCTTTATTTGAGCAGTAAAGCTGAATTAAACAATGTTGAACCTTTCTAATTGTACGGTATTTAAATGTATTTTACATAGCATATCAATGCCTATTCAGGCCACTTTCCTAATTTTGGTCATATTACGGTAATAGTTATGGACATATGGTAACATTTTGAGGAAAATTTCATATTTTTTTTTATAGTACCGACAATTAACTAGAACTATAGATGACAAGAAATTACAGAAATGTACTTTTTTATGCAGTGGAGGAAAAAAGAAACCAATTGTCACAGAATTGGTCAATATTCATCAGTCAAGAATTAAAGTTATACATTACTGCCACACTCTAAACCTCAATATACCCGCCTTTTAATCTCGACGATGTACCAGCAGCATGCATGTGTCGAGCTGCGTCAAACGATGTCTCATGTCTCACTGTCGCCGATACTTTTGAAAATAATCGTCTATCAGGGTTAAATCTGCAGTCGGTCGGGGAGTACGACCATGCGGAAAATGAAATTTCTGAAAGTGCGAAATTAAGGAGTTACGAAAAAAAAAAAAAAAAAAATTGGAGAAAAGACGAAAGAATTATTTTCTGCAATTGTGTGATTTCAACAAAGCGATTTAAAATTTAATTTCCCAATGGTGCAGTAAGTGCACGGAAGCAAATTATGCTGATTACATGAAAGCGACATGTTTAAATAAATGATGAATAATTTACCATGTTTTGATGTATGTTAAATTTAAATGTTGCTCATATTTTTACTTTTTGTCATGTTTACCCATTTTTAACGTCATGTTTGCATGCATATTATTCTATATTTTGTTCGTAAAGATCCGAACCCTAATTATGCGTTTACTAGTGAGGAATCTGTTTTCTGGATGGTAGCGATGATGTATAGCAACAAACCGGTGAAGCTCCACGAGAATTCACCCTTAAAAATGTTCCCGCCTAGTTTTAGCAGGCCTCGAAAAGGAAGATTTGTTTCGGCGATGAAGTATTATTCTCATTCGGGCTATCCAGATATGTATTTTCCATGGTTCCCCGAAATCACTAAAGGCGAATGCCGGAATGGTTCCTTCAATAGGTTATGGCCAGATTCCTTTCCGTTCTTAATCCGCAGTAATTTTCCGCCTCCTTTAACCTGGATATCAACGAGCCGTAAGGCCACAAGAAAACAAATATTGTTGGCGGCATATACACGGTTCACCGACAGAGGCTGGGGTAGATTCAGTTGCAGGGTGGAGTAGCGGGCAGTGCGAAAGTTAATAAGTGGAGCAGTTTGCCGCCACAGTACTACTTGTAGATTCATTTCCGCAACCACGGGCTGAGTTTGTCAGTTCAAAAATTGCTGGTCAGGGAGTATCAGAGGCATGAAGAAGTTTTACTTGTCTTTACAGTTGGAAGCAGAAGGCGAACACTGCGTTGGAGTCACACGCAATTAGAGACAAGCAGTGCAGATCAAGAAATAGTTAGTCGCAGTTGGACAGCAGATGAAAGCAAATGCGATTTGTAAACTAACTTTTAGAAGTTTTAAAGTAAGAGGATCCAAATTAGTTGATATGTTGGCATACAAAAAAGCGAGATATTGTGAGCTCCAAATAGGAATTTAAAGGTTAGACTGTATCTCCAGACCGACAGTACAAACTTTGTGCTGCGTTTTTGGCAAGAATTCTTTTCCTGAAAAACCAGTTTATTTATATTACAGAGATTGGTTGCTGAGGGTGTCGAAACAACAATAAAAGAAAATATTAAACTTGTAGTTGACCATTTGTATCTTTTTTCATCCAAAGCAACGTCAAATTAAAAAAATTAAAAAAACAGGAAATATGATTTGGCGACCAGTTGGTTTAATTAACACAGTTAGTTGCGTGAGGCTTAAAATATATGCTTGGTGCGAGATAACTCAGTATCGTGGAATTTACTATCACTAATATTAGCCACAAAACACAGTCGGCTGCTGTTTGAAAGTAGGAGCAGTTTTCTGTTTTATTGACCGTACAATTTGTTTGAATAGGCTGCAGGTTTCCTACAACTAATAATGAAATGTGTTCCATACTGAAACATGTCTCATACCAAGTCTTGCTTCCTTACGCCACCAGTTCTGTTGCAGTACTTCTAGAGATTACTACGAAAAGGGGAAAGTTTCAGTTGATTTACCAGTGTCTTTAACTCATTGATTAAATTATTAAAGGTGTTTCATAGTAAAATAATAAATTAACAAATGATTGTGTTATATATCAATAATTTGTAACTTATTTTTACTTGTTTAGAATACTTTTTAAAAACTGTCGGGCTTTAAAGAATATTCAATCGGAGATTTTTCTTAAAAGCAAATAGACCCTTAACATCGAATATCCACAAAAGAATTTTACAATGTCAATAACAACAGTTAATATCCACAAGTTTCTGGCTATGTATAACTGCAACAAAACAGGCTTATAGTACGGTTAGTAACTAAACTTTCTAGCAGAAACATCCGACATTACGTTTCTGCATATATATTTGTGTACATTTAAATACAAAAATTGTGTTATAAGTTTAGACCTTGCGTTTTTTAATGGCTGTTCCAAGCTAGACACTATTTTCTCAATATAAAACGGGGAAATGTAGACCCAAAAATTTTAAAATACGAGTATGTACGTACACGATTTATTGCTGGTCCGTGTAGCTAATAACACAAGGATATCAACTCGATAAGTTAGTGTGGTTATCTGTGATTTTTAGATCGACGGATTTAATGAATTTTTATGACCAATTAATGATCTGATGCAAATATTGATATGTATACCACAAAATCTGAGGTTGTAAATCTAAATTTAAGAACTTACATAAAATCAATATTTCATTATAATCTTCTCATTTTCTTCTGCTCAGAGTAAAATATTATTACGTCTTTAGCTTTAAAATTTCATTCTGGTAGTATAATGGCTTACTTATCTTCTGTCTGTTTTAAAAACAATTTATTTATTCAAAATAAATTTTGCTCCCAGTAATTGAATCATAACACACAAGTTATACTATGCAAAAATTTTGAATTATAGTATTTCTAGCAGACATTACTCATTAATTAGTTAAGATCCAATCAATGAAATTGAATTACAGACCACAGTAACTATACTCGTATGCTAGACATTCTCTAGCAAAATGTAATGAACAGTATAATACTTACATTTCTTTGACGCGGCGGAAAACCGATACAACTGCGACAACACAAGTCTTCGTTACTAATATCACAAAAAAAATCATAATTAAAATCAGAGTGAAATATTACATAAATACATGCATTCTACTATAATACTATTGCAATGATGTATATGCGGAGCATCTTAAGGGCGGTAAAAGCAAGAAACTGAAAGAGATATGGAACGGTGACGCACTCCCTCATTCGCACAAAAACTGATTTGCTTTAAAATACAAAAATAATTGTATATTCTCGGTTCGTTCCTATGTATAGACTACGAACTTCTTTCTTTCTTTTTTTTTACCTCTTTTTTTATACTTCTATTTTTTATTCGTTTTCTTACTGTTGTTGAAAAACGGTAATTTCAGAGTTTTATGTGCCTTCCCAATTTCCACAGTCAGACATATTGTCCCCTGCTATTTTTACCATCTCTTCTTCATCAGTTATGTGTTCATTACGGTAAAGGATTGTTTCTTTCGTCAGTATCCAAATTTTTTTGCTTTACCTTGGTGACGAATTCTGGCTCTCAGAGTCATTCGTCTAATTGCTACTAAAATCTTTATTTCTATTTTTTATAATAGTTATTTCGTTTTGTTATCACTGTTACACCGTAGCTAGGTTTAGTCTTATTATGGCATTGTATATGCTTATCTCTCTTTCAATACTATTTTTTTTTTTTCAATACTGGACTACTGATTATTCTGATATTATTAATACCTTAATTATTTTATTTATTATATTCTTAGTATACATTTTTATTGCGTTTCTAAATAATTGTGTCATCTGAAAAAAAGTAGTGCAGGATATTTTTAAAGACAATTTAGCATAATGAAACACCTTAATGTGGATTAAATTATGGCATGGGAAATCCAGATCTGTAGTTTGGCTACCTTAATGGCAGAGTTTGCAATCCAGTCTGCCGCGGATACATTAAGCTAGCCCAGGAATCCTTCCAGGAATATAGTAGCTACAGGTTTACATGTATTCAGATTAATACCGGGATTCTAACGTAGGACTTATCCATGGACCGAGATACCACAAAGCCAAGTATTATAAAATATGAGATTAAGTAAATAACGAAGGGCATAATGTAAAGATGAAATCAATCACAGAAATAATTAAGAGATAACTACAAGATTTTACTTTCTCTTGCTTAGATTTTGACGCGGAAAGAAACTTTAAAAAAAAAAAAAACATGCGAAGTGGGATGAGATTTCAAACGTAATTGCTTAACAATGGGAACGTTACACAATAAGCAGAACCTTTTACGATTAAATGATTAAATGATTAAAGGCTCTTTCTTAGTTAGAGAAGCGAATGGAAGACTGATTGGACTACACACATACACACACACACATATATATATATATATACCCCTTTTGAAGGAAGCATCCCGGCATTCGCCTGTAGTGTCAAAGCGTATTGCAGTACTACCATTTTAGAGAGAGATAGGTAGATATGACGGGCATGGTTAAAAATATCAGCGGTCGAGTACTTTCTATCCCGATTAAAGTTTTTAGACACTTTTTCGTAAACGCAGAGCTGAACGCTGGGATAGTCCATTCTTCTTCAAGTAATACATTACACACATTTACAGTAGTACCCGACAAATGGCTAAACGTCTTCCTTTACGGTTTATCTTATTACATATGTGCCGACGAAATTGGAGGTTTCATAATCACTTCGGTTCCTTTGAACAAAACCACATTTAATTACCGGGCTCTTGACAAGAAGCAAATCGCATCAACATTTACATATGCGAAACGAAAATTTGAAACGAGCTCTTCTTCGGGTCAGGTGAGAGTTTAGAACACAATATACTTCTAACGATCATCTGCAGTGGAGTAGTATACGTACCGGGAAAGGGAATAACTGTTTGACGTTAATTATGTGGTTTACACTTCTGCTCCCCTGCTAGTTATGCCTCCAAATGAGGCTAGTCTCCGACTGTAATGATCAGGATGTGGACTAGCAATGGTGCCCAATTAGCGGTTACGTAGCCATTGCACAGGTCTGCTAGCACAGTGGCATAGTTGCTGGCTGTGGGCGCGACGTCCATAATCAATATGGCCTGTTATCTCGCCGGGAGCGTCCGACGATCAGACCTCGATTAGCGAGCGCCTGCGGGAGAGATGAGCCGCATTACGTAATGAACACCGGGAGGCCTACTTTCAGGCGTTTGTAGAGTGGACAGATCACTGTTGTCCAACGAACCATTTCTTCTGTTTAATCAATGATTCAACAATATAGTTGAAACGTTAAGTTTCCGATATTCAAATATTTTTTTTAGATTGTTTTCTATACGAACATCATCGAAGCTCTCATCAAATAGTAAATCAAATCATTTAATTTACAAATAGTTATATCTCTTTCGTTTTGATTCAACTGTCCTACAGCGTATGTTGGTGATAACAGGATAAATTTTCACTGCTAAGTGTAGTACCTAGTTTAACAGCGTCGGTAAACCCTAAAAGAAAGTTATGCCTTTTTCCCGTTCACTAACTTCAAGAACAATAACGTACTGCGAATAAACTTCTAGTAATATGTAACAACAGACAATGATTTAAATGAAATATTAACGGATGTAGCGCCTGATTTTGTTGTAGCAGTTAAGGTTTCATTCCAGTACTAAGTTCTATAGTGCCCGGTGAAGCTTTAATGCTAATCATATCACTTGTTTCTTTGTTCTCGCGTATTAAAAAGTAACATTTGAAATGTTATATAATACATATATTGATCTCTTTACTCGCAGCGATAGTAGAACGGCACATAAATCTTATTTCTAAATTAATTAGACACTGGTATTCTTTTTACTATTAATATTAACAATTACTTTTACTGTATGATATCCAAACAGCCGTTTACAATATTAATGAAAAATCTAGTTTCACTTAACTGTATATTTCTTATACCTGTAACAACCTACTTTTACAGTTTTATTTCCCTGATAACGACCCATACAATACTTCTTGCACATTATAATAAGAGTAAGTAATTCCGTATTAGTTCAAACTGGATTTTTGTATACTTTTATATTACAGGAGTAAATTAAATATGGACGGTGCATATCTCTCTGTATGCCACTGAAGGTGACTTTTCTGTTATCAATTTTATTTGTAAGTGAAATAAAGTGTGTTATCCTGATATTATAAGTACTAAATCTCTTAAACATATTTAAGCACGATATACGACGGTTTACACAAAACAAAGTTCTGAGATTACATTGTATGGCAGCTTAACACCGCAACCCGATTTGAGGAGAATCAGGAGTCTTTACGGATCCTAAACCCGTATGGTTGCACAGTAATATGCACAACTAAAGAAAACTATTCAAAAATACAATCACTACTAACCATCATCCGGCGAATGAATTTAAAGATGCACTTCTAATATAGCATCATGAATTACTTTCATCAATACTTAACGAAAGTAACCCGTAATGACAAGTTATGAAGGCATACTCTAAATTTAAAATTTTCCAAGACGCGGTAGTTAACTAAATAAGGAATATTCAAAGCTTGCCTTGTATAAGTGACATAACTCTATAGGAGTGCCTAGATCGATAAAGCTGCTATAGAAGTTGAATGCGAGGTATTTTGAGTAATCTGAACACTGAGAATACAGCTGAATATGTTTTTGTTAGATGATTCAATGAAAAATAAGCTGAAGTATGGAGGAAAAATTGCCGTGATGTAGCAGACATGAACTAATAAATGTGGTACATTTACGCAAAAAACGTTCAGTCGATGTCATGCATAGTAAACACAATAGAAAAAAATCGGAGGAGTGAAAGTTTACAAAAATAGTTGTAAACAAAACAAGCATTTCAGACATTATCCAGAATCACAAACACGCCGCTCTCTGACGGGTGAGTAAAAGTGCTTGAATTAATCTCACCAAACCATACAAAACCATACAAAACCAATATCTGGATGCTGAACCAAGATTTGAACCCGCATCCTTACAGTCGATCACTCACCCACCAAGCTCGGATCCACGCTGCATGCAGTGAAGTACGTTCAGTTAAAATTACGCTGCAAGCGTACGTGCTGTTTTATTGCGCGTTTCATGAGGTTTTAGTTCATTCTTGTGTGCTCATAAATTTCGGCATCAAAACCTACGTATTTTACAAACATATAACACAAAAATACTAATGACAAAGTTAGTACACTTGCAATCAGCCCGATAAAACTACCTTTAAAATGGATGAGCAGACCATGTAAACGCACAATGGCAGTGAAGGTATTCTGAGAGACCTTCCTAGAAAACCTTTTTCCAACGTAGTGACACCAACAGCTTATAATAATAATAATTGAAAAAAGTGTGTACTTGTAATCTAATCTTACAATAACACTACGTTTTAAATATTTTTTTAAAAAAAATTGAGTTGGGTATGCTATTAATAAGCTACATAGAAAGAATCGATTTTTTTTCTTTTTTAAGAAAATTTTAGTCTGCCCGTGTGTTTCATTTTGATGTAATGTCGGAAAACTGAGAAGTTTGTAAATTAATATTATTTTTAGTTGGACGCGATTCACAAAAAAAAAAGAAAAAAAATATTGGTTTGGTATTGAAGGAATTTACATTATTGTAGGCCTGTGGTGATGTGCGTAAGTTTTTATGTGATTTTGGAAATATGAGAAATTTAACATATTGCTACCCATATTTCGTTGAACACTATTCATGAATAACTACTGGCTGCAACCCATACCTTCCCCCAGTCAAATTTTTGTTGATTCATGTAAAAACACGAGTTCAATATTGTTGAAGATTCGATTATTGTATAGCCTGTGATCCTGCAGGTAAAATATTCTATTTTTTATTTGGTAGTTATATCGGAAGCTGATAAAATTAATATAATTTTTACGCAATAGTTTATTTACGATTATCTATTGGTCGGATCTTGATTAAGTTTTGATTAAAATGTTGATGGGTTAAAATAGAAGATTCCATAAATTAGTAAAGGTTAAGTTACTTTTCTCATTTGAAATGTTTGTTGTGATTTTAGCGTACGAGTGGCTTCATTTTATTTGGATAAATGAAGTTACAGTTTGTGGTGGAGGCCGCTCACGAAAGAAAGATTATGCGTTCAGTGAGCCACAGAGGACATGAATCTCTTAGCTCTTTACCATATTGATTCACGAGTACAATAACAGACAACTTGAATGCACATCTTTCAGAAATTTTAACGGCAAAACCGTCCATTCCTGCTCCGCTTCCAGCTACTGCTAATCAATTTGATTGATGATCTAACAGTCATAATTACGTCATCAGTAAAACGTATAATGCTAAAGAATACTCTTAAATAGATGCCCACAAAGCAGAAATTAACAGCCCCCGCACTTGTTTCCCATTACGAGTCGTTTGTTCTCAAGCGGAGTAATCGAAACTGTGACCTGCAGCGAATGACAATGGCCCGAGATAGGCTGTACGGCGTACACAAGGGCGCTCGTTTGGCTAATAACGAGTGATGAGCCTGCCACGGCGGTGTGCGTTATGGGCTGCTGATGAAATCAAATTGAAATATAACAGATGGCAGGAAAAAAACGTTGATCAGATTCTACATACATAAACAGGAGCGTCATATTTCTATTCAATTTTCAGTCCTGCGGGTCGCAAACGGCTGGTAAGCCTGTCAAAAATTCTTCATTCCATCAAGCTCTCAGTCCAGAATTTAAATTGGTACTAGTACTGAAGTGTGTCTAAATCCTGCGCTGGCACTGATATATTTCCTTGTGTTCAAATAAGCGTAATGTTCCATTCAACAAGTTGGTAAAACCTGCAGTTTTTTTTTTTTCAGAAATTAATGCACTCTGAGTAAACTGTATCAAGCAAATACGTAAATAATGGGTAGAATTTTTCTCAAAATCGATGGAAATTTCAGTTCCACCAGAACTCCTGCCACGGAAGAAGTAATTTCCTCCTTATAAAAGGTTTTTTATTTCTGTTTTAGGAAGTTTCTATTTTCAGCTTTAAGTAGAAAAAAATTGCGAAATCGAAACCTTATAACTAATGTGGCATTTCGATATGCAATCACCATTGTTTTTAGAATTTATTTTGAAGTCGTAAGCAATTAGTCCAGGCCACCGAAAAATCTCGGGAAAAATTAATATAGTTATACTTATTAATTATTTTTTAAAAAATTGACATATTTTTAAATTTTATCATTATTTAATGTTAAAATAAATTTAAATTTTAGTTCCTTAAAATAAACTAAGAGTCTCAGAACAAAATTAAACTTATCCCATATTAAACGCAATGAAAACTCCCCCAACCAGTAATTTTTGCCTGAATTCCGTCCATCCCAACTTGCAAACAGGCAGACACAATTTTTTTTAAAAAAAACGGTCGATTCCTTCCCTGGAGCGGATTAATAGTACACCAACTCTTATTTTTAAAAAAATATCTAAAATATATAGACTTTTCAGCGATTACTGTTTTATTATATTGAAACATTTTAACTGAAACTTCCTTCATGAGGATGATAACCCGTTACAATACTTTATGGCGAATGGCGACTTCGGATTTTTAATTAAACCTCGACTTACTACTCGTGCGAAAATATAATTACATAGTACATTTGAAAATTCAGATTGAATCATTCCCCATGTGGGAAAGACTAAAGCTCAATTAGATAATTGTAATATTTACAACTGAAGGAAAGTGATGAAGAAGTAGTTGGGATAGTCGTGAAACTGAAAAACTTTTGTTATGAATCGTTTTTTTTTTTTTTTCAACAAAAAATTACAGTTGATCATAATAGACGTATGACGCTATCACGTGTATTTAATTATTGTTTTGTTCCAATTCTTTAGATGATTGTTGCCAAATACTATACCGATATCGTTCTATCATAATCCAATACAATACTATATGATAGTAAGAAACTACGATACGTAACTCTATGGCATATGTGCTCGACCAGTACTTAATTATTTTTCTTTGTAAAATACAATGGTGTTTACCTGACTCTTATTAATACATTGCCATCAACTGTGCCCACTGCTGGTTTAAAAAGTCAAATCCTATGTGCAAAACGTATTTTTCCAATCTGTAGTTGGTATCTCGTTGCCAGGAAGAATCAAGTTCCACTGGTGGTTCAGATTAAAAAACCGAGCTTGGTGGGTCAGCAGTTACTCTCTAGCCTCGCATTCGGGAGGACGCGAGTTCGAATCCGTGTCCGAGCATCCAGATTTCGATTTTACATGGTTCCCCAAATCACTCCAGATGGACGCCAGGAGGCTTCCTTTCAAAAGCCATGGCCGAAATTCCTTACCATTCCTTGACCCCCCCCCCTCCAATCATTTCCCGCCTCTAATGGCCTCTACATTGACGAGGCGTAACGCCATAAAAAAAATAAAACAGATTACGAATTAATATTTCTGCTTAAAAGCAGTCTGTGTAGAATTTCTTGCATTAATTAATGAAGGGAAGTATAACGCATAATTGAGATGTAGAGGTTGGCGCAAGATAGGAACGAATGGAGGATTGCATCAAAACAGTCGGAAGACCGATGACAACAACAACAACAACAATTAAGGCCTAAAATATATGGAATTCATTTGTACAATTACTTCCCCAATGTAAGACAGAATGCATGCATTTGAGCGTCTGTCTGTTGTACTTCGTAAAATCAAAAAATTAACTCCCTTGATTTGAATAAAATCCTCCTTCCTTTACTAGCAGAACACCGAGTCTTTCGTTACAGCCCTGTCTGCTTTATGTCTCATTATTTTAAGATGACCGTAGTGTGGTATTAGCAGTCGTAACTTCGACGTAACTACTATCATTAAATATAAGTGTACGAAAATTTAGTGGATTTGTAAATAAACTTCACATTATGCTTTTTCCTGTCACTACACATGTTTCACGATATAATGATCTGTATCTGCTCACGCATTGATATTTATTACTGAAATCAGGTATAATATTCCAAGATTAATGTGCTGTTGTAGAAACGTAAATATATTTCATGAAAAATGTTACAATGGATTATGTAGCAAGTCATATTTCACTGTGCTTAATTTGTTGTGATAAATATTCATTACCAAGGGGAAAATTTTAAAATTATATTCCGTTATCAGTATGTCACATGTCAGGTATGAAAACAACAACACATCAAAATCGCTAATTATCGACAGCAAAACATCAAATGAATTCAATACAAAGTAATTCCCAGTTTGTAGCCACGCAAGACCAACATCATGGCATTATACCAGCGTTTCTCAACCTTTTCAATCCGAGGAACAGTAAATTGTTAAAAATAATACTGCGCGCCACTAAACTTCTACTGTCCTAATATTTTACCTATGTGTATCTTATTAACATCTGGAGTATTGGAACAGCCCTTCAAACCTAAACTTAAATGGAATGGTATTTCATGAAGCACTTATTAGCAATGCTAGAGTTTGGTTGAATATGATCTGGTAGGTTTGTTTTGCAATTTCCTATAAATCAATGTAGGCTATATAGACTTTATTTTATGAAAAGAAATTATTTAAAGGACATTTAATATGTTTAAGAAAAGAATTGTATAAGAGAATTGCTTAATTGCTCCGTAATTCCTAAGTATTAATGCAAGTTACGATATCTAAAGGACAATTTGCTACAATTTAAAATGATTTTTGTGAATAATTTTGTGTTTAAGTATCTGTAATTTCCATTTCTTACCATTTTGTAATGATGGTAAATGATTATGTATTAATTCTGATTATTTTAATATGTTTATATTGTTTAAGTATTGTTAATGTTCTAGAAATATCTGTCGGAATCCTTTGAAGTGTTCTAGAAATTTCGATAGTGTTTATATAAAGCGGTCATCCGAGACAGAGTAGTAGTTTTCACCGACTCAATTTTACGACGTCCAAGAATTGTATTGTCTGTGGAAGAAGTATTGTATACAATCGCTGGATTGTATGTATTCATGAAAACAGTATCATTGACGTCGTGTTTTATTAAAATGAAACGCAACTGAACTGTATCGTGGACTGATTACTTATCGTATTAATTAAACCACGAACAATCTAACCGTTATAACATTAATTAATCTAAAAGCATAGTCTGAATTCATTTTGAAATACAGCTATGAAAATGGAACAAAACCATTGAAAGTTTATTAAACATTGACCAAACTGTTAATATTTACTAACCGAACGAATAATAATGTTACTATCGGCTAGATAGTAAATACTACACTATGCCAGCAACAAACAAGCACAAAATAATTAGAACATATATCTTTTATTTTTGTTTACTCCACCGCTCTTATGTTACCACCCTTACCAATGCCGCGGCCTCTCACACCTACTACAATAACCTTAGAAAACGGCCATTTAATTAATTCTTTGACGAACGGTGCAGTTTTTGATGCCTACTGCGAATGAAGAGACTATTTTAGGAACAAAGCTGTCCTATTCTGATTTCAGAAAATGCTAGATTTTTGCCAGGTCATTAAAAAATTCGTGGCTTTTTAAAAGATGGGCTTATAGTTTAAATTCTTTATAGCCTTCTACACCACGAATACGGTATCTAAACTTATAATATTCTGCCTCAACTTGAACCATCTTCGCGGACTAATAGTGGTCCGCGGATCACTGGTGGTTGGAGGATCGTTAGTTGTCCTCGGATCAATAGTGAAGAAACTGCATTATAGATACTATTACAATTTCGTACATTTTTTTCTAATGTCTTTCGGAATTATCATAATTATTGATAACTGTTCAATAAGTTTGAATGTATGACAACGCTGGATTTAGATTCGTAACTCTATCGTTTTTCATACAACGAAAAGACATAAGCCCAGTTTTTAAAAGACAGTACTCTAACATTAATTTGTCTTCCAGCACCACTATTTATTTAAATTTTATGAACTAGAATGGTCTCCTGTAACCACTTCGTATATTCATTTAACACTTTTCTCAGTAGACATGAGGTATTCAGTGATACACTCCGGAACAAATAGTTGTCATTTAGGTAATTGAGGTTACTTCTAGGCGATTTATTTGTTTATAGCATGGTTCGAATTTTATCGTCACAATTAAAAGTAAATGATTAAAGTTTCAAAACTAATGTTCACTGTTTCGCCCGTCACTTGATAGATCACCAGCAAGTTGACGGTCACAGCCGAACCTATTTGTAGCTTAGTGCATGATTCGTTTCTCATAATGTGCAGATTAGAGAGAAAAAAAGATTTGCACCCCATCTTTATTTACCTAATCCTACTTGGGAGGCCAACTTAATGTCTCTCACTCTGTACTGCTAATTCCATTACGGAAGACAAACTCAGGTATCGCTTCTACGCCATGAGGAAAGAATATACCGTTTATTTATGAAGGATGTGCCAAGGAATTTCTATCAACTCTCTACACACATAACATGTTGCTTCTGTAAAGTTTTCCTTGGGAGACGTAGCCGCCCACACTGGTGTGAGGAGGTTGCTATGTTGTGGGCTACCTAGAAGTGTCATCTGATCTACGTACCCAAGGTCAGCTAACAGTCCTTCGCCGCGCTGGGGCCCCACAACAATAGCAGTCCATATGCCTCTGCGGTCAAGTAGAAATAATGGCCTATCAGTTACAGATCTCAATTTCCTTTGTCTAGATAAGTTTCCTGAATATTAACACAACAAGATGCTTAATAATTTTCCCCTCGTCACCTGTATCACAGTTCATTACAGTTAGGTATACTGTATACAGTAAACTGCATCTAGTACCCATCAAAATTGCCCATGTATTTATCCTCACTTAATAATTGTTTCATTGCAGACAACATGAGCGACCATATTCAAGGGGCAAGGAGACAGTGGTGTCGAAATAGGAACAGTTTAGGAAGATAGTAAAAATAGAGGAAGAAATGTTTACTCCTGAACAGAAAAACTATACGAAACCTACACACTATAATAGGGAGCTCAGGTGGGTAAATAAGTTGGTATGAAGAGAACACAATAGACTAACGAGATAGTATGGAACAATTTAATTAAGAAGCAATCTAACCAAGACAAACGCTAAATATGGGTTTATGGAGAATATTATGGGCGTAATGGGATCACTGAATGATGCTACAAGAAATTTCTACAGCTATGTTAGAAAACTGAGGAGAAGGATAAGTAATCATACAATTCAAAATAAGGATGGAGAAGCAGAGATATTGAGTAACCAAATTAATGGAAACGTTAGTGACTATTATCCTGGGATGGGAGAGTATGAATGAAAAGAGCAGATTCCCAGTATAGAAAGAAATGAACAGACTAAAAAATTTAAAATAGATCTTATGATACTATGTAGGAAATAAGAAAGATAAAAACGTAAATATGTCAGTGTAGATAGTATTATTACAGATATATTAAAGATAGCAGGATAAGACATTCCAGCTTACCATGTTTTATTATTTAGATCGTGTGCGGAATGTGGAAATCTGCTGCTTAGCAGAAGACTGGAAGATAGCGATAGAAATAAATAAGCCATAATTAAAGAGGGGGAAAAATATAAAAATATACAGTAAAGATTAATCATAATCACACCGAAAAATAATTACATATCACTAAGAAAAAAATCGCAATTTAATTTTGTTCAAGTCATATGGAGTTAATTCTATTTTACAAATCTTGGATGGAGTAGGAGTACCCAATAAGATAATTTTTCAGACTTTATTTAAATACATCTTTATTATTTACGAACTGTTCTACACTTTAAGGTAGTTTATTAAATAGGTATATCCAATAATTATCAATTCCTCTTCGTACTAATTAAATTGAGGTTTAAGTGTTGTGCAAGTTACTTTTTGTTTCTTTTATTGAAATTTTGAACCTGGGAGTTCGCTGTTAACACTGATATCTCCGAAATTTATGTTTTAGCAGCCCGCTCATACATGTAATTTATGTCTCATCTCAAGTGATTAAATATACGCGTAAAATATAATTACAGTTTTATATAGTATTGTGTCTTTTCTCTTAAGCGCAGTAACTGAAGCTTTGTTGAGCGATATTCCAAGAATATATCCCTCACATATCTTATTCACATAGTGAAATGCTTGTCGTATATCTTTTTAGGATTTCTATATTATAACCTCATTAGCCGCAAAGAGTATTTATGCCCTCGATATTACCTTTGTTTCTCCTGGCATCTAATTTCCTTCACTGTACAGTACGGAAACCAAAGAAAGTTGTATACCATATACATTTTTACCTATTTTAATTAGCTCTTTTCCTTCGCCTGTAATTTACTAGTCTATTATTTTTGTATATTTGATACAATCTCTAACGACCATTCAATATGAACCCTTATCAGATAGTACATTATGACCACCTGCCTACTATCGATATAAACCCGTCCAAGCAATAGCAGCATCACCTGACGAGAAATGACTGCTAGTCAGGCACACGCATTCGTGCATGTAGTGTCAGTGAGCTTGCCTATCCGTGTCAGTTCCGAGTTGACCATCGTAACGTGTAGATGTGCGACAAGGAATACGCTAGCCGCTCTTCCGCGCCAGGCGGGCCGAGTGCCCCAGCGCACTCGACTTTGCCGGCGGGAGCTGCGGCAATGGTGACGACCCGGCTATCCCTACCGGACTTGGAAGCGGACGGAACAACACTGACGACGACCAGGCAGTTCCCACAGGACTTGAGGGTGGACCCCGACGGAATTGTAAGGATAACGCTCACGACGAACCAGCCTGCCCACGGATCAGTAGACCCCCGCGCATCGAAGAGAAGAACTTCTCCGATCACAGCGGGGAAACTAAAGCAACCGAGGAACGAACAACGCGCAAGTGGTTCGAAAGTCAGCGTGCCCGTACAACAACTTTCCAGTGCTACAGCCAGCAAAGAGAAGAAAGCGAACAAGAAGAAGAAGGGGACGACCGAGTACTCGGCCGCAACATTCCCATTCCAGACGCCTTATACACCACCGCAGACAAACTTCAAAAAGCAAATACCCCCAAGCAGACGACTGCTGCCGCAAGCGGAGGAAACCGACGCAAAGCGCAGCAACCAGACGCGGAAGGATTTATAACAACCCGCCGCACAGCAAAGCCGCCACCCGCACTGGACCCGGAGCTTGTAATGGAAACCAACAATCCATTCCAGCCCCTGCAGACTGAGGAAACACCAACCCCGCCAGCTAAGAGATCGACCCATATTCCACCTATAGTGGTCCAATACGAAGAAAATTTCAAGACGCTGCACGACCAAGTGGAAGCCGTCGTCAAGGACCCCTTCGCAGCCAAGTCTGCAGGAGGGGACAAAATCAAGTTTACTTTTACTACGGTGGCCCGACTACTCAGCGGTCACCGAGATGCTGCAGCAAAAGGGCACCCCATACTACACATTTCCAACTGGGGCCTTACCCCTGCTGAAAGTGGTATTCAGAGGAATACCCAGAACACTTCCAGCCAGCGACCTGAAGGAGGAGCTAAAGGGGATAGGATTCAACGTCCAGACAGTAGCTCAACTAAGGAGGCCGGGCAGCAACGTAGCAATGCCCCTTTTCCTCGCCGTCTTGCCGGACACACCAGAAAATAGAGAGACCTTCAAGTTAGAGACAATATGCCACCTCAAAGTAACTACAGAAAAACTCCGCTCATCACCTGGACCACCTCAGTGCTACAATTGCCAGCTCTACGGGCACATGGCAATGAATTGCAAAATGCCACCAGTTTGTGTCAAGTGCGCTGGTAAACATGATTCCAACCAATGTACGGCGCAGAGAGGACGTGACACGGCGAAATGCTCCAACTGCGGTGGAAACCACGTCGCAAGCTACAAAGGATGCCAGGCGTACAAGAAAGCCCGCGATCGACAAAGAGGACTGGCCGCGGAACAAGACAAAATTCTCCAACCCCGAAAGAAACCGCAAGAGAGAAATCAACAGGAGATCCCGCCAACGGCTGGCCAGCAAGAAGAAGAACCAAATGACATTAACAAGAAAGAAGACCCACGTCAGACTCAGAAAAAGCAGAACCCCAAACGTGAGAAGAATAATAAGAAACACCCAACCAGTGGTGAGAATGGGAGCACATACGCGGACACCTGTGCAAACCAGGTCGCCAACCACGCCGAAACACCAAAGGCAGATAGGAAAATAACCTGACTGCGGATCGAGCAGAAACGGTCGGCACCCAACCTGCCCCTTCCAACCAGCCAAGTAAACAAGGAGCAGCTGATAGCCTGGTGCATGGTCTCATGGATAAACTGTCTGGAATGATGGACACCATGATGAAAATGATGCTTAACATCATAGAGATGCTAAATCGCTTGCCAATGAACATACAGGCAGCAGTTACGTCAGCTCTAGCTGCAACCACCAGCACTACCCAAGAACATAATGGATAGAGCTCCTCATATACATGGAATCGCGTTTTGTGTGTGGAACGCAAATGGTATCTACAACCAGTCAACTGAGTTCAGACAGTTTATACATGAACAAGGAGTGGACATCTGCTTGGTGTCTGAGACCCATCTGAAACCAGGCATCCGAGTAGCAATACCAAATTACCACTGCTACCGCTATGACCGACCAACAGCAGGCGGTGGCGTCGCTATATATATTAAACGGGGAATCCCACACAACCAAGTGCCTCTCCCGCCAATGAACCAACTTGAAGTGGTGGGAGTCGAAGTAGCCACCGCGAATGGAAAAATCACTGTTGTATCAGCCTATCGTCCACCACGAGCACAGTTACAAGATGAAGACATCAACAACCTGGCCAGCATAAGGGGCAGGCTGATCATAGGTGGTGATCTGAACTGTAAACACACTGATTGGAACAGTCGAGTGTGTAACAGTTCGGGAAGACAGCTAAGGAGACTGGCTGATAGGCTAAACATGAATGTAACTGCCCCCGAAGAGCCTACTCACTACCCGGCGAATGGAAGACGTCCCGACGTCTTGGACATTTGCATCAGTAGAGGCATCACAGGATACCTAGCAGCCAGCACCATCAACCGGCTGTCGTCCGATCACTGTCCTGTACTCTTCGAGATAGTGGTAGGACCATGGCAGCTTGAACAGCAAACTGTTCCGGATTACAAACACGCCAACTGGGACAGATACCGACAGATAATCGCCCACGCCTTCGAAACAAGACATCACGAAAATGTGGAGGAGAGCCTGAAGTTCTTTGAAACAACCGTGAAGGAAGCATCGGGAGCCACCATCCCTTCGAAACGAACCAACAACCACGCAATGCAACAGCTTCCACCTCAGCTTCTGGCCATGATCCGACACAAGAACCGGGTCATGAAAGAGTGGAAGCTAACGAGGAATCGAAACACCAAAAGCCTGCTTAATAGACTTCAAAAGGAATTAAAAGCAGCCCTCACAGAACATAGAAATAAGGAATGGGAGGCCAGAGTTTCAATGATACGGCCCAATGAGGACTCCCTGTGGATACAGACAAGGAGACTTACGAAGCGGAAGCAAAGACTTCCTCCGCTCCACGGAGAAAGGGGCCTAGTCTACCTCCCACAGGAGAAGGCGGATGCTCTTGCAGACAACTTTGAGAAGCATTTCTCCCCCTTAGATACAGACATAGACGAAGAACAGGTGACTGAAATTAGGCGGAGACTGAGAACCTACAAGGAGGCAGCCGCCACCGACGATGCACAGCACATCCCAGAAGTTGACGTCTCAGAAATCAAAAACTGCATCAAGAGACTTCATCCCAATAAAGCACCAGGAATAGATGGAATAAATAATATCCTCTTAAAGCACCTACCGTTGGAAGCTCTTTCATACTTGGCTGAAGTTTTCAACACTATTCTCAGAACAAGGACCTTCCCAAAATGCTGGAAACAGGCAATAGTCGTTGGGATACACAAGTCCGGCAAGGACCCTGTATTTCCCCAGCACTACCGTCCTATTAGCCTGCTTCCATCGGTTAGTAAAATATTCGAAAGAATACTGCTCACAAGGATGAAGAAGATCATCGATGAAGGAAATCTCATCCCAAACCATCAGATGGGGTTTCGCCGGGAGCACTCTACCACCCACCAACTCCTACGAGTGGTCGAGGAGGCGACTAAGGCTTTCAATCACCGGAATTTCTGTGGACTAGTGCTTCTTGACATAGCGAAGGCCTTCGATTCCGTATGGCACTCCGGGCTGCTATGCAAGCTGTTTGAGCTGGGTTTCCCTGGGCCATACGTACAGCTGCTAGAATCGTACCTGCGGGGAAGATCGTTCAGGGTGAGGGTAGGGACAGCTCTCTCCTCGAGAAGAAAAACAAACGCCGGAGTGCCTCAAGGATCGGTTCTGGGACCGGTGTTATACTCACTGTATACATCGGATATCCCGGAAACGGCAGGTGTCAAAACAGCTCAGTACGCCGACGACACGGCAGTTTTCTCCAGCAGCAAAAAAAGGGAACTCGCCACACATCGCCTGCAACAAGCGCTGAATAAGATTGAGGCCTGGGCAAGACGATGGCGTATAGCCATCAACCCAGAAAAGACGCAGGCCATCATGCTAGCACACCGACGAGGAAAGAGAAACGCAGTTCATCCGCAAGTGACGCTCCAGGGACAGCCCATTCCATGGAAAAATACCGCACGCTATCTTGGTGTAACGTTAGATGCCAAACTAACTTGGCGCACGCACATAGAAGAAATAAAGAGAAAAGCCAGCGCGAGACTTCAACAGCTGTATCCACTATTAAACCGAGACGGTACTTTGGCGCCAGCGACTGGAGTAAAAATTTACTGCAGCTTAATAAGACCAGTCATTGAATACGCATG
Organism: Vandiemenella viatica; assembly: GCA_031002005.1. Taxonomy (NCBI): domain Eukaryota; kingdom Metazoa; phylum Arthropoda; class Insecta; order Orthoptera; family Morabidae; genus Vandiemenella; species Vandiemenella viatica. The sequence continues at coordinate 245,608,217 of JARYHS010008074.1, forward strand.
CCCAGTGTGGGGGTATGCTTCAAGGACAAATATCCATAAACTGCAGGTCATACAAAACAGAGCCCTCAAACGGGCCCTACATCTGCCATCACGATTCCCAACACATGACCTCCATGAAGCAACAGGTCTCCAAACAATTCAGCAAAGGTTTCAAGAAAGCGCAGCCACCTTCTACAGATCCGCACACAAAAACAACAACCCACTCATCAGTAATCTAGGTACATATACAACAGAAATTGATTTCCATAAACGTCCACTGTCACTGATCCAATAAAATAGCCAACCAGACGACGCACCAATAGAAAAGAAGTGAACTATCATAAACGATGAGAAGGAAATGTCGAGAGACAACATCCTTCAATACCACAGCCCAAACGAACGGGCAAATAATGGCGAAGCGGCGGCTATCCGTGTTTAGAATGGGGAAGGTGAGATCTACCTGAGTTTGACCGAGGGCAGATTGTAACGGCCCGGAGGCTCGGAACAAACTGCGGAAACTGCACGACATTTCAGGTGTTCGAGTAGTGCTGTGGTAAGTGTCTTCAACAAGTGGCGAAACCAAGGTGAAACAACGTTCAAACATCGAGGGGTTGGGCGGCCACCGCTCATTCAAGATATCGGATGTCGTAGGCTGGGCAGACTGGTAAAACGGGACAGGCGGCGAACTGTGGCGAAACTAACATCAGACTTTAATGCTGGGCAGAGTACAAGTGTGTCTGAACACAGTGCACCGAACACTCCTAAAGATGGTGCTACGCAGCCGGTGACCTATGCATGTGCCAATGTTAACACCACGACATCGGCAACCATGACTGAGAGGGGGCCCAGCGGCTAGGAGTCTCTGGAGCCTCCCCTTAAGGTAGGTGGCTCTTTTCATTTGCTACGGGCCCCGCGCTGTCTTAATCCGACCCTGCACGTGACATCGTCACTGGACGCTGTCGCAGTAGCAGAGTGTTGCATGGTTTGTTGAATCCCGATACCTTCTTCATCATGCATATGGGAGGGTGTAAATCCGTCGTTTCCCAGTGGACCACCTTCTTGACACCTGTACTGTGGGACGGAGACAAGCTGGCGGCGGCTCAGTTATGCTCTGGGGAACATTCACGTGGACATCCATGGGTCCAGTGGAGCTCATGCAGGGCACCATGATGGCCAAAACGTATCGTACACTTGTTGCAGACCACATACACCCCTTCATGACGATCATATTTCCCAACGGCATTGGTATTTTTCATCGAGAAAATGCGCCATGTCACAAGGCTAGGAGTGTGATTAAGTGGTTCGAGGAATACAGTGGAGAGTTGCAATTGATGTGGTGGCTAGAGGTGGGCAAAGTGACTCATTAAAAATAGCGGTACTCATTTTATCACACTATGAAAAGAACTAGTTCTTTTCAACGATTCAGCAGTTCACTAGCTCAGTTTAATCAAAAAGAGCAGTTATATCATTTTGAGTATAATATCTGTTCATTTTTGTAACATTTAGACTGATTTTTTAGGTTGATCTCACATAGGTTATTTTCATTTATTTTTGTTTCTTAAATACTACCGGATTACTTTCACGCAGAAAAGGCCATTTGAAAGCGTCGATGAAATATTGTTCGGATTGCTGGGAATATTTGAAAGATAGTTTGAGCATAGTTAGTTTCACATTAATTTATTTACAAACACAAAGTACAATCAATTTTAAAGCACTTTTTGCTTTAAATGAAATGAAGGTTACTGTTCGCAAATAAAATTTTACTTATTTTGCCATTTAGCAGCATACTTCTTGTTTTCAGTGCAAATTTTTCCAGCTTTTAAAAATAATCTTTCACAAGGCACGCTTGTAGCCGGAATACACAAAAAGAAGCAGAAAGAGAAGCGGAGCGGGACGTCAGATTCGAAAGAACTAGCTCCCCAGTGGCACTGCTCCGCGCTGTGCTGAGCACTGGAATCCGAGAACGTCGCGAACGAACTAGCTCTTTCCGCGCTGAGCGCTGGAATCCGAGAACGGAACAAGCTCTTCTGGATCTTCGGGATTTCTTATTTTTTCAGAGCGGAGTGGATAAACAATGAACGGCGTGGAACACAGAACAAACATGCAAAACCGACTAATTGTTGGCGCACACTCGATTGAAGTTCAATAGAGACCGACACACCACCGCCATTACGGCCTCCAAGAAGAAGTACCGTTCACTTTTAGTGAGCGACAGCTCACTCGCTCTTTCAAAAGAATCGTTCTAAAGAACTGGTTCACTCGGGAATGACCCATCTCTAGTGGTGGCTCCCCAACTCATCAAATCTGAACCCGCTCGAACGCATCTGGGATGTGATTGAAGGTGGCATCAGAGCTCATTGCCCCCCCTCCCCGGAATTTACGGGAATAAAGTGACTTGTTTGTGCAGATGTGGTGCCAACTCCCTTCAGCGATCTAACAAGACCACATTGCTTCCATGGTAAGGCTCGTCGCCGCTGTTATCCGTGCCGAAGGCAACCATAATGTTATGGCCCATCAGTGTAGGTCACGTGCCTGCTGACAGGATTTGCTGTGCTGCTAACTAAAGGTTTCTCAGCCGTGGTTGTATTTCTTTTTCCCTGTTTGAAGTTGACGTGGATTCGCTTCCTGTCTGTTGCGTTCTATATACTTTGTTGCGTTAGGGCGACGCCTTCTTGGACTTAGGAGTCGTATTTGCTGACGGAACTATTAAGAGATACCAGATTCCTTGGTCAAGAATGTTATGGGGGAAAGTACTTCTTAATTGCTTAGTTGTTCTTTTCGTTTGTTTCAATGACAGGAAAATAATGCCTTCCATCTTCTGGAAACCAGAACTAATGCTAAGGGATGAAAGGACTACTGAAAGTATAAAAATACTGTATTATAAACACTATTTACAACCAAACGGCTTTCAATAAAAAATAAACCCCAGTCGGGATGGTCAGACGGGATTTAACCCCCTTCCTCCCGACTGTCAGGTAGTAGTGCGACTTCCCCATACTCGAGACTCGATGATAATTTCTATTTATCATTTATTCATTATGTAAACATTACTTACAAAAATTGACTATGAGATGCAAAGTTTTTCGTTCACTGAAACCGCTCGATGTGACGTAAGTGCAATGCAAACAGCTTGAAGTCTTTTGTGTAGGGGCTAAACAGTTATGCTTTGTTTCGATACGTGATTTTATTTCACCTTTCATACTTCTGAGAACGTACCCTCTCTTTCTGCAAGTTCGTGATTTTCACTTCATCCTATATTGCTTGCTCATTGAATAACTTCCGTCACACACAGTGCTGAAACACTCACAGCTTATAAACCGATTAATCCATCGAATTATGCGCAAATCCGTTTTCTTTTTCTATACTAACCACAACAGGGTACGAAAGGGAGCCCAGTTCTATCATCAAGCTAGGCATCTTCTGTGGGGCAAGAATATTCCAATTACAGCCAAACTGTCGCTGTATAATTCATATTTCTTACTCATTACAACATACAGCCTGGAAGTATATACCACTACCAGCACAGAAGAAAGCAGACTCCATGTGGCAGAGATGAAGTTCCTGAGATCATTGGCACAGAAAATCAGAAGAGACAAAATCGGGAATGAAGTGATCCGTAAAGAGATCCCAGTCAAAGAAACCCTTCACGAAAAAATTGACAAGTAAGAGTGCGAGTGGTACATGTCAACCGGATGGACCCAACAAGAACAGTGAGGATATGACCGGAAAAAGAACTGAAGGGTAAAAGACCAAGAGGCCGGCCCAGAAGGAGAAGGATTGATCTCGTGAAACTGGACCTACAGGAGAAAGGTGTATCGTGGTGTAGAATTCAAGAAGAGGAAACATACTTGGACAGACAAAGGTGGCGAGGGCTCTTACACCGCACCCGAGAAGCTGGTGACGGAGGAAGATAATCACCTTAGAATATCAGTAAGTGATATGATTTAGTAGCAGAATTGCGATTCATTGGAAGACAGGAGGAAAGTGAAGAGATACTGAGAGTATACAAGTTTTATATTGGTGATGACGCATGGAAAGTTATTGGTGGAAGAACTGAGAGTAGTGCATGCAAGGGAAAAGATCACCATAGCCACAATCTGCACTCGATTACAGGCATAAGGTTTTGGAAAATTATTCTTGTTTAGGTAATGGAATCAGGAACTGGAATAAATTTCTCAAGGGAAGTAATGAATAATTTACGAAAAACCCTGGAAGAATTAAAAATAAAAATTCGTAATAGTCAAAAGTAGTCGGGTTCAAGAAAATGTAAAGTGAATGTGTAGGGTAATTGTCATCGATGCGTGGGCTCCATTGCAATTAAATTAAATAATTCTAAAAAGATGGTGTGTGCACATTGTATAAATACATCTACATCTACATCTACATCTATACTATGCAAATCACAAATACTGTGGGTGGCAGAAGGGGCTAAGCACCAATCCTAATTCAGTGCATTCCAATCCCGAACAGAACGAGGAAAGAAGGAATACATAAATGTATCAGTACGGTATCTTATTTCTCGAATCTTATCCCTTCTGTCATTCCGACCGAAATACGTTGGCGAAAGAAGTATTTCGTTGTACTCGTAAATTAAAGATTTTCGCATATTCTCCAACAAATTAAAACGAAAACAACGTCGTCTGTCCGCCAAACAATCCCAGCCCAACCCACGTATCTGCTCTGTGACACTTACGTAAGGACTGTAACTAGCAGTCATGAATCGAGCGGCTCTCCTCTGAACTTTCTCTAAAGTGTCAATCAATCCCTTGCGATACGGATCCCAAATTCCACGACAGTATTCCAAATGCGGACGAACTAGTGTTTTTTACGCTATTTCCTTTGTATGAGCATTACAACTTCTCAAAATTCGACCTATAAATCGTAGTTTAGAATTAGCTTTGCTTACAACGGAAGTTATGGGCAAGTCCCATTTCATGTTACTTTGTACTGTAACGCCTAGATACTTCAGGAAATCCACAGTGTCAACAACATAATTGTTAACTTTGTACTCGTAAGCAAACGGGGTCTTTTATTACTTATTTGCATTGCATTGCACTTTTTGCAGTTACGTGTAAGCTGCCATTTACGGCACCATTCCGAAATAACACCCAGGTCGCGCTGAATTTTTAAGCAATCGTCAGAGCACCTCACTTCCCTATAAATAAGTGCATCATCAGCAAAAAATCGCATCCTGCAATTAACGTTGTCACCGAGATCGTTTATAAAAATTAAAAAGAAGTGGTCCTATTACACTTCCTTGAGGAACCCCCGAAGTAACATCTAGCTTTTAAGAAGCTTCCCCGTCAAGAACGACATACTGTGACCGATCAGTTAGAAAATCGCGTATCCATTCGCAAATCTGATCACATATACCGTACGCTCGAATCTTCGACAAAAGCCGGTTGTGTGGTACAGAGTCAAAAGCTTTCTGGAAATCCAAGAAAATAGCATCAACTTGTGATCCTGCATCGATAACCTTCATTATGTTATGTGAAACTAGAGCCAGTTGAGTTTCACACGATCGGATCTTCCGAAATCCGTGTTGGTTTGCTGTAAGTAACACGTGTCGATCTAGAAACTTCAAAACGTTAGAGCATATGACATGCTCCAGAATTCTATTGCAAACAGATGTTAAAGATATGGTTCGATAATTCCTAGGATCTCTTCGATCTCCTTTCTTGAGAACGGGAATCACCTGCGCTATTTTCCAGTCAGAACGTACTTTTAAAGAATTGCGAAATATATCTGACAGAAATGGTTCTATTTCTTCCGCATATTCCGAAAATACTCTTACTGGTATACCATCAGGACCCGGTGCCTTCCCCCACTTCAGGAGCTTTAATTGTTTTATGATACCTACACTATCAATTTGTACTGGATCCATCTCAAATTCTACACGTCGTGAAAAAACGGGAATGTTTTCCATGTTTTCGTCAGTGAAAGAATTTTTAAATTCGGTGTTAAATACAGTAGCCTTGTCGCGGCTGTCATCAACTTCCCGACCGTCCTGTAATAAAACTGGAATATTGTTGTCACAACCACTTACTTTTTTTACATACGACCAAAATTTCTTTTGATTTCCGACGAGGCTCTTGGAAAGTGAATTGCAATGATAGTCATTGAAGGCCTCGCCCATCGCATTCTTGACCTGTCCTCTTATAACAGCTAACTTTTCTAAATCACTCCAATACATCGTCCTTCTTGAGCGTGCATGAATCTTCCTTTGCTTTTTAAGTATCCTTTTAACTTCACGTGTATACCATAGGGGATCGTTCCTATCCCTGATTGCCCTTTTCGGTATATGTAAGTCCATACGTTCCCTGACTATATTCATGAATCGAAGCCACATCTCTTCAACCGAGCCTCTTCCTTCTATAAAGGTAATTATCCCTCAAAAACATTCTTAAACTATCGTTTGGGGCCTTTTCGAACCTGTAAACGACCCTTTCTTTTTTCTTTTTGCGCACGGCTGCTAATTTTACTGTAGCAATTACAGCTTTATGATCAGTTTTTCCCGTGGTGGTAGAAATGTCCGTTAATAATTCAGGCCTATTTTTAACGAGAATATCTAAAATGTTTTAGTTATCGTTGTGGCACCGCGTTGGTTCAGTGACGAGCTGCTCAAGATGAAGAGCTGAGAAAAGGTCAAGAATAATCTCACAGAATATTTTATCCCTGCCATCAGTAACGTGGGCGTAATTAGTCCAGTAGATATACGGAAAGTTGAAGTCACCTCCTAGATCCGGAAATTGACGAGCTATATTACTTACGTTATTTCTTAAGGCCTCAGCAACATCTACATCTGCATCTGGTGTACGATAGAAAGACCCTATTGCAAGTTTTGTCCTAGCTACTTTTAGTCTAATCCATAGGGTTTCGAAGACCGTATAGATATTAATTTCGTTACACGACAGGTGTTTACTAACAGCTATAAATACACCACCTCTATTTGAATGTAACCTATCGCTTCGAAAAAAACTTAAATGCTATTGTTAAAAATTTCTGCTGAACTTATATCCGATTTTAACCAGCTTTCAGTACCTAATACAATATCTGCTTCTGTGCCACTAATAATGCTTTCAAGCTCAGGCTGCTTATTACAAACACTTCTGCAGTTAATAACGAGTACTTTTAACGGTCAAGATTGATTTATGCTATTCCTAACATATGGTGCCGAATTTAATTGGGCTGCCCGTAACTGTCATGCCAGTTTCGGGTATTCTTCCCCCAGCCTAAAAAATATGCGTTATAACAAAAACATCTGAAAAATTGTGAGAGATACAATGTTTACAGTGTGATATTTGGAATGTGATAAGCAAAACTGTAGTAGTTAAAATATAACAAAAATTTTAGTTTTGTTCCAGGTCCGTATGATTACTAAAAACGACGGAACGGTTTAAACGATAAGTAACGGAGGTCTGTTTCACTGATAATGTAAGTCGTTAAAATGAACAGTTTTAGCTATTATTTTGGTTAGTTAGACCTGCCTTCTTTTTTATTTGTTTTTAAGGGGGAAAAAATGTGGGTTAATGTCTCGTAGTAACAGATTCCGCGATGGACTGAAATATCGAACCAAAGAAGTCATTTAATTTAGCCCTCATCTACTTCAGGATAAAATAGCCATCATCGCAATGTTTGAAGCGAAATATAACGATGACTTTAAAACTTCCATAGGATATTGCATTGACATTTTACGGTTAGTCAACACGCGCATTTCAGCTGCAAATTTTACAGTTCAGTCGGCGTCATTACAGCAAAAACATTTGGCAGCACATTGCTGTCCGTTAGAAGAGAAACCACAACACTAATAATTGTTCAACTGCGCTTGACGTTTGTTTAGGGAAATTCGAGCGAGGTTCTGCGCCATTTAACTCTATTCATCATGCACATTATTTACGTATTCCTTTAACAATTAATAAACCCTACCCACGTGAAAATTACACAAACATTAATGAGCAGAAACCATTTATTGTTCATCTTTCTATTACAGCAGTCATGATAATGTGCTTTACATAAAGAGTGCATAAAAAAGCGTCTCATACTCAACAGCCGTTACAGGTACAAATATTACTAATAAGCGTTATTTTTTTATATTCTTTTTTTCCTTGTCACTACCTCCAATCATGAGTTTCTTTTGTCTCGACGTGCCAATGACAAGATATACTGGCGTACTGATGAAATACGTGTTACCAGAGAAAAAAAAAAACATTTTATTAATTTGCATTTATGTTTATCGAGCTCCAAGCAAGCTCTCAGCGTTTTTACAGGAGAATGTTCATGATACAGATAGCCAAGAAATCCTGTTATAAGACAAGCATATGAAACATATTCCAGTGCTTTGAGATCTGAAAGCACTCTCTCACACACAGCATGAGAAATAAATAAAATGCTATTTGACTTTCATGTGCGTATAAATGTTACATACATAGGACGTTTCGAGAAATTCCATCATTTTCGACGAACGGTATAACTTCAACAACTGTTTGTTTTCGCGGTGTCGCAGAAACGGTGGAAGACAAAAGTGGATCCAGCGCGAATGCGTCATCAACTGATCTCCTCCTTCCCGATTCGTAGCTGCTTCAACATTCTGATAGACGGGATCCAGTCCACGCTAAGTTCCAGCTAAGTATCCAGCGCCCACGTTAACTAAAGAATCTCTTGTTCCGATTTCAACACCGTCTGTTATTATAGACACAGGTACTCCTCTCCCTGCCTCTCATGATTCACACTGACCTCCTAAGTAAAACAGGGGGCCAGTGACACTTGGTCCTTAGCTGGGCGGATCGACGGGGGAAAAAAATGAAGCCACGGATTCTGACAAACATGTATCTGAATTATTACGTTATAGCAAGAGCCTTTTTTTTAGACATTAGAGAAAGTTTGTATGTATAGAATACGAAACCGCTGTTGCTGCTGATGTTGCAGGGTTTAAGGTCGCATTAACTTCTAGGTTAATGTCACGCAAGTTGTATAAAACAGCGTGAGGTGACAAGAAAAGAGTAAAAGCGGAGGATGTCACGGCAAAACATATAAATTATTTGTAACGCAAAAAGCTAATTATATCTCAACCCGACACCGTATGCGTTTGTGGCTGGATAGGCTGTTAGCACATTTTGCACTTCAGGACGAATAGATAGGGTAGCGATCCAACTGGCAGCACAGACGTTAAGCAAAGAATACGACTGGACTGAAAGCTCTCTCTGCTCCATCTCCAGACAAAGTTCCGGGAGGCACAAACTTTTAGACGAAAATAAATGTTTACCCCTCTGTTTCAGTTTTCTTCCCCTGTCCCCTTGTTTCTGAAACAAATGGAACAGGGCTGAAGACAGTGAAGCATAAGCACCAACGTGACACAATCGATTCGCTGCCGGCTTCTGCCTCACGTTTTTGCGTATAAATCCGATCGCAGTAAGCCAAACGGAAAATATTATTGCACTGTGATACTCTGGTATGCCCCACATAGAGATGATGCTTCCATATACATTGTGTGTGGAATAAACTCTTTGAAATATTGAGTTCTCAGGAAGAAATCGAAAACTAAGTATGTCTGGTTATGTGTGTAATTATTAAAACGACAATGCAACTGACAGTTAATTTGTTAAATCTTCTCATTCAATTCACTCGATTGCCCAAAGCATCAGCTGTTCGCCTGCGAAGCTATTTTGCTTCTTTTTAGCATTAAAATTGAGATAAATACACTAAAAAGTGTTTTTGTTACTATTTCATTCACATGGTCAATCTGAAACCGAGATTAATCATAGGAACTACTTATAAACAAAAATATATTTACTAAAAAATATTTTATACCGTAATTTCTGTGTTTTCCCTAGACATTTGAGAGCAGAATGAAAACATTAATATCAAAATAAGATAAATCGCTGAGGTTGCTACAGATATTGGAATTAATTGTGGACGGAACATGAATGAATTAAACGTCTGTCACATTGGTGTTTTAATATCTACATCATTTTTATCAATTATACTTTTTTATAATACGACATGAATGAATTAAAGAAATATATACTTTTAATATACATCATACAACTTTCTTTCTGTATTATTGGTAAGAAAATGCTGTTAACCTTTATGTTGGATAGATTTATCGCCAAAAATAAGCTCCTAACGACAATAACGTTCATTTCCAAATTACATAAGAGCAGCATGTGCTACTATCATCTCATGAAAATCATAAGTGCAGTAACCGATAAATAAATGTTCCGTTACCATCGTAATTCATTATTGAGAGCAATTCTGTCTAGTTTCCTTGTTTTTCATGAGAGAGAGAGACGTTTTTACAAGTTCCTACGGGACCAAGCTTATCATTTGTAACGCTCCCAATTCTGTATCTGCATTAACACTCTGTATATCCGACTTAGGTGGATGCCAGACGATAGTGACACCACAGCTAAGAATTACGTGGTGTATTAGATTGATCGCGAGTACAAAAGTACAATAGCCACATCATTCCTTTCGACGAGTGATTTCTCAGCTTTGTTTCACAGTAATTCTGAAATACCATAAGATATATTTAAATTGCGTTGAATTTCCCCAAACTCGTTCACTTTAAATCTTCGTGTGTCATAAATTAGTTTTGTTCTGGTAAACTGTTGCCAAGATGTTTCGGCCTAGTGAATTAGTTGATCCTGTGTTCCATAGACTCATAACGTCATCAAACGGTGACATGAAGACACTGTGTCAAATCGTTATCCGAATCCTGGAAGGGAGAGTTAGCTGAGGAACTATTAACATGTGCTTGCATACCATTACCTACGAAAACTTATTTGTAATATTTTGTTGGATTTTCAATAGAATTATTAAAGAAATGCGTTATCCTCTAGGAATAGAAAAATAACTGAGTGAATAATATGCTTCACTTTTCTACTGTGAACATCGATTTTCTATTTGCTAGGGACTCTATGACTCGTCTCGTGGTCTTTAGAGCCGGGAGATGATAGGGGAAAGAACGGGAGGGAAATAGAGCATGGCCTTTTGAAGGAACCATCCATGAGCTCACTTGAAATTATTTCGGCTGTACAGGGATCTGAACCGACGTCTTCCCGATTGCCAGGCCAAAGCGTTACCGCTAGCTCACCAGACTCGGTAATGTTATCTTGGTGGAAACTTGGCCGAGATTGGATGAGTGGACTGAGCGAGTTGGTAGGGATCGAGCATAGAAGTCGATTTTGTATCGTATTGAGACATTAGTGGTAGGATCAACAGGGTGAAACGACTTTGTAAACCCGTCATATGTACACTATTTACTGGCATGACACAGCGTGAATACGGTGCTGTACAAGATATACAAGTAATATATACATTATAATGACTGCCGAGGACTGATTACAATGTAAGATGCTCTTGTGCCACCTTCCTACAATACTGTTATGACTTATTGGAATACTGGCAAATTGTTCAATGGATTATAACTGCGTGAGTATGATTTTCACCCGGGGCGCACATTGAGCTGCCTGGTGCAGTAGGGGCAGCGCAGAGCAGGACAGGGCAGCACGAAAACAAAAACTGTATGGGGCAGTTGCCCGCGCATATTAGAGCTCAGTTTCGTGCGGCAGTTTACAAAGCATTGTTGTGTAGTGCGAGAAACCAACAAAAAAGCGTAAAAAAAACTGTAGATGCAAAAACTCGACTTTTGATTTCTCAATCGGACTGGGATGCCGAGCTTGGAAAATTGTTATTACTGAGTTAGATAAAACTATGGAAAAGTGAGTATATGAAAAGAAGAAACTCTCATCTGGCTTTTGCAGTGACAAGAGAATTCTCAAAAGATTATTTCTGGATGACTGGAGCGGAGATTCACGGCATAATCCAACCTGTTTTTTTCTCGACAACGCTCAAATACCTATTAGAACTGAAGAAAATCTCGCAGTATTTTCGTGGTTATTTATTTAATTGTTTGACGGTACATGACAACTATAAGAATGTATTTCTGTTTTATTTCATATTATATTTTTAAGAAAATTACATAACTGAACATAAGAAACACTTGAAACTAAAAAAGCAGAGTTCAACAAATTATTCGTAAAACTGTCTTCGGAAGAATCCTCCCTCTCTCATTAGGTGTTGGGTGGAGTGGTACAAATAATAAGAAAACACATAATGTAATAATAGCCTATATATCCAATTTTTTTAAAGTTTTATTAAAAACGAATTCAAAAACAGACAATAAAAGTAAAAATTGTAAGTGAATAATTGTATGATAAATAAATACCGAATTTACTCGCCACTTGCTGCCCACATTGGTGCTCGTTGTCCAAATTTCTTGTTTAAATTTAATTTTTATGTATTTTTTATGACTGATATTGTGAATCGCAGCTTGGTTACGCAGCAGTTAAATTAATTTTTCTTAATCCATAGTTGAAAATGATTATAAGTTAAGCAAGATAATAAATAACGCGTGAAGTGTTACGTTGTAAACCGGCACGAGTGAGCTGCGTGGCACAGTTTCTGTGTCGTGATCACGACGTGGCGCAGGCCACGTGCGGCGCAGTACTGCGCCGCACGTGGCCTGCCCTGCCCTGCGTCTCAATACGCACTGTTCCACACCTAGAGGTGGAGACACATCAACTGTGCTGCGCCGCCTGCGTCAGCTGCGTGTCAGTGTGCGCCAGGCCTCACTGTGGGAACGGCGAGCGTGTCTGCGGGTGTGGGCGATTATCTAATCCGTTTAACCCCGGCTATTGGGGACTCGGAACGAGTGAGCTAATCTGTACTCTCGGGCGTCCCCTGGGCAACGGCATTGCCAGCTAATCTTTCCACCACAAAGGCATTGCGATGAGTAACTATAAATACAATTGGTCTTTTTCAAGACCATTCTTAACAGTAATGTCAATCAACTTTGAGGTTCTATCTACAATTAAAGAAGAACTACTCGGTGATATATGCCATAGATCTGAATGTGACGTTCTATGTTTACAAGACACACATAGAGATATCGCTCAGAGAAGACCAAAAATAAGAGGAATGCGTCTTATAGCTGAGAGGCCACACGGACAGTACGGTAGTGCCATCTTTGCAAAACCAGATCTAGCAGTGATTTCCACTTCTTATACCCAGGATAATGACATTGAAGTACTGACTATCGAGTTGAGTAACTGCACGGTCACGTCAATATGCAAGCCACCAAATGCGAATTTCCAATTCAATCCACCAGCAAATTTCTGCGGTCAGACTTCACGTATTGTAGCTGGTGACTTTAACAGCCAGAGCAGCGTCTGGGGATATGAGGATAATGGCGAGAATGGAGAAGCTGTGTTAAAGTGGACGGAACATTAAAAGCTGACTCTTCTTCATGACAGTAAACTTCCACATTCTTTTAATAGTGGAAGTTTGAAGCGGGGTTATAACCCTGATCTGCTGTTCGTAAGTGATGTCCTGGCCCCTCAGTGTACCAAAACAGTTTCACAACCAATACCTAACATCCAACATAGACCAATATGCATTCAGGTATTTGCAGCAATCAAACCGGTGAAGATTCCATTCCGACGAAGGTTTAATTTCAAAAAAGCTAATTGGACAGCTTTTACCGAAAATTTAGATTATAGAACTTCAAAATAGAACCTTTGCCGTAGCACTAGCTATAATGACTTTTTAGAGGCTGTGAAAACAAGTTCCCGTCTTTCCTAGAGGTTGCCGCACAATGTATATTCCAGGCCTGAACGAATAGATTTGACCTCTCCTGCAAGAATACCCGAGGATTTTTGAAGAAAACCCTTTTAGCCAGGAAACTGTAGAATCTGGGTTAACACTGTGCTCCGCACTCTCAAAGACTAAGTGAGAACGTTGGATTGAGACCATGGAAAACATTGACCTGTTCAAAAATAGCCGAAAGGCATGGCAACTTCTGAAAAGACTTAGCAGTGACCCGTGTGTAACCAATACACATGCTAATGTAACACCCAACCAAATAGCACATCAGCTATTACTGAATGGCAAAGGAGGAAGAGTCAGAAGACGAGACAGGACTAAGATAGTAATACAATCACAAGTAGAGACAAAAGATAAAAGATCTCTCTGCCGAATTTCAAATGAATGAGCTAACGAGAGCTATTAAAAGGTTCAAAATTGGTAAAGCAGCAGGACTTGACGGTATAACTGTGGAGCAACTAAAACATTTGGTGCCGTTGCAATGGAACGGCTTTTGCGTCTTTACAACAACAACAACTGCCTCCGAGGTAGATACCTAAGATGTGGAGAAAGACGAAAGTTATTGCCATATTGAAACCTGAGAAAGACACTTCTATCGCCAAAAACAATCGGCCTATTTCTCTGCTATGCCATCTCTACAAGATATTTGAAAGGATGCTGCTTAATCGACTGAGCCCAAAAATCGAACCGAAACTGATTTACCAGGAAGCGGGTTTCAGACCTAACAGAAACTGGACCGCACAACTCCTCAACCTGACTCAGCCCATTGAGGGTAGTTTTGAGCTAGGGTTGATCACAGGAGTGGCTTTTGTAGACCTCTCTGCACAATATGACTCTTTACAGCTTAACATCCTGTTCCGTAAACTGTATTATCTCACAAATGATTTTGAATTTACAGACATCCTCCGAATTTTACTTCAGAACCGAAGGTTTTAAGCCGAATTTCAGGGCAACGAAAGTCGATGGAGAACATAAAAAAGTGGGCTGCCCCAAGGAAGTGTCCTGGCGCCGACATTATTCAACATTTACACTAATGATCAACCCCAGCCGCTAATGACTCAACGTTTTGTCTATGCAGATGAATTAGCACTAGCGTTTGACTAATGGTTTACAATCTTTCACCACGTACTGTGAAGACAATCATTTGAAACCGAATCCATCCAAAACTCAACTATGTGCCTTCCACTTACAAAACAGACATGCCAACTGGAAACTGAAAGTCAGATGGGAGGGCGTAGAATTATATCACTGTTTCAATCAAAAATGTCTAGGAGTTACGCTAGATCGCTTCCTCACTTACAAAAAACACTGCTTAAACACAAAAGGCAAAGTTTCAGCCCGCAACAATATAATGCGGAAACTCACAGGAAACGTTTGGGCGCAGTGCTCCGAACATCAGCTCTTGCACTGTGTTATTCTGCTGCAGAATATACCTGTCCCGTTTGGTACAACTCTACTTGTGCCAAACAAGTAGACGTAGCGTTGCATGAAACCCGCAAAATTCTAACGGGTTGCGTCAGAGCCACACAAATTGAAAAACTACATGGTCTGGCAGTAATCGCTCCCCCGGATATAAGACGGAATGTAACTGCAATGTAAGAAAGAATCAAGGCTAATCAAAACGCTGCTCATCCCTCATTCGGGCATCAACTCCCCAGACAGAGGCTGAAATCTAGGAAAAGCTTTCTTAGGACGACAGCTGCTTTAGATGTACCCTCGAAAGTTGCCCGGCTCAATCTGTGGCGAGCAAAAATAACTCGTGTGAATGTAGAGGCACTACCGTCAGGTGCAACCTCAACTGTAAGACCTGGAGAGCGCTAAATCGGCTGAGAAGTGGAGTGGGTAGGCCAGAGATAACCTGGCAAGATGGCATTATCTCGAAGATACTAATACTGCGTGTGAGTGCGGGGCAGAACAGACCATCCAGCATTTATTCAATTGCTCGCAGTGCCATCAACCTGCACTCTGCCACACCTCTTTCGTACCAGCGACAATTCCAAACAAGTTGCTGCCTTCGGTCATCCGTTATATGAACTCTTTGGAGTTGATTGATATCATTTTATTTTTGCTTTTGTTGTTACTGTTTCTAACAATTTGTAAAAGCAGCGTTTTTTACACGATATAAATAAGCTCCTGCTATAGACAATGTGGAAGAACCTAGCTCCCTATCCATGATACAACGATGGCTTCCCACGTCCAATCATAAAACCCCATAGTAGAGACAACCTGTTAGGCGCTGTCCAGCTTCTTCCTGTGTGGCGCCACTCCGCAGCCCCGGCCGCCGGATGGCTGACTCGACGTCTGCGTTCTCTCTGCTCCTACTGTTGCTGGCTTCGAATGAATGATGAATACAATATACGGCCTCGATGTCCGTGCCAGAGGTTTTAAAGACGACTTCCCAGTACGCACCCAAAGTGCAGGCGAAAATGGAAGCCCAATGACGAGGCCTATCAATGCAGTCATCTGCCCTACATAGCTCTACCAATCCGCACATTTTACCAACTTTCAGTGTTCCTAATCCCTGGCAGATGCCTCTGTCTGGTTTCTTAATTTGCAAACCAGCCGTCCTCGATTCGTACTGTAATGAATTAAAAAGTTCAGTGCCATTAGGCACTAAGTGATCCCACGGTATGTGTGAATATTGCCGATGCGTCGTGTCAACGAACAGAAACGTGACGGAACTAAAGCATCCAGATTTACACGCACCTTTTGGGGTGCTGACAACGTCCTCCTCAACTTGGACATTCAGCGGATTTATAACCCCCATAAATAACTGAGACCCGCTTTCTATTTTCGCACGTTTCGGAAAGTTCCCGCCGAAAACTGGAGCAGACTAGCAAAAATAAACCTTAGTGACGTTTCCTAGTAAATGAGTGCTTTATGAGAGTAGGGGAAGACGATCCAGCCAATAGAGAAGCCGCCTCAATTTATTGCCGTGTTGGTGTTTTTTCTTGTCTGTTCTGGGGCCAATGTGGCGCTGGTCCTTTGGCGCGGATTGCGGTGATTCGCCAAGAGCCGGACGCGACATCGCGTTACGAGAAGTACAGAGTCTTGCTCGGGGAAGAAGAACGGACGACGAGACACTCTGGTTCAGATCTTCATCGAGTACAGCCGAAGTGACCTTCAACGACGCCGGAGCTGGGGACACTGTTATCACGCTGTGCGGTCCAGAAAACTGGACGACCCCATGTGGCGCTGGTCTTGCCTGGTAGCTTTTAATATGTAGCTTTTAAGCAAGTAAAGAACTCCGTTCACTACACTCTAGATAGTGTATATAAATTTTTTTTTAAAAACGCGATATAAACATTTGATTTTCTTGCAGTTGCCGAAACGGAAATAGCCGAGCGTCTTATCAAATCCATATCTTCCGTATACATATCATCTTTGACAAACATAGATTTCACGGTTACTAGCAGATACCGTTTGCTGAAGTAGGTGCATCTATGGAAATGCTAGTAGAATGGAAACAATGTCAGCGTTAATCAGCACATTTTTAAGCAGCTAAACTAGAATTAATTAATATAGAAATTATCTTAACTTACTAAAAGCTGAAGGAGAACCAGGTTTCAAAAAAGAGTCGGAAAAAATGGACGCTAAATAAATACTACTCCAAAGAAGAATACAATCACCATGCAAAAAGAAAAATCCAAAATGTGGCTCCGAACGAGTTTACCATGGAGACGACTAGATGGTTAAAAAGAGATGAAGAATATGTCGGAACTGCCTGCAGCTATCTGATCCTTTCTTTCCAAAGAACCAAGCGAAATTTCCCATGCTTCCATGAGGACCTCAACATATAAGCTCGTTATTAGAAGACGCTGGCGGAATAACCTCTAAGTCTGAAGTATACATGGATTTTCAGTGGACGGGACATGCGATTAATGGTACAGACGTAGCTTTAAAACACCAATGCGGACGGCATCGAAGCATAATAACTGAACAAATATTGTATAATGGTCTCAAGTAATTAGTTTTATTTGTAAAACTCATATCTAGCTGCATTTAAAAATAGTTATTGCAATTTAAGCTGAAATAAATGCATACAGTGACAAAAATTTTGTCATTTTGTTAAAATAGTTATTGCAATTTAAGCTGAAATAAATGCATACTGTGACAAAAATTGTATCATTTTGTTAAAACTTCATGTTTTGCGTTAACACTTCCATATCTGACAAATAAACTATCTTTCTTAATCATAACAATGCAGTGCACATAATTTAATTATCTTCTGATCTAATTACAGAGATTTCGATGGATAATGAAACACTGGAATATTTCGATGGCTATCTTTTCATCTTCGTCAAGTGTGCAAAATCGGAAAATAATGGGATCTTACCGCAGGTAGAGTCATGCGGCTGAATACGGTTCCTGTGAAAAAGTATATATTTTTTTTTAAACGTTGCATTGAATGTTGTCTGGATACACTACATAGCAGAAAAAAAAAGAAAAAAAAAGAAGGAATGCTATATCTATAATATTACCATACTCAACACGATTATAATCTATTAGACGTTTGGTAATCTCTGTTCGTTGCCTGATTGGTTGATCCTGCAAGATAGTTAATTTTATTGAGTTGCATTTTTGCGAAACACTTTGTCTACATTTGATGATTATATAGTTACTACCTTGAAAGACCATCAAAAATGACGTTTAACGCAGTATTTTAGCAATTCGTTTCTTCTCACTTGCTTAGAACTGAAGAGATTTGTTATTAAATAACGCCCATAACCTCGATATTACAGTAACATCCTTGGCCGTTGTTAGTCAGCAACAATGGCCACGCGTGTGTTGTCACAACGTGACAGACATTGTGATCAAAGCAGCCTTCTAGTATTACTGATGATTGGTAAAAACACTCCTGACTTCTATGTACATTATACAGGGCGTTTTTTGTTTTTTGTTTTTTGTTTTTTTTTTTTTACTTAGTCACGAGGAACATTCTTTAAGTTCTGTCCTCTAGTTCAGATTTATGTAGTCGTTCTTCTTTTATTTCTTATTTATTTAAACGGTATAATTTCCTCTAAATATTTTGCGAGAGGAGTTTGCTCATTTTTTCTCCTCTTTTTGAATCTGTGGTAGTCTACCACAAGTTGGACCCAGTATTCCTCTATATTTACATTCTTTTGAGAGAATATATAGTATATGGTGTTCCCCATTAGCCATATTAGGGCGTCTCTTTTATGTTGTGAAGTGGATGTCATATCTGGTTTCAGTAAAAGTTCAGGAGTTATTCTTCTCGTTGTGTTGTCTAGTATGTGTGCTGCGGTGCGCCTTGTCACGTTCCAAATGTCTTTCACACGGTGGCAGGTAATCCTATCGGAAACAAAATGCCGCAACATGGCTGCTAGGCCATACAGTACTATATGTTTGTCAACACCACAACAAAGAATACACCAATTACATCTCCTTCATGGAGAGAGAATTCGCTAAGGCGACCACTTCTCCCCGTTACGCCAGCTCATACGGCAACGCACTGCAATCCCTCGTAATGGGAGGACACCCAAGCATTCCGTAACAACACACACAGGGGTGCCAACCCGGAAGAGCGCAGCAGAAGACAGCTACTGAAAAAAACAAAACTCACCGGACGACCACGCTGCAAGCCCACAAGAAGTGAACAGTGTGAATGATGAATTTAACAGAAGCATGTATCTTCGTATCTCACATCCAAGAAGTCTGTATCTTAAATCTTTGTATTTGCACCAAACTATGATTTTGTGTCTTGTATCTTGTACCTGGCATTGATACCTTTATACCTAGTACCATAAATCTCTGAATTTTTGTAACCAGTAAATAGGAAAGTAATAAACCAAAAAAAAAAAAAAATATGGAGTAGAGTGTCTGCCATTTGACAGTGGTTACATCTATCTGTTTCTAGGAGATGGATTCGATTTAGTTTGGTGTTAGTGGCTATTGTCTCATTGACTACCTTGTACCAGATTGAATGTACTGATGTCTGTAACACTGGGTTGTGGATATTTGTCCAAAGGTTTTTCCATGAAATATTGGGATACTTCATTTCCTGTCTGTTCCCAGGGGTGTTATCCTTCATAATATTGTATATTATTTTGGTTGTCAAAGGCCGGTTATTTTTGTGTTGGAGCTTCAGGTAGCTGAGTTCCAAGTAGAAGAGTTGTAAGTATTTCATCTGATTTGGTATTCCGGCCATGCTGATGGGTGGGGTCATGCTGTGTGGCTTATATAGGTCTATCACGTGTGCTGTAATGCCTTGCGGATTCCTGCTTTTTGCATGCAGCATATGTTTAACGAAGAGAGCTTTGCTCTTCTTATATACATCGACAAGGCCAAGTCCCCCTCTTTTCTTTTTTAGTGTCAGTGTTTCGACTTTAACTTTGAAGATTTCTCCTCTATGTATAAAAAATCCAACCGCAGACATAATACTTCGTGCTAGAGGCGTAGAAACTGGGAGTATTTGCGACGTGTACCATAGCTTCCCAAGGACAAATGTGTTAATTAGTTGTACTCTCTGTATCATATTAAGATTCCTCACGGAGTGTTCTTAGAGGCAAGCTCTAATTTTGGCTAATAGGTTCCGCCAATTTGTTGTCGCACTTTTTTGCAGGCATTTTTGGAATTGGATTCCCAGGAGGTTGATTTCCGAGTTTTCTTCTAGCCAGGAGGGTTTACTATGCCTCAAACCCGCTCCAATATCCAAGATTTTTGATTTTTTTATGTTTAGTACTGCTCCAGAACATTGACAGTAACTTTCGATGGTTTGTTTTGCAAGCTCAATGTCTGTTGTATCTTTCGTAATGACAACTACATCATCCGCATAGGCTCGACAGATCACTTTCCCGATTCCTGTGTTTATTCCGGTTACTGTTTCTGTTAATTTTAACAACAGTGGCTCTAGTGCTATTGCAAATAGAATCATAGATAGGGGACAACCTTATCTTACTGATCGCCTAATTCGTATAGGTCCACTCATCGTCCCGTTGACGATTATTTTCGTTGTGGCCTTGTTTAGTAAGTTATGTACTATGTTTGATATCTCTTCTCCGAATCCCATCTTTATCATCGTTTGTTTTAAAAAAGTTATGGTTAACTCTATCGAAGGCTCGGTCAAAATCTAGTGACAAGATGGCACCCTCTGAGTTGCTTGTGTTCATACTGCCTATGACATCGCGATATTCCGACAGCAGTTGGATAATTGATCTGTTGTATCCAACTGCAGCCTGGTGGGTTTTTATCACCTTGTGTATTTTGTCTTTTATTCTGTATGCTAACACCTTAGCGAATATTTTATAATCACTGTTCAGTAATGTTATAGGTCTGAAGCTCTTCATATTTTTGGCTTTCGTATTTTTGGGGACTAATACTGTTACGCCGTTCACAAATTCCTCAGGTAACGTTTTTTGTTCCATAATCTCATTACATATTTGTATAAGTTTGTCTTTTAACTGACTCCAAAAGGTTGCGTAAAACTCTATCCCGATGCCATCTGGTCCCGGCGATTTGTTTTTGGGGCTTCTTTGGATTGCTAGATAGGCTTCATCCACGTCAATTTCCTTGTTAAGTTCTGTTCGATCTTCGTCGTTCAATTGTTTTTCTATCGAATCTAATATTCCGTCTGGGGCTGTGGAACTATCTGCTGTTTCGAATAGCTGCTTATAATGATTGTGAACTTGTTGTTTTATTGTATTTTGTGTTTTGATGATTGCTCCTTCTTCTGTTATCATCTCCGTAATCAGATGTCTTCTTGCTCTGCGTTTTTCTTGGACCAGATGATAGATTGAAGCATCTTCCGAGGATATAGCATTGTGTACTCTGCTTCTAATTTTAACTCCTTCAAGTTGTCTCCTCTTCATTGCAATTATTTTTGCTTTGATTTTCTTGATCTCAAGAATGTATTTCCTTTCTGTTTCCACCTTTTTATATAGCTCTCTCAAACATAGATAGTGAAATTCTTTTTTTTTTGCCGTTATTTCGATGCTATAAGTCTTTAGCATTCGTTGGATCCTGGGTTTCGCCAGTTTTATCCACCATTCTATGGTTGACGGAAATTTCAGAGTTTGGCTGCAGCACTGTATCCATGTATCTGAGAAGTTCTGTTGTAGCTGGCGCTGCTCTAGAATAGAGGTATTTAGTTTCCAGTATCCCCGCGCAATGTATATATTTTGTTTCGCTAGGTTTATTTTACATTGGTATGCTACATGGTCCGAAAATTCAACCGGCCAACGCTCTGTTGTTTGAAGTTCGCTCTTCAGGTCTTGGCTGATGTAAATACGGTCTAGTCGTGAAGTTGATTTTCCTGTCGTATATGTAAATCCCATGGTGTTTCCGTTTAATATTTCCCATGTGTCTAGTAGTTTGAGATTGCTTATGATGTATTCCAATTCTATGCTTTTGTTGCAGTTCGGTGACTGGTCTTTCTGATGTAGGACGCAGTTGAAATCTCCTCCTAAAATAGTTTGTCGGGTATTCTTACCCATGTGTAAGGTTAAACTATTTTTAAAATATGACGCCCTCTTGGCTCGTTGGTTGCTGCCTGAGGGAGCATATACATTTATTATTCTGGTATTGGCTATTGTGCAAGCTGTAGTTCTTCCTTCTTCTGATCTTGTTACATCTAAGGTTTCAATACCTAGCTTGGTTAAAATTGCTGTTCCGAGGCTTATATCGCCACCTGTGTTCGTTATAGAGTTGTAGCCGGAGATTCTGTCCAGGTTTATTACGTTTGTGACTTCTTGCAGTAGTAGAATGTCAATGTTTGCGGCTCTCACATAGTCTTACAGCATTTCCACTTTAAGAGGGCTCATAATTGAGTTTATATTTAACGTTGCCACGGTGTACGTTTGCATCATACTGTCAGTGTGTTGCATTCAGACAATGTGCGTGTCTTCGATTGGATCTTCCTGCTGCTCGTCGTCCGCCCAACTATACGGCGTTCTTCCTACTTCGGTCCCTGCGCCTCTGCGCCTGTTTGGGTTTGGAGTTGGCTCTGTGTTGCTAGTTGGCTGATTCTTCTCTATTGGTTGTTTCTTTAGTTTTTTCCCACTTCCTTTGACTTCTTCTGTACTTTCTCTCTCTGTTGACGTTTCCCTACTTTGCTTGGTTTTGGTCTCCGTTTGTTTCCTTGCACGGCGTTTCTTACCGAGTTTGGCGACCGTTGGTCTCGTCCACTCCGTTTCTTCTGCTGTGGATGGTGGGTCAGTTGTCAGCATCGGTTCTTCCTTTCCGTGATCTGACTCGATGTTGTCGTCAGTTACCATCGTGTTTTCGAGAGGTTTTTTTTATTTATTTTCTGTCTTTTTCTCGTCCGTGTTTGTTTTTGTTTTGTCATTCAAGTCTCCTTGTTGTTTAGTTTGGAGGTTTTCACTCATTTTGTTCTGGGTTTGGCGTCCCTCGTCGCTCATATTTTCTTCAGTATTCTTTGTAATGTACATTTTTTGTGACTTTATTTATTTTTGTATCACCGTCTCAGGGGGGCACAAGTCCGTTTTCATCAGTGGTGGAAACTGCTGTTGGTTCCCTAATGTGGCCTTTTCATTTTGTTTTGTTGTTTCTGAGCGCTTGGCGTATGTTAACGGTAGTATTGTCGGTTGCATGTAAGGGCAGTTTGCTCTGATATGAGTTGCAAATAGCACAAGTTCGTGGCTGCCCGTCGTATACCACAAGTGCTCTAAATCCACTTACGTTTATGTATGATGGTATGTGTTTTGTTATTTCCATTTTAACTATGCGCACTCCGTTTATCTTCTTAAATCGGATATTGCCTCCCCATTTATCTTCTGTAATTTCTATCACATTTCCGAAAGGTTTGATCGCCTGTAGAATCAGTTCGTTGGATATTTCAAATGGCAGATTTAACACTCTTATCTGCCTATTGCCCATTCCTGCGTTTGTTACTTGAACATTACTTACATTTCCATCGGCATGGTGGAATTTCAAATTGCCTGTATTTTCTTCTATTACGCTGACACAATATTCCTCACTTGTCATTTTGACAAACACACAGTTTTGGAATGAATCTAATTGAATTCCCAATATTTCTTCATCTATTAATTTTACTTTGTCGAACAGCCACTCATGAATCTCGTACGCCGTTGGCCTTACGAAAGCACGATCGAATGTGAATTTTACAGTGTTTTTCCTTGTTATAGCGGTGGCTGCCATTTCTTACCTTTAACTGTAGTATTCGCCTCTACGCGGCTGAGAAGATGGTTTTCTATTACACTCACACAAAACTTCTACACTGCCCACTACTGTTGATCGCTGCGACGTTGACCGACTACACGGATGTTGTTGCAAACACGTCCGTACCTGACGGCCGCTGACAGCGGACTTGGGCGTTCGCCGGGAAACGCTACCCACTGTTAGCGCTACAAGGAAGAAACTGCTCCCGGCGAGCGAGCGGTCAGCTTCCGGCATTGTTCGACCGTCGGCCGCGGACTATTTCATAATAATTACGCTTCATAAACTTGTATGTGCTAAGCATTTAAATGTGACGTCAGTAGCGGATCAACAGTGCCATCGTGGACACCCTGCAGGTACCAGTTTGAAAATCTAATCCTATGCCCCTGGTCTATTTATGTAATTTTATGCACCACAATTGTTTTGTACGGCTTTAAGTGAACTAGCTTTGTTACTTTCCAAGCTGACGTCTTAGATACGCCTGCCTGCTGCCCTAACTGACTTAATGATTTTTTGGGTGACTGTTCTAGTCGAAAAGCGATATCGTCAATTTTCTCCTCTGTGAGAATACGGTTGACCGACAGTCTCTTTTTGTTAAAAAATGAACCCGTTTCTCTTACTTTTTTAACCAGACGCAGAATTGTTGATTTAGCTGGTAGTAAAGCGTCAGGATATTCGTGACGAAATTTACTGCAACACTTTTTAAACGACTTCTTCTTCACATATGTATCGTAGAGAAATATTCTTTGTTGCAAACTGTAACGAACCATAATTTTACTCACACTCAAACACGGTACAGATTAGTAAGAGTATGAAGCCCCAAACCAGCCAACCGCAAAGAAACGTTTATTCACAACACTGTTGGGGCAGCGGAGGTGTTAAACAGTGCGGTGATTCACGGCGCCGTGTGGCGGGAGTTGCTGGCTTCACTGACCCAGCAAGTTGCCGACGGCAACAGACTGGGAAGGTAGCGTTCCCCGGCGAACGCCCTTTATATACTTATAAAACGCAACTTTTGGTGATGTGTATCTGTATGACGCCATGACTTCCCACTAAGACTTCGGACTATGACGTCACCATTTTCGCCCCCGCTGCATAACAAACAACGAATGCGAGATATTCGAGGTTACGCGCGTAATTTAATATCAGTTTTATTTAGCTATTCATCCGCGATAAATTAGTTGTCAGAACACTGAAAGAAAAGTACATGTTCAGTTGAAATCGGCATATTAATTATTAGTTGCTTTCTCTTAATTAAAATTTCGTTCGATGTTGATTTTTCTTATACACTCTGGATAGCGATACCGTTGTTATAGTAAGCTAACAAATATCTACATTACATAATTTTCAAGATAATGAACGTTATTTGATGAAAATTGTTCTTAGTCAGCGAAGAAATGAATTGACAAAAATACTGCATTCAACACGTCATTTTTGGCGGGTTATAAGATACTTATATCCATTGTAGATATTTTAAGTTACTATTATAATATACTAGAAGGAAAGATTTGCCGAAACATTAAAATAAAGTTATGTTATGGGTTTAAATTAACATATTAATTACTAGTTGCTTTTATTACTGGTGTTACTATATCAGACATATGTAAATATTTCCTGTAGGTCAAATTTAGATCGAAGTACAACAAATATATTCGTACGCGGGTAACATCATCTATGGATTTTGAACCGCAATATTAGTAGAGATTGTGGTTATGTCGAAATGCAGATAGGACCAGACAACTGACACATTAAAAAAAAAATACTAAATCACGGTGAATTTAGTTATATAAATAATTTTAGCTGCTTTCATAAGCTCCGAGTTACTTAAGTTACTGTATTTTTATACGGATGGAAGCAAACCCATACTTTTCGTACTGAATGAGACATGGATCAGGAATAAAACCAATATCACGCTCTATAGCATCAGGGTTTAGGATTCACAATTTATTTTTAATTTGTTTCCTTAATTTTTACATCTTTCATTCAGTATAACTACAACCGAAATATGTACAAATTACAAAATAGGCTTATGAGCATTACATGACAACAATTCTATTTACTTAGGCAACCGCAGAGAAATGAATTGTCAGGACAATCCGTTAAACCCGATGTTTTTGACGGACGTTCATGCTAGTTATCACTACAAAACAGAATTCCTGGAA
The DNA here is from genome assembly GCA_031002005.1 of Vandiemenella viatica. Classification (NCBI taxonomy): domain Eukaryota; kingdom Metazoa; phylum Arthropoda; class Insecta; order Orthoptera; family Morabidae; genus Vandiemenella; species Vandiemenella viatica. The sequence goes on from JARYHS010008074.1 coordinate 245,634,175, forward strand.
TTGGAAGAGTGAAATAAATGCACTTACTTCATATTTTAAAAGCTTAAATGAATTGAATGATCGGTACATAACGCACATCCAACATTCATTAGCCGACAGCAAATATATTGCAAAACAGCGTTTGCTAAACATATTACAGTAAAGCCAGCGAATTTACACAGTAATGAACAATGTTATCATTTTGCTCGTATCTTTTTATTTTATGTGTACTTTCGTGCATTCCCTGCTATGTGTAATTAATTTTTCGTTTCAATTATTTGGTACTACAGTTCTTTTCCTAATTGTATAATCAAAATTGCGTTACAAACTTGAAATATTCAGACTTAGACAGATTTAAACTATTTCATAGTTAACTTTGCACACTTAGTTTCAGCTGAGTTATGGTTTTCTCATGTCATCTGAAAGGAGGAAACAAAAACGAAAATATGATATGGAGCTGCGATTTATTTAGAACGGCAGTAAAAAATAAAATTCAGCGTATACTGAAAAGTTCTCAGCCTGAATAATAAACGATAATGCCATTTAGAAATTACTAAAAATGAAACTTCATGGTCTGGTATTTCAAGAAGCTGTGGCCAGAATCAGATTAGCAACATACATGTATTTCAGTTCCGGATCCCAATGATACAGAACGATATCATCGCAAGTGATGTAGTAAATTTATACGAGATACAAGGTCAAACAAGCATTAAGAGTGCTGTGGTTCGAAACAACGTCACATGGTGATGTATGATAGAGAAAAGGGTAAAAGGAATAACGCCGATTTAGAAAGTGCTCTCTCAAAATGCACATTCCTGTCACCCTTGTAACAGACTTAATACGTTGTTCTCATGAACCTCCACTTCTAAGTCAACACTTGTCAAATCTATCCCAGTTTGTGAACTACGATATCGCCTCGCCACATCCAACATGTAAACCTGTATTTCAATTCTCATTTTTTTTAATGAATTCAAATATGTTACTGGTTCAACAGATACAGAAAGATTTTTGTGGCTATGTTTTACTTCAGTTACTCTCTCAGATGCCTTCTGTAGATTTTGGTTATGAAAATTTCCACTCAGAAAACTAAAGAAACCAGAATTTCGGCTGCAGAAATACCACCAACCTGCTGGTGTCACTGAATGCGACACAGAGGCGTGAGGTGAATAACCTGTACGTCTGAGAACCTTTACGATAAGTCAGTCACTCAATCTCATGGTTCTATATTTCAAACAATACGATTTGGAACAAAACTGAATTGTTTAACCTTCATTATTGTTTACCATATTGTCTAAATAAGTTGTCTGTATTTTTAATTACAAAACATGCACTCGTTTTTAAGTTATGTAAGCTGTTTTACTTTTATTTTAGAAAACCGATGATTACTCTTATTAATAATGTCAGCCTCGTTTGAAAGAGCTTTTTAGACAACTGATATTTTTATTGTCAGTAAAGATAAATCCGTACTAGAAACAAATTAGTTGTTGAAAACTAGAAAGTTCTGTCACAGATTTCATTTAATTTGTGATTTATAATTACGGTTGTGATAGTGATGAAATTAAGAAACCATGCCTTAAACAGGATATTGCTGTTTTCGATTTTGACTGTTTCACAGTTTCCGATTAAAAATAGTGGCGCACTTTATTTTATTTGCGATATTCCCTGATTTTGTTTCGAAATTTCGGCTATAGAACGTGATTTATTTCATGGTACTATTAATGGTTCAATTGTTTATATCGTCTAATCTTTGTTTTGTAACAGCATCCACGCCACCATCGACGTTAACTGATCGCACGTCAAGTCAGAAACGGTGATTTTAACATTATATTTTGTAATTACATTCTGAATAAATAAGATTATTTTTTCAAATTTTATATTATACAGGTACGTAATCCGTTGGCATGTGGGAAAATTAAACTACTCTTATTAACATTTGGCTTGTTAAGCTATGCAGCCAATTCCATTGTATTTATAGTATCACCATTTATGTTCCTATCATTTCAGAGTGTAGAAGATAGGGACAACTGAGGACACTTAATAGTTAATTAAAACCACCCGTGGCCTTAGCGGAAGAATCAAACTATTATTCCAGAGACGTGTGAATTGTGTCATCAGTTGTTACTTTGTATGTGTATGTGTTGTGACAACTGGTACTGTAATTAGATTGCTGTCAAACTAAATGTTTCGAAACTGTTTCCGGATTGTGTACGGTCAAAAGTTTGGTAATCTTTACCGAGCCTGGTGTGTGAGTGGTATTGGTGTGGCCCGGTGTCGGGGAAGATGTGTGTTTGATCCCTGGTGCAACCAACCCAATATCGATTTTCCATAGTTTTTTTTTCCGAAATCATTCCGGACGAGTTGCCTGAATGTTTCCTTGAAAATTTCACCGTCAAATTTCTTCCCATTAGGTATTGATCGTCTTTTGCTTTAAATCATACAAGTATTTTAATTTCTTAAGTAATAACTACGTGTTAGAGTTTTAAATACATTTCTGGTATTAGTTTTATCACAAGATTAGCAATTATCGCTCCATGATATTTTTACTTTTTATCATACATAAAGTGATCCTCGACTCACTATGCTTAGAGGTATGATTAGGAAACTTTTTATTTTTAATTTAATTTAAGATAAAATTTATTAGTAATCATAAACCGAGCGGGGCGGTGTAACGGTTAGCGTTCTCGCCTCGCATTCGGGAGGACGGCGGTTCGAATCCCCGTCCGGGCATCCAGATTTGGGTTTTCCATGGTTTCCCCAAATCACTCCAGGCAAATGCCGGGATGCTTCCTTCAAAAGGCCATGGCCGAATTCCTTCCCATTCCTTGCCCCCATTCCTTGCCCCCATCCTTGCCCGTCTCTAAAGACCTAGATGTTAAAAAAAGACGTAGAGCAGTTAAAAAAAAAGTAATCTTAAATTAGAAGAAAATGACTAATATGCTAGTACTGTCGGTAAAGTGAACTATTTTTCATACTAAAATGGAGACCGAGATGTGATGGAAGGATGCGATGTAGTTTTAATTGAATCTAGTGCTACCTGTGCCTTTATTTCAGTTGTGGACAGCTCGTTACTGAGATGACAGATACTCGTCTGACCGTAATTAGTGCCTTTGCCGTGTGTGCGCGCGCGTTTCACTGTGGTACCTGTACAGACTCGAACACGGAAACGAAACAAAGGCAGGCTTGCAACGTCGACCGTCTGGGGACATTAGCGACTCGGTCGATTGATGATACCGTGTGTTCCGCATTAATGATAAGGCGTCTCCACAGAGAGCTATGCTTTGTCTTTGAGTACATATGTGACTGCTTACCGTGTAATGGGCTTTACCGCACACAAGGAGAACATGTTCATCGTTTCATTTGTAAGCATTGCTTGCACTGAAACGTCGGTTTTGTATTTATCTGTATAGCAATGACCTTCTAACTTTTTTCTGAATGTTTTATGTGTTTGTTATAAATAAATTCATTTCATATAATCGAAATTTCTTCAGATAAGTTGATCAAAACTTTCAGTAGATGATTCTTTAAACGGAAGAATTCCTTGCTTTCTGGCAAATTAAACAAGCTTTCTATTAAATGTGTTGGTCCAGCATTTAACATGATCAAGTTGAAAGATGCGATAATAAAATGAAACGCTGCATAGTTACTGAGAAAATTGTATTCAGAAACAGATTTTTGTGCAACTTTAGCTGACTAATTAAAATGATAGCAAAAAAATCTTTCACATTAATCCAGATTTAACAAAATTTACCAGCAAACTATAAAGTTAAATTTAATTCAATAAGATGCTTTGAGCTCAGAGTGTTGTAATAAATTTATAAAACTATTTCTTAAGTTTTTCAGATACTAACGCCTCATCCGGATTTGTGATTTTCAAGAAATGTGGAACAAAAACAACAAACAAACAACACGAAGATACACATATTCAAAAAAGCGCACCTAACCAAAAAATAATGACAAAAGCAAGACAATTACGCATAACGATGTAAACACGTCAAATAAATATAGGTGTATGTGAGAAAAGAGTGCAACAGAATTAAATTTAGCTGACCAAATTTCAAAACGCAAAAAAAACTTATAACATCAGAGCGAAAGTGAAGTTGTTGGTGCAGAGAATATTACATTTTCATGGAAACAGATGTAATAACATGGATCATTTGAACACAATTTTATTTTATAAATGTTGTAAAAAAGGAAATAATTGACTCTGTCCATATATTTCAATAGAAAAAAAACTGAAGATGCTTATCAGCAAAAACAGTTTGGAAAAAAAGGCATGCACGAGCGAATGTAGCATCGGGAAGTTAGAGATCAATACTCCAATGGCCTTAACAAATATACTGTATGACAACAGTCGCATTGCTGATATTACCACGAAACAAGCTTCTTCTGAAACTTCAATTAATAACTGCGTTTTGGAGTTTTTGAGGGTCCTTAAAAGGCAACAGAAGCTGAAAGTCAAATTTGAGGTTGTTTGTCATTTGTAAGAATATCATCACCACTTCAATTGCCTTGTTTTTTTTTATCTGCTTAATTTCTCTCTAACAGCGAGGTCTTTAGAGGCGGGAAAGGATGGGGGGCAAGGAATGGGAAGGAATTCGGCCATGGCCTTTTGAAGGAAGCATCCCGGCATTTGCCTGGAGTGATTTAGGAAACCATGGAAAACCCAAATCTGGATGCCCGAACGGGGATTCAAACCGCCGTCCTCCTGAATGTGAGGCCAGAACGCTAGCCGTTACACCACCACGCTCGGTTTCAATTACCTATGTTTAATCTGGCCAATGTCGGCAGTTATATCATTTATATTTCAAATTGCAAACAATTATTGATATAAAAAGTGAAGTCATATAATACCAACAGAAACAACTGTTTGTGTGAAATACTGTGACGTTTAAAGAAGCAGAACAGCAGAAACAACCATCACTCTTTGGTGAACACAAACAACGAATATTGAGCAGTTACACGGTAGCTAGAAGCTATAATTTTGTTAGTTCAGGCGTTACACCCCGTCGCCGCCTAGATTAAGATAGACTGAAAAGGTTCGGGACAGCAAAAAGAAAGGAATTCAGTCTTGGTGTTTTTGAATAAACCGTGCTCGCATTAACTGGAAACTGGAGACCAGACGAAGATTTGAGCATGCGTTTTCCTGATTGCGAGGTTCAACACCTACCTACTGTAGTGACACCTGTCACTCCACTTCGGGTCCACGGTTGTGGCAAAGAGACCACCCACGCCATCTGTTAGGGGTTGAATGAGTATGGGTGGAGATTGAATGAGTGTGAGGGGGCGCTGCAGTACGGTACTTAAGTGTAGCGCTTCTTCCTTTTGCATGTGCCGACGGGTGATTGTGGCCACCCAAAAGGATGCTGGGAATGGGTGGCTGGAAGACCGGCTCAAGAGGAGGAGGCTGGCCATCTTTGGTGACCGGCACGTCGAGGGGTGTGGAGGTGTGAGAGGATGCTCCGCCATTGTTCCACGTGGAGAGTTGTGTGAGACGATCCAAGTCTAGGGTCGCGTGTGGCAATATTTTATATTGTAGGATATCAGCTGAGCTTGATGGTGAAGACATCAACGAACGGTAATGTGTGAAAGTTCAACATACTGCATTTGTTTCTGAGATTAAAATCGATCTATTGTTTTTTTCGGATTTTTCCGAATAAATAAAGCCCGAACGTTGTAAGCGCCAAATGTAACAGTACTGCCTGCTCTGGGATCTGCTTTCACTGGACAATGTGAATTATTTGAATATTTTAACAGTTATTTTATTTTATTCCAAAACAAAGCATTGTGATCCATGACTTATTAAATTTACATTGATTGGAAATTCGACAAAATTAATTATTTATATGAGGACAAAGCTATGTTAACTCATTAATAAACAAACAAATACAACAAATTAAAACAATTCTGATATTGATTTACTGTCCGGCCCCTATCTCAGCGATGATTATCGTTTTTTCTAGAGACATGATAAACCCTAACTGACAAGTTTCCTTGACCAGGAGTCGTTATAGGGTTTTTGTTTCCATTTAATCTCAGAAACAAATGCAGTATGTTGAACTTTCACACATTACCGTTCGTTGATGTCTTCACCATCAAGCTCAGCTGATATCCTACAATATAAAATATTGCCACACGCGACCCTAGACTTGGATCGTCTCACACAACTCTCCACGTGGAACAATGGCGGAGCATCCTCTCACACCTCCACACCCCTCGACGTGCCGGTCACCCCCAAAGATGGCCAGCCTCCTCCTCTTGAGCCGGTCTTCCAGCCACCCATTCCCAGCATCCTCTTGGGTGGCATCTCTCCCAGCCAATCACCCGTCGGCACATGCAAAAGGAAGAAGCGCTACACTTAAGTACCGTACTGCAGCGCCCCCTCACACTCATTCAATATCCTCCCATACTCATTCAACCCCTAACAGATGGCGTGGGTGGTCTCTTTGCCACAACCGTGGACCCGAAGTGGAGTGACAGGTGTCACTACCTACATAGCTCGGTTGTAATATCGTAGAATTCAAAACTAACGTACATAACGCAGATAAAGTGATCTCATGTGATTTTAATGACCTACTGACAGGATTCATATCGGCTGCGCAATCTGTCCCTATCGTAGCCGCCTAGCCTGACGTAGTAATCCTGCCGGATATAGGGGACCTACTGTTTGGAGTCCGAACTACGGAAACGTTCTTGTATACTTCGCACTACACAGCAAGCTGTGCCAGAGGTGAAGGTTGGGTTAGGGGCCTATGAAAATACGATCCGTGACAGGGATTCGAACCGGCGACCTTTTGATCTTAACCCCTGAGTCACAAGGTCGTTCATAACGAAGATAGAAATATAACTGCAGCTAGATTCTAGCTAACAATGCGTGAAATGTGATGTTAAATGAAAATCTCCTTCGAACCAAACTGAAAAGAGCAGTAAGATATTTTTAACGTTAAAGAGGGAGTTCTTCAATGGTTAAAAAAAAATTATATATAAAAAAACTGATTACATTAGAGAAATTGTGGCTAATACTCCAGGTTTTATTTGTTCATTAAAAGTGTTCCGAGATTAAGAGTAAAAAATTATTTAAATTCCGAGGTCGGCAAAGAACCTTTTTTTTTTACTTAGGACTTTACGCCTCTTTTTTTCTTATTGCTTTACGCCTCGTTGACGGCTATGGTCATTTGAAGTGGGATGGGACTGGAGACATTGAACGGGAAGGAATTCGGCCATGGCCTTTTTGAACGAAGCATCCCGGTATTCACTTGGAGTAATCAGGGGAAACCATGGAAAATCTAAATCTTGAACCCGGCCAGGGATTCGAACCGGCGTCCTCCCGAATGCGACGCCAGAACGTTAACCGCTCACCCACCACGCTAGGTGGTAAAGCACCAGTATTTGTTAAAACTGCGTGTTCAGGAAACATAACAGACTCTGAATGTATCCAGCGTCTTCGTCTACGCCAGTACCTTACTAAGGGGCCGGCCGTTGGCTTGCGGTTCCTCGCCCGCATCCAGGCCCGACTGCGCCCTCAGTTGTCTGTGATGGATGGGCCGCTAGTGGACACTGCTGTCCTGGACAGGCTCTTTATTTATCGTCCAGATTCGTCCGCTGCGCGTGTCGCAGCGCAGATATCGCACACCACGCCAGACAACACGACTGCCGGTAGATTTCTGCACGTTTGTAGGCGAGTAAACAAACAACACGCACCATATATCTTTGTACTGGATCTACTGCAAACATGAATCAGTTATATTTTATTTCAGAACAGTGAAGTATTATTTTAAGATCTGAAAATTTTATTTTTTTCCCGTAAAAAAGTTGATTTTAATGTTCTTGTAACGAAATGACAGACAATCTATGAAAAAACAATCTATGGTTGATTACCGTCTCATAGTTAAAGTATAGTTATACTCTGAGCTATTTTCTATCACTTTACCTGCATATTCGTATTCTATAAAACACTAAGTGATATTAGGTACATTACAGATCTTTACATTTTTGAAACCTCCACAGGCTATTCCTCAAGGAGATAAAACAATTACGCATTATGAGAAAAAATGACATGCAAAAGTAACACAACTTATACTCTCGTATGCCAGTGAAACAAGTCCATGCACCTAAAAAAATCCTAAATGCACATACAAGCAGATAAAACAGGAAACATAGAAACGGAGAAAACTATAATAAGTGACTAATAGAAAGAGAATGTAATCAACACACAACTGGAATAACAGAAGACTAATTAGTAAAATTTCTCATGGACAACAAGGAAAAGGCCTGGAAGTAACAAAAAATGTGTAGAAATAGTTTACACAATCAGTATTCAAGCCTAATGAAAGAAGCAGGAATTTTAATTCTATGACAAAAAACTCATCTGCTTGAGATGAAAGTTACTACTGGAGCTCTAAATCATCTCATTTAGATTAATAATCCAAGAATCTGGACCATATTAACAGCATCCATCCAAAAATAAGGTTCACCATGCAGTGAGAAACGAATGGGCAACTGACTTTCTTGGATGTTCTGGTGAAAAGAAAAGAGTGAAACTAACATACACTGTCTACAGAAAATCTACACACAGACCTCTATTTAAATGCTGCATCACATCATCACCCAGATGAAAAAAAGCGCCCCGAGGGGAAATACCCCAAAAATCTCTGACGCATGCTAAAATCCTAGTTTCTTCAAAATTAAATGTATGTCCTTCTTGGACCATGTGTTCGGTCACAGCTGATTTCTCTTCTTGCACTAGACGAACATTCCTTGCACGCTCGACGCACCGCTGCGTTTGTCCGATATAAGCACGGCCACATTCACTAGGTGTATAATACACACGAGGAGTACGTACTCATAGGTCATCCGTAATGCTGCAAACCAATTTTTTAATCTAAACACACCTGAAAATAGTTTTGACTCCAAGTTGAGACAGAAGTCTACCTATTTTAGTACCAAGTCCACCCACAAACGGAAGAAAGGCAAGGCGCTTGGTATCAATGGTATTTACGGTACGGAATAGTAACTAAAGGTGAGATAGGGAAAAAAATAGAAGGCATTAAAATAGAAACAGAATGTACTTACACTGTAAAATGTGCAGGTAAGTACAAATCTGGTGATTTGAAAAGCTCTGTTCCCAAGAAAGTGTCTCAGACACGGAGTTATTGCTGAGCGCCTAGACCTGATGTACTGTACAGTACGTACAGTACATCGCTGCACACCATATCCCACGAGCTCGAGGATGTTGCCCGCCTCGCTGTACACACATTTTCTAGCGAGCGGGCACGCCTGTCTTCTTGCCTTTGATCACGGAGAGTGCTCGCTCATACCGCTGCCGTCTATACCGTGCACAAGCTTTGCTTTAAACGTTTCTCAGTTTTCCCTCGGTGCTAAAGTCAGATTTAGTAAATCCCTCAACGTCATACGCCTTGTGTGCGCTTTACGATGAAGGTTTCCGTGGGGCGAACACTGTGATGAAAAGCTGTAAACATTCACATAGAGCAATTATGCTCATTTTTTTAGCCAATTTCAATCATGTATGATGTTGCATCTTTAAAGAATCAGAAATCACATGAAATCTTAAGGATGTGAAACAAAAAACCATTGGCAGAGTAGAAATCCCATTCTCACTGGGGGAGGGAGGAGGGCTAGAGGTTGCCCTCTATACGCGTAACAAGTAACTTGTGTTCTGGTTGATGAGTTAATTTTTTTATTTATGAAATGTGTAGTTTATGAGGCAGAAGTTAACTGCCCTACGTGAATGCGGGGGAATGTAATGAGGACGGCCGGTGCTCGGGACTGGGGATTTGAACTACGTCCCGTTCCACTGTCCGCTTCCTCACAAACTTCTCTCAAAAGTAGGGACCTGCTGCCTCTGACGAGTTCCACTTATCTTTGGCATGTCAAATTTGGAGATTTGTTTTTCACGGCCGTATGCCCTTGCTGACGCCCAGTGTTGCCATCTGTCCGCGAAATGTGTAACTATGTTCTGTGTGTGGTAAGTATATTTTTTGTTTATTAAATGGGTAACTTATGAAGCGAACATTGGGGACCGTCCCGGCGTTCGTCTTGATGGCTGCGAAAAAGCGCCTACAAACTACAGTGAGCGGCCGGTACAACGGGGCCTGGGCTCGTGCCCGGTCCCGTTGTACCTCCCCGATTCAGTGTGCGGTGCCTCAGCGCACTGCGCCACACTGGTGCGCCTGAAGGCACATTAAGTATATATTACAAGCTGCAAGTATTCAAACTGTAACCATTAAAAAATTAAACAAAAACTTCACGAGATCAGAAAAAGTACTTCACCACATAGGTAACTTTAAGCAGCTCTCAGTATTACGAACCCGGGAAAAAACAGCAATAGAATAGCTGACACTGGCACTAGAAAATCATTAAAGGTGCACAATTTGTTGTTCAGTTATGGTGTAGTTTTCCACAAATTCATATATTATTTAAGTCAGAAGCACTTTTAACAGTAAGAACTATTTGCGAAATAAAGTAACTGACACTGTAAAAAAGCCTACTGCGAAATACCTACAATGCAATGCAATACTATATGCTGTTTCCTGTCTCTTGTAAGAGAAAATGCTGTGCACATCTGTATGACTGCTGAAATTTGAATTTTAGGAACAAATATAACAGCAAAACTGTTATTTGTAAAGAGATAAATAAAGTGCAGAACAGCTCCTGTATTCTATTTTGCTTAAACGAAAAACGAGTAGCTCATACCTTACTAATGGTTTTATGCGATCTGTCGCACTATCTGCAGGACGTTGGAGAGGTATTGACTAGTATCAGAAGTTCGTGGGAAACACAGTCCCTCAAAAATTTGTCTTGAACGCTGATTTAATTTAATGTAATTGCGATGGAACATACGCTCCAGTGCCAATTCCCTTGGTCATCTAATTAGTCCTGACGCGATGATACATGCTTCACTACTGTGTCCTACTGGTGGATAGCAATATGCCATGCAATCAAATTTTTCAGGCCCTGTCACCAACTGTCGGAACGGACGATCCCAAGCTGTCACTTACGTGACATGCGCGTCATTATATTAGCATCTCGTCCAATAAGCGCTGTAATTCGCTGGTAGGACACTTTTCGCTGGCTTCATGAAGTGAAGAAAAAATATTGCTTTACTATGTAGAACGTATTCACTAATTTCAATCTGCCCCTTGAGATTCTACTAATGAGTACCTAGTTAGAGTAATAGTTAAGATTTTAAATAATTTTTTAAATCTTTATTATTAATCAACATTGCTCTTGATGTGAACATTACAACGTCTATAGGAAGGCTGCCCAACCAATTTTGGGCATGGGTCACAATTTCTTTTCTTTGTTACCCTGCCACCTAATAATTGCTTATACACTGAAGAGCCAAATAAATTGGTTTAGGCATGCGTATGCAAACACAGAGACGCGAGGGAGAGTCAAAAAGTTCCTGGAATTGTCGTGTACAGTCAAGCAGTTGGTTGCCGGAAGTGAAATTTTTGTTTCGGAGGTTGGCAACACTGCTGAGGAAGGTGCTGTGCAGTGCAACAGGCAGTTGTAGTTGGTTTCGTGCGTGCGGTTCATGATATTTTAGACGTAGTTTCTTTCTTTCATCGGATTGTGATATGTTGTCTTTAGAGCAGTGTGGCAATAGCAAATTCTGTGTGTTGCTGGAGAAATCACCCTGAGGGACACTTGAGATGCTGAAGGAAGCATATGAAAACTATGAGATGAAGAAAACTGCAGTTTACGAGTGGCACAAGCATTTTCACTACAGTCGCACAACAATTGAAGATGACGTTCGGTCTGGGCAACTTTCCACGACAGATGAAAATGTTGAGCGCGTTCGACAACTTGTGCGTGCAGACAGGCGAACAACCATTTATGTTATTGCCTCCGAAGTTGATACTTCACATGGAAGAGTTCACAGCAGTCTTCATAATGATTTGAACATGCATCGTGTTTGCTTGCACATGGTTCCGAAAATTTTATCCCCTAAACAAAAAGAAATAAGAGTGACCATGTGCAGGGACTTAACAGAAATGGCTGATGCAGACGACAGCTTCCTGCGCAAAATTGTAATGGGTGATTAGTCATGGTGCTTTGTTTATACCCTCGGACGAAACGGCAATCTGCTGAATGGAAGTCAAAAACATCACCAAGAAAACAAAAATTTCGCTTGGACAGTGGCCGGAATAAAGTAATGTTGGAGGTGTTTTTTGATTACCGCGGCTTATTGATTATGAATTTATTCCTGATGGAAAGACAGTCAACAAAGAATTGAACACAGAGATCTTAAAACGGGAACGATATGCAATTCGTCGAAAACTACCTGAACAATGGGCAGGGAATGATTGGTTTTTGTTGCATGAAAATGCCCCATCACATCGACCCATAATTGTGAAACAATACTTTGTCAGAAATAGCGTTACCAGTCTGGAACACCCTCCATATTTTCACGATCTTGAACCACCGGATTATTAGCTATTTCTACGGATGAAAATTACATTAAAGGAACGACTTTTTTCTGATTCGTCAGAAGTGATTGAAAATGCCACGAAGCGGCTGAAAGAACATTCGAAAAACAGCTTTCAGGAGTGTTTCAACAATTGTTTGAACGGTGGAATAAGTGCGCAAAAGGAGGAGTAGTGAATAGGCTGAATGTGCACGAAAAGCACCCGCTGTTGTTTTCATTAAGTGGTTTCAGGGGTTTTCTTATCTTTAATTGTCTGTGTATCACTACAGTAACCAATCTAGTGATATCACAGCATTCATGAAACCGTGTCAGGCTGAAACGTATACGTCTTCCTATCTTACTGAATTACTATTCGGGGACTTTGTTAAAGACAAAGTCCTGCTATCCCAGAGTAAGTGGGGTTGGTTTCTACGTACCTTTTGAGATTTTATCTTCCTTCATAGCCGCCAACTGTGAAGTTAAGAGCCTCGCGGCTTCTTGGCAAACTCAGCCGCCTAACGGATAACTGACCCGCAACACATGTAGAAAGCCAGCACCTGTGGAGTGTCTTTCCAGAACTAACAAATACTTTGATTCGTGTCTTTCACTGTAGAATTGTTACCAGTAAAATAACTCCATCGATAGGATAAACAAATCAGAGATGTGAGTGTAGTAAAATGAGTCCAGAAGGATAATCTCTGGATCCCAGACCAGTAACCAAGTGGCGTGTTGAAACTCTCAGTATTGTTCCACTCTCCCATCTCTCGTAAAACTAGTTTTGCTATTGATGATATATTAAACATTTAGAAGAGATAAAAAAGAAATATGAAACATTGCAACGCTAATTTACCACAATCTTTGCTACATACTGAATATGACCCTTTGCCAGTTACTATCGATTTGTAGAAAAGTAAAAATTACAGAGGTAGTAAAGATTATAGAATGGAGTTGAAATTAGTGTAGTTCCAACATGGCTACATATATCCTTTTAATCTATGCAAAACAAGTTTGTTATGAATTTACGAGCAGGGTACCCTGAGTTTCTCCGGCTAGTTGGAGTTGATTTACCCCTCCACTGTTTTAGATCACTTAATGTGTACCAAGTTTTATCAAATTCGCAACAGCCGTTTCCGGAAGTTGTAGCCTATCCAGAAATGGGTGGGTTAGATGCTGTGATCCAGAATGCCAATTGTCATTGTGGTGCACGGTGCATATCAACATAGGCAAAACATCCTCCAATGTTGTTGTTTGAAAATCCAAACAGGTACCGTACGCGCATTAATACATGCCACATGAATAAATCTGAATGTGTAATGTGTTGTTTGTTTCGGCATCACGTATAAAATACTGGTTTTGAAGGTGTTTTTAAAATTTGAAAGCTTGGGGTCAGAGAACATGACATATGTCTTGAGACTCTACATCACTTGATGTTGGCAGTGGAAAATAAAATCTGATCTGAGGTTTAACTTTTATTATTATTATTATTACGAATAACCTTGCATAACGTGAAAACAGCTAAACCGATTTTGACGGAGTTTTCACAGTCTGAAACATTAGAATTCTGACTTAAAATCTTATTTGGGCCTCATCGTGATGGTTAATGTGGCAATGGAGTTCAAAAATAAAATCTGGCGTGTTGACTTTTAGGAACAAAAATTCTTAGCAGACCATAACCATTTCAACGTAAATATTCATGATTTTACAAGGAATAAAACTAAGTAGTTTTGATACCGGGTACTACTACTACGTGTTTTCATGGTGGACGTAGGATTATCGTTGCTATGTGGCCATGTCAAACGTGATGGCTGAGTGGATCTGTAATGGTCCTACATTCGTGAGTTCAGTCACTGGTAGGCAATCTTGGTCTTGATACCACCTGCGGCATGTCGTGGTCGATTCTTTAACTCAACTGCTCCAGTCATTGCGTCTGACATCCATCTGAAGAATATGACGTGCCACATTAGAATACTAAGTTCGACTATCGTAATCAATACGAATATCGAAGTCTTTAGAGCCACTGCGAAAAAAGTTGAGCGTAAAAAAACTGCGTAAGTGTAATGCCGAATTATCAACTCGAAGCATCAAAAAGAATTTCTTTCGAGTCTCTCGGAAGTAAATTCGCGATACACCAGTCTCATCTTCATTCCTCTTGCTTTTCACAGTCATGGCATCAAAAAGAAAAAAACCAGCCTCCAGCGTCGACTGGTTATGGAAATGACATAAAGTTAAACATTGCTGTTGTAGTAACATGGTTGTTAGTTATTCATAGGCTGTTGTCGCTGTTCACATGCAGTCAAATACTCGTCATTTGCGGCAACTCATGTCACCCTCGTCTTTTCTCCGAACTGAGACTTTATTGTAAAAGAGCTGCTCTGCCCTTTCCTGTTCCTCACTGTCCAACAGGTACATTCTCAGCTCTAGAGATTTATCGGCAGAATAACATTGTCAACTATTTTTCGAATGTATTCCTTCCACTACAGAAATCCTGGCATTGTTCACATAAATACGGTAATTGGTAACCTTTCCTAGGTACTATTGTCAAGCTGCAGCGATCAGATAAGGGTACGTCCTCTCACCTGTCTACCAGAATTCTGTTGATGCTCCTGCGTCCTTGAGTCTTTAGTGGTGGGAGGCCGCTCAAACCTCATTCAGTCGTTTTTTGAGAAAACTTTGACAATTCGTCTTTTTTGAAGTATTAACATTATTGTTATTATTAAAGCCAGATAATAGTTCGCATATAATCGGGTAATTGAAAATTGTATGTTGCAATATCAACGGCCTATATTACTTAGGTGACTGTTTCACTGGTTCCTTCCACAGTAAAATAAAATTTTATTTTGCAAACGTATATAATTCAGTGGAATATGACGATATTTCCTTGTATTAACGCCAGTATGTGGCATTAAGAGTGATTTGGGTTAGTTCCTGGGTGCGACTTTCCAGATTTCGGATTCCTAATAATTGCAAAAATTACTTTACGCAAATGACTGGGTAGTTCCAACATAAAGGCCATCGCTAATTCCTTTCGTTGCCGGCTATCGTCTTGCGTCTCTAGTGACGACCCATAAATATAAAGTCATTTCATTCCACTTTAGGCAGTTTAACTTATTTTTAAGATGTAATGAACCAGCATATGAATTAAAATTGTATGAAGTATCACAGGCTTTGGATATGGCACAGCCAGACACTACGCTCTTACGAGGGACAGTCAAAGCAATCGTCTATCATTTCACTTCATTAAATATAGTTTTCTTTAAAAACAGTATTTTAACGCAGGAGAGTTAATATGAAAATCTTTTAGCATCTTAGTATAACACTGACACATTTGAATTCAACGAAGTTAAAAGCTGTTCTTTGGAGTAGTGTCAACACTTTTCATGTATACCTATACCACATAATAAAACTTTAGAAAAGTTGTATGGGTATATTAACTTTATTTTTCAGAAATAGTAATTTTTTTTTACTTATGGCTCATTAGAGGTGGGATAGGACTGGGGTCAAGGAACTGGAAGGAATTCGGCCATGGCCTTTTTGAAGGAAGCATCCCGGCATTCGCCTAGAGTGATTTGGAGAAACCATGGAAACCAAATCTGGATGCACGGACGGGGATTCGAACCAGCGTCCTCCCGAATGCGAGGCCAGAGCGTCAACCACTCACCCACCACGATCAGTGAGTAATTGTTATGTTCCCTGGTGATGATACAGATGCCAAAACTGTAAAATTTGTAATTTTTGTCAGTTTTTGTCTATCTATCTGTATGTTCGCGCATCGCGTAAAACTAATAGACATTTTTAACACTTATTTGTAGATTATGTCAGCTTTCAGGATCTAGAATACTTTTTATCTCAATAAGCTACAAGTACGCATTCGAATTTGTAAATTCTTGTCTATGTGCCCACGCATCAAGCGAATACAAATGGACGGATTTTAACTAAACTACACACGCTGATTGCTCAGGTTGTCCTTTGAAATAAAGGATACTTTTCATTCCAATAACTTACAAAACGCCCGATGGTAAAGCGTCAAAAATAGTAAGTTTTGATAAATTTGTCCGTCTGTCCGTTCATCGCGAAAAACATACTGGGCAGATTATACGAAACTACACATAGTGATCGCTTATGTCACCGGGTAACATACAGGATACGTTTTACCCACATTAGTAACATAATAGTAACAAACACCAAAAACGTAAATTCTAAAAAATTTATCTACGTGTATACTCATCTCACAACTCATGAATACATTTCAATTAATGTTCTCATAAGAACAGTTTCTTTCATTGGGAAACATCTACATACTTTTTAACTAGTTTTTTTTTTTTACTTTTGGCTTTACGCATCGTCGACGTCGAGGTCATTAGAGGCGGGATGGGACTGGGGACAAGGAGCGGGAAGGTAATATGAAAACAAATTAACGGTGTAGTAGGTCCCATGTTAATTGTTTGCACTGTGCTGGTACTCATATTTAAGTTCAGATTCTAGTGTTCGCAAGGGAGTTCACATACAGCGTTGTTAACACAGAGATACAGTTTAGAGTAAACGGTAGGATGAGCTGTTCTGCAGCAAAGCATATTATTTCACATCGCTAGTTGCGAAATTCAGCGGACTGATTCTCTATATTTTTACAAACCAAAACGCTCTTATCCTCATATTATTACACACAGTCCAGTTATTTCAGGCATTTAAAAGCTTTAGCAGCGACCTTTAAATGGCTTATCGTAAACATCATAAAACCTTTGTCATATAACATGACATTTGAGACTTAATTTGCCAGAGAACTCTATTACAGCCACAGACCAGTAACTCTGAAACAGTTTCAGAATCTTCGTTCACAAGTCAACCCTAGTCAAAGTAAGACAAATAATGATACTGGCTTTGTGGAAATGATTCGAATATTTCAGAGTATATACTGTAATTCTCTGTATTGTTATTGCAAGTATCAGTTGTATATGAATATCAGTTAAAAAAAAAGTAGCCTTTTCCTATACACTACCGCCTGTGAAAATTGCAACACCGCAAAGGAATGGTGTGAATCACTCTGAAATCGGAGGATGTGTAGAACAGTGGAACCATAATAAGTGATTAAGATTGTGAGATCAGCAGTGACTTCTTTTGTGTGACCGAACAAATGAATGTCACGCTATAGTTAGTGCAGAGCCGCCAGACGAACTGGAAATCTACAACTAAGTGCCTGGTACCCCGTCGACGACAAAGTGCGCAATAGCAACATGTGAGTGAGCTCGGAAGCGGCAGCATGATTGGTGTCCTGTACACCTACTGTGACATTGCGGCTCGTACACGGCACGCTGCTACGACGGTGATGCTTGAGTAGAATCACTGGACAGAAGAGGTCGTACACAGCCACGAGCGTATACTACACCACACAATGTGACCACAGCGTGAGATGACCGCCATCTTGTCCTTATAGCCGTAACCGATAGAACAGCTTCGCCCACAGTGTTGGCTCAACTTTGGAGCACTGCAGTTGGTGTGCACATATCTGCTTCCACTATTTAACGTTATCTGCTGAGGGCTGGGCTGGTGACACGCATGCCATTGCGTCGGCTCAGACTGCAATGGGAACGGTAAATCCGTCACTGACGTTCTGAGTGGCAAAATATACTCTTTTCGGGCGATTCCTGCTTCAATCTTGTCCCACAGTGATGGCCACATACTGAACGCAATCGGGTAGATTGTGGGTTATTGTTGAGCAGCATACAAATGCCAAGTGATAGGGACATTTAAAAGCCCGAGGTTCTGCCCTTCCTGCAGTAAACTCAATATACCATATTTCATCCGGATAATGACTGGCAATATGTGGCGCGGTAGAATGACGGGTACCTCTGCTTCCCTTGTCTGTACGTTCGCCTGGCATTCCGCCCAACGAACATGTCTGGTGTATGGTTGGTCGGCAAATTGTTCATTCGTTTCTTCCTACGACCACTGTCGATGCTTTGTGAAAGCTCCTACAAACCTTGTGGCAGTGTGTTCCCCAGCAGCATATCCAGGGCTCTTTGATTCGATTCCACGACATCTAGAGGCTCTGAGTGAAGCATGTGGAGCTTTTACACAGTTCCAATTCTCATGGTCAAGTATATGTACAGTTCTGCAATTCTTGTGTATTGCTGTGTCCCTAATCCGTAGAATAAATTTCATTGTGATTACGTCTGTTGCTTTGAGTTACAAATTTTTCAAACAGTGGTGTATTTCGGTATAGCAGTTAATTCTTCATTTTAGTTCCAGTAAACTGGATAATCTTTTAATTATTAAACTTATTAGAAATAGTCTGTTAAACATCCTTGTTTTAACTCCCGGGGAACCTGTATAGTACTACCTGAATAATGTTTAACGAAGATTCTTTACACTTATATTCGAGTTTTACAAATTTATATTATTTTGTTTCTGAGGGTTTTTTATGAAAAGGGGGTCAGAGGAACAACTGCAATTGACGTTAGTCACTGTACTGAGACAGAATGTCACCTCTGATAATATAGGGTTTGCTCAGGATTAATAACGTTTTAGATCTGGAAGTAACGACCAGTTTTCATTATTACACAGTTTTCTGTCGTTTTACTTGTCCTTTTTCTGATTTTTTTTTTTTTTTGTAATTAAATACCTTTTGCTACTAACTTACTGTTCGAAATGTTTTATTACAATACGCATTTTGCTGTTGTGGTAAGAATATATATTGTTGTTATTATTATTCTACTACGGTGTATATAAATTTACACGAGTGCACTGGTTGTTATAATGTTGGTAGATTAGGGCAAATGTTGGCCAAGTAAAAGCTCTTGTTTCACAGTAATTGTTCCTGATTTTAAATTGGAATTGATAAACTTTATTTGTCATTTTTTGCTTGTTACACTCAGCCACATTAATTAACTTGTTTTTTTTTTTTTTTTCTTTTTTTCCTTTGTATTTACGATTATTAAGTCCATTCTACGCAGTACCTTATGTGTCGTTTAAAAACCGGTATCATCATAGGATCTTTCTCGTATTATTGTATCTGTTTGTCAAAATATTTCTGCACGTGTATCTTCTTTCGATGTAAAAGTATTTGGCGTATTAATTCCTTACTGTTTTGATTCTGTGAATTTATTAATCACCGTTTTGCTTTCGAAAATCTGTTTACTTTTCGAGTCCTCATGCCTGTATATAAGATGGTGAGTTGTTGGTCGTAGCTTGAGCGTTCTTAGGAAACCTGGAATGATTTGAGCACTGAGTGAAGTTCTAGAGGGTCAGTCTTCTCTCGACTCACTTGATGAGGTAGAAAGAAAGAAAAGGAGCTGAACACCACAAAGGAAGTAATGAAGAAAGGATACGTGGGAGCTGGCAACAGTTCGCGGGATAAATGACAGGAGGTCAGGCACTTAACTAATCAAACAAGAGAAACAGGAACCACGCGTTACCAGAATCAGAGGGGAATGAGTCTCTTGCAGATGTAGGAAAAAAAGAGATACTACAGTCCATTACGAGAAAATGCAAGCAGATGAAAAAAAAAAAATAAAGAAAGAAAAGTTGTAGACTGTTCTAAGGCTCAGTTGATCAATTTATAAAAATTTGTCTTCAATGGTCGATATAAATGAACATAGAGATTTTTATTTTTTGATTATTGCTTTTGCTTGTGGCTTTATGCCTCGTCGAGGTCGGAGGAACGGTAAGGAATTTGGCAATGGCCTTTTGAAGTAACAATCCCAGTCTGGAGTGATGTAAGGAAACCATGTAATACCGAAATATGTTTGGCCACACGACGATTCGAACACACGTCTTCCCGATTTTGGTTGAGCGCATTTGTGATTGGTTGCTTAACATCTGCATCCGTAGCACAGGTATAACACAGGGGAAGTGAAGTCTGATCACAAGTGTCTCTAGTGAACGTTGGAACCTTGCACATACCGACAAAGTTTATAGGTGCAGAACTCTTGCTGTCCAGCTTAAATTTGGATGTTATTAATTTCAAAATTATAATTTTTCTATTATAGAAACAGAATGATAATGTGGGAGATAAATGCTAAACACTACCATTTTAAACACGAAGAATTCTGTAGGTTTATTGATGGGTGTAAACTGTTCTCAGTATTAATTCGTTTTTTCCATCTCGTTATGGTATCGGACGCCGACGTTGTAGGCGTTAAGAAAAAGTTGATGTTGAAAGTGTCAATTTAACCTTCCCCACCTCTTAAACTCAACACGGCAGATTTCCCATGTTCTCCCTTTGTGGCCAATAAAAGGGAAATTGCTTATATCACTAATCAGTCTCGATTACAAATAAATTTATTGAATTGATCTACAAAGACTTCTATTAATATTCACTGCAAGTTATACTTAACATTTTAAAATTTCCAGCATGATTGTTTAATAGAATAAAGATTCGTAGCAATATCAAAATTATATTTTGAACCACAGTAATTTATTTTTACACCATGCCATAGACAGACAAATCTTACTTTGCCGGATTTCAATGAATCAGTCCAGTAAACGTTGTTGGTACCTCACAGAAACCTGGAACAGCGATGAGGAAAATGACCACAGTAGGGAAGAATTGAATAGATAGCTCCTTGCACCTTTCTTACATATCATTAGGGTTTGGGCTTACGGATTTTTTTTTTTTTTTGGTCAACCAGTTCAAAATATGAGGTGAAAACCATTGCTTTCCTTCTAGTTTACCATAAGTATGGGCCCACTCCTGAAATGAATAAACATAGTGCAAACTTATCCATTTTAATTAACATTTTACCAACGTTGTTGTGCAGACTGTCATTGATTCTCAAATATGATGACAAGTCTTCTTCTTCTTCAGGTGTCAGCTGCTATTGAATTTTACTCATCATTGGCATGGTCAAACCGAGCGGGGCGGTGTAACGGTTAGCGTTCTCACCTCGCATTCGGGAGGACGGCGGTTCGAATCCCCGTCCAGGCATCCAGATTTGGGTTTTCCATGGTTTCCCCAAATCACACCAGGCAAATGCCGGGATGCTTCCTTCAAAAGGCCATGGCCGAATTCCTTCCCATTCCTTGCCCCCATCCTTGCCCCCCATCCTTTCCCGTCTCTAAAGACCTCGATGTTAAAAAGAGACGTAAAGCAGTTAAAAAAAAAGACAAAATTACGCTTCAGAACTCTGTGGAATGGTGGGATTTTAGCACATTATTTATGTAGGTAATGGTGATAAACAGAGTTCAAATCTGAGTAGATACATTTTTGTGGAAAATAGCTTAGAATACACTCAGCAACCGTTATAATAAAGCAGCTGGAAGGGGAGTTACTGCAGGAAGGTGAGAAGAATTATAGGCATGTATAAGACATGCGCTGGCCATGAGGCCTGGGGTTAATATGGGAGGAAAATTTAGGAGCGCACGCGAAGGGAAGAGAGAACCACGACCGTATTTTAGCTCTAGACTGCACGCGTAAGGAAGTTGGAAAGTTTTCTTATATAAGTAGGAAAGTCAGGAAGTGAAATAAGTGATCTATGGACGTGATGAACAGATTATCTCAAGCACTAAAGTAATTTAAATTAAAAACTAGCATAAGTGATAAGTAGTCAGGAAAAAAATTACAGCCGAGGTGTAATAATGAAAAAGGTATACGAAAAAAGGGCGTTAGAAATCAAAGCTTCTACGAACAAGGCCGAAATGGTGGTAATGCTTATGGTAGAGAGTATTGTCAAAGGCAGAAATCCTTCATTAACAAGATTATATTAATAGCGACTCATGCTTTTGAGAGCTTGTCGGGGTATTTACGCAGAACAAGCCTGGCTGGCACTGGGTGAAATCCATTACGACACTGGCAGAGATTGCAGACTAGCGCTCTTGTTTGTACTGGGCAGAGGCGAATTACACTGACCGCTGACCAAGAGGCAAATCCCAGTCCCAATACTGCAACCCACTGGTGTTTACAGACACGAACAGATCTCTGTTGAAATTCAAAACACCTCTACAAACAACAACTTGATTGATATTCTCAGTTAATAACAGATATTACAAAGATCTTGGTTCTGAAAGTGGCTAATTGTTTTCATAGCAGGCAAGAAGATTTATTTGATTGCAAAAGGACCATTCTAATACTAAGGGACTCCAAATCATCCCTGCAAAAAAACTTATCTTTCAAAAATAACGATAGAAATGATTTTTTTTCTAATTAAGATCATTCACATCATTCAGACCTTCAGTAAAAAACACAAACCTAAGCAAAGAAATTATATTTATAAAAGCACATGTTGGCCTATCAGGAAACGATGAGGCAGACTGCCTGGCAAAGAGTGCTATGAGAAGCGTTTAGGATGAAACAAAGGTACCACGCTCAGGTATCTCAAACTTCCTTAAGAAAAACTGCAGGGAAATGTTGAAAAGAGAAAGTTCGGAAACATCACAACTTAGAGGTCACTAGTATACTTGCATCCACCTCCAGATACCAACCATGGTCTCTTTCCCTCGCATCTATACAGAATTAAAGCAATTGAATCTCCACTGTGTGATTGGGAAGAAGATGAAGAATGCAACATTAATCACATGTTCTTCGGCTGCAAGAAATACTGGAACATCACAAACTTCATGAAAACGCTTTCACAAGAGGGCATCCAGTCACCAATCGACTTTAAACATATACTGTCCATTATAATGTTGTTATATATCGCTTAATCCTATTACTCGTATTTGTCAGAAATAGTAACCTAAAAGTTTAGAAGAGTACAATTTTACCTGGTATGGCTGTATGACCAAAAGGTTAAATTCCATTAAATAAATTTAAAAAAACCTCGAGCCTTTCGGTAAATTATTAACATGCTCGTTCAAAAATACTTTGGGTTTGTTGGATTCTCTTCTTGTACAAAACGATGACGCTCATCTATAAGTAATCATTTTTATTTACGACTTACGGCTGTCTCCACATATGATGCCTTAATTTCAATGCGCATCTCCGGTTATTAACGTCAATGAACTATTTTTGGCTCAACAGCCAATGGAGACTGACGATAAATTAAGCATACGGATACAGACATTTCCCTATATATCTACGATGAAGCATCTTACTTGCTTTCTTTCTCTTTTATATATAAATAATTTAGTTATTCATTAGCACTGTCGATGTTATTATCATTAATCAGTTCAGTAATTAAATGATGTGGCCTGTTAGAGTCATGAGTTCAGATAGAACTTGAACAATCTGCTCCAGGTCGAACGATCTTGCGCGATCCTCTGTCAGTTAACTCCAATAACCCTGTGTATCTCCTGATCCCATCGCTCTGGGGGTCTCCCTCTTGGTCTCTGATGGTTTCTTGGGCTCCTCTCAAATACGGTTCCTGTCCACTTTTCCTCCGAGCAACGTCACCGGCCCACTGCCTCCTCAAAGAGGCTGTCTTCTCCAAGATGTCTGTGACCCTTATTACTGATGTCGTTTGTTCTTTTCTAGTTAAATCTAGCATTGATCTTCCTATAGCTCTTTCGTCCACTCTAAGTACATTTCAACACAACATTGACCTTTCCGTAGATCTTTGGGCCATTCTAAGTACATTCGATATATTAAGTTAATTTTTCTTAAGAAATTAAATTCTGTTTCTCATCTGTTGTCAGATATTCTGAAACATGGATGTTATGGGTTACATTCAATATGCTGAAACTTTCTTTTTACTTTACCTCAGATAACGCACGTTCAAGCCAGTGGTGAGCTGGTCTAAACTTTTGCTTTCCCACTGACGCGAGAGATACAGTATATCACAAATACTGAAACTCCTCGCCCCATCTGTCAGCATTGCTGCTTGACCTTTGGTATTTAGCTTTGATTTTCATGCTGCAAGAGGGTGCTTATTCGCTCAGGACGTAGACCCAACACAGAATTAGGAGCCAGTGAATATGTATAGGATCACCGCACCGTGGATTGCTGTCGTGCTTCCTTCGTAGCTGAGGTGAGCATAATCAAACATTCAGTACGAACGGCGCTTCCTGATCTATGCTATCGTGTATTCTAATTGTAGTTCTCTATACATAATACAACAAACGCAGTACTCTGCTCCTCTGACAATAAGTCGCATGCTTAAGCAGGACGATGATGTAAATTACTTCCTTCTGTTAGTCACCGTTGTGTGAACAATTTGTTTTTAGGAACGCTTCATTGTTTTTCAGTATTATTTTTTATGTATTTCACATCATATCTTAGTTTTTTCTTTAAGTTGTCTAAATAAATAGTTCATCAAATCTTTCTCATTTCCGACCAATAAACTATTGTTGTGGTTCAACAGACAATCATAAAGCTACAATTTTTACCAAAATTGCGCTTTTTCAATACTTCTCTTTAGTAACATTGGGGTAATGTAGTAATGCCTTTGTCTTTTAATTGCAGACGATTTTTTTTTGGGGGGGGGGGATTTGGTGTACCATATTTTATTATGGAAGGCTCGTTTGGGATGGATTTTGACCATTGGTGATACATAATTCTTAACAACCTATTAGGCTCTCTCGTAGTGTCGACCAGCTATCACAAGTTGTTAGTCTGTATTTGAGGCCAACTAATCATTATCGGCATTACAAGAAGAGACAGGAGAAGTGCCGTGTACATTCATTCGATAACCAAAGTCACAGACATCTTAGAAAGAGACACGACCCAAAAATGGTAATGGGCTGGTCATATTGCTCGAAAAAGAGACGACAGATGGACTACGGCAGTTCTGGATTGGATACCAAGGAACCTGAAAAGAGCAAGAGGAGGACCCCCGGATCGATGGGATAGAGACATACGACGAGTAACAGGCGTTAACTGGAAGAGAGTTGCTCAAGATCGATCAGCCTGGAAGGAACTAGATCTAAATTATGTAGCATTAACTTGTAAAATTTAGCTCATCTGGCTTAAAGAGGCTGCATAATTAAACAACAGTTGGTAAAGCTGTAAGAAAAAAGTAATAATAATCTGCTTTTGAAAAATTTCTTGCTTCCGTAAAAAGTCGTACATTTACTTCCTGTATATCTCAGTTATATTACTTCTTCTACTAAGTTCAATCCTATTTTTGTCTAATTTTATTATTATCACATGTATGCTTCTATGCTTGCCTTAATTACTTTTTACATGACCAGGATTATATGAAGTCAAATTATTTTCCCGTTATTTTGTTTTAACAAATTTCTGTTTTTTTCGTCTCTTGGTGTCTGGTTGGAAGCTATTCTTTGGGAATTAAGTCACTAATAAGAAAAAAATATTCCAATAATATAAATAAAAAGAAAGACACAAATATCATTGTAGTTCGAGCAATAATCGAATCCAAGACCTTTCGTATACTGTCACGACGCTTTCCGAACGTTTTGTGCCGTGCCATACTGTTGTTAAAACAATAAAAATTACACAAGATAAGCTAAAATTTTCCAGTAACCCTTGTCTATATTTTTAACAAACGTAGATGAATTGAGTACAACGTGCTGCAAACATTTCAGGAAGCCTTTTGAAAAAGGTATCTCCCTGATAGAGAAACGACTGTACATGTTTTATTCAGATATTAATGCTGTACGTGGAAGAGAACTGCTAACTCATTTTTGAGCCACAGTTTCGTTTGCATGCACAACACGTGCCGGCGGGTGCGCTCTGTGAAGCACTGCATACGCTGGCTGGCATGACACGCCGACGACGTAGTGAATTACAAGCAGACGAACAGTGCGGTCCAGGCACACATTACAATTACACACGTCCAGCTGAGATGAGATTTAATACTTTATCATAATTTATATTGCCCATGATAAATATTCCAATACCGATTTCCAAAACAGGGCAAGGCAAAACAGGGACTGGGAAATTCATCTTTACATTCCACTTACCTGTAACTCTGCTGTTTCTTTGAGAAATGACTGTCATGACTATCTGCTACAAATGGCTAAAAAAATGAAATCAGACAAATGTAAGGGCCAATAGAGTATTTGGTACACACTTAAGAACCATAAGTGTGTACTGGAAAATTATTTAAGTACATTATAACAAACTTTTCCAATTTATCTATAAATGTACACTAAAATGATGTGTAAAGGAACACTTTATTTAATATGAATATTTATTTTACACACAGTTTACCTGAAACAAACGCGACAGAGCTCGTCCCTCAGTTATTCAAAGTGTGTTGCCCGAGTAGCATGAAAGAAATATTTCAGGGCGTTATAAAGTTGATAATTCGGGATACAACGGCTTTATACAAGAAAAAAATCTCAGCAGGTTTATAACACTGTTGTCATCATAGTTGAGCTGCGTACGTGACTCTTAGTTAGCGTCAATGCACAACATTTTGTTTTCTTACGTTCACTGAGCAGGTTCGAGTGTTTAAAGACAGCCTCCAAGATGTCTGCGGAATAAGTGTTTCTTAAAATAATACAGTGTCTCTCCGTGAAAAAAAATGGTCAATTTGTGACTTTCTCTTCTGGCCTACCAGTCAGCAGTTTTTAAAACATTAAAGTTTTTCTTAGAGCTTGTTGTACGAGATATGAAAACATGGAAATATGACCGTTCCCTCGTACTGGTCTCACACAGTTGGGCTGTCATTCGCTCGCCACAAAATAAAGTGAGATGAATAGATTTTGTCCATGTCACACCCCGATAACTCAAAACCAGATCTAAAATAATAATACCATCAGTTTAATGGCCATGTTAATTACTAAAATTATAACCTGATTAAATCTGATTTTACTCAGAATCAAATAAAAGTCCAGTTAATTTAAGCGTATGATTTAATGATGATGTGTGATTTAATATTTATGCAGGGTCACTAAAAGCACCCTAGGATTCTAAAGATTTCGTGATCCTGACATGTGATGAGTACGCCTACAGTAAGTCTAATTTTATTATTCCGCAGCCACGATTAAAATAAACAGAGCCATTATAATATCGTCCTGTACGTCTAGCTGACCATCCCCATATCACAACCTCGTAACTCCACCAAATTTACATCGATTGTGACAAAAGTTTTCAGGTATAAGTATTTTATTAGCTTCTAAAAAGATTCGTAGACAGATAGTAAAAAAATAAGGAACATTTCACCCCAACAACACAAAGGAGAAATTTCCCGTGTACTTCGTCGCATTATTCAAAAAGGCTTCGTGTGGCTTGATATGGGACATTCTTAATTAGTTGTGTGTTTCGTACATATGAGCTCCTAAAGTCATTGAAGGTATGTTTATTCACTACAGTTTTTCAATCATAGGACTGAAAAAAATTATGATGGCTCTGAATAAAGAATTTGAATAAGATACGTTCACAATATTTTGTATTCAGATTTCACCACCAATAAATTTAAATCTGCGGTACGTGAAACAAAGCTTGTGTCCAAGACAAAAGGCTTATTTACTAAAATCAGCCGCCAAGTTGCCTAGTAATTAATACGGGAACCATGGCAATTTAGTGCAGCAGTGGCATGATATAATACTCGGCAACTTGAAATTCTTATAACTGATATTAAGGCCACCTTAACTTTTTTAAGTAAATTGTAACAAATGAGTGCTAATTAAACACTTATTAAATTTTGTAACTAAAGAGAGCTGTAACTGATATCATTTGTGGATCCTTACGGTGTTTATACCAGACACTATTAAATTTAACTTCGAGTATTATTATTATTCTCTCTCCAATCACCTGTCGTAAACTAGTGAACTGCAAAAATCATCGAATTGTTCTGCTTAAAAATCTGCAGATAGTGCCACAGTGGCTATCCAGCTTACTAACGATGTTCTTTAATGCTTCAAATGTGAATTCCAATGTAAAATAACTGTGAACTGAATCAACAATAACATCCTGAGGTTAACATCCACGCAATTGAATGTTCAGATTGGAGATTCAAAGTTTTCACTCGGGGGACTGAGTGACCCCTGGAAATAATTCTGAGTAGAAGATTCCTTTTCTACTGGATAACAACCAAATTCAACGATTTGGCGGTAAAATACTATTTGTCATGAGCAACAGTCCTGAGATGAAGGTAGAAATCTATTGTTCACACACACAAAAAAAGCGTATGGCATGGACGGGTATAGACAGTTTCGATTTTCTGGGTGTTCTGTCTATGTCTAACGAGGAAACCAAAATTAAAAGAAAATTCACAGCGTACTTTACTCTTAATGCCATGTGATGTTTTTCACAATTGTAACGCTCAAATGTGATATTTTAACAAGTGTTAATCTGATTCATGAATTTCCATTTCACGTAATTCAACCGGTTCACAAAAATTGAAACTTTTTTTTTTTTTTGGTAAAGTACCATTTGTCAGGATTTTAATCCAGAACCCGCCTGTAACTGACAGAAACCAAATAAACGCTGAAAACAAACAGATAACGATATGTACCACGAGTTACATTTTTTTAACCTTCTGAACTGTAATTTTATTTATGGATGAATTTTGATTTTAACAACGATAACACCGCTTGGACGTCTTTTGTTTTTCTAAGAGGGTTATTCCAATTACATCTAATTTTCTGTCACTCCTCAACGCTCTCAGGATGAATACCTTTAATAAATTAAAGAATAATAATGCAAGGGATCTTAAGCGACGTTTCAGTAGAGGTAACGTAGTGGAAGGAATGGTAAATGTCAACAAGGGGTTAACTACCCCTGTGTTAAGCAATTTACTAACATTATACATTCGTAATATAGCAATAGAATAACATTCATTAAAGATATTTACGAATTTTGGGAACGCATTGGAGCTTAATTCTGTTTATCTTCAGTGCAATGTCCGTTTGTTTACCAGCATGTCTCTACTCACCCTGTGAGATAGAAAGCAGCCTTGTCCAAGTCCTCATTCCCTCACGGACTGTACCTCGCTCCCTAGAGGCTACTGCCTGGCTCTGTATGTCGTCTCGCCTGGTGCTCCTGGGAGCTCTGCTCGCCCGCTGTACAACGCCCGCGAGACGAAATACGTCTCGTATTGGAAACTCCGCTAGGCGACAGATAGTTCTGTTCCCTTTTTGTTAGCCCACTGCAGCTCTGGTGTTCAGATCAGATTTGCAAACTTTAACTATTGCAAATCGCTGTTTTTATTCTGTATTGTACATTTTGCAAGGAGATTTGTTTACGTACTAACTTGTTTGAAAATAAAGTGTCCGAGGTACGCGGTGTAAAAAATGTTGGCTATTATTAGGAAGTATGTGTGGTCAAAGGCTTACCCGACGTGTCATATGTCTATTACTTACTTCGCATGCTTTCTGTTTTGACATCTCAATGAAACACTAAATTTCGCCGAGATTACATGGCATTATATAGTATGTAGACCACGGAAGATGTTACGACTGCATAGGAACTACGAATAGAAATTATGATACTGATGTGGTTTCCTGTTGGATTCCTCAGTATTTATAATGTTATTATTGTTTGGTTGTAACTTTAGATAGTAGTGCTGTATGTATTTTAAGTTTCATAGAATGTTTCTGTTATGTGTATCGTGATGAAACAAGGCAGACTTGAAACCAGTTGGATGAAATATTTGACCTTAGGACTTGGATAGACCATACAGTCAGCTTAGTATAGTTAAAAAAATATTACAGATATATTGATGCATTAAATATGTATGTCAGCGTCCTTAATAAAGTCCCTAATGACACAACAGATTTCATTGTTATATGTAGTGAGCAGAACTATAAAACTGGTTGGAACTGGCTGCTGTGCTCATACAAGAGGCTTGATGAAAATTTCTTGTTGTAGGTGGGAATTAGAGCAGTTGAAGAACAAATTATTGCCTGTCCAATACATGTGCAGAAGGGTGTGTTTACCGCCTGGATGCGATAAAGCCGACTACGCGCCGTGGTTTAATCTGATAGGGATGATAGATGTGATGTATCGTCGTTGAGAATTCCATCTTGAATACCAAGTTCGTCGTGGAGAATAAACCACTAGTAGTGCATACTGTCGCCCTCTGTGTCGTTTCGATTCGTTACAGCTCCTAGCAACATTTTTGTAGACTCTGATTTTACAGGCTTTAGGAGAGTTCTGCGAGTTACCCAGACCTAAAGAACACCACCTCACGTGCACTACAGGCTATGCAACAAATAGCGAAGGTTGTTTGCTCCAAGGGCTCAAATCAGCTAACTTTGCATCATCACCCAGTTACAATTACTACAACTTAACAACTACCACCAAGAGAACGTTCTGTGTTTTATATGGCACTGGAATTTAGAACCGTGAAAAACAATATATACCTATTGCTCTTCAAATACAAATTTACAGCTTTATACAGTTTAGCCTATTCCACAAATCATTCAGTGTCCCAGATGTGCATTCATCTTACAACAAAAATGACTTCTTAAAAAAGAAATAGTATTCTACTTTGTTGTTTGAAACATCCACTTCGATTATACTGCTATTATACGCTACTAGCTACATTTGCGACTTCGTCCACGCGGAATTCAGTATGTGTGCTATTAAAGAAATATTGGCCGAATAGGTTAAGGCAGAGGAGCAGCCTGGCCTGTATTTTCAGATTTCTAGGATTTTCTCTTTCTGAATTTATATTGTAAGCAGTGCTTTAATCACCCTTGAAATTACCACTAATTGGAAAAACTTTTATGTTTAACGATGACCCACAGGTAACCTTCAACATTGTTCACCTGGCTTCTCTGCAAGCAATATTTGAAGTGATTCTGCCTGGTGTATGTTCTTTATGAACCATTATGATATAAAAACCCGCAGAGATTAGCAAAATTTAAGACATCATTTGTGGTATACATTTCGGCTGCCGGAAAGCTCCGCATCTTTATACGAGTATATAACATCCATTGGACATGAGTAATCCGCATTATCCATGATAAACCACTGAAACTATTGCTACTATAGCTTTCTCGTAGTCTAAATGCTTACCAGAATCCAGAGCCACCTATCTGAATGATTTTTTTTTTTTAATGGCATTTGGCTTCCATAGGCCATACTGCCAGCTCAAGTATGAGTTTAGTTCATCCATTGTATTCAGTTTCTCCACGTGTGTATATAAATCTTTCAAATAATTCCAGAGACACCACAGGACGGACACGACAAGCACACTAACACACAACACTTAAACACCCATGCCCTCGGTCGGACTCGAACCGGCGACCTTCGGCACGTGGGGCCAGTACTCTAGCCCCTACGCTACCAAGGCCGGCTATCTGAATGATTTACAGAAAAAAAACTATTGTCCGACCGAAACAGGATTTTCAGCCGAAAGCGAAACCGAAACTTATTTAGACATATTAAAATTTGTGTTGTATACTGAAATTAAGTGTAGTTTTTTTACGCATATACAGACAATTAACTCGTGTTAAATGAAATAAAAAACAATAATGGAAGTAACTAAAAAAAACCAATTCTTTATTTATGTTATATTAACAATTTAACATGAACAAAAATAATAAACATGTTAAAGACTTTGTCAAAAATCAACAATTAGATTATAGAACAGATTCATTATTATTCGACTATTTTAAGTGTGTTCACAATATTCACATGATTAATTTATTATTTTAAATAAAAAATAATCACCAAGTTCTACATACAATATCTCAATAAATCAATTATTTATTGAGATTTTGTATATAGCACCTGGTGATTACTGAACTATCAATCTCAACAAAGAAAGAAAATTACCAATGATCCGTCTCAACAAAGATTACAGTAATTAATTTTTTCAACAATCAAGTATTTAATTTAAAAATTTAATACAATAAAATTATTATTATGAGTATACTAATTAATTTTATTATTCGTAATTAAAAAGTCATATATTGTAAGCTAAGAAAAGCATTTTTTCTACATTTTTAAGAAGCAGATTACTGCGACAATCCGCGTCACTGAACAGATGCTCGCTAGGAACACTGGTAGACGGAACAGAAAGATACCATAAGATAGCTTTTCTTAGGGTTAGATATGCACTTTTGTTCCAATAACAACATACATCAGCATAGAGTTACAGTAATGGCTCCGACAGATAAGACTGAATTCTTTTTTCACATCCATGTTTCTCCTTCTGATTAGGAGTATTATCGTGTGTATCTTAAAGACTCTCCTTTCTCGCTCGTATGTAGGGTGGCAAGATCGGTTCTGTAGAAACTGAGGGAACATGTTCTCCGCCACTCCGTCAAAAAAGATATTATTTCTGTCATTACAACATCCACTTCATCGAAATTGAGATATTTCAATTTAAATCTCGGGTCAGCATTTTCGCAACCATTAATGAAGGGTGCCCGCTATAAAAGAGATTTTGATGTTCAAAAACTCGCACAGTGAGTTTTTCATATTTGTCATCATCTCATCTTCGTTTTTGGGTCGAACTTGTAGTTTGCGGGTTAATAATGATATCAAAGGTATAATATTGCTATGCATGCGTGATCAAATGATAAATCAAGTGTGGCCTCATAAAAGAATTTCAAAACGGTTGTGAGGTTCTTTTTAACATTACATTCATTAGAGAATATAGTATCAATCTTAACGTTGTACAAGTTGACTGTGCTGTATCCCCACATCGGCATTTTGCACCAAAACATAGTCTTACAGTCCGCATTGTTTTTGACATTTTGTTAATTTTCTGATTGTTTGCTCGCTACTGTTGTGTCCTACGATTTTTCTGCATACGTTTAATAAGTCTCTTGCTTCTTCGTTTGAAAACAGTGCCTATTTTATCAACAACTGCAACATGTGTGCCACACACCCTATAGATTCATAGTGACCACGCTTGGCGCAAACCATGTTTGCTGCACTGTCACGTAGAACCAAAAAAATCTTACTGTTTAAACTTAATTTATTCACCATTTCTAATCAGAATCAACTGGCACATTGTTTCCCAGATCACTGAAGGGGAATTTAATTATTGTGGAAGTGGTAATTCAGGATAGTCACGTAGATGACAATATGAGGGGTAAAACAGTCATCCTAAATAGTCATCGGGTAAAATAAAAATATTATGTTATCTCCAGCTCCCTATTATGGCAATTGTTAGATGATACCTATTGAATATACATTGAAGTCATGGGATACATCCTTATATCTGGTGGGATTCCATTTTGCCGACGACGTGTAGAAATCTGAGACGGCGCTGACTCAAATACCCCTGAAGAAATATTCAGCTATTCTTCCTCTACAGCCGTCCGCAGCTGCGAAAGTGTTTGACGGTGCAGAATGTTGTGCATGAACTAACTGACCTTTCGATCACCTCCAGATATGTTTAAATGCATTCATGTCTAGGTGGCCAAATCATTTGTTGGAATTGTCCAGAATGTTCCTCAGACCAATTTTGAACAATTGTGGCCTGGTGACATGGCGCACAGTTGTTTGGGAACATGAAGGCCGAGATAGGACATTTAGGGGAAGATGGTGACGCTCAGCTAAGAATATGTAAAGTCCACTCAACACAAAGCAATGGAAACAAAATGTATTCTAGTTAATTGAATAAAATTTGGATTAATTACACCGTAAAAAAAGGAAATCGTCAACACTGTAATAACATTAACAGTTAAATTAAAGGTGAATCTTTTCAAATACGAATGAGAAGCGAACAGAGAATAAAATTAACCGGAAATTTTTACATAAGGCTTACGTCTTGATGTGAAACATTGAATGATATATTTTTACTAAACAATTATTAATTGATTAAGAATAAAATAGAAGTCTATTTCGAGAGCTATTTTTTATTATAAAACATTATATTGTGTAATCTAGGCAGGTTATTAGATAAAACGTCCAACTGCATATGAGATAGTTTGCCTATGGTCCTTGATGCATAAGAGTTTTTTATCTATTCTATGTGGTTTTCCAGGCCCACTAAGTCTGCTATTCAATGTGCACCGAGTAGGAAACTTCTGCAGTGCGAAAACGAGATCCAAGAGTGTCCTCATCAGGTCAGCTGTCTACTGGTGATGAACATCACAAATTATAGAACAGAGCTCTACCCCTATTAATCTGACCGAAAATTCTTCTTGGTTCTGGAAGAAGACTGTCTTGCTAATCTTTCAAAATTATCAGATTGATTCACTTTATAAAAAATTAGGAAAGTAAAGAACAATGATTTGGTTCTTAATATTGTTTAATTATAGTAGTAGTCTCTAGAGGCAATGGTGCATACTACGGGCAGATTTCACAAAAAGGATCTCGACAGTTTTGACTATCAGCTTTGTTCATGTGTATTAGTAACACACCAGTTAGAAGAAGTATGTGAAATGAAAGCATAGAGTACCGCGAAAAGAAGTCGAGTTAGGAGTAAAAAGAAATCTGTTGTTGCTTGATTTACTTGACGGTGTGCACAGCAGCTGCTGCGGGAAACAAGAATCTTGTAGTTGTAAGCGGCATCAGATATCTCCAACTCTTTCATACGCTCAGAGGGGAATGTGGTTTCCTTCAAACAAATTAGGGGTGACAGAAAGTATGTTCCACAGTTTACACCCTCGGTCATTAGGACTAAGCCTGCTCCTGGTATTTAATTAGTCGGAATTTCACCCACGCGACGCCACGGTGCACTAGCGGAGGTACAGTACAGTGGGCCTGGGTTCAACCCTCCTACCTGGCTCATCGGCCGTGCTTATTAAGTCGTCCATTCACAGTACAGGCTGTAGGACTACCGCTGAATGCTAGCTCATCCACTAATGCTCGTACGAATGGTCAAACTAGATATGCCAATCAATATATCTGCGTCGTACTTTTCAGTGGCCCATTAATCTCAAAAACACGATACGCTCTTGCACAGATCGACGTGTCACAGTAACTCTGAGTTATCTGACAATTACAAGACTAATAGAAACAATACTGAAATGGTTTTAAATATTAACAGACGTTATTTGAAAACTATTACAACTAGTCTGAATGTAAACAACAAATTATATTACTAGAAAATTAGCGGCCTGGCGACTCAGTGGTTAAGGTACCTGACTCGAGATTTAAAAGACCCTGGTTCGAATTCCTGTTTCGGTGGGGATTTTCATGGGCCCTTAACCCGATATGCACCTCTAGCATAGCTTATTATGCAATCCGAAGTACACCAGAACGTTTCCGTGGTTTGGATTCCACGTTAAACTGTAGATCCCCTCTAGGGTTAGCAACCGTAGGTAATACTGATATGTTCACATCCACAGGAAAAGAATATATATATATTATTCGTATTACGACTAGTTACATTTTTTTAAACACTTTATAGGAACAAAAAAAATTATAAACCTCTAATGCACATAATCTGGCTTGTATCACGCACAGAACGACGATTTTCTCATACCATACTCTGGCCAGTCAATGCTCATCTGGGAATCCTACATGTCCTCTGTGCAGTCCCACACTCCATTCTTGTTCTAATAAGAGTCCCACAGAGGATCAACATAGGTCCTATAAGTTGACCTGTTAATGCACCGCTTTACAGTGTTAAGGTGGTTATTTCGGTGATCGTATAGGCGAACGCTGCAATGGTGCCCAATTTAATCCTCAGAAACTATATTCCCTATATTCCATACAAATTAACGTGTAACATACAGAACACAGATGGAACGATTTACGGACGCATGCCGTAGTTACGTTACCCAGTTACGTTAGATTAGGGTGATTGAAAAATAACTGAGTGTCTGGAATTTCGGTATTTCGCCTCTTACAGTGCCACACATTGATTTTTTTTTCTCTTCATTTTTTAAATAATCTTATGCCATACTTACATATCATCTTGATTTAACGTTTCTAATACTATCGTAATTTTATGCAAAACATTCTCGTTTGTTCTCAAACTTGTTGCATGACTTACAAAACCAGTTGGTGTCGATAATAACAATAATTACATTAGACGTTCCACATTCTCTACGTCTCTCTTAAATCTGAATCATTATTGGCTTAATACGGTCATCTAAAATCAGCTACCTCTGCTACATTCAAATACACTGCGGAGAAATTTTGGATTCAACAAACAAATTATGCACATAATTTGGTAATTAAGAATTACGTAAAACCACCACTTTTATCTCTAGTCAAGTGTTCTTCTCATTGTTCTTAGTTTCAGTTCAAAGCCAGTTCCTTCTTCATTTCAATCATCGTTTTCGGAGACTTCCAACTTCTCTGGTCACTGCAGGTTTGTAGTTCAACATCAGTCTTTAAAGTCTATGCTCACTTCTTCTTCCCACGTGTTCTCTCTTTCTTATGAGATTAGATAAATAAAAAATGTTTATTTCTCTCCTGACATGATTGGTAATTATTTAACATCGTTGTGAACAAATTTCAGTAATAAAAAATTTCATCTCCGCAGCCTGTGTTCTTTGATAATCAGATAAGGTCGGCCGCTAAGTGTCTCTGTGATGCCAATAGAGCTACAGTCACTGCTTTATGAAACTTTTTTTACTTTTGTATCCTTTTGTTATACAGAGTTCTGTGAATAAAATCCACAAACAATCGGCAGTTTTGGAGTTTATATTGTACATCATTGTCACAATCGTAAGTCTCGAGTAATTAAAATTCCAAACCTGCTCTATTATTTGTTTCTTTATTACTTTTTTGATCGCTCTGATTGTTTTCCACAAATGTTTTTAACTTTAATCTGCTTTAGTGAGATTCTAAGATTACATCCCTCACTCACTTTTTTAATGTTTTAAGGATAATTAAATCTAGCTGAAGGTCTTTCTCCTGTATATTAACTTAATATCAGAATAGACAGTTCTTTTCCATCGGCGAACATGTCATCTATAGTTATATTAAACAAAATAGTTTATAATATATTTCCTTATCTGATTCGTCTAGCTACTTTTATTACCAGTGTTCTGGTTTTGTCAGTATTTATTACTATTTTTGTAACTTGTTAGAATCTTTGTAACACTAATACTAGTATTTAACATTCATCAGATATTTCTGCCAACCTTCAGCGCTGATTAATCAGACAAAAAATACCAGGACGCATAGCGGTGCTACGCGTGGACAGCCAAAGCATTCAGTATGTAATGTGAGGGAGTTTTAAACAAAATAACAGTGATTACACCTTTTTTCATGCAAGCTCCATCAAAGATTACCTCCAAAACTTTTTCTATTACAACATGTATTAGCATTACTCTCTTCAGCCAGATTGCGTGGAATATTTTGCCATGTGGAATAGCAAAGAGCACACGCTTTTTTACTAGCGTTGGTGATATTGAAATATGTACCCGTGTAAATTATAATTTATGTGGGCCCAGAAAATATAACTTCCAATTTTTTACTTTGTTTTAGTGTATTCCGGCCGGAATAAATATTTAACACAATTAATTTTTTCGCATATAACGAGAAAAGTACAGCAAAACTTGAGAAAATTATCAGTTCTAAATTAACAAGAAGAAAGTAAAACGATAGCCCTTAATTTTCATGAAGAATTTTATAAATAAAAAATAATTGGACTTGAAATGGAATTATTAATGAAACAACATGAAGATAATAAGATATACCTCAATATTCCTTATTATATCATGAAAATGTTGAAGCAAATGATTTTACTAATTGAAATGCAATATAACTTTAAGAAATAACGATCATTGAATGTTTAACGAATAGCATAACAATAATCTTAATCGAATAAGGTCTCTTTCTGACTTCATAAAAGTCCACTGTATTTTGTTGACACCGGATGGTATTTAACAGGGCTGTATTTGAGTTAACATCTCGCACATTCATCAATAAACGTTGCCGAAGGCAGAATGAAATATTAGGAGCGATTTGTAACTTTGGCCTCAGCCAAGGTAAACATTTGAATCTTTCAAATTATTATTCATTACATTTTTTTCAAGATTTAAGAACGGAACCAATAAATAATCATGCGTGACTCTTTGCTAATACTTAAAATATGGTAATTATACTTTTTTAATTTTTCTCAGAGCAAATATCTCTCTTATACTACAGCAATAACATTTAATATTTCCAGACAAAAGAAAAAAATAACAATCAATTAGAAAGAAAGAGAATGGGCAACAGAACTAAAACTAAATAATATTATTTGTTAATTTCACAATTAATAGTTTTGAATAACGACGGATGACAAAAAAAGTTGACGGGAGTGAAATGTCAACTGGTAGGCAAGGAAATGCGGGGCAATGTAACTGTTCGAACCCGACAAAGTCGCGCAAGCAGACACAAGTTTTCGCGCAATTTTACTGATTGTGGATCCACCCTAATTTGTGCGGGACACGCCAGGCCGTCAAATCATGCGGGACCCCGCAATACCACCACTAATATTTAAATATCTGCGAGTGCTTATCACAGAAACTAATGAACACATATCAACAAAATCTCGCATGGTGGTAACTTATGACATCACCTGACGCAAAGGATACTTTTTATCTAGATCAGTGACATAGTTCTTGATGGTACACAGTGGAATGCCGTACAACTTGGAATATTTGGCTGGTCCCCTAATTTAATTGGTCTATAATATAATTTATCCATTTCATATTATATGGAGCAAACCTTCTCGCAATAGAAATATTTATCACCTTTAGCTCTACACATGCCGCAACGGTGTATTTTATTTACAGTAACTATTACAGTGGTCGCCGGTTCGAGTCCTGCCGAGGGCATGGCTGTTTAAGTGTTGTTTGTGTTGATGTCGTGTCCGTTCTGTGGTGTCCATATTTAGAAGTTACAATATACTGGAGAAACTGATTCACTTGGAGATAAATGATAATCATATTGAGCTGGCTGTTTTGCCTTACTTGCCGAATGCCAATTAGAAAAACTATTACAGATAGAATTTGTTGTTCAATTAAGCATTTTATAAAAAGTTTATGCAGATACAAAAAAGATTTGTTCTTGTGCCAGGCACCACCGCATCTAATACTGCTCGCAGAGAAGCTTTGTAAAAAATTACGAAGTTTGCAAGTTGGTCATCCACAAACGTAAAATCTTCCGGACCAGTGGCAGTTTGAGGGGGGAAGGGAGGGGGTAGAAACAAATGATGCGCACAGTGTTTAAAACATATGCATGCAACATAATTTTAGAAGGACAGAATAAGATCTAGGGCAGAGCAAACAACAGGACTGCTCCTCTGCTTTACCCTACTCAGCAAACATTTCTTTGATAGTTTCCACGTGGACGAAGTCGCGGGCACGACTAGCAATAAACAAAACTCGTTAAAACTCCCCAATATATGTATGTTTTTTGTTTTTTTTAATTATGTTTCCTCCCATTTTTTTGTCTTATTTTGGTACTTGTTGTTGTGCCAGCGGCGGGGCCCCTGCTCGGCTGCACTCGGTTCGGCTCGACTCGTGCCACGCGGGGTTGCGGCCGAGCAGGCTCATTCTGCATCCCGCAGACAATGGCGGCCGAACAAAGCTCTTTGTCCAGAGGGACGTCTGGCCTGCACGCTAGTCGGCGCGGGTGAGCCCTCAAGAGACCAGATACACAATCTCATACTGACACAAAATACTCATATCAACTAAAAATGATTGGTATCGACTGCAGTGATTTACTTAGTGAAACAGTCATAGCAAAGCAGGAAACTTATATTATTTCGTGAGGATCGTGGGGGTAGAGTTCTCTCAAACCATAAAAAACAGTAAAACATCTTGCCATCAATTTACAGATAATGATTACACAACGTTGTTGACGAAATACTTCAGTAATCAGAGAGTGTTCGGATACAGCTGACGATGGTTTCACAGCACAAGTTTCTCATTAATACCGTAATGGTCAATGGCAAAATCTGCAATATTTTGCCAAATGGCCAGAACATTGACGACATGTGAATTCGCCTTGAAGTCTAAATTTCAATCTTGTATGTATGTAACGTAAAGGCAGAAGAATACCACACTTTGTGACACGTTTACTGAAATTTGGCAGAGTTCCCCAAGTCCTTTTATCATTCACTTTGAAAGTTTGAAATGATGAGGGTTACATAAATACATTAATTAAAAATTGTTTTAAATAAGTTTACTGAAGAAATAAGTTGGAACTTTCAAGCATACAAAGTAACAGTGACACTCAATAACTTGTATTACCATGTGACAACACTGTCGCTTAGCCGCATCCCCTCTTCCTCCCTCCTCGCTGCTGGGTTGATGACAGCGACCAAGGGATGCAGCAATGCCGGACACCTGGTCAGAAGAGACAACCAGTAAACAAGGAAGTGAGGAACGAGTGAGTTCTGATTAACACTTAACTTTCAATAGTGCCGGCCTCGGTAGCGTAGGGGCTGGAGTGCTAGCTCCACGTGCCGAAGGCCGCCGGTTCGAATCCGGCCGCGGGCATGGATGTTTAAGTGTTGTGTGTCTATGTGGTTGTCCTGTCCGTCCTGTGGCGTCCATACATTGGAATAATACACACTGAGAGCTGCAATAATTACATAGAGCTGGCTGTATGGCCACCGTTGCCAAATGCCATTAAAAAAAAAAAAAAAAAAAAAAAAAAAAAAAAACTTTCAATCGTGCCGGCCTCCGTAGCGTAGGGGCTAGAGTGCTAGCTCCGAGTGCCGAAGGCCGCTGGTTCGAATCCGGCCGCGGGCATGGATGTTTAAGTGTGGTGTGTCTGTGTGAAGGTCCTGTCCGTCCTCTACAAAAATTACATTGAACTGGCTGTACGGCCGTCGTTGCCAAATTCCATTTAAAAAAAAAAAAAAAAAAAAAAAAAAAAAAAAAAAACCCTTTCAATCGTACTCAGTGGCGGGGAGCCTGCCAGGAGAAGCGTTGGCGAGTACAGGAGGCTGTCTAATGTCTAAGCCAGCAGTTAGCAATTTGTGTTATTGGTTGATACTACCATAATTGAAAGAACCTCCAATTAGCCTACAAACTTTTAAACAGTAGTCAGTGATTCAAGTGACGAATTAATTAATCAGGATATCCGTAGCGTTATTTCTCTAAAATATATAAGATCAACTGTTTACTGATAAACGATAAAACTTGAAAGTTTTCATATATTACTCAACGCGAAAGAACTGATAATCGTCACGAGTAAATAATACACTGTGGAATCCAAACAGTCGTTTGATCCGACTCACCATAGCAGTATTGGCAAATTTCCATGACGAGGCTTTTGTGAACGGGAAACTAAGTGATGTAATCAGCTACGTCAAGTTATTTAACGAAAAATTTAACCCTTCGGCAACTTATGGCGAAGACCAAGTGCATTAAATCTGGAGTAGGCTTCCATAGCGAAGTCTACACGACAATTTAAACTATAGTTCCCAGTGCTGTGGCCAATTTGAATATTTTATTTTTCAGTCTCTCTGCTGTCGAGCTAGTAATGAGAAAAAACTACTGGTCTACTAAGTTGTCACATGTGTTCCGCTATCTAGTAAAATCAAAAAATATACAGCCCGTCAAAAATGACACTTCAATTTTGAACAAAGGGCAGTCGTAGACCCGTCTCCTAGTAGTCTCCTGTGACCACACTATTTATATGAGAGTACAATTACTCCGTGTCCATGCATCTGAAACTTTATTACAGCAGGGTCGTTCGAGGAAGGTGCTTCCCTTCATTTTCACTGTCAGCTAGCGCTACTAAAATATACTTTAAATCACCCTGCGGTTCTTTGGATTTCAGCTAGGATAACACTGAAAATTACACTTGTTGGTCATTAAAAACTCATTTCTTTATTAAATAACTAGCTGGTACCCACGACTTCATTCGTGGTTGTAAAGAATTCATATTGACAGCTATAGACATCTAACCACCATAGTGCACGATGGGAGACTCGATACTATTACCATACACAAATACCAGTCTTCTGCGCTATGTAGTTCCGGCAGCAAAGTAAAATTTACGGATACACACTCCCACAGTTACCGAATTTCGGCCAACGTTGTGATCGATGGGAGACTCTGTGTGACTACCACACACAAACGCCAGTGATCTGCGATTGATAGTTTTCACTTAAAAGTGATACACCGCGACACATGCGTCTTTGGCAGAAATATGAAATTGCCGCAGGTCGACCATTTTCATCCCCCATATCTTCCACACCCCCATAGTTACAGACATCTAACAACCATAGTGCACGACAACAGACACGATTCTACTACCAAACACAAACACCAATGCTCTATGCTATGAAGTCGTGGCAGAAAAGTGAAATCTGCGGAGACACATGCCTTTCGTCGAACTACGAAAATATCCTTGGTCGGCCACTTACAACCACCATATCTCCCACATAACCACAGTTTCTGAAATTCGGCCGCTGTTGTGATCTAAAGGTGACTCTGTGTTACTACCACACACAAACGCCAGAGATCTCAGATCGATAGTTTTCGCTGAAAAGTGATACACCATGATGATACAGAAATATGAAATTGCCACAAGACGACCACTTTCAACCCCCATTTCTCCCACACCCTCATAGCTACCGACATATAACAACCATAGTGCACTACATGAGATACGATTCTACTACCAAACACAAACACCAATGCTCTATGCCATGTAGTTGTGGCAGAAAAGTGATATATGCGGAGACAGTCGAAATACGAAAATATCCTTGGTCGGCCACTTACAACCACCATATCTACCACAGTACCACAGTTTCTGAAATTCGGCCGCTGTTGTGATCGAAAGGTGACTCTGTGCTACTACTACACACAAACGCCAGTTATCTGTCATCTATAGTTTTCGATGAAAAGTGATACACCATGACACTTTTGTCTTTGGCAGAAGTATGAAATTCCCACAGGTCGACCACTTTCAACCCCCATTTCTCCCACACCCCCATAGCTACCGACATCTAACAACCATAGTGCACGACAGGAAAGACGATTCTACTACCACACACAAACACCAAAGGTCTATGTTATGTAGTTGTGGCAGGAAAGAGAAGTATATGGAGTATTGGTCGAAATATGAAAACGCCCTGCACTGACCAACTTTAATCATTATATCTCCCACATCCCCACAGTTATCGGCATTCGGCCAACGTTGTGCACGACAGGAAACTCCATGCTAGTTCCACTCACAAACATCAGTGATCTGTGCTAGGTAGTGGTGGCTGAAAAGTGAAATATATGAAAAAACACGTCTATTTATATATATATATATATATAAGATTAGTCAATTATGACATATGCAAGAAATACGTCGAAATTGCCTACAACAATCTGGCAGTACAAGATTAAATACTCGTATATCGGAAGATTTACTTACTTGCAAGCATAAACTAAAATATTGTTAAGTCAGAAGAAACAATTTCTATAATTGCATGATAGGCACGACTTAAATAAAGGAAAAATCAGGCGACTCCAGCAGCATGGTAAAGAAATACATTAGGGCCTATACAGTTATTAACTGGCAGAGAAATTCTCAACAATAATATATATATAATTCAACCTGCGACATCTTTCGACTACATCATAACTTGACATCTCCTCATCTAAGTAACACCGGGACAATATTTAATTATGTAAAGGTAATAGTGAATGTGATACCGAGTCGTTACACCAGAGAGACAAGAAAGAATGTAATTGAATACAGAAACTACCAACATAAAGTAGCTAATACTATAAGTCTCCAGATCCGCATGCTTCACAAATTATAATTTAGTAATAAAGCTTAAAAGATATCACACAGTTTTAAGTGTCGATTTTTTCTTTATAGAAAGTCGAGTTTCCTCAAATCTTAGCTGTAAGTTACAAGACCCGTGCACTGCGAGAGTAAGAACATGTCGAAATTATTAAATTTCACTACCGTGTTGCAGAAAACGTATGACCAAATTCCTGGAAAACGCGAGATACGATACATACGACCTGTAAAAATTGTTGGCTAACGAGGGATGTAAAAAAAAGTCTAGTCCGAAGATACAATAATATAAAAGCAGTATTTCTTGATGAGACTAAACTTTTTAGTTTTAAAATAAAATTTAAATATGCGGTTAGTAAGTTATTGATAACTTTGTATTAGATTCTAGCAACCATATTATAAAGATCTGTAAACTGTAAAGGACAAATAGATTTGCTATCATTTTCATTATGTCGTTAAAAGGCGAGACAAGCGCTGCAGCATTATTAGCTCATTCAGTACACCGAAATATCTTATCAATTTGGGGTATATTTCTAACTGATACGAATTAGAAACATAGAAACCGACGATAGGTCAACAGGTACAATATTATATATTTCAAGAATTCTCATGCTGGTCCTGGCAGTGTAAGTGCTAGAACGCTGGCCTCGCACTGAAAGGGCCGCCGGTTCGAGTCCGGCCTCGGTCATGGGTGGTTTTAATTAAGTGTTGTGTTAGTATTGTGCTTAACTCACTGTAGTTTCCACAATATCATACTTAAAGCCTGATACAACAGTTGGTATAAAAACTAAAATAAAAAAAAATTGGAGCTGGCTAAATGGTTGCAAAAACCGAAGGCATACTTTTTGAATAAAAAAGAATTGTAATTAAATGGAATGAAAGAAGAGTACGAAACTCCACCAGTAAGAATTCACCGAATGTGTAATTACAGCTTTTGAGAGGTAAATTGCTTCTCATGATTTTTGTCGCGCTGACTCGTAGAGCGTGCCGAGCGGGCAGTGGCACACTCAGGCGCGGGATGAGAGCAGCCGCTGGCTGGTACGCGCGTCGTGTTGGCCTGACCCTCTCCTCACCTCCTCACAAAAGAGCTGCCGCGGCGCACGTCATGAATTTATTCATGCAGGCTGGCCATATCATACACGCTTTCACTTTATGCCTGCCATACGCGCTGG
Organism: Vandiemenella viatica; assembly: GCA_031002005.1. Lineage (NCBI taxonomy): Eukaryota > Metazoa > Arthropoda > Insecta > Orthoptera > Morabidae > Vandiemenella > Vandiemenella viatica. Next base: position 245,679,140 of record JARYHS010008074.1, read on the forward strand.
CAAAATAGGATTGGAGTCCGCGAAGTGTGAGTGCTTCATGGCGTGAGGTATACCGTAAAGCACACAGCACACAGTAAAGAATGCATAGCTAATTTCTTTACTTCCCAACGCCTTGCCTCTCTGAAAAGTACTAAATCTACTTTACATGTTACTTTCACTCTGAATCTTAAATACTTTGCTTATATAAAGATACTAGCTGACCCGGCAATGCTTCGCAATTGCTAGACTTGAGTACACATATAGATTAAATGAATGCATTTGTAAGTTTTTATTTAATAATAATTATGTATTTATGTTTAAATTTTAATTACGGTTTCATTCAGTTTCAAGTTTATTGCAATGGTCTTGTAGATGCAATGTTTTTGGTGAAAGTTGCACGTGTAAGTCAGTCTTAAGAGGGGTGCAACGGGAAAGCGGGTGCAGTTTTGTGAACTAAATAAAAACATCATTTTCTCCATCATTTTCATTTATTTTAAAGTATATGTGTACAGACTTCCAGCGACATCAAATAAAAACTGTAGATTTGTGTGTTGTCACAAAAACTTTAAAATAATTTTTAAAATTCAAGTTCAAATTTATTGGTCAGCAATTGTCCTATCGTTATCAATTCAGTGCTGTTTAACAGGAAATAATATGTACTTTAATAATGTTGCTATCTACTTTGTCTAAATTCCCCAGGTTTTAGAGATAATTCTAAAAAACTGAATAGTTTAAAGTATAAATTTTTCTTAATTAGGGTGATAGGGAAAGTGGGTAGGTTTTGTAAACCAAAGATAGACAGCATTTTTCTCTTTGCTTTAATTTATACATGTGCAAAGTTCCATCCACATTCAATAAAGTTAGTGTAAGGAACACTGAAAATTAAGAGCGGATGGAACAGAGGGGATGAGAGGTTTGGATTTGGGAACCAAATGTAGACAGTACTTTTCTCCTTGTTTTAAAGTATACGTGTGTGAAGTTCCATCGATATCGGATAAATCTGTGAGTAGGTATAAAGTACATTGGCAAAAAAAAAAAAAAAAAAAAAAAAAAAATTAGGACGTAAAGGGGAAGCGGGTTTCGGTTCTTGTAATTTAAATATAGACCATATTTTTCTTTTGTGTACTATAGTTTGCGTGTGCAACATTCCATCGATATCGTATTAAAACTGTGGGTATGTATATGAAATATTGATAAAATTAGGGGTATGGGGTAAAGGGGGAGAGAAGTTGGTTTTTTAAAACCAAATGTAAATAGCAATTTTCTCCTTGTTTTGAAATATACGAATGCATAGTTCCATCAAAAACAGATAAAAACTGTGGGTTTCAATAAAGATCGCTGGAAATTAATAGAGGAGGGGTAAAAGGGAAGAGGGTGGGATTGGGCTTTGGCCAACTGAAAGTAAACAGTATTTTTCTGTTTGTTTTAAAGGATACATATGCAAAATTCCTTCAAAATCGGATAGGAACTGTAGCTTTGTATAAAGAACATTGACAATAATGAATGGTGGGAAGGGGAGACGGATTGGGTTTTTATAAAACTATCGTCTACAGTATTTTTTTAAAAAAAGTATACATGTGCAAATTTCTATCTAAATCGGATAAGAAGTGTGGGTTTTTGTGAAAATTAAGGGGGTTGGAAGGGTAGAGGGGTTTTGTTTTTGGAAGCCATGTGTAGGCAGTAATTTTATGTTTCTTTTAAAGTATTTGTGTGCAAATTTTCATAAAAATCCGATAAAAACTGTGGGTGTTTTTAAATTATGGGATTTAAGGGGTAAGAGGGGGTGGTTTTGTGTTAGAAAAGTGGAGAGGGAATGGGTTTTTATAAAACTAATGTCTACAGTATTTTTCTATTTTTTAATATGTATATGTGTACAAAGTTCCATCGAAATAGGATAAAAAGTGTGGGTTTGTGTAAATATTAAGCGGTGGAAAGGGGGGGAGGGATTGGGGTTTTGTAAAACTATTTTCTACAGTTTATAAACGTTTCACGGGAAACAAACCGAGTAATATTATTATTGATGCACAATATTTATGTCGCCGAAATATTGTGTGCCATTAATAATATTACTTGTTTTGTTTCCCGAGAAAATTTTATAAACAAACAAAGCCGAGGAAAATTGCATTCATTTATAATGTCTACAGTATTTTTTTAAAAATTATACGTGTGCAAGGTCTCATCGAAGTCGTATAAAAAGTGTGGGTTTGTGTAAAAATTAAGGGGGTGGGAAGGGGGAGAGGGGTTGTGTTTTTGGAAACCAGATGTAGGCAATATTTTTCTATTTGTTTTAAAGTATATGTGTGCCAATTTCCATCAAAATCGGATAAAATCTGTGTTTTTTTAATTATGTGGTGTTATAGGGAAGAGGTGGTGGTTTTTTGGAAATTTGATTTATTAGGAACCACCTCGGACGCGCACTCGACAACTCACCAATGTTCCACTGTAGTCCTTGCATAATATAAGTATTTTCTTGCTTTATTGAGTTATTTAAGGGCGATTTCTCCTAAGTATAGTGTTGCCAATTATGAGCGAAAGGTGTAAGGGGCTATTATTTTTTTAATGGGTAGCTTATGACTCAGAAAACATGTTGCTTCCTAGTTAATTGCGAAAAATCACCTAAAAACAGATATACCTGAACGAATATTTTATTTTAATCCTGGTTCATTTATAACATAAGCTACCACCCCAATTATGTAATTATTTATCATTTAAATATTATTTTGTTTAGTGTAATTAATTAATCATTTAAATATTGATTGTAATGATGTACATGATATAGTGTGTAATGCTCGGGGAATCCACAGATTAACAAACATTGTCAGTGGGTAGTATATCTTTGAAACGAATGAGATAGAAAATCTTTGGTCTGATGTGAGAGATTCTTAAAGAAAAAGAAGAAGGAAAGTGTGTGTAAAAAGATGTAGGTTTTAGACTGAGTGTCGCAGTAGAATTATATGAATATATTAGTATTTCGAGGGGTTATGTACTATAATTGTGGTTTTTTTTTGTCTGCGAGCTTTCTATTGATTTTTATTAAAAACAGCTGATAATATACACTAAGGACTTGGAGTTGCAACTTCTGTAGAACTAGCGACAATTTGATGAGATATTTTATTACCACTGAATATCTTTAAATATTTTTTTAAAAAAGGTGACCTCTACTTTGTGTACGTGGATCAAAAGACGACATACTTAGGGCCACGTCGTTGTAAGATCTAAATACAGAGTTTTGAGCAAATTAATTAATGGGATTTGCTCGACTGCAATTGAATGAATTTTAACTGTTTGGAGGTTACACATTGCACCTTAACTCGTCCAATAAACTGTAATCATTTCTGGATTTACTTCAGCTTTACTGATCAGCATCGTTTTGATCTATTAAGCCAGGGGTGTATTGTATAATGGAGGTAAATTCAAATACTTATTACATTTATCTCACAGCTTTCTGTCATCAGATCAGCAAATGCTGTAAGGATATACAAACAGTTTACCACACACTGTCCATGAGTTGTTGGAAACACAACCGTTCCCCTTTAACTGATAGGTAACCTGAGAAAGTGGAGTGGGAACCACTGAGGAATTTTACTCCCTTAGAGGGTAGCAGCCAGAAATTACTTTCGAAATGGAGCGTCAGCGTCTAATGATTCTGACTCAGCACAAAAAGGCGTGATCTATTAGGCAATTTACGTTAACAATTTACAGCAGCTGGCCCATTAGTCTGCAACTGAGCTCGCATACAACAGGCCACAGACCCTGTAAAAGCTGAATCTTTGCTACTAAAAGAAGTGTAATTAAGTATACGGACATGTAACAACCCTAACGCATAAACTGAAAGGTAAACGTCTCCTTGGGTTTCTTGATTTAAATCTATTATTTTCACAAGTAAAACAATTACATACGCACTTTTAACATGGTACTATTCTTTAGTAAATTCGTCATTTCAAATATTTTTACAAGACTTGCTGTTTTCTTTTACTAATAAATCCTTTCCAGACTGAATTCCACATAGGACAGCCATTACCGTTTCATAACTGAAAACTGGCTAAAGCACAATTGCTACCATATTCGCTCACATCCTGGTCTCAATTGTTTCACTTACATCTTGTGATTGTCAGCCAGTTCAGTGACATTTAATAACACAAAAAGAGCTGTAGCGCTTAAATTAATAATACCAGTCGTCATCACAGATATTAAATCGGGAAAAATTCTGGCACAAATAAAACAAAATACTGTAGTTATTCAACATTTAGAAACTGAAACCGCTATATACCCGGACAGTGTTACAATGGCTGTTAATTAAATTTAATGCGGATCTCGTTTTATGTAATAATGAGATGTATAAGAACGAATAAGAGCTAACATATATTTGCGGCCGTGTTGGTGGATTCGCTAAGCCAGAGCAACTGATAGACAATTTGTGAAACAGTGACCCATTGAGAATTATATACGTGTACACGACGGTTACGACAACTTCATTGAAAGACTAATGACAGTCTGTTGTCCAGCATAGTGTCCTACAAGACTGATGATGGTACAAGTTCCGCACAAAATGTTATTCATTTATAATCCGAAGCCTCGTTGATCCAGTTGATGTGGTAATGGTGTGTGCAGTGACACGTACGAAATATTCGACCATTCTGGCTTCATCACAGAGATATTCCTAATCACGTAATATATGTGAAGTGTTCTTCCAAGAAGTTAATGCCAGTCCACATCTGTTCCCACAATCAACAGTTTCTGCAACACGTATCATTTATTCATTGCTTTGCAACTGTCTCAAGGTGAAGCAAGTGTGGTGCATCAGGTTTCTCCAATAACAAACACCAGCAAAGAACTTTGTTATAAATCGCATACGTGTTGTGCCAATACTAACTACTTTTTTATGCAAGGTATCGAAGTGTAAAAACATTTTTCACAGCAACATGTGATCGATCTAGGCAGTAACAAGACAGTATAAATTTGAACAAACAACTAGTACTTTATTATAACGTTAACGAAAGCCGGAGGTGGTAAGTTTGAACGTTCCTTTTCAAGGGAAACTTTGATATAGCGTTATACACTCGTCTTACAAGTGGAGTTATTTATATATGTGTCATCCTATTGTGCGAGAATGTATTTGAAAAATTTGGAAACCATTTCCCGTTAGTAAGATTTTTGAATTTAAGGAACATTTTCGCAAAATATACTCAAGGTAGAGAGATAAAATTTGTATGTGTTATTCCTTCATGTTTATCATAATACGAGTTCATCCGCTTCGAAACGACAAGTGTAAAACAGAGGAGTCTCTCTGTGGGTTGGGAAGCTGTTCAATAATTGTAACATACAATGCAGGTAGTGCGATTGACAACACAACCTATTTTAGGGCAATCAACCATCTAGTCTAGTTAGTATTCCGTCCATCGGCGAATAAAATCTGCATTTTTCATTTTCTCATGATACATCATTTATTTTATTTTGTTAAATTTCTTTGTCTTAAGTGAAACGTCTATAAAAATAAAGGCTAAATTAAATTAAATTATTTACCATCATTTTTCTTGTAATACTAATCTGTATTATTAATACCGTATTAAATTTAGTCTAATTTTACGATATTATTTAAAATATTTTTAATAAACTTTTCTTGCAATATTGGTGTTGTTTGTCACATTGTGAGAAAGGATCAAAATGCCGTAAATTAGGCAAACTGTGTTCAAGGAATACTGGAGGCTAATATAATAATTATTGTGTATGGATACTATTTTGCACTTTCCCCTTTAAGGACATTGAGAGAATTTTTTTAAAAAAGAAATCGAACTGGGCCATTATGGATTGCGCGGTAACGACCGTTCATACTTCTGCTGTATAGTTCTTGTTCGTCTTCCACGTTTCACAACCTGTCAGTATATTATAATCTTTCCAACTAATTAGTATGTTTAATTCGTAGCCGCAATTAGCTAAGACCGCCCTCGAAGAAGCAGGTTGATTATTAATATAGCGACACTAATTGGAGATGAGGGGGTGTTTGGAAGATTCTGGGCCAATTATCATCACTTGCTCACCATCAGCTTTAATAACTTAAATTAATATAGTCAGTGAAATATAATCATAAAACAAACGGAAGACATTATTATAAAGTCTAAAACTGAAAAATACACTGTTCTGATAAAATCTGCTGAATTGAATTACTTTTTTGCAGATTCAAATTACATCCGTACAACGCATTTTTACAAACTATTATAGCTTCCTTACAGAGAAACACAGACTCGTGACATGCCAGATTATCTAAGCGGCGCGACACACACACATCAATCACCAGTTTACTTAATAAAAAATAAAACAATACAATAATAATAATAAATAATTGGGGGTTGTGATAATGTCAAAAGTATTTCCTGAATCAACCGATCAGTGCCGTATTACTCTTATCATCTCCAGTTTTGCTGGGATCGGTTATTTTAAATGTCCCAGTGGTTGACAGTTGAAACTCTATAACGCCAAACTGACAGAGGTTATTCCCTCATTTGTTGGTTCACTTTCATCTTTTCCCCTTTTGTTTAAAAACGTTCCAGCTATTCCCAGTGATCATGATCACTGTGAAGTGAAGCAGATGAAACAGCAAGCTTTCCTTTTCATCTCTAGACGACTAGGAATTGATGATTTAAAAAATATGAGAACAACCTGAGCTATACTGGTACCCAAACGAATAGAATGAGCAACAGAGTTGAATTTAGATGTCCCGATACTAGCTGTATCAGGGTTCAGATGTTGATACAGTATCCAGAAATTGGTTAGTGTGTCTGTCAGAAAAGTGGAAGAGAGCACTTACCGATGGACTCAAATACTGACAGCATATCAAAGCAGGAATACGAACAAGCTGTAGGTTCTGGAAATGGGACTGATTATCACGTGGTCTATAGTATTTGTTAGTTAGTGTAGAGGTCAGATGCACCGCATCCGTCAGCGAGTGCGGCGCGTCGGCGGCCGATTGCAGCGTGGGCGTTCGCCCCGTGTCGACAAACATCCGCCTGTCGGCGACTTGACACGGATATCGACAGCTCTGGGCTCCGCACAGCCACGCCAATTACCTCGCGCCGCTGCCTGGGGATTACTTGAGGCGGTAGATCACCGGGAGATCGCGCTCCACTCCTAAGTCATCAAGCCAACAGCGAGAGACTCCTCTGCTTTACTCTTGTCGTTTCGATACGAATGAACTCATATTATGTAAAGTCTGTTCTAATACTATAAATGTGAAAATAAATTTGTCTGTTTCTTAAGTTTCAATAGCTTAACGGATAAACCGATCTTAATTAAATTTAGCATAAAAATACCATGTACCACTAGGAAGGATATGGGATAAATAGTAAAGAAACATAACTTAAATTGTTGTGAGTGGCCTGAATTTTCTGAAAGTAACAGAAGCTTAAAGTGTATATTTAGATAAAGCTGAAACATATTTGCATTGCTTCTAAAACATAGAGATATATAGTTACTTCTATAGTAAGTTTTAACTGAATCACAAGTAGAACTGGTACGTGCAGACGAATTAAGAGAAAAAATCTGGTATTTTTTTACATTTATTACTATTTCAATATAAACTAGATCAGTTTAAAAACAACTTCCTACAATATTCACTGACTGTTTCCTACAATACTTGCAAATAAAATAGCGACGGAAGCTTCGTTCTCTTATTTCGACTATATGTGTTCCAACACTAACTGTTACTACGTTTAAATGTTCTCTTCATTGATACTGTGCAAATGAAATTATCTTTGCAAAACTTATTTTCTCTTGATTAATATCATAATCTGCAAGTGTAAGATAGGTCAGCTCTTGCTCTTTTAATCAAAGAAGTAACCTATAATAATATTATCAAGTCGCACCGTGTTCCTCAGTTGGATACGCTCATCACCGATTAGTGTGCAGCCCGTAGTAAATAAACATACATTGATTCGTGCTTTTAATTTCTATATAAAGTTTAATGACGGCAAAACAAGTAGTGTTATCATTGGAATTGTCCTAACAGTAAGATGGAAAATGGGGTCCTGTTTTATGCAGGTAATTGAGTTTGGGTGGGTGAGCGGTAACGCTTTGGCCTCGCCTTTCGGAGGAAGTGGGTTGAATCCCTGTCCGGGCATCCAAGTTTGGGTTTTCCATGGTTTCCTCAAATCACTCCAGGTGAATACCGAAATGCTTCCTTCAAAAAGCCATGGCTGAATTCCTTGCCGCCCATCCTTTTCCCCTCTAATGACTTTTACGTCAACGAGACGTAAAGCCATAAATAATTAGTACGGAAGGAATTATTCTTCTGAAAATGTCCGAATGCATAGTCTTTATATTCAGTACCCATATTTGTAAATCTTTTTTTTTTTTTTTTTTTTTTTTTTTTTTTTTTTTTTGATACGTGCTTTGCAGTTCGTCGACGTCGAACTCTTTAGAACCTTAAATGAATTGCGAGCAAACAACAGGAAGGAGGTCGGTAATGGTCCGTTTGAACCATTCCGGAATTCATTTAAATGTCCTTGGTGGGTAGGGGATTTGAACTCGCGCTCCCCCGCGTGCCAGGCCTGAGCGTAGCCACTCACCCAGTGCAGTCGGTGCGATTGTTTCCCCAGGCTGAAGGAACGTCTGTTTGAATATGTTGAAGACACACTTTCTGACCTGTGTCTGTAAAGAAATTCGTTAGTTTCTGAACTACGAATTGGTGTGTCATATCCAGAAATGAGATACATATTAACAAAATGGTTTTAAAAAAATAAAGGCAATAGAACTCACTACAAATTTATTGTAGTTCGTCTAATGTTTCTCTACAGTACACTAATTTCAATAAGTACAGATAACATTTAACTGGAAACCATATATGGCAGAGGCCAGACTCGAACCAATAACCCTTACTTTACGATGTTGGTTGCGTTTTCCTTAGGTAAAGTAAAATTTGAAGATTACATAAAGATCGGTAGTCGCATAAATTTTGGTGATGAGAGGCCACCCATAATCATTGTAATTTCCCATTTATGGAATTGTATTGACTATTAATATTTTAATAATTTGAATAGATATTTCATTCATAAACAAGAATGTTTTGGTGCAGTATCGAGAATACTGTTTTAATCACTATTTTGCCGATATTAAATTTCTGAAAATATTAAAAGTAATATTTAACATCAATTTTCTATATTTTCGGGTGAATAGCCGAGAGAACAGGGTGTTTTAACACGATCTGTCACTATATTCCGGTGAAGTAGATGGCGACAGAGCTTCAGATCCCTAAAATATCGAGTGTAAACACCCTGCTCATTCGGCTAATCACCCGAGAAGACTATATTAATTCTCAACGCCCAGAGGAACTCCGAACGTATTTATCAATTTTATAGCTTACATCGATAATTCTATCATAATGTGTAATATTATGACAAGTATTTTAAATTATTTAATTTATTCTTGATTATAAATTTTGTGTTGGTAGAAGAAAAAAAAGATTACTGAAAAAATTATTGAACGCGGAATTAATAATTTAGTGAGGCGAACAATGTAGTTCAGTATACATTTAAAACAATTAGACATTAAATCATATTGTGGTGTATAGCTAAAACAAATTAATAAAAATCTCAATATATTAAACAATATATTAAACAATATATTTCAGTTATCCCATATTTTGTGTAATCTATTAATAAAATCTCATTGCGTTCGTTAGTCAATTTTACAAACAAAAAGTAAAACTAAGCTCAGGACTGATATAACCAGTTGCATTCAGTTGAAGGTGAACAAGCTGCTCTATCTATTGCTGTTATTAAAAATAAGCTGTGAAGTTTAAAATTAAACTTCTTTGGCTAAACAAAATAGCGGAATGCTCGAAAATGTACAATCCCTAGTTTCTGAGAACGTGTTAGTGATGTATTTGACGACTATTAATGCTCAGGATGAAGCAGGAAGAGAGCAATACAGACAATTTAGAAACCAAATAAACAGGAAATGCAAAGAAGCAAAAGAAACATGACTGCAAGAAAAGTGTGAAGATGTAGAGAAGGAAATGGTCGTAGGTAAAGTAGAGGTAGCATTTAGGAAGATCAAACATAATTTTTGAGAAACGAAGAAAAGAGGTATAAACATTAAAGCTTCCGATGGGAAACCTCTTCTAAGTTCAGAAGATAGAGCTAACCGATGGAAGGAATACATAGAGAACTTTATGATGGAGATGATTTGAACAACAATATATTGGAAAAAGAAGCTGATGTCGACATTGATGACTTAGGTGATCCTGTTCTGAGGACAGAATTTGATAGAGCTTTGTGTGATTTGAAATCAAATAAGGCAATTGGAATTGATGAGATTTCTGCAGAACATCTGAAATCACGAGGAGAAGAAGGAATCTAAAGATTATTTCAACATATCAAAAAGTTATGAAACAGAGGAGATTCTCACTGGTTTTAATAAAAGTGTCATCTTCACACTTCCGAAGAAAGCACAAGCCGACAGATGTGAGAGTTATCGCACTATAAGTCTAACATCACACGCCTTAAAATTACTGACCAGTATAATATACAGAAGAATGGAAAGTGTAGTAGAAGAGACAGTAGCAGAGGATCAGTTTGGGTTTGCTGATGACTTGTTATCAGAACAGACTGAGGATATTGAGATGTTACTGAATGTCATGAACAAAATACTGAAAGAAAAGTCTGGACTGAATATAATCCAAAGCAAGACAAAAGTGATGAAATGTATCAGAAATGATACCAATAATAGTGGACTAATATAAAAATAGGGTCGGATGCGATAGGAGAAGTTAGTGAATTTTGCTACTTAGGAAATAAAATTACAACCGATGCCGGCTGCAGGAATGATGTTAAAAGCAGGATAGTACTAGCGAAAAGAGCCTTCATGAAAAAGAGAAATCTTTTAGTTTCAAAAATTGATCTAGGTCTCAGAAAGAACTTTTTAGAACCCTACGTGCAGAGCACAGCACTTTACGACAGCAAAGCATGAACTTTAGGAATACCATGAAGAAGGAAAATTGAAGCATTTGAAATGTGGTGCTATAGAACTACAGAAGGATGCTAAAAATTAAGTGAACAGATGAAATACGAAATGAACTACTTTTGGAAATGATGGGCGAGGAAAGGAGTTTGTGGAAGAATCTTACGGAAAGAAGAGGTAGGATGGTAAGTCATATTTTGAGACATGCAGGATTGATTAACGTGATAACGGAGGGAACGGTCGAAGATAAGAACTACAGAGAAAGACAGAGATTAGAATATATGATGCGGGTATCTGAAGATGTGGGTTGTAAGGGGTACCCTGAGATGAAAAGGTTGGCACAAGCTAGGAAGGGATGGAGGATTGCTTCAAACCATTCAAAAGACTGATGACAAAAAAAATCGTCTGTTGCCTACTACAACATTGTTATCAATTTATTAAATACTTCTTTAACTGTGATCTACATCAGTAATTAAACTTTCAAGTGGTTGCAGAAAATGGAGTGGAAATTTCAGGGGTAACCCATTTTCAAGGTAACCGCAATATGTACGCCTCCCTCCAGCAAACTTAATTAACATTCAGTGTCAAATAACAGCCCCAGTGCAAGAGAAAGAGGATAAGTGATTAACTTACATATTACGTCCATAAATCAACGTCATACGCTTTCTGTAGTAAATTAAATGTCCAAGAAATAGAATGTATGGAGCAAAGAAACACATCTTCATTATAATCTAATTTTATTTGAAGGTCACATACACTTATAAAGCATAATAGAATTTTTTTGGTCCACCAAATTCTACACCTAAGATCGTAAATAAGTATATAGAATAAATCTTCAATATTTAGAAGACATTACCTGTGTGGACATAGTGCCTTACAAGAAGACCCAGCTGGTTTCTGCGGTCAAAGACGACTATAGTATATCTTAATTTTATACCCTGATACAACGCTAACACGATAGCCTAGAAACTAGCCCAGCTAATTTTGCTTGTAATTTGTTTCAAGCAACTGCCATTAAAATCACAGATGTCGGTGCATTTGGCTGACTTTTCAAGACAATGCGTGAGATGGGACTAATTGTGATATGACGTTATACAAGTCTTGTAATAATTCTAAATTCAAACAATTTGTGTTTTGCTTGCCTGGTGCCAGTTTTGTATAAACTGCCGTCCGTAACGTAGCTTTAGTTTCAACCGAAACTAATAACTGACACAGTGGTTAAGGTGTCAGAGCAGGAATTGAGATTTATTCAACTTCAACACCATGCACTTCAGAAATTTTGTGGAGTTTTATATTTTATACTTATAATGGATGCCTAAAGACTGACCCTATGACGTAGTTATTGTGCCAAATGCTGCGATCTCTCGTCAATACAGCGTGGAGCTACCAGCGATGAATTTTTCCTCATAAATAGACATCGCAGAGTTCAATTACCTCAGAACTAACTCTTCTGTCATTGTGTAAATGTGAGCTGGTTATATTGTAGTGCACATTTTGATAACAAATTGGATGTTAGTGGCATATCTAATGCCTGTTCGCCCCGATCATCTAGATAAAGATGAAATAAACGCAGTATAATTCAGTAATTTTACATTATTACTAGCTAAAAGCACTGCTTTGTGGTGGCTCGCGAAGATTAAATGTTAAGACGAAATGAGTATGATTGGACGCGGTCTTTTGAGTAAAATTGATTAACTATTAGGAAGAGTTATTTCTTCAAGACAAGATAAATCATTTGGTGGATTGGTTATGTACTTTTCTTTGTTCGTCAACTCCTAAAAAAAATTACTGCCAGATTATAGCCATTGTGCTTACATTATAAAATTCGGGGACTTGTCTGAAACCAAAATAACTACCAGTAAATTACACGCGTATAAGACAGAAACTGCCAGATGCCTAAAGTGCCACCGTCCGTAGAATTTCTGTTACAAAAGAACGAATGTCAGCATTGTACACGCTTTTATTAGGTATGTATTCATTGTGAGAAATATTTTTTCGATATACATTGGTGTCAAAACGGATACCTACTCACAGTTCTCCGTACGGGCTTTACGGTGACATACTGACAAATCAATAATTCGTGTGCTTCTTTTGTCACTCAACAGGGTTACAGTTACTACAAGCAAGAGGCTGCAACGTTCACTAAGGACGTGTACGCCGATTTGTTTAAGATATATAATAAAATTCGATGTAGCTAAGACTCAGAGATTGTATTCATTTTTATTATTATAGGTCTTTGGTAACGACGGAATGTGCAAAAACCATAATGTTGGAAACATGACCTTGAGACGTACAGAAACTATTAAAAATAAACATTACTGTACTAGGGTGATCCTAACGTATGCTAAGACACCCAGTTGGGTTTTTATCTTTCCTGTAGTTCTCAATTCAAATTATCAGTTCTTACCTGATATTCTAATAAGGAAACCGACATGTTACACATATTATTTTTGTTCCTACGGATTACAACTTCTTTTGTTTCTATATGAAATCCTTTAACAAATGTAGACCAATTTTCTTCCATCAGTGTATACATCCGTAAATAACCAGAATATATTTGTCTGACTGTAGTAGAGACTCTATACTATTATAAATCTGTAAACAAGCTGTGTCTGTCTGAGGGTTTGCGGATGTATCATGTAAAACTACAGCACTAGCTGGGACGGATGTTTCACATTTTTTAAAATTATGATATAGCTTTAAAATCTGCGATATATCTAATGATTCTACATGTCCTTGGAACGGAGGAGGAAATGATAATTTGTTCATACCAAGAACAGACGGACGCCACAGATCACATTACATCTCAGATGTAAGTACACTCTTTTATGGGAGCCCCCAAATGTCAAGCTACAACAGAGAAAACCCCCATCCTTTGTAATCTGTTATTTATATTTTAACTACACATCTTTGGTTGTTTATTTTTCCGGTTTTCTGAAACACAATACGTAAGAATAAAGTAAGTTAAAATAATCAAACCACTGTACTTTAATAAGCGTAGCGAAATTGTAATATTTAATTTATGCTAAAAATCTATATGTTTAATTTCGATGTTAAGAATTGATAGCGTTTTGTTGTTTTATCCGTCATTTTCTCCGTATCTGCATTTACAAATGTGATTTTATACTTAATTATAAAATTCTTTTTTCATGCCCTGAAATACAATCCCAACAAAAAAGTTTATGCTTAGTGATGTGGTTATTTACTTCTTCGATTTTCTGAAATATGCAATGTTAAATCCATAAACAAACCACTACAATAATGATAAACATTCCAAAAAGCGTTACGAAATTATGGAATTTAATTTGCGATAAAGTTTACAAAGATACTGCATTAACAAACGTTTATACTCTGGCACTAGGGAAAAAAATAGGAAAAAAGCAAACCCATTACAACGCACACCGAAGTTCGCGCGGGCGAAGCAGTGGGTAAAATAGCGTGTTGCTGCTTTATTCATGGTTGGTTCCGTATCCGCATTTAAAAATGTGATTTTTTACTTCAGCTAACTATTACGAACTGCCCGCAAAATTCTTTGGTTGTGAACTAGGTTACAATCCTAACAAATGGGTATGCTTATAAATGACAACAGTTGATAATATGTGGTTTTTAATTTACAACAATTACGTCTATGTATAAATATCAATTATGTTCTCTTATCTTAATGAACAATTAATAACTTAATTTTTCATATTTAATCAATTATAAAAACAAACTTAAGTTTTGGTCATCTGTATTTAAAGTAACTAAAAGAAAGTATAGTTCGTAGGTAACATTTACATTTTTTGCTTCCTCACGATAATATATGGTTGGCCTACTAGAAAAAGAAAAGCGTAAAGCATTTTTAAGTCACGTCAAAGCTGCGCGCACTAAGCAAAGGGAAAATGTAGTCGTTAATAAAACGAAGCTCACCCATATATTTTGTGGAAATCTATTTATTTATTTACTTTTTGATTTATCGATACGTTGGTTAACGAAATAGCACGTTATATATTCGGCTGCAGAAGAGAAACGTTTACAACGTATTTTTAGTGGATTGCAGACATGGGACACACAGTTAACAACAACCTTATTCTGTGCCTCTGGACATGTATATCTTTGATTCGTCACTTGGCTCATCACTGGTCAGCCACGACCGTGATTTTTTTTTTTCCGCTGAAGTAGTGTCTGTATTATTACCACACGGTGCGGCTACTATTTTTCCAGTTGCATCCTTAATAGCTTAAAGGTCAACTCAAGAGAGCAGCCGCACGAGTGTGACAGTACTTGTTATCGACAGGTGAGTCTGCGCTTCAGTGTCTGGTGGAGGCAAGGCCGTGGAATGCCGCCTGGCGATCGATAGGGGCGTCCGCCTGGCTGCCCGCTGCTGGGCGACGGATCCTCTGCCTTTTTTCTCGTTTCACAGCTCCGTCGCTGCCTCTCGTACGACATCAAGCAAGGTATATGGTAATAAGTCTCTGACATTTCCGTAGACTCGAGAGTAGATCGCGGTTAATACTCTGGCCTCGCATTCGGGAGGACGGCGGTTCGAATCTCCTTCCGGGCATCCAGATTTGGGTTTTCCATGGTTTCCTAAAATCACTCCAGGCGAATGCCGGGATGCTTCCTTCAATAAGGCCATGGCCGAATCCCTTGCAGTTCCTTGCCCCAATCCCATCCGCCTGTAATGACCTTGACGTCGACGAGGCGTAAAGCCATAAGTAAAATAAGAAACGGGCTTAAGAATTTTTTGACAGAAGATAATAAATAGATATATTTATTAATATTATTAAAATCCATAGAAAATTTATACAAACGTAGCTTATTACGAAATATATCAACCGAATAAATAATAGTTATTTTTTTAAAATTATACTTCAGTTAGAAAGTTTTTCTTAATTCTAAAAATTTCAGTCATCAGTTAAAAATATGAAGATTAATCGTTATTTGTCATTCCTTACAAACTTTTCCATAACAAATTTCTACTTCCACCCTAGGTAATATCTGCCATTTTTGACCTGCGTTTAAACTAATACTAGCTTATTATAAATCTGGAAGCAAGCTGCGTGTGTATAAAGATATGAAATTATATAACACAGAAACTACCGCACCAATTTGAAAGGAGTTTTCAAATTTTGAGATTTTGTGATCTTGCTTAGAATCTGCGGTATATCATATAATTCTAAGTGATCGAAGAACGGATCAAGAAACTGTAATGATTTGGAAATGGGACACATAAGCGCCACAGTTCACAGCTTTAAACAAATACTCACTAAAGATGAGACTTCTATTGGGATTCTGTTTTATTTTCTGAATTTCTTCATTTGTTTCTTCATTTTTTTTCTCAAAAAAATATGGTACATTAACATATACGGAATACATTAATCATACTTAACAAGCGTAAGTAGTGCCTAATTTACTGTAAACACTTTGTGTTTGGTATCGATATTAAAACCTGATAACATTTTTGCTGATACGCTCCAAATCAGTATTTAAAAATGTGATTTTTTAATTAACTGCTACGCAAATGGTATTTTTCGTGACCTTAGATATAATCCTAACCAAAGTTTATTCTTAATGATATAATCCTATACTTTTTTCTTTAGTTAGAATAGTAAATTATTATTACGAAGGGATTTAGATAATTCTCAAGTAGCTACTATTTAATTAGCTTACGGCTGATGACAAGGAGATAAGTCATGACGCTTTCAGCTAAATACACCGTAACAGGTTAACAAATTTTCCATTACTTTTAACTAGTAACCACCACCTGCAGTCTGATAACCAGCCTATTATTTAAAGTAGAGAATCGAAGCAACAAAACATAAGCTTCGGATCTAATACAATATGAAATATGTACTGTCGGAAAGTTTAGCAGCTGAAAGAGTTGGTAGATGTTTTTAAAACTGAAGAGCCCAGGTTCGAATCATTTTTAATCCCGGTAAGGACAGTATAGTTTATGGACACTTAACATGACTGTCAGTTGTTTTTGTTTTTCCTTACATCATGAACACTCTGTTGTTCGGATTCCACGTCAAACTGTAGGTACAACTTCGACAAAAGAGGAATGCGTGGCGATTTGACAATCTGTTCTTCCGAGTCTTCCGGCCAATGATGTTGTACATATTTTACTTACATAAGTCAACAGAATCAATTTATTCATGACTATAAGTAAACACGTTTGCTGCTTGGGCACTGATACCCGTAGTAAGACGGGTTCTGTCTTAAAAACGCATTTTATTTTTAGATTAAAAACGCTGAGAAACAACAATAAAGGTGCATTAAATGTTATAGTATTCACGTTTTCCTTAACCTGTTTCTGCATGATATTTTTACGGTTATATTTTGCTGTATTAGGCGTAGATGATAAACATGTAACATATGCTACCACCCCAATTATGAAATTAATTATTTTTAAATATTATTTTGTTAAGTGTAATTAATTATAATTTAAATATTGATTGTAATGATGTACATGATGTAATTTCTAAGCTCGAGGAATCCACAGATTACCAAACATTATCAGTGGGTAGTATAAGTCAAATTCCCTGCGAGTGTTACCACAATTCTTCAATCAAAAAATGTCCAAATCTACAAGGCAATAGTTCGCTTCCTTCAAGACACAGAACTGACGATTTGAAGCCTCCAATACTCTGTAAGAAGAAAATAACAAACAAACATTAATGTATAATGCTGGCTAAATGGTCTCAGACCAAAGGGCAAATAAATAAATAAATAAATAAATAAAATAAGTACATCTTTGAAAAGAATGAGATAGAAAATCTTTGGTCTGGTGTGAGAGATGCTTAAAGAAAAAAAAAGAAGGATGGCGTGTATGTAAAAAAGCTGTAGGTTTTGGACTGTGAGTGACGCAGTAGCGTTATATGAATGTATTAGTAGTTCGAGAAGTGATGTATTATAATTGTGTTTTGTTTTGTTTGCGAGCTTTGAATTGATTATTTATTAAAAACAGTTGAGAATATACGCTAACAACTTGGAGTTGTAACTTCAGTAGAATTAACGACCATTTGATGAGCTATTTTATTACCATTGAATATCTTTAAATATTTTAAAGAAGTGACCTCTACTCTGTGTGCGTGAATCAAAAGACGACGTATTTAGGGCCACGTCGTCATAAGACCTGCAGAGTTACGGGAAAATCAATTAATGGAATTTGCTCGACTTCAATTGGATGAATTTTAAGTGTATGGAGGTTACAAACAGTACGACCTCAAGACGCAAAGCTTCGCAACTATCCTCTGTGTCTTAAGGGAATTGTTTACAAGTAAAGGTGGACTTTCGATTAGTTTCTCTGTGCGGTCTGGATTCTCTGTTATTCTGCGGCCACCGTACAAAGCCCATTACATGGGTGTGGTGGCCATGTACAGCAGCCACACTGCGGAGTAATCTCGAGAGTGTTCCGGGCTCATTGAAGAGCAGGGCGCGTACTGACCTGTAGGGACGCTCTGCGCCAAGATTAAAGCCGGAGTTATTTATGTACATTATCCCTAAGAAGTGAATCAGATATTTATAAAACCAATCATATCCATTGATAATTGAATTTCAGTCACCTGTTATTCTATTGGCCATTTGTCACTGCTGTGAGAAGTCCGGCATTAAGTAAAGATAGATAACGATTTTGCTGTTCAGTACTAAAACTATGATGCTTATGCAGTATTCAACCGAGACTGTCAGTGATTCCGTTAACTGTCCAATACAACAACAAAAAATTTAAAAAATCTGGATAACAATTACATTTGTGGAAATACTATAGTAGTAATTTGACGTCGTAAACGGCCATAAGGATGTAAATATGAAGTAATCTGTTCTCTGTGCGGTCCAAGAGTTATTCCAGACTTCTTCTGCTGATACGTATCATCTGTCTGTAAATACAACGTCAGCGAACGCTTTGACAATCGTAGCTTTCAGAATGTCGCAAGAATATTAACTTGTGCAATCAGATATCACATACACATCTGCGAATACCTGCACACCTGATGGCGATATGGACCAGTTGTACAGCTTGTGAGGGTTTATTCTATGCGCTAACAGCTTGAGAAACTGGACACAGCGTAACAGTTGAAAACTGTGAGCATTTTCAGTTTAGCGCTACGGTCTATAATTAAATCATAAAAAAGGAGAGTTTTGATGAGAGCAGAATGGCACTTGATACTTCCTTGATCTACTCGATCTTAACAGACGGACAGCTTTGAGCTTCCTAAAGTCGGGGATTATCCGATCTTTCGATCATCAATCCCCTCACGGGTTCACAATCTCCTCTCCATTACGTATGCCAGGTCTGCTTGCCTCTCAACATATTCATTTCAAGAACGGTTGACTGCCTCCATCTACCTCGGCTCCCCACTCTCCTTTCTTCAATTAAAAGGAAATCTTAATACTACTGTGTTTTTGGCTAAGCCAGCCACAATAACCACTGCTGTCATTGGCTGAAATAGATTCAGATAACTTCTGCTGGTATAAGACCATGTAAAATTCCGCTCGATATGCGCTTCAATAGATCCGGAAGATCCCACGTAAATTATACTACAGAACATTGACTGGAGATAACGTCTAGGATTTGCAGACCGTGTTGTCAGAGTCTCCAGGACCACGACATCAAAACAGAGTCCAATAAAATGTTAGTTAATGTCACTGGGTAACCCCACAAGGATTGTTGTTCGATGACCATTTTGTGTGGTGTTAATAGCTCGAGCTGCCTGGAACGCCATCAACTGTGTAACGATTCATTGAGTTTCTAATCTTGTGCACAAAATTTCATATTCTAAGTTATACTGAGAAATAAAACCTACTTCATTTTTCGGTAAGTTAGTCTGTTTAAAAATTCTTTCTTTACTTCAAATGAATCAATACATTTTCAACACTAATCAAGTTTCTTCCTCTTTACTGTACCACGCATTATAGTTATCTATTATAGTTACCCCTCATATTTCGATTAGCGAGTGTAAGTAACCAAATTATTTTCATTGTACTCGTACAATTACATGGAAAGTTTTTAAAAACTCCCTCGAACATTTGGAATACACATTTATCGACTGTTGAATTGGTAAACTTAAATCATACTTTCATAAAACGATCATTTTGTCCACGTTATTTGTAATAAGAACTAACTGAGGTGTAGTTTGTTAAGTATTTAAATTTGGTAGTTAGTCTCGGCTTACAGTTATCTGCGCTATAAACTTACTAGGTCTAGTAATTTAACGTGCCTCCAATGTATGCGAAATTCAACCAAAATGCCTATATCAATACTGAACAGTAAGATCTATTTAAAACCTACTCGAATAGACCATTGCCAATTAATTGCTCTTGCTGTTTGCATTCGATGTTGGCAGAAGTGAGATGAATTGTACTGGACGGAACGCATAGATGGAAACAATTCTTTGAACAACATGCCAACAAAATCACTCACTTCCTAGTTTTCGTGGCATCATCATGACATTGATATGGTGCAGTCTAGCAAAAATATTAAGAAACACTCGATCGTATTTATCAGCACAGGACATCGGGTCACGCTACTTTTGAAAACAGGATCACGTTAGTACTTTGCATTGCTCGGAAATTTTCGTCAATTCGCAAAACTTTGGAAGAAACATTATTGTTTGCGCTTTGTACTGTCATTTTTATAAGTAACAAATTTCATTGTCAGCAGGAAGCTCATATGTGTTCTTGAAATTTTTAGTTGTTACCTACTCACGTAGCGTTTAGAGAGAAGGAAGCAGTACCAACACTTTTTCTGATTTTAGAGCTCCTCGCTTCCGAGAAGAAAGCTTCAAAGGCATTTGCTTTACATGACATGACTACACAGGCTCTGGCCGGAGATTAACTGCCATATGAGTACCTGGCTTTTGTGACCTGGATTGCGCCTCATAATAAGGAGATATTTTGAGATCACGGCACTGAACTTGAAATGAAAAAAAAAAAAAAAAAAAAAAAAAAAAAAAAAAAAAAAAAAAAACCTTTATTTTCTCTGAATATTACGTATCGAGAAATTAATAAATATACCGAATTACATTCAGTCCAACAAACAAAACCTTTCGCAGCTGTTATACATCGAAATAAAGAAATTTCGAAATTCATATTCGCATTTACTAATATTTTATTTTAAATCGGAGGGAAGTAAAATATAATTTTATTATTACGCTTTGATACTACACTCCTGGAAATTGAAATAAGAACACATTGACGCCGGTGTGTAAGACCCACCATACTTGCTCCGGACACTACGAGAGGGCTGTACAAGCAATGATCAAACGCACGGCACAGCGGACACACCAGGAACAGCAGTGTTGGCCGTCGATGGGCGCTAGCTGCGCAGCGGTTGGGCACCGCCGCAGTCAGTGTCAGCCAGTTTTCCGTGGCATACGGAGCTCCATCCCAGTCTGTAACACTGGTAGCATGCCGCGACAGCGTGTACGTGAACCGTATGTGCAGTTGACGGACTTTGAGCGAGGGCGTATAGTGGGCATGCGGGATGCCGGGTGGACGTACCGCCGAATTGCTCAACATGTGGGGCGCGAGGTCTCCACAGTACATCGATATTGTCGCCAGTGGTCGGCGGAAGGTGTACGTGCCCGTCGACCTGGGTCTGGACACCAGCGACCCACGGACGCACGCCAAGACCGTCGCATCCTATGCAGTGCCGTAGGGGACCGCACCGCCACTTCCCGGCAAATTAGGGACACTGTTTCTCCTGGGGTATCAGAGAGGACCATTCGCAACCGTCTCCATGAAGCTGGGCTACGGTCCCGCGCACCGTTAGGTCGTCTTCCGCTCACGCCCCAACATCGTGCAGCCCGCCTCCAGTGGTGTCGCGACGCGTGTATGGAGGGACGAATGGAGGCGTGTCGTCTTCAGTAATGAGAGTCGCTTCTGCCTTGGTGCCAATGATGGTCGTATGCGTGTTTGGCGCCGTGCAGGTGAGCGCCACAATCAGGACTGCATACGACCGAGGCACACAGGGCCAACACCCGGCATCATGGTGTGGGGAGCGATCTCCTACACTGGCCGTACACCTCTGGTGATCGTCGAGGGGACACTGAACAGTGCACGGTACATTCAAACCGTCATCGAACCCATCGTTCTACCATTCCTAGACCGGCAAGGGAACATGCTGTTCCAACAGGACAATGCACATCCACATGTATCCCGTGCCACCCAACGTGCTCTAGAAGGTGTAAGTCAACTACCCTGGCCAGCGAGATCTCCGGATCTGTCCCCCATTGAGCATGTTTGGGACTGGATGAAACGTCGTCTCACGCGGTCTGCATGTCCAGCACGAACGCTGGTCCAGCTGAGGCGCCAGGTGGAAATGGCTTGGCATGCCGTTCCACAGGACTACATCCAGCACCTCTACGATCGTCTCCATGGGAGAATTGCAGGCTGCATTGCTGCGAAAGGAGGATATACACGGTACTAGTGCCGACATTGTGCATGCTCTGTTGCCTGTGTCTATGTGCCTATGGTTCTGTCTGTGTGATCATGTGTTTTATCTGACCCCAGGAATGTGTTTATAAAGTTTCCCATGAATTCACGGTGTTCTTATTTCAATTTCCAGGAGTGTATGATAGTATCGCAGAATACATTTCCGTTGGTACGTTATAATCGACATTCACATTAGAAGGGACAGGAAATCTGTATGGAAATTGCTGTTGATAAGTCTACCCTCGGTGAAATTTATGAATACTGTAAATGGGTTAATATTATAATTTTGACTAAGATTAAGTGATGAATTTGAGAACAGATTGCCAGCGGAGATCGATGGTTTGGGTGTTTATTATTCTTCGCCAAAAGTTGAATAACGTTTCTACCTTTTCTTTAAATTTCAGGAATGGTAGTTTTAAATAAAAAATTATGTAATTACGTTTTATTTTATATTTAAACTCACGGTTAGTGGTATTGTTTCTATTGGTTATTTGAAGCTACTCAGTGCATTATTGAAATAAATGTACTTCATTTCTGTAGTTGTCTATTAGATACAAAATAGTTATATTAAATTTCGTTTCTCTGTTATTGACAGGGAAACAATGTTATTTTTATTTGAGGATTATAAGGAAAATGATGTTATTCTTTTGTTATCAGCTGATCACAGCTTAGTTCGAGTTGACTGTTAATGAACAGACCTCTCTCATCAAGAACTACGTCGTAGTGGTTGAACGGAACAGGGAAGACAGGGCGGTTATCAGGCACAAAAGAACTGTCAATCATCCGGCCACGCCTCCTCTTTTGTTATGGAAATGAGGCAAGGTGAATTCGGCTACCTAGTTGGATTCCCTCCCCCCTCCCCCTCACAGTGGTGTTGACAGGTTTGATGGATAACAGCCACGCCTCTTCCTCCCCCAATTCGGCTACTTAGTTAACCAAGTTGAGAGTTGTCTGTATACGAAACCACATCCATAAGATAGTACACGGGACTCCAATAGGGCTACCTAGTTGTTATGCTAATTAGGGAGTGCCTAAACTAACTTATGGCGTTATTATTTCGTATATCCCAGTTATTATAATTTCAAATTGATTAAATTATGTCATTCTACATTTTTTATTAATAAAAAAGGTCAACTGATATTCGTAAGCAGTTATCAGACATAATTCAATGTTGAAAGAATAAAATTTGTTTTAATTAGCTCTGTTATTATCTATTTTGTAGTTTAAACATTATTCTATATTTTTAATACGTATTTAATTCTAATTCGGTGCAAAAAATGCTTAAAATCAATTATTTTATACGCTGTATCATACATATTGGAGAAACTCACGCAGATTCAAAAACCGTTTATTTGATTGAAATTGGTTAGATAGTTCTCAAGAAATATCAGTTCCTAGTTATATATAATGTAAGAGTTCTAGTCTCAACTGAAATCCGGTTTTCAACAGGTGAGTGCCGAAAACACTATGCCCGAACCTCAGATTGCGACGCCTCCTGGCGCAGGGGGACGGGGTGCTCGTCCTCGCGCCGCCAGAACTAACCAGCGCGTGGGTCCTTTCAACACCTGCCGCGTCCGTATGTCTTTATTGGTCGTCCAGTACCTGACTAACAGTTGTGATGTCCCCTTGGTGGCGGGAAATTTGTGCGTGTGAATTAGCCAGTTTCGGGCCGAGCCGAAACATTCCACGTTTCTTTGTCATCGGCGAGTGCCAGGTGACTCCTACCTGCGCTGAAAGACCGAACAATTTATGGCAGGCCGTAAAGTTAAAAGCTTTACGCATTCAAGGAAATTCAAAGGACAGTATAGGACCTGTGCCAAAAGAAGGTTTCCTGGTAGAGTAGAAAGTTGAAACTTGAGAAACGATACTTTCGAGAAAAAGTCAGGTTGCGGAACACCTCTCTTGGGAACTAGCGAATCAAACAGTGTGTTACCAACTTTTATAAACCATAAGTTTTATGTTGCATGAGGAGTGCCAATGGAGATCGAGGACGCCCCACCAAACACTCCCAATGGCTGGAATTTCGCTGGCCAACTAAAACACCGGAGCCTGGAAGTCTTCGACGGGGGCGATAAGCGAGGAGGAAGACATTCACTTTCTGGCCGGCTTTCACCGATAACGAGAAGTTCCAATTAGTGATACGCAAGGGTGTCTTCCTCTACGAGTATATGGATTCGTAGGAGAAGCTGGAGTCAGAAGATTACGAACACGCGACACAAGTGTGGCTGGTTTTCGAATTTGACTGCATCTGCAAGTCTGTATATGGACACAAATGTGCGGCTACTTGCAGATCTGTCTGAGGAATTTAATAGTGTATGTATTTAAATTCGGAATACTCTGTAAAATTTTGTGTATGATAAACATAAATAAAACATTTATACAGATTAATCAGATGGAGATTATATAAAATCAAATTATTAGGATTTGAAATCAGCCAAATCATTCTCATTAATAACCGTCTTTACATTAAGTACACACGCGGTGTTCGATTACACAATAACTGAATAGCGAAATAATCTACCAATTTTAATCATAATTATGATTTAATCCGAATGATATAATAACCCGTTGATCCGAACTTTAATAAAATATTATATTAAAATTGGTTATTAACAATCATCCAAGAACATTACAGTTCCAGTACGTAAGTTCTATTGACAGCGCGGCCCATTTCGATGGTGTGAAAGCAGGTGCGATGTGGCGTGACCAATCATATCCGTCAACTGTCAAGGGCAGCTGCGAGGGAGCAGTTGGTGTAACATGTCAAAAAGTAATTAATCTGCTTACCAACAATAGAAAGCGTCTTAAAACACCGATCAGACTAAAATTTGTAGGGCATGTGTACCTTGTCATCTTAGCAATTAATAGCAGTGTGAATTGAATACTCACTGTGCGAATATATTCGAAACTTCGGAAAGATTTCCAGGCAATGTTTCTCTACATACACTATTCTCTGATTAAAGTAACTTACAATATTGTAATCAGGCGAGAGTTACACAAGGAGCTACATTATAGTCGCTTTTTGCCTGCAGTAACTACGAATAAATATTTACAACTATAACTTTAATAATTAATTTTTACCTATAGCATAATTACTTCAGATCGCGAAAATAAATTTTCTGATTTTAATTCCGAGCCTTTCCGTGCACTTGCTGCTTAATATTAATGTTATTTTTCTTCTAAACTGTTATGAGAAATTTGAAGTTGGTTGGTTTCCCATTTCATTTGCCAGTAATAGAAGTGTATTTACGTGTTTATTGTTTTTATGTGGATGAATGTGTTTTGTGTATGTTCAGTGTAGTGCACTGTTGGTGTTGTGAGTGAATGAAAAATGAATTAAGGGAGTGTGTGAAAGCCGATGCCAGCAAATTCAAGCCTGCTCTTCCGAAGGGCTCCATGCCCAACGTGCTCATCCAACAAAAGAATCACCACCGCCAATGGGGCGGGTTTTATTATATACTGAGTCAGTATTGAAGTACCGTTGTTATGTTAGCAAAATACGGGAAGAAATGAGTGATCTTGTGACTCTGTTGTGATGCGTGATTGGGGGGACGAAGATGTCGGACTTGGCTGGTATTTTTTACGGTCCTTAGAACTGACCTGCACTTCTTGGCAAAGCTCTCTTTCATTCATGTGACGTACATTTGCACGTGAAACTGTAGATCCCTTTTACCAGACAGAATTACTCGTACCATGATACGTTAAGCAGCTACGTCAGAGGCGCACAGAGCAGTTGATAAGTAAGCCTGTCACCAAACGATTGGACCACACGAAATCTTTATTACCGCAGTAACTCTTACAGATAAAAAAATAAATATTTTTCTAATAACTATACAAGTGAGTGAGGGGACGGTTGTTTCAGTTATGCATATAGTTCTTCCAAGCTGATGAGAGAAATAATAAATAGTTCAATGATTGTAATGTAAGCCATTTGCTGCTCCTTCTGCTGCTAATTTCGGTAACACTCAGCTAGTGGTAAATACTGTTAAGTGCCTCTGAGCAACTAAATTCTACACCTATTGCATTTCTGTGTGATTCGAAGTGGATTAAAAATTTTATGATGTTGCTGCCCATCCTCAACGTTTCAATCAGTAGCGAACTAGCATCATCATCGAACATAAGTTTATAGTTAGGAATGTCCCGATTTATTTGCGGCATTATCATGTTTGGTACCTGAAAGTACGTTACAGAATTTCTATTTAAACACGCAGGAATACAATTTAATGTTCTTTGTTACGTGATGATTTTAACGTAGACGACTGGAGGAAGCGGCGCGTGTGGAGCTCCGTCTCTGTCGGCGGATATACGGTACACGCGGGCGAGTCTGTAATGGAAGGACCGTGTTGTGACCTGGCTGTAGGAACCTCGTCAACAAGTCGCCGCACGCAAACAAAATATTACCGCCCGCTCGCTGTTGTGAACAAGTCCCGCAAAGTACTGATTACTATGTAACAGATGACCTGTATTTCCAATTAAAATTGTCCTCGTCGTTATATATTACAGAGAGCTTTAGCAAGTGGTATTAATAGCGAATAGAACATGAAGGGTGCAGACGAAGGATTGTAGTAGCCACAAATCGCAATACCTACTTTAAGAAAGGCAGAAATTATTTTAAACGGATAATTACTGCACAGTGTGAAACCAACAGGATATTCCTCGAGAATGGCCATTCTAATGCAAAGGAACTCCTTCGGTTTTATTATTTGCAAACCATCTTGTACTTAATGCTGTTAAAAGTTTTTTTTGTTTTTTTTTTTTAAGTGGCATTCGGCCTTTTAGCCATTCAGCCAGCAACTGTGTTTCTTTTTTCTTTGTTTCTAAATTTTGTCTATACAATCTTCTTGTGTTATTGAGGATTACAAGTGACAGTACAACACAGGACAAACACAACACTTAATTAAAACCACCCATGCCCTGGGCCGGACTCGAACCGGTGACCCCTGCAACGTTAAGCCAGATCGCTAGCCCCACGCTACCGGGGTCGGCGGTTAAAGGTTTTAGTCAATCGCATAAAACATCAGTAGTTAGGCTTACTACATTTTAATACCTTTTCTGCTATTTGTCTGCCTGCTGAACGTGGTTCTGTTTTTTTTTTTTTTTTTTTTTAAATCCTGCTTGACCGTCTTCTATTTTTTAAAATTATTGTAGAGTATCATTGTTAAAACTTTTATAGGACGTAATTAAACAGAGTAATATCACGATAGGTCCCAGACTTTGCATTTTCTTATTTCTTGAAACTGTAACTGTAACACTAATTTCTAGCGAATAAGTTATATGTCCTGCACTTGTTATTGACATAAACGGTTCTTTCCACGTACGATACTACGGTAGTTTGACCCCTGCATACTTTATCACGTAATTTCCAATGATATTGAGCTCAACAGTTTCTATGTTATTAATTTTAAATTTTTCAATAGTTTTTCTGTTTTAATCTCATTTTTATCTTCCGCGTTTTTGTTTCAGTTTATGTGTAACACTGAAACCGATAGTTCCCATTCATTCACACTTATTTTGGTTGTTATTACGTTACGCTTTACTCATGGAATGTTTCTCCACAGATTGTCTTATATTTTATTTTGTATAGAGCACGAATAATGTTCTAAGTCTTTCAAATAATGCTCCAAGTGCGAGTCTTTTACTTTTTAATTTGTGAGTTTACGCTGTTATCTTTTCATATATACGTAGTTTGACCATGTTTCATTTGTTAATTTTTTGTTTTGAGAAGCTGGCAGCCCTCCTGCATTTTTTCTTCTTATTTTTTCTATCATCAGATTTTAAAAAGTGGTGTTTTATTCTAATGGGATCATGTTAGTGTTTGTTGTTCAGCCGCCTATTTGACATCCTTTAGTAAAATTAATAATAAAAGATTTTTGTTTTCCAGGGGAATTACATCTTCCTAATTTCGTACTTGGATTAACTTCTTACCACTTACTGAGAAATTTCACCAGATTCTGAACTACTACGGCATATTACTGGATTAACGACGCCACAAATGAAGTGCATCTCACCTCCCTCTGAATTTACTCAGATTAATGGAGAGGCTGACACTTTATTTGTAAAATTTCTACTGTAATGACTTGACAATTTTTTAATATAATTATTAGTTTTCGCTGAGGAACTACATCCTACAGTCCTCCTTCTGTACCAAATAAATCACTCTTGAACATTTGGAGAGATATCACAGAACCTTGCTCATGTTGTGCGGTGTTACATCTCCGTAATCCCTACCGCTTGTAACACAATGGGGAACAATCGGAATAGTTTGGACAGTGTGTAAAATTAACACTGATCTAAAGTTGGAAATGCTGTTTAACGAAGCAATAGGTCATGTATTACCTCATTTGATTCAGAAACAGTAAATAATATTTTAACCTTGCAGTTACACAAAATATGTTGAAGTATATTGTACTGTGGTATATTAAATGTCTCTACAAATTCATGGTATATATAAATTCACATAATTGTTTCAGTATAGAGTTTAGATTCTTATTCAAAGAGAAAGAACCTAGTGTTAGATTTTAGCTCCAAAAACCTTCAGTTGCTTCTTGTGTAATGTTTTTGTTTTATTAATAAAACAAACAAACACTCATAAAGTGTCACACGTTTCAAATAATATTGATGTCAGATCCAGTATAGGGGCTAGCATGCTAGCCTGGTATTGTAAGGTTCGCCGGTTGGAGTTTGGCCTCGGGCTTGGGTGATTTTAATTCTGTTTAAGGCTCGCCTTGTGTTGTCCTCTCTATAGTGTCCCACAGCTATATCAGCAAAGTTTGATAGAATAGTTAGAACAATATAAAATTAAATGGAACAGGATAAATGGTCCTAGAGATCAACGATCATATTTTTAAAATAAGGAATAAAAAAGAAAAGGGAATGAAGTTTGATTAGACACCATCGCAATGGTACGATTATCTTTATATATAAAGATGAATGTATGTTTGTTTGTTTGTTGGTTGGTTGGTTTGTTTGTTTGTTCTTCATACAAATCCACAGTTTTCATCTGATCTCGATGAAACTTTGCACACTTATCCTTTGAAACAAGGAGAAAAATACTGTCTACATTTGGTTGAAAAATTATCTGTATAAATAACACATGTTGTTTCATAACTTCGAAATACGGCGATAGGCAGACACGTTGGGTGTGGACGTCTTCAGACCGTGTTTCCGTGTAGTGAACTGGGAGCTCAATGGAGTTCAACTGTTTGTTTATCGTGACAACAGAATATTGCATTGCTCCGTAAGAAATATAACTTTTATTGGTTTACACGCCTTACCGGCGTTTAAATGTGATTGCAAATTACAACATAGTGATCCGTTAATACAGTGAGAAATCTTCACTGAGTTTCGGTGAGGAGGTCCGTTGCTAGCGGCCGCTTCAAACTAGCTGCTTAAGATACATCGCAATCAATTCGTGAGTTATAGAAAGAATTTAAAATGGATTTAACAGTAAGGAAATCAACACTTAAATTCAGCTTTCCCTATGGTTATTCACGACCAAAAGTCCACGAGATTGACCTTTGGCTATATGAAAGAATTGCTTTGCGTGAAGAAGAAGTAATTGGTCTTCAATATGACTTCTTAGAAAATGTGGTATATGTTAAGATGCGAGATGATGGAAGCTGCATTAGAGTGATGGAGGCAACCAATGGGGAATGTGATTTTGTACATTCAACCGGAGAGGTAAGCCATGTTAAAATAAGTTATGCCGGTATTGGTTTGCGATCCGTGAAACTGTATAACATTCCTTTTGAAGTTGATAATGAATACATTAAACGTTGTTTGCAATCATATGGCAATGTAGTGCACGTTTCTGGTGAAAAGTGGGCCGGGAACATGAGGTTTAAGGTAGATAATGGAGTGAAGATAGCAAGAATTGACCTAAAGAAACATATACCGTCTTATGTGTTTATACAAGGGTTCAAAGCCCTCGTAATTTATGATGGACAACCACGCACATGCGCTTTTTGTAACTCTCCTGATCATCTCAGAGCACAATGTCCGCAACGGAAAATAGGCCCCAATTCAAACATTAACGAAAGGTTACGTCTTTCCGGCTCTCCTACGTATGCCGGCGCCGTATCTGGCGAGGTTGGAGCCAACAAGAATAATATAGAACAAGAAGTAGTTACACCAACCACCGATAAAGACGCATCAAAAACAACGAAAGATTATTCAAATATAGTAAACCCATCCGCGAGCTTGACAATAAAAAATAATGACACAATTGCGATGGAAATCGATGAAAACAAAGTTTTTATAGACAGGACAGAAAATCAGATTGCTGAGATTACTCACCAGAAAAGAAATAATGATATATTATGTGAAACAAACCAAACGCCCGTTTCGACTGCGATGTATTCATCCGCTGATGCACAACAGATCAAAGATACATTTACTTCCAAAGATGACAATTACCCGTTAGAACCTATGATCATAGAAAAAAACATAGACGCAACACATAATGTTGAAGAAGACACAGACACTGTACAAATAACTAAGAAAACAAAACTTACAAGAAGCGCACGAATAAAAAACCGGAAAACCAACACAGTAAAACTGCAAGAAGGTGACAGAACATTGCCGAGCTCCATCACGCAAATGGACATTCAGGTCGAACATGCCAGTGAGGAAAAATTACTTATGAACAAAGAAATGAATAAATCTGGTGATACGCAACAAACATTATGGTCAGATGATGTTGAGAATTCTGTTTAAATACAAATATCAATGAATTCGTTTCAATATTATAGTATTTCAACGATAAATATAAATCGTATAGAAACGCCTTTCAAAATACAATGTCTTGCAGATTACATTCGCAACACATACATTGACATAGCCTTATTGCAAGAAGTAACACTGTCAGAGATCAATATACCCGGATACAATACCATCACAAATTTCTCTAAAGAAACCAGTACAGGGACAGCCATCTTAATTAAAGATGGAATTGAGATAAAAGACGTTGAAAGGTTAATAAATGGCCGTGGTATTGCAATTTCAATAAATAATATCCGCATTATCAACATATATGCCCCTTCCGGCAACAATAACAGGAACTTGCGATCTCAATTTTTTAAAACAGATGTACCTTATCTGCTACGTAATAATAACAGTGCCGTAATTTTGGGCGGAGATTTCAACTGTGTTATCCATACGAAAGACCAGACGCCAAACTTTAACACTTGTAGAGAATTAGACCATCTCATAACTGGGCTAAACCTTCTTGATGTGTGGGAATGCATCAATGGCAATACAGTGACTTTCACGTATATTTCAAATTCATCTGCGAGCCGCTTAGATAGGATATATGTGACACATAACCTACGCTCCAAAACATTCAATGCTAATATTTATCCGTTAAGTTTCTCAGATCATTGTAGTATGCAGTGCAACATCAATATGGAAAAACAAGCAATCAACAGAGGAAAAGGCTATTGGAAATTAAATACATCATTACTTAACGACCCCCAGTTGGACGTGGAAATTGAAAAGGCATGGCAAGAAAGCCTCAAGAATTGCAAAAAATATAATAGCCCCCTGACATGGTGGATTGAACACGCTAAACCTAGATTTAAACAAGTGCTCATGACATATGGTAAACAAAAAAACTTTTGGATAAAACGAACAATCGAATATTATTACAGATGTATTAGGGAACTATATGAAAGCACTAATATTGATATCAACACCTATATCAGAATTAAAAAATATAAGGCGAAAATCCTATCTTTACAAAACAAGCAAAATAACAAGCTCCTAGTTACTTCGAGACCAAAAGATATAGCCTCCGAAGAAACTGTTTCCTTATACCACCTCATAAGGAAAACCAAAAGGGCTAAACAAATTTTAATCACTACCATTAGAAAGGAAAATGGGGAAACAGTAAGTAACGGGAGAGAGATTATTAAGGAAATCACTAATTACTATGAACGCATGTTTAAATCAGTCACTACCGATCAGGACGCAACAAACACACTTTTGGCAACAATAGAAAATAATGTAAATCAAGAAGAACGTGAAGCCTTAGCAAGGAATTTTGTGCAAGAAGAAATTCTGATTTCAGTAAGTAAGGCAGCAAAAGGGAAATCCCCAGGCCCTGACGGTCTCCCTGCAGAATTCTATCAACACTATTGGGAACTCATACGAGAAAAGCTAGCCGAAATTCTAAATGCCGTATGGTCTGCAGACAAACTACCAACTGCTTTCACAGAAGGCATTATAACACTCCTGCCAAAAGGAGACAAATTCACAAAAATAGATGCAATACGGCCAATTACTCTTTTAAATTCCGATTTCAAGATTCTAACTAGAATCCTCAAATCCAGACTGGAACCTCTGCTGGGAAAGATTCTTGGGCCCTACCAAACAAGTGCAGTCCCTGGCCGTAGTGTTTTAAATACGGTATGTGAATACCGTGACATTATAAGTATAACTGCAGAAAGACGGATACCGTCCGCTCTGCTTTTCTTAGACTTTGAAAAGGCTTTTGATCGCATTGAACATGATTACCTCCTAACAGTCATGGATCGCTTAGGTCTAGGGACACAATTCACGAGAATGATAAAGTTAATTATAGGAACTGCACAATCTAAACTCCTTATAAATGGTCATCTGACACCACCTATAAAAATAAATCGTTCCGTGAGACAGGGCTGTCCACTTTCCATGGTACTGTACGCAATAGCCACAGAACCACTTCTTAGGATTTGTATTCGAACACTTCCTGGAATAAATGTAGATGGAATACATTTTATTTGCAGGGCATATGCAGATGATATATGCGTGGCACTAAGTTCTGCCGAAGACATAATCAACACCAACGCTATAATTTCAACTTTCACCGATGCAACTGGGGCCAAATTGAATACAACGAAAACGGCCTTACTTCATATCGGAACAGGCTTAAACACACTGCCAGCAGCCCCTTGGTATATAACAATAACAGAGCACAAAACACTTGGAATCAACCTACAAAAGTGCATTACGAAAACAATAATAAAAAATTGGCAAATTTCACTGCAAAAAATCAGAGCCGTTATAAACATTCACTGTGACCGGGATATAGACACATTTCAGCGTGTTAAAATAGCTCAAATTTCAATCCTGAGCAAAATGGCGTACGTGGCTCAGGTACTGCCGATTCCTGATCCCATCGCTGACAGGATTCAAAAAGCATTAGGGTGGTTTGTAAGCAGAGGGAAAATTTTCAAAGTTGCTTTTAAAACATTGATTTTGCCCTCAAAGAAAGGGGGAATAGGGATGGTAAACATAAAAGAAAGATGTATTTCCCTATTTCTTAAAAGATTGTCAACTATGATAACTAGCAATCCTACGGGCCTAACCAACAATCTGGTCAACACTACCAGACCCATTCATCGTGAAATCCCTTTTCACATGACGACTATCACGCACACCCTACCGCATATGCGACAATATCACCTTGAAGAAACATATGTCAAAGCCAAAGGATGTACTCTGCATAATAAGACAGCCAAAGAAATATACAGACTTATAAACACCGTACGGCACAGAAATAAAATAGAATATAAATATCCAAATTATGATTGGAACAACATATGGCTCAATATTGCGAACAGGACCCTAACATCCAAGATACGCTCAGTATGGTATGATGTAGTCAATGAAAATATCCCCACAAACAAAAAATTGTATGAAATTCACCTATCTACAACAGACAGATGCCCACTTTGTGGAAACACAGACACGCTAGAACATAGGATAACGTGCGGACAGAACCAACGGATTTGGATCTGGGCAAGAAGAAGAATTGCTCTTTTAGATAGGACATCACCGCTTGCAATCACGGTGAATGAAATTCTCAAACCAGAAAAAATTAGATTTCCCACCACAAAACAAAATACCATCCTATGGTTAATAGGAAACACCATTCTCTATATAATACAAAATGGAAAAATAAATTTTGAAGATTATATTGGCTATATGAACGTCACCTATTATGAAACAGTAAAATTTCAAAATTACAAAAAATGCTATGCGAGGATGTTAGACATCATAATGACAGAAAACTTACCTTAAATAAATAGGGAGAATATTCACCAGTCACAAGGGAGGCACGTGATTGTAATATTGTCTCTGAATAAAACCTTACGACAACAATGCCAGAAATTGTTTTGACTGCCTCTGGCGCCAAAAATTAGTTGCAACGTATATCAGATGTGCGCTCCATCTGGCAGTCAAGAAATTAATCAAACAAAGGAAGAAACAACAGGATTTCCGTGACATTCCTTTCATCCGTCCAGTCAGAGAATATAAAACGGAAAGAACCACGGCCAGGGAGCTGGGCTGAAGAGACTACCACAAAGCCGTGCTGCATAACACAAGAAATAGTTTTCTGAGTCATCAATTTTTTTTTTTTTTCCAATCAAATGTTCCACGATTTGTTGTTTTGCTGATTTGTTTCTGACTATGATGGAAAATGTGACGTTTTGTGCACAAGTGTGTTTTGTTAATTGAGTATTGTGATGGTATTAGTTCTACAATTTTTCCAAGAACGGGTTTTGGTTTTAATGTATGTGTATATATTTGGTATCGTTTGTTATATTGTATTCAAAATAGTGTGTATTTGCCATGAATTTTAAATAAATAGCTTTTTTTCCGAAAAAAAAAAAAAAAAAAAAAAAATGGCTAAAGAGCTTGCTTACGAACGTCGTGGTCTCCGGTTCAAATCTCCTTGGAGGCTAAGATTTTTAAAAATTGTTTTTCATCGTAAGAGTCAGGCCTGGGCCGTATGTTATTTGGATTGAATGTTAAACTGTAGATATTATAAAGTTAGGGGTGCAATGCGAGGCAAATCGTAGGTAGTCTTGCAATTTGTAGGTGTACACTTTTTTACGTTATAATGATCCCTCAGGTGTTGTTCGCAGTCAGTGTGTGAGTGTGAACCACAGTAATACTAATATAAATGCGGAAGTAAGTCTCTGTCTTTTTGTTACGTTTTGACGACTATATGGCTATATCGTTGTGATGGAATTTTATAAGGAAAGCTGTATGAAGGGCACAGGATATTTTTTCCAGTATGATTAACAGTTGTAGTCACGAAATTTTGAAATCTTATCGAACAGTGACAGAAATATGTTGGAAATTGATTCTCTTCAAGAGGCAGGTTCGACTGTAGAATGATATAGTGATAGCGTTCCTGTCATATTATGCCGACTCGATATTGTTTGGGACCAATCCTTCGTTACCAACAACTTTTTATATTTAATTCTGGCAAAAAAAATTCTTAATCCACGCGTACGAAGTCACGGGTACGAGGCTAGTAATTTCATAACGATACAAGGATTATCAAAACTAGTTTCTAATGGATACTCTCTCATAAAGGGATCAAATATTACGATTATATTGACAGGTTTCGAATCCATTAAGTGGGGACAGAGAATGGATCTACAGCTGCCCTCATCTGCATTCAACCTAAGCAAAGGAATAATGGCAAACGGATTGGAGCAATTCGCTTCAACAAAAAGACTAAGTCAGCAGCCGCGTACATCCACTTATCCCTTCGAAGCCGTAGTTTTCGCATTTGAAACGTTAACCACCGCTATATAACTTGTATTATCAGAAGGCGATTTCAGGACGGCAATTTTCCCAGCAATTTAAATTGAATAGAACTTCGAGATATTGCTGCGCAAACTAGTGGGCGACGTTTATCAGGTCATATTTTCCTGCAAGAAATATAAACTAACACAGGGTAATATGAAGATATATACATCAACTTATAACATCATTTTTCCTACATATGTTACTATCTTGCTTTCCACTAGTTACAATAACATTCACAGCACTTTAAAAAACTCTCTCAAAGATAGAATCAAACGCAGAATTGTCTTTTTTTTCTAAAATGAGAGTAACGGTCATACGTCTTGTTGCTTTGTGAAATGTAAAAATAAGACTGAAAAATATTTATTTTATGAATAATAAGTATAAAGATGTAATATAAAATACTGATCAGATATTTTTTAAGAATGTCTGATAACAGGGAGAAAATGTAAAGGCTAGTCATGGAGATTATAAAAGAGTTTGGAAGAGGATTATTATTGAAGGAATGGATTAGGTGAGATGAACGAACTGAGATGAGAGGAAAAATGGCACCGGTAGAGAGATTACCGGAATATGAAAGGAATTTGAACTACGGAAAATATTATGGCTGTGGCCATAGAGAACATTATTTATACTGAAGTTGTGTTATATTAATATTTAAAAAAGTGATGTGTAGAGCAGAATAATAAATAAAGTGTTGCAGAAATATATAATAGTGTTGTATGTTGTTTCTTTTTTTTTAATAAATATCATAAGAGAATTTCAGGAAGAGTATAAACGTTCCTTTCAGGCAGTAGCAACGAAGACAATAAACTATAACCGGATTGGCGAGCGTTGAAATCCGTCTTAACAAAAAGAGACTGCAAAAAACGATTTTCCTTCCTGGTGGAAAGTCTGAAGGAATACGACAAGTTAAAGGACAATATCGTAAATTTACTTATAATCATCGTTGAATGATCTGAGTTAGGATTTGAATGTTTATTAATTGATATAAGAGAGCTTAATAGTATCAGTATATGTATTAGATTGCCATATGCGTGGAAAACACGGAAAGAGAAGATTATAATGCGTATGAATAATCCTTGGGAGCGAGCTTGGTGGGCGAGCGCTTAGGTTCTGGCCTCGCATTCGTGAAGACGTGGGTTGGAATCTCCATCCAGATTTGGGTTTTCCATGGTTTCCCCAAATTACTCCACGCTAATGCCGGGATGATTCCTTCAAAAGATCATGACCGAATTATTTCCTGTATCTCTCACCCAGTCTTTCCCACCTCTAATGACCTCGACGTCGACGAAAGATAAAGCCATAAGAAACAAGAAATCTCTGATATACAGTAGTATACCTTCTAAATATTAATCTTTAATTTCGATGGAGCTCAGGCCCCAGTGGCAAATTTGCCCTTGCACTCATTTTTTTTTTTTTTTTTTTTTTCTTAACCACTTTGTCTTCTACTAATTTCAACATTAAATTCCTTCAACGTTTTTCCTAAATTATTCATCATTTCTCTTGGTAATTTATTCCAATCCTTGACCTCCTTACCTACGAAAGAAAATCTTCCCACGCCGTAATACCTGAAATCTAATGCCCGCTTCTGATTTTGATCATCTTTTCCATTAATTCTTCCACCAATATCTTTCCATGCGCCGTCACCAATATACCCATGAACACTCCCGTGACTTTACCGGAGTATGTTGTTAGGGGATAAGCCGACGCACCGGGGTATGTATCGGCTTGTCCACCTAAACTTGAGTTCTTCCAGAATGTTACCAAAAGTTCGAGAAAAGTTGTATAACCGTGAAAAACCTTGGAGAATGCTAACTGTAATGATAAAGTCGGTCGCCACTCACAGAATTAACCTCCTGTAAGAAAGGTACTAAAATAGAAATGAAAGTTGAAGTCAGAGTCACTAAAGGATATATTCTTGAAAATTTCACTGAGTTTACATAAAAGTCACAGTCACCCTCTTCCTGTCTTTTACATTAGGAGAGTTTTAACATACACTGCAACAGTTCCACTCGAGCAGTCGAGGAAGCAACACCGTCTTTCCTTAAGCGAGAGTGTAGCGCGCGCAGTCCAGTAAATAATACCCAGTGCTGTGTTTGAAACACATTCAACTTAGTGATATAGTTACATCTACCAATAAGTGCAAGTGAATAGTGAGTGCTATGGAAAGCGGGATCTACGGGGAGGCCGGTGACCCACCGTACAGCCTGCCTGTCGACCAGCAGGATGCACCAGCAGAAACCCTACAGTCGGCGATGATGAACGCTTTACACGTTCTTCACACCAACACACCAGACCTGGACATGGAGATATGTAACCCGGAGACGCACAAGCGGCGCAATGAAGAAAGCAATGGAAGTAACGACAAGCGAAAAGCCATGGAATCACACAACGTGAGTAAGCCAACGGAATGCTCTTTGATTAATGCCATATATGGGGTTGACGCAGTCAACAACCTAGAAACTCCAAGTCAGATAACCCTGTCGTCAGTGCAAGGCAAGATAAATGACACTCGGTCAGAAAAAGTAACCACCATGTTAGCATCCGGCTCCCACTCGACCGAATATAATGTGTCTCGCGTACCTGCACATGTACACAACAAGGCAAACCGCTACAAAGTAGATTCCCCAGGACCATATTACATATACTTGGAGGGATTAGGAAAGAATATTGGAAACCTACATCCATGGGCGCCGGCAGGATTGCTTCTAGGGGGGTGCACCAGGGCTGCATTGGTGCCCTCCCCCTCCCTATTGGCACAAAAATTTCCTGGCTGGGCGACCTTTTTTTTAGCTCTACTACTGCCCAGACGGCGACCCGGGATGTCAGGGGGGTGCAAGTTCACCCCCTTGCACCCCACTCCCGGCGCCCATGCCTACATCCCATGGCCTTAGGGTAAATAATATTTCGAAATTGCCCATTACACAGCAAACATCCAAAACATAGTTGCACTAGGGAAAAACAGAATAAAAATAGATCTTGCGACACCACAGGCCGCTAACAGCCTCATAGATTCGCCAGTATTCTCCACACGACAACTCGCAGCATATATTCCGGCACATGTAGTGACTAGACAAGGAGTAATAAGGAATATAGACACAAGTATTGGGGAGGACGAATTAACCAGCGTTCTCGAATCATCAGTGTCGGTAATTAGAATTAGATGAATGACAAAAAGAGTGATAATAGATAATGAAGCAAAATTAATCCCATTGCAAACCTGTGTAGTGACATTTGACTCTCAAACTTTACCGGAGTATTTTGTTAGGGGATAAGCCGACGCACCGAGGTATGTATCGGCTTGTCCACCTAAACTTGAGTTCTTCCAGAATGTTACCAAAAGTTCGAGAAAAGTTGTATAACCGTGAAAAACCTTGGAGAATGCTAACTGTAATGATAAAGTCGGTCGCCACTCAAAGAATTAACCTCCTGTAAGAAAGATACTAAAATAGAAATGAAAGTTGAAGTCAGAGTCACTAAAGGATATATTCTTGAAAATTTCACTGAGTTTACATAAAAGTCACAGGTAGCTATGGCTATCGGAGTAAATCATTAAGCCGAATATCACAAGTCATGAAACAGAACAGACCGCTCCCCCCGAAATTAAAGTAAAAGTTCACATTCATGAATCACATGGTGGAAAATTTCAAAGTTCTACGGTTGGCACCACCGATGGCGGCCATCATGGTTCCGGCTACCCATGAACACCCGCGCGCGACTGAAACGCAAAATTCGTATCGACACGGTCCGTGTCTACCCAACTCGTGACTTCCTATAAGTATGTGTTAAGCAACTCCAGGACCTACCTTTATAGGAAATGCCTAGACTGCGTTGATCAACCGGTGTACTTAATTATTTTTTAGAGCTGAGGGCTTCCAAAAAATCAGGAGATTGTAGAGCGTTTTGTACCAAGTGCTGTGCTGTGTGTGTTTTTGATCTCAGAGCTTCCATACCGGTGTAAATTATTATTGAAAGTTGGTGAATAGGAATGTTAACCGACTTTCAAACTGTGCCACGTCACATCCGGAATATGAATTTGCTAAAGTTTAAAATATCAAGTTTAGACTATTTTCAAAGTGTTCCCCAGCTTCTGCTGAGTTCAATGGTGTAAAAATCTTTTAAATCGGTTAAGGATGTCAAAAGTTATGGAATTTCTAAAACTTGCTGATTATTTGGTGTTGCAAGATTTTGTTCACTTTTTATTTACAGCTTATTTCTGCCTCAGACTATTTCTAAAATGTTCCTTTATTTAATTTAAGTGTTTTAGAAAAGTTTTTAGTTCATGAAATATGTTAGCCATATTGAAATTCAGATTACAAGTTGGTTTCCACGACGTCACAGGATAACGAATTTTAACTTATTTATATCTTCTGTTTGTTAGTTGATGACTATTAGAAACTTCGAGAATATTGAATGGTCTGTTATTAAGTTTGTTTAAATCTACTTTTGAAGCTCTGAAATTACTTGTC
Source organism: Vandiemenella viatica (assembly GCA_031002005.1). Classification (NCBI taxonomy): domain Eukaryota; kingdom Metazoa; phylum Arthropoda; class Insecta; order Orthoptera; family Morabidae; genus Vandiemenella; species Vandiemenella viatica. The sequence goes on from JARYHS010008074.1 coordinate 245,719,540, forward strand.
TGTGACTGAAACATTTATTGAAATTAGCACATGGTGTAATGTTTTAAAAATCATATTTACTGCTTTAAACTTGTCAGAAACTGCGAGTTATTGGTGAATTTAATATAAAACGGTGAAATTATTATTATGAAAGTGCTTTACAGTGGTCAGTTTAGTGGACTATCAGTGCTATGGTTGCTTAACCAAATCTGTTTACTTTACTTCAGAATTATTATGGATTACGCTCATCTCGGTAAGTTTACAGTTTATATTTCTTATTTAAGGTTGTTATGTGTTGTTTATATACTTTCCTAACAGTGAAGTGTTGTTATCTCGATTTCAAACTGTGGTATCACCTATTGAACGTTTACCTACATTTCGTCGAATTTTAACTGAATATTGAAAATAAGGAGTAAGGTAGCTTACATGGCCCTGGAAGATTGAAGTCATTTTTTGAAACGCAAAAAACTTCCAGCTAATCCCTTTTTTGTTCCAGATCTCCTTCAAGTGTTTCTTTCTTCTTCTTTTTGTACTCTCATAACCTGTAAAAAAATTACAGGTATGTTAAAGCTAACATTTTCAAATATCTTACAATTTAAAAAACTGGCAAAGTTTATTTTTGATGTTGTATATCTTCATAGCGAAAATACATAATTTGAACACTTTCCTTTCCAGTTTAAAAATATTTAAATAATGCATTAAGTGAGATTACTATAGTCAGAAAATTTTTGTTAAATAGTAATTAAAAGTTTTAGCTCTCTGCTTTTATTGTATGAAAACAGGAAGTAAACATTTTATGTACAATTAAAAAAATCTGATTTATTAATATCTTCCCTGGACATTTTATCTCTGCCCTAGCAACTTATGAGGCAGGGGAGATGTGGTAGAGAAGAGACGTTTTCCCTAGAAAACAGAGATAATCGTAAAATTATTTATTATTAATAATAAATATCAGAGAAGCACAATAATTTACCCACAAATTATAATAAAAATGCAAATTAAATTAAGAATTGAGATAAATAATTGGGAATTAAAACTTATCAGTAAGAGATCACATTAACTAAAGATCCGCAACTTCTGAGCGACGTCATCAGAATGATAGCTAATCTGAGCGACGCCTGCTGCTAACTTCGGGTCAGATGCATAGCGTTCAATGTCTAAACTCCAACAATGAAGTACACACTTTCAACATTTATAGGATTTCAAAATACCAGTGGCAGAGACTAAAATATGCAGGCAAAGTATGTTGTAAGTACATATTTTTTATAAAAAAATAAAATATTACGTGTTCTTCCATATCATATCGCAATTATTACTTGTGTTAGTTTACGAAATAAACCAAATTAAATTGTTTTAATGGGTTTAGGTCTATTCCATTCCATCTAAGAAGACATCTGAACACTTATTGATTCAATACCGGCAAGGATCCACGATTGTACAGGTGCTCAAGGAAGGCGCACTTCTTACCGACAGCTGCATCTAAAGATAATAAGCTTTGGATGATACATTTCAATTTGTTATTTCTTCAGGGTATGACCCCGGATATATCTACAAAGATTCCTGAAATTCCACTATTTCTGTCTGGGTGTTTCATTTTTAATTTCCGCCAGTCTATTTTTTTATTGTAACTTGTGATTTTACTTGTATTAATTATATTATTCCAAGAAATATATGGCGAAAGTATTTTGAGACTGGCTGTATGGCTGATAAGTTCTAATGTCATAAGTAAGTAAATAAATACTAAAAAAGTATAAATTGCATGTATACACTCCCCTTTATGAGTGAAATCATTATTTTTCAAATAGTATTAAAGTGAGATTAGAGACCTTATCAATATAGTGCTTGCATTGGTGCAATTATAGTTTCACATAAACTATATCTATGCACTCACTTTTATGACTGTTATCGCTGAGTGGCTGGGACTAAGCGTACCTAATCAGTTCGAACATAATCGCCCGGATGGACTCATCAAAGAGCTCTTAACCACAAACCCTGAGGTAAAGCCCTGTCCTCACACATAAATTTTCATTATGGTGGTCGTAACCTTAGATTAACATCTTCCACAGACAGGAAGATAAATTTCAGAATGCGGGTAATAAATCTTATCGATTGTGTGTGGAGCGTCGAAGTGGAGGAGTCTGACAAAGAAAACGCATAAACATTCTCTCACAACGGTGTGTGTTCACCGACGAAACTTTATTTCAAAGAATTCCTAAAACAAAATTTTAATATTCATAGAGCTACTTAAAAATGTTGTGAATTGTTTATGCTGACACTTACCAATAGAAAAATCAGAAATACACTTCGAACACTCATAGAATAAAATATCAAATACTAGCAGAGTTTCCGGCATTCCCCGGTATAGTTGGCGTAGATTATTTACCGGTACAATATTTTTATTCCCGCAATGAGAAACATTTGTACAAAGTTTCATAAAATTTGTGCCAACCATTTTCGGAATTAAAGCAAACCTAGATTCACCCGCCCCCTACCAAGAAAGGAGGGGTTGCAGTTTATTTACACGTACACTATTTTCATTCGTCCGAAAAGATTCATGTGTATTCAGCTTCATTTATTTTGTGCTAGACATTTCCTGTACTAAACTAAACATTGATTTAAGCACACAGTTCCAAGAATGCAGTGGGTTGGATACTTTGATCCTGAATGACAGTTTTCAGGCTTCATTTCTACCTAATAACTTCTACTCATGTTGCTGCTCGAAAATCGAAACATGTACCATATGCACATTAATATATATATATATATATATATATATATATCACAGACATAAAAATGTATCTGGTATGTTTCTGTTTATCCCGGCATCACGCAGAAAATTCGGATTTGGAATGAATTTTCAGAATTTAAAAGGTTGGGGTCAAAACTTAAAGTATGTGTCGATCTGGGCTGAGTTTTCACAGTATCAAACATTAGGTTTGTCTCAATATGCTTCCTCATCTACAGCTGGAGCTGAAAATTTTCTTTTTATGTGTCTTCATCTGGGACTGAAACTCAAAACTAAAATAATTTTGAAAGGTAAAAAGTTTTTGAGTTTCCAGGCTGAGGTAACATGTTTCAATATTGGTAAGTTTAGAAAACTGTATCCTATTCTCCTCCCTCGTCGTCAACTAAAGGATGGAGAGAAATAGGATCTTCGGAACATACCAATGTTGTGACGTGTTAACGCACCTGAAAACTCGAACGCCAAATTCTTCTATCTTAAATATCTAAAGTTGTTAAATCTGTTCCACTGACGCTATTTGGAAGACAGACAATCCAGTAGAATGCATTTAAATTTTACATTCAGCCAATTACATAACACAAATAGGCATGACACTAGAGTATAGAGAAGAAACGATGACTTTTTACTTATCACAAAAGTGGCATTGAACAAGATAAAGCCATCTATAAAACCTTTAAAAGAGAGAATTAAAGTACGTTTGCTAAACGAAGAAAGTAAGCGTTTTCTCAACTAACAAAGACTTGATCACATTCTAGGAAATGCTTCAGTGTAAACAGTAGCAACGTAATGTAATATAATTAAAAACAGCATTACGGTAACTGCACTGGAAGGTTTATGAAAACGTAGAAAAAAAAATATATTAAACGAGGATTAAAAATACGGAATGAGGGCATTTCAAAGGTCATTAAAGAAAAAATGAGGCTATTTAAAAAAAAAGTAGAAGCAGATAATATACATTTGTACAAAAGAAGTACATCTATAGTTGGGGCAGAAGTAAAAAAGCCAAGGACATACAGATGAGAGAATTACACAAAACGATGTAGAACACGATATTAATGTTAAGCTGAGAGATTTAACAAAACAGGAAATGATAAACTGATTCACAATCAAATCTCAACAAAAATTAAAATCATTGATTGATTTAACCGTAAAACATTCGGTTTTCGGTAACACATGTTGCTATCTGTATTCAATTGAGTGGCAAAAGCGAGGTTTATCTCATTCTCACATTTTGATTTGGCTTGAAGTTAAAATCCGTCCAGCAGAAATTGATCAAATAATTTCAGCCGAAATTCCGGACCCATTAATTGACCAAGAACTGTTTGATATTGTTACCAGTCACATGATACACGGACCGTGCGGTGCTTTGAACATCGCCATGCATGGAAGATGGAAAATGTAAGAAGCGTTTCTCAAACGAATATACGAATGATACTATTACGGATATCGACGATTATCCGTTGTATCGCCGCAGAATTGCTGAGGATTGTGGCTACACATTTACAATGCGAATGTCAAATTCTAAAAAACCAAGTTGAAATTGACAATCAGTGGGTGGTAACATACCATTGCTTTCAAAAACGTATAAGGCTCATATTAATGTCGAGTTTTGCAGTTACGTTAATTAAGTCAGTGATTTGGCCGTATTTGAAGTAAAAATATAAATAAAAATGACGAAATAGAATGATACTAGATAGGTAGATACGCCAGATAGCTTCGTTGCTGCTGCTGATGTATTTTTAGTTTTCCCATACACGAAAGAGACCCATTTATCCAGCATCTTGCAGTACATCTTGAAAACGGTCAACGTGTATATTTCATCGAAGAACATATTCTCCAAAGAGCACTTAAGCCACCAAAAACGACACAGACTGAATTTTTAACATTGTGTCAAAATCTTGTGTGTTCGGCAAATTCGCAAAAACGTTATTATATACCGATGTTCCACGCTGTTTTATATGGAACATATTAGGTAAAAAATGGGAGCTACGTAAACGACAACCACATCCTTCGATCGCAGGCATATTCAAAGTCAAGACATTGGAACGACGTTACACCGTACATCCAAACCAAAGTGAATACTTCTTTTTGCATTTGTTGTCGGTGAATGTTCCCGGACCAACTTCTTTCTAATTTTTACGAGCAGTAAATCGTCGAGTGTTCAATAGTGTGATGGTATGAGAACATTACGATTTCATTATCTGTTTAGCGTGGTTATGAGCAGCAGGTAACAATTATTCTGTCCTGACGTTAACTGCCAGCGACACAGTGACCAAGGGGGTCAGCTACCTACCTGATCCAACTTCCAGGAAACCGGCGAGGCGTTTAGCCGCTAACAAGAGGTGACCCTACTCACTGTAAACTAGTGAAAGACTGTGTAGGAACATCGTCTTAAGAGCGAAATTTTGTGGCTCATAGTAGTGATTTGTGCAGTCGCCACAATTTATGAAGACAGACCGTGGCGAAATGCAAACACGGCGTGTTCCTCGAACAATGAAAAACCGAGGAAGTGGCGATAACATGCAATTCCCAGAAACTTAAACTCGCGGCCAATCAGGGGAGCCTGAATGAAGAGAGGTCGTGTGTGTGTGAGTGTGTATGTGGGAAGGACAGTGACCCTCCAATATAAAATGAGTTACTATTTTATGCAAAACATTGCTTTCATGTCTGGACGTTTCCGGAGATGGCAGGGAGAGATAAGGGACGGGATTGGCTGAACCGACGTCCGTGGGTCTTCCCGATCTGTGGAAGTGAGCGGCTATGATGGCAACGGGGACTCGTTCGGCAGATCTCGAGACGAGAGGTCATTGAAGCGAGCGGAGAGCCGGCAAGAGGTGACCCGTACAAAGTCATAAGTGTTTATGTCCACACGGACACAAGTTTGATTGGAAGTGGTTCATGTGAAGACAGGTGCCGGTGTATCTTCCCCTGTGCTGACTCACGGTAAACACCTTCATTAGGAAAGTGCACTTTATATTTGAAGTCACTCCCTCACCCAAATAGCGACCCTGGCAAGGAAACTTGCATATAACAGCTTCAATCTGCCGAAACCCAATGAGTTTTTAGCCGGAGCATAAATTAAAATAACTTCGTGGTTACAACAAAAACAATGACGTGCCTTTGTCCTTTTGATTATTAATTTGTTTATATGTTTAACTATTTCAATGATGACCGAAATGATATGTTCAATTCATATGTAAATTTTAACCTGAATAAATGTCCAGGTTATGGAACTTTTATTGATGAACAATGATGTCATGCATTGTAATTGATTACGAACCCGTTCTCAATTGAACTAACTTTAATTAAATTTTCCCTGAAATTAAGAATCAAATTAATATGTTATTATTATTTTTTTTAAAAAAGTAATAAGGCACCCAGACCCGCCAACACGCTTCAATACATATCAAGATGTATGTCGAGAGCTGCATTTACTGGAAGACGACAATCATTGGGACCTGACACTTGCTCAAGAAGCGTTGACATCCACACCGAATTTTATTCGTCAACTGTTTGCAATTTTTTTGACAAAATGTTATCCAACACAATCATCGACTTGGTGAGAAAAATATAAAAACAGTATGACCGAAGACATACTAAAACGAGTTAAACAAACCAATTTCCAAACATAGATTTCACACCAGAGATGTATAATGAAGCATTAATGTTAATTTCAAATCTGCCACTTAATTATTATGGTATGCCACCATCTGATCACCCGGCCACCGACTTAGTTAACAGTGATTTGCAACGAGAACAACATTATAACAATGTTGACTTAGCTACAATTATTGCGAATGATGAGCCATTACTGACAGCAGAGAAAAAAAAAATTGATAATCGGATAATGCTGACTGTTAATGCATCAGGTGGAACCGATGAAACATTTTTAATATCGTTGATCCTTGCGAAGGTACGGTCGCAACAGAAAATTCCATTTTCAACTGTATCGTCAGGCATTGCTGCCACTTTGCTGAATGTTCGGTTCGCCCACCAGCTAACATTTAAGCTGCCACTAGACATTCGTAACAAACCAAACGCAATGTGTAACATAAAAAAGCGGAATGGCTGCAGTTTTGAAAAAGAGTTCAATTATAATTTGGGATGAGTGTACTATGGCTCATAAACATTCACTCGAAGCATTTCATAGAACTATGCAAGATTTGAAAGGCAACGATAAACTTTTCGGTGGTACTATCCTATTATTGTGTGGTAACTTTTGACAGACATTACAAGTCATTCCTCACTCTACTTTTGCCGATGAGATTAACGCATGTTTAAAACAATCGTTTTTATGGCGGAAAGTCGAAACACTTCGATTGACCACGAACATGCGAGTACAATTGCAAAATGATCCATCGGCACAAGTATTTTCTAAGTAATTTCTGGATTTTGGAAACGGTGAAATAGAACTGCATCGAAATACACAATACATTACCAGACAAAATCTGCATCGTTGTTCACTCAAAAAATGAACCAATTGACAGTGTGTTCCCGGATGTATCGGATAATTACTTAGATCATAATTGGCTCAGTGATCGTGCTATTTTTGCAGTAAAAAAATGTTGATGTCGACGAAATTAACTTCCAGATACAAAAGTTGTTGCCAGGTGATCTAATGTCTTTTTAAATCAATCGGCACTATTATAGATGTAAGTTTTCTGAGTTTTTAAATTCTTTGGATATACCAGGAATGCCACCCCACAATGTTCGATTAAAGATTGGTTCACCGATTATTCTTCTTCGTAACCTGAATCTACCTAGATTATGCAACGGTACACGTTTTGTCACCAAAAGGATCACCGGAAATGTTCTTGAAGCAACTATTTTGACTTGAAAGTTTAAAGGAGAAATCGTCTCTTTGCCACTTATTCCAATGATACCGTCAGAATCTCCAATACCATTTAAAAGGCTTTAATTTCCGAATCGTTTGGCTTCCGCTATGACCATAAATAAATCTCAAGGCCAAATAATGTCAATTTGCGTCCATTTGCGGCTTGGTCTTGCAAAATACCTGTTTCTCCCATGAGCAGCTATATGTCGCCTGCTCACGTGTGAAGAAACCATCAAATCTATTCGTATTAGCAAAAGACAGGCTAACCAAAAATATTGTGCACCAACTAGCGCTTACATAGATTAAAATTATAAATTGTAATAATTTAAAGTAATTGTTAAAAATGTTTAAAAATCAACTTCATCTACTTCATTTATAAAACTCAAATTTCAATTTATAAATAAATAAAAAATGTATTTATTTTTATAAATAACAATTTTTTATGTTTTCAAATAAGTTATTTGTAATAAAATGTAAACAAAAAATTTTTATGTTCGTTTTTCCTTCATTTCAACTCTCCGAAACTATTACTATTACCTATTATATTGAATTTTCAAATGGAATAAAACGTTTTTATCTTTATTAGTGAATATTAATTTGACTACATTAAGAAGTTTAGTATAACATTGATACAACGTACTATAACTACTGAGTCACAGCAACGCATGACCGGATCAGCTAGTTTCACTCTAAAACAAACAATTAGCTCTAATAACAGTGAGTGAGCTATAGAATGTATTGTTATCACAGAAAAATAAAAAAGATATCAGGATGTGATGACATAGGTGTAGAACTCTTTAAGTTCTCAACAAATAAATTTAAAATCCATTAATTTTTTTAAAATTGTTATTGGACATATGGATATGTACCAGAGGAATAAAATTTAGCTATGGGGTCTATCATATTGAGAAATATCGAGGTATATGTTTGATGTATACAGCATACAATGTATAAAAAAGGCGCACAGAAATTTAAAGAATGATGCAAAGAATAGCTTTCGAAAAGAAGATCGTATATCCACCATGATGCAACTGATTGATTAAACACTGAAAATTCAAGATACCAACATAAATAGAATTAATTGATTATATATATATAAAAAAAGCATTTGATACGATGACTTGAATAAAACTGTTGCAGAGTATCTTAGACAAAGGTTACCCCCAAAATATAATAATAGTTATTCTCCTTCATCACCTTTTACCAAACATTTTGGGTCAGTTGCCTTCGATGAGTTTTACCTACCGTTGGCATGGAAAAATTTGAAGCGATTGTTTTATGGCCGCATGCCCTCATTGACACCAAGCATTTTATACCTACTGGCAGGTCTTAATAAGTACTTACAGTGGACAGGAAGTGTTTCCACCTGTCTGTGAAATGTGTAACTATGTTCAGCGTGTGATAAGTGTAATTTTTGTTTGTGAAATGTGTATCTTATGCCGTCCCAGCATTCCCCTTAATTGCTGCGGGAAACCGCCTATAAACAGCATTCAATACAGCCTGTACGAGAGGACCTGGTCTCGTGCCCAGCCCGTTGCACCTCCCCGATACATTGTACGGTGCCATAGTGCACTCAGCCACACCGACAAGTAACGTTGTAGTATGACAGCGTCATCCTCCAATGAATATATAAATATTTTCATATTTATTATTAAGATTAATTAGATTTATTTTATTCAAATAGGTAAATTGTTTAGGGCTAATCAATTCATAGATAATTATGTGTATTAAGCCCGGGCGGCCCAATTTATTGTTGTATAATTTTAGTTTATTGCAAGATTGCTGTTAGAAAAGAATTAAAAGGTGTAAAACTTGGTGGCAGTTTTGAACATTCTAATAGCCGAAAAATGCTGGTCACTGGCGACAACCAGACGCCCGGTATACAATGGAAGCATCCGGGAGAGGAAGATATCCCGTTAGCTGGGCAAGGGCAACGTACCCCGGCGAGGACGCCGAGGGTGCGAGGTGACAGGAACAGCGCGCAAAACCGAACGACGAATGGTAGCAACGCCGCGACACACGTGATTGTGAAATACACCCATTCACCAATCGTGTATAGCCACGGGGTCTACATTTGTTGATGCAAAGCTTCTTTTCCGTATCACGCGGATGGTGCTGGGAGAGGGAAAGCTGACTTCTTCGTGGCGGCAGGAAAGACGCCATCACGGGACTTGCTGTTCGGACGAGGTCAAGTACAGACGTACTGTTCAGGTGTGGCCCGACACACACGACTGGCTGTTCGTCCATGGTCCTCGATAGACGCTTTCTGGCTAAGATGTTGCCGGAGGCAAAGCGTACTATCTCCCAGACGCCATCATCATTGACGCACTAACACGGATGGGCTATCCGTGGATCTGCTATCTGACCGCGACACAGCGTGCCGCAATCTTCAAGCAGTTGCAACAACGGTAATGTACTGACGCCAGATCACGGTTCTATGGGCTTTTATTGACGAGGCTTTACAGACCCGTAAACGGTCCTTGTGAATAGACTCTCTGCTTTGATTATGGAAATATCTCTGAACTAGCAGATATTCCATTTTCACCAATACTGAACTTTGAAGCATCTTCCTAATTATAATACAACTCAAATAATGTTGTTTCCACTTTAATAGGCACCGCTGGGAATTTTGTAAAATGTTTAACTTTTATGTGTTGACCTGCGCTGCAACACTGTTTCATATTCATTTTGCAAATCTTTGAAATACTTAAATCTATTAATGTTTGCATTTGTCCGGCAAATTGTAACGACTGGGTATTGCTTGCTTTTTTTTAATATCTTGTGGTTAATGTCAAATTTAAATATACTCATCAGTGTATAAGCCATAAGACTAAATAAACTCAGTATTTTATTTACCTGTAATTCTTGCAGCATTCAAGATTCTGGCTAACCAGATTAGCTTGATTGACATGATTAATATTAATCCTCTTGATGAATTTCAAGGTAATAGTCCCCCCCCCCTCCCTCCTCCTTTCTCAAACAAAGGTACCACCACAACGTTTCTAACAACTTCATTAAAATCTCTCAAGATTGTGGACAGACAAATAAAATGAGGAGTGAGAAAAGGTTTCCCACTGTATCTGTGTATTATAACACTTATATTGACAATACGATTACGTTACCATTTTAAAATTAATTACACTGTATCAGATAGAATAATATCCGCTGCTGACCAGGTGATTTAAGCTGAGATGGAGGACGACTTGCAACGAAGAATTCAACCAGAAATCTCACAGAAAGCTAAAGTAATGGCATTCAGCCAAGATAACTAAGATAAACCAGTGTGAGCTAAGACTGTTATTAATGACAAAATAATAGAACAAATTTGCCTATTTAGGATTTAATATAACATTCACCAGGAATGATGATGATAGTACCAAAAAACAGAAAGATCAACACCTTTATGGGGTAGTAAAATAATTGAGCTCTATTGCCGTTTGGTACGCAATACATATTGGGTGCATTTCAAGGATTTCTTTAGTCGTTTCACGCCATTACGATTTCATCCTATAGGTTTGATGTCCATTATAAAGATCCCTCTCGTTGTTTAGAAAAGTCGCACTTTCTGTGGGGACAATTAGTGGCTCTGGACAGTGGATTTTTCTATTCTACAATGGCGATCCTCTCTGAGTATGCGATATTCATGCAAATAAGCCAATACCTCATTTGAAGTAACGTTTTGTTCCTACACAACCCACCTGTCGAAGTTCAACGTCGAATGTAAAGCACCGATTTTTGCGCGAAGATTCTTTATGAAATTTTTACTGCTTCAAATTACCATAGACATATGTATGTATCAATCTCTGGATGAGATTCAACATCCCTTTACCTAAATTAATCGTTCTCCTTGTTTATTAAAACATTCCCGGTGAGGGAGAGCGAGACACTCGATGTTGTCCATCAGTTATACTGTCAGGGGTATACTGGACAAAAAAGTTTATATAAAATAGTCACTTATTTAAAGTAATCACAGACGAAGACAGGTCTCGGCGTTGGTAATCTTGAAGTTTTCTGCATCACACACACACACACACACGCGAAATACATGAGTAACATCTGACGTTTCTCGTCAGACGAGAACGTAATCACTGTGGTTGCTCCTCTCTGAAGCAGAACAAAAACCGCTGACAAATGCCTAAAACTTTAACATCTACTCGCCGGACACACTCTGTCCTCTCTTAAGGTAGCTTCCCACGGCCCGCGTGCGCATTTGCCAGCCGACCCGGTCCAGCTACCAAGGGCGGGCCGTGGGAATGTTCTCGCCTGTGCTTGCAGCGATAGCGTGCCTCTATCCGTCGCCCAGTCGGCAAAGATCAAACGCCCCGGTAGCTGAAACGACACTAAGCAAGGTGGTGGGGAGGTGGCGAGGGCTAGCCTGTGTGGAAACCCACCTTTATCGGGATACAACCCGAGAGTGTCCTCCAAACAACCTCTGCCGGGCCGCCAAGTACCGTTATGTTCACCTGCAGGCAAAACAAATAAAAACAGGCATCCTATTGTTATTCTAGTGGGGAGGTGGGGGGGGGGAGGGGGTGCCTCATAACTCCACACCTTCCATCGCCTCACACAACAGCTGGGCGTGACCTGCAGTGTCTAAAAAATATATGAAAAAGAGAACTTCTGTTAAGGTGATTAAAGTAGGGAATCCTTATCACACAGGACTTCTGCCTTGGTTTTTCACCTAGTATTTTTACAGTGGAATGGAAACATACCCTAATCATGCTCTACCATCTGTTTAATCTCAATGAAAATGTAAAATTTATTACAAAAACAAGTCAGTAGGTCACATATCTAACATGGTCACAAAAAATGGGTATTGCTTTGTTCAGCGAATGGTTACATTTTTCTGTTCGCATATGTTGACTCTCCGTTAATCGATTAACAATTTCAAATATAACTCCGTTTTCATTTATTTACTTTTTTACACGCTTTATATTAGCTTGACTTGTATGTATGTATGTATGTATGTATGAATGTAACGGAATTTTACAACTCCATTTTGACCCACTTCCCGATGTCCGAGCTGTTTGAAATTTGGCACACATATTAAGAACCGGTGACAATACAATAATTTCATAGCTATATCCTGCTATGCTCATTACTTTGACAGTAACGACAGAAAAATGGTTGAATGTAGTGGAATTTTGCATTTTAATTTTAACCCAATTCCAGATGTCCGATTTGTTTGAAATTTTGCTCATGTATTGATAACTGATTACAATACAATAATTTCATAGCAATGTCTTGATATTCTGATTATTTTGACAGTAAAAACATAAAAATTTTGCACACGTTTTAAGAAACGTTGACAATACAGTAGTCTCTTAGCAACGTCCTGCTATTCTCGTTACTCTGACGGTAACAATAGAAAAATGGTTGCCATGTAATGGAATCTTTCATTTCAGTGTTTACCCGTTTCCTGACGTCCGAATCGTTTTAAATTTTGCACACTTATGAAGAACCGATAAAAATTCAATAATTTCACTCTCACCACGTTGTCAGTGTATCGTATACTTGATGGGATTACTGAGTTAGGCAAATGCAGCCGCGACATTAGTGCACAGGTGCGATTCGAGAAATCTTCGTCATTTGGCGGCCACACCCTTCGGAGACTTCCCACCCAATATAGCTATCATCATCATCATCGTTCTCCAGTTTGCCGGGTGTGATTTACGAGCCTTGGTTGCTGTAGGCGATCGTCTTCTGCTGTCTCCTATCCAGAAAGGTTTCTCTGTCTGAAGTCGCTTAACGTGATGTTGAATAGTAAGTACAGTATTCGAAATATTACTTCGTCGTTTACCGTGCTATTGGATCTCTTGTTGAGTTGACCATTTAATTGTATTTTACTAGTGGGAATAATAATGATTAATGAAACTACAACTCAAAGAAAAAGAGAGATTGGCGAAGAAAAGCCAACAGTAAGAAACATACTTTTTAAACTATCTGAACTAAAAAGTTAAAAATAAAATTGTAGTTTAAAAAACTAAAATCACGCTTTCGTAGTAATGTGAACTAAAAGGTTAAAAATAATATTTAAATATAAACATTTTGTTTAACAGTGATAGGACGTTCCACAATTCAGGATAAATTAATTTTTTTGAATAAGCTTAAAGTATAAAGTCACTGATTACAAAATTAACTTTAATCTTAAAAAAGCGTGGGGTGCGCTCTACATAACTTTTGACAATGACTCTGTCTTTACAAGCAGCCAACGACAAAAAATATAAGACAACTGAAATTGCACCCCATGCTTTTTTAAATTAAAGTTAATTTTGTAATCAGTGACTTTATACTTTAAGCTTATTCAAAAAAATTAATTTATCCTGAATTGTGGAACGTCCTATCACTGTTAAACAAAATGTTTATATTTAAATATTATTTTTAACCTTTTAGTTCACATTACTACGAAAGCGTGATTTTAGTTTTTTAAACTACAATTTTTATATTTTTAATTGTTATTATTATTTGCTAGTGCCCAACTCAACCTTGGCGTTATTGTTTGTGATGCATTTTCTTAAGGAGGATTTCAAACAGAATAGATTCCAAACAACGAATTATCCGAGCGAGGCGAGCCGATAGATGCATTAAATATTTATCCAACCTTCACATCCCCACTCCCTTGCCGGTAACTGATGGTCCCAACGTATTCAGTTCTCTGAAGAAAAGTATGTGGTGTTGTCGGTTTGGATGTAAATAAATTGAAGCGCAATTTGTTTCTTTCTGAAAAATCGAAAATCGAAGCAAATCCAGGTAAGTTCCCAGCTTTGGTTTAGACTATTCATTCATACTCGACCCGCATGCGGCCTAACAACCCTTTCCATATTGCTCAAAACCAAGCAATTTATGAACCGGGCTTATAAGAAATTGGCAAAAATTTGTAACAATGGCAATAATTCCATTAATGTTAAAATAAATGCATATTATTATATGCTGAGTTTTATTTTAATGTAGGTTATTGTGGCCCATCATTATATACCATATGCGCTTATGCGGCACGGGGAGAAAAAAAAATAGAGTGTCAGTGGTTTAGGCTACAGCAAAACTCACGTTGACGAGGAAGCAAAATTTATATTGATGAAATCATTCATTTGTTTCGGCAGAGGGCACGGTAGAGAGTGAGAGTCTTTAATGATAAGATCATACATTTTTCTATTTACTGCGCTGCATCTCAAGGTATCGTTTTAGATAGCGTGTGGCTAGTTTTATTTTATTTGGTATGGAACAAGGATACAAGATTAGTAATTATATTGAATTACAATAGATGGAATAAGACAAAAATTATTTTTCTACAGATTTATATCCAGAGATCGTAGTCATAAAAAAAAAAAAAAAAAAAAAAAAAAAAAAAAAAAAAAAAGCTTATAGTAACATCAACACAAAACCACAGTGGCAGCATTAATAATAAAAGTCCAAATGATTATGCTAATCACTTCTCATTTATGCTACAAATAAAATTATGCATGTTCATCAAATTTATCTTTAAAAGAATCGTGATTTAAATGTACACTGCTGGTGGTAAAGATGCCAAAACTATAAAATTTGCAATATTTGTATGTCTGTAATCTGCTCGCGCATCATACAAAAGCTGTTGGAAAGTAATTGGATTGTTTCTCAGCAAAAGGCGCAGTAGGCCAATATTTGTTAGAGGTAAGATAGTCATATCCGTATATATAAGCGTTATATATGTGTTGATTACTGTGATGACTGTTTTGTATATAAAGGTAAAGAAAGGATAGTGTGAAAACTACAGGGTGGGTAAATTATAATATGCCAGATGTTATTTCATTATGATACGGAGTTAGTAAACAAAGACTGTCCGCTGTATTCTCAAATGCGTGGATTCCAAACTTTGTCATTGCATCTCCTATGGCCTGCTTTTCTCATTGATGAAAAAGATGCTAAAAAAACAATAGTTATTATAATTAAAAATCACAAAATACATATAATCAAAACACATTAATAATTACATATTCAATTATATTGGCGTGATATATGTCCGTTACATTGACTACCTGCTTAAAAGTTCCAAAACCAGTGTCAAGTTTCACGAAATCACAGCTTCACGTATTAATTACTAAATGTGAATATAGTTCCCAAGCATACTTGATGTTTTCTATATTTTTGCATATTTTACAACAAAAAAGGCGTCCAATCCAATTTATGAAGATAGATTTCGATAGCCATTTTAAATTGTGAGATTCAAATTTACCAACAATTAATTAATTATACTGCATGAAAAAATACATATTAAGACCTGTAACGGGAGCAAAAAATGTACAGATATGAAAAATTTAACCTATGCTACAGACGGTCGATAATTTACTGCGTTATACTATTGATAGCAATAACACATTTCCCGTTGCAAAACATTGAATTCTACAATTGATTCTAATGAATGATACAGAATTTGGCGGGGACTAGCAGCTCCATATAAAATTTAGTATAAGTTCCATCCACGAATGTTTAGAGCTGTCATGGCCTACGTTTTGGATCCAAAATGAAATAATCCAGTTTTCGGATCAGATTAATTTGTTTGATAGTTTATTAATTTATGTGTAAGATGCGTGACTGATCTTTGTAGTTGATTAGTTTGAATATTTGCTGTAGACCAACGCATTAAAATATAGTGAAATAAGAAATTTAGTGAACAGTCTTAGATTTGCTGTCATTTAAATTATATTGAAACTTGGACACGTTACAGAGATTAAATGAATATGGAAATTTGGACTCTTAATATGGGTTTTTAGATTCATTTTACGGATCGAAGATGTCGTGCGCGTTTGACTGAAGGCGTCGGTGACATTACCAGACGCCATTGGATGCGTAGGTCATCCCGCTGCATTCGGAGGAGCAGTTGGCAATCGACTTTGGCAAGAACTGGTTCTCTGCGGATGTCCTCTCCTCTTCAGAGAGAGGCAACGTAACATATTGAAACGGTCTATGCTGACCTCAAGACAATTCTGCTAGGATTCTTCACCACTAGCGCTAACCAGAAGTCCACTCAAATTCCCCCTCTCCCAATAACCGGCCTCGGACCACTCTCGGTTGTCCAATCACGTAATCTCGGTATCCCAGTTTCTCTCTCTATTCGTCGGTCTGGCAACAAATTAAATACAGATTAATACTTAATTCATTAAAAGCAAGTCGGCCAAATGCCGGTAAAAAGATACCAACATATCACTACAGGCTGTTACATCAACCAGCTGGCAACAACAGAGGAGAGAGGACGCGTCACCCCTACAGTTCCTCCCGCAGCATATACGTCGCCCATCGCGCTAGAACACCTGGCGCAATATGCTACCTCAACTAGTAGCGATGGCCCTACTGCATAGGCAGTCGCGCTCGTCACCAACCGAAAAGAATAGTTCATCCAGCAAAAGCGGCTAGAAATGCAAATAACCTAAGGAAAAAGACATCAACCAACACTAGCAACCATTTTGGGCAGTTGTCGCTAATTGAGGGCGACAGGTACCCCACCATTAGTTCAGCGAGCGCCTTCGGCGCTGGCAGATGCTGCGCTTCCTCCAAAAAAACTCTGTGATTGGCCGGGACACCATCCCCTCCGTTTTCAATTTCATCAAATACTACAACCTTTTTATTAGATAAATGTGATTTTTAGCCTCACTTTCGGACATTCACACAGTTTCGGTGAGTTGTCTTACGATTTATTACTGATTTACGAACACGAAATTGAATTTATTGACTGATTTCTGTTGCGACAAATTAAAAGCGCAGCCTCGGTCGCGGGAGCTGTAGTTTGCTCCCCCGCAGTTCCATTTGGCTATGTTACATACTGCTGGAAAATACCAGCACTTACACACAGTGCCTCTTGACAATTCCTGCAACTGTGGCACTTTATGATATACTCTGGCTTTACAGTTATAATGCATACTACCTGCTGACCGCAACTTCGTTCACGTGGAGCGATCGTACGGATCTGATTCTTAAACAAAAAAAACTCTTAGAACATTGTAAAATTCTTGAGTGAAATTGCTTTCAACGCTGATTCGCGCTAGTTGCATCTTTAAGTAGCAGTGCTGCCAATTTTAGGCTGTTAAGTTTACTCGTGCTACTATTATTTATTGCTTCAACGCCTATAGCCATCGACGTCTCTTATCAAGAGAAAGAGAAAAATTCTTTCCTGAGCCTCGCGCAGGAGAATCTGCAAGATCGTCATCACATCTTTCGTCGTTCTGCAGATTCTAGCTTCTTCGCACAACAGTTTTTCTACGTCCTCACAGTCTACGATCATCTTTCGTCGAGCCTGCTGCTGCCGTTCCTGCGTCTACAGCTTCTGTTCGGGCACGTCGAGATCTCCAAATCACCTCATCTCTCATTACTTCACAACTTCTCATTCCATCCGAAAGCTTGTCAGGGACATCTGCGCTCCAGGAACCCGTCGTTGACGGTCATCCCGCGGGCTGCTATCATTTTAATTAATAAAATCTCTTGGGAGCATAAGGTATCCAAGGCTGAAAAGGGCAATTGTTGGCCCTAAAAAACGGTTACCATGACATTAAAAGTAAATACTCCAAAAATATCTTAAACATCAATAGATTTTATACACTCTTACCCTGCGTTACTGTTGGTGGGCAGATAGTCAATGACTCGATGATTTCATTTTCTGGTCCGGAGGGATCGGATCATTTAAACTGAGGATCATCTTCAGACACAGTTAATATAACTGCTCTCACAGTAATAACAGCTAAGGTCGCGCCTTTAAGCCACACACAGCTAAGGAGAGCAAGATAAGCAACTGAAGCGCATTCTCTCAATATGAAGCCGCTATACGTAACAGTGTTATTTTGTGCCCTCGTACGGTGGGTGATTAGAGTTTCACTTGCGGTGGCACGAAACCAGACAGCTTTCCTGGCGGCTCTCGTAGAGGTGAGGTGGTTCCTGTAATTACTGGCCTGGTCTGCCGCGTACGAATGTCACAGCTGCCACCTGTTATCCACTACCATATTTCCAAATTATACATTAAATTCGGTAAGTAACAGATCTTGTAAATAATTCCTTCACATTTCTATGGCTCAACTCTTCTGCCTATAAGTCCTCTACTGCAGCTGGTGACGGAGAGAAAAAAAAAGGAGGGGAGGGGGGGAATTAGAACCTCTTCGACATTGATTTGTTTGTATCCTGTTTCATCCATTTCCATACTTCCTAAGCATCTTTTAGCTACTCTCCATTATGCCAGTATATGGTTTACTTTTCTTTGTAGTTATAGTACAACATCACTCCTTTTTTCAGAAAACTTTATAGCCTGTATGTGCCACTATCCATTAAAATTATAAAAATTATGGAATGACAAGACAACTTCCTTGCATTTAAACTGAATCCGTGTAGTTGTAATATAGTTAAATCTAGTCCAATCATTGCGTTGTTTTAACCACTGTATACAAATCTACCTAATTATTCTCAACTTTGTCTCACATCTGTCAGTTTTCTCTAAATGTAATTATAAGACAAGAGGATGCTTAAAATCTGCCAAACTTTTCATTCAACCGTTGTCTATTTTCTATTGTTGTCTCTTTCTTAACCAATAAATACCCTTCAGTCTGAATCGATTTTTGTGGCTTTTTATGAACGTTTGATACTCCACTGAGTTAAATATTTTCCGCGCTGGGGAAGATTCAACATGAAACCTTCTACAAATAAGCAGTTAATCGCTTGCGAAAAGTCAGTGGCTTCTAAACAACTATGTTCCTCCGCCTTACTATGTTACACTAATTTCCCCTTTATAATTTATAAACTGCTTGAATAGATCTCCCAGATGAGCAAAGGAAATATCGAAAACACTGAAATTCAGACATTTAATTCAGGCATTTACAAAAGATGCAGGCTATGATAACAAAGTTAGTGTGAGAACTATTTCATCAAATACTCTTTATATCGGTCGTAATGACAAATTTATTAACTGATTACTGTTGACGAAAGCCGTCTGTGGCATCGAAACAAGTGAATCCCCTTTCTCAATGAGTTTACATCGTAGCAAAGTGGATACTCACACAGAACACGTTGGTGAAGATTGCTATTCTCTAATTAACCACATTTCAACATCATTCAGGTACTAACATGGGTCATGGACGGTATAAGCAATTACTAAATTTGCATCGATCTTGGTGAGTAAGCGGTTAAGGCTCGATCCTGGCATTCCACAGGGCGCAGGCTCGAATACCGTCCATCCATCCTGACCCAAAATCAACTCCAGCTGAAAGATGGGATAAATTCTTCAATAAGTTCGTGGTCAGTTTCCTTCCTTATCCCTCGTCCACAGTCCTCTCCCACCTCTGATAACCATAGAATATATTACATTAAAAAATATTATTATTTATTTAGCCGGAAGCTAAATCATGTTTCCTGTAAGCAGAAGCTAGCTAGGTGATCGATTTCTGTTCTAATAAGGCCCTGATCTATTCCCTAGGAACTAATTTAGGTCAAGAGCCGACAGTTTGGGAAGCGGTAGGTTACCAGATTTTCATGGGAATATAAAATTTGATGCTTTCAGCAGGCGTCATGTTATTACTGCCAACGTTTCAGCACCAAACCTGGGGCTGTCCTCAGGGCTATTTCGAGCTGATGTATCCAATTCTGACGGCTGGTTACTTCCACGTTTGACTTAAACAATAGGGGCCGTTTAACTCAAATGTGGAAGTATGCTATCGCTGCCAAACGTAGTCCAACATCTATAGCGATAACAACTTCTCTGGAACAGCTGACAACAGCCTCGCTGCCAGTAAACCAAAAATAATAATCCTCCTAGAGTGCAGGCTAACGACGAGATGGTGTAACCAGCCGTCAGTAGGTGATGCATAATACCGAAATAGCCCTGAGAAGAACCCAAGTTGAGTGCCGAAACGTTGACAGTAACATCATTGAAGCAGCGCTAAACACGCAAATTAAGTGCAATTTTGCTGAATCATGCTGAAATTTGACTTAAAATGACGTAATTTTAATCTACACGAGCTTTAAGGCGAAGGAAATATTTTATCTTGCTTCTGGAGGAAAGCAACTACTCCAAAGGGCTGAGATGAACTGAATGCTGTTGCTAAGATTTTTTCGCACGCAGAACTTAATGGAAGGGGAGGGAACCTTGGCTGATGACAATGGTAGAAGTTTATTAAACATGTGGGAGCACCTGGCCGGGTCTGCCATTATTTTCGTAGTTAGTTATATTCTAAATGCTCTCGCGCCATTTCATTTAACTTAATCAAATTCAAGTATCGTTCAATTTTCCATTATCTCAGGTGAAATGGAACCAAGAAAGAAAAGGTAACCACAGTGCAAAGATTAAGGAAAACTGAGCTAAGACGAAAGATCAGCAGAGTTAAGAATTACGTTGTCCACAATGGCAAAAACGAAAAATAAGAAGAAAAACTAAAATATGCAGATAAGCAGCCATGGTTACTTACTTTAAAATCGTCCAATACACAGCCGATATCCATTTCCAGCACTGTTTACTTCTTTGAATAAAGAAGACACTTTCGAATGATTTCAATCTGCTGTAGTTACGTATACAATGTAGTAAACAGATAGCAGAGTCTGTCACTTGCTAACCAGTTCAGGCATTGCAAAGGAAAATCTGAGACACAATATTAGAAAATACAAGCATAAATCTTTTGGAGACTTCAGACAGTTAAGCAGAAAATTACCGGAGTTTCTCTTCATAGAAGCAAAGACCGAACAGAAACCGTACTTGGAACGAAATGACGTGGACTAGTCTTACGAATGGAGAAAGGAACTATCAATATCAAGCAGAAAAGGACAGAATTGCAAAATGGTTACCTGGTAGTACCTACATGCACTTAATTTTTACTAAAAGTATTTAATCCTGTAGTTTTATCAACTTTTGTAATCATAATGCGACAGACATTTACTCAAAAATATCACTAAACATGAAAAATAACATAATCATTTCTCGAAAGTCTTAACCTAGTTCAGTACACGGAAGCTACCAACCGTTAGCTAGATTTCAACCACAAAAAAATCTTTCTGTTGTCGATATTAACTAACATTGAATGTTAGGTCCATTTTCGATAAGTTCTAGTCCATCTTTGAAGGGTTTATTTAAACACTTTTACGTTGGACAGAATTCTTCAGCAAACCATCCTGAATCGTTAACAAATTTCGGATAATTTCACGATTTCTGTTATTAAGAAAATTAATAACGCGTTTTCTGTCTCCAGATGTACTTCTGCTTCATTCCCACCTATCAAATAATGCAACTCTTTACTTCTGGCTTTGAAAATACTGAGAAATTTTTAATTTTAGCCTTATATTTAATTATAGGGCCACTTGGTAAGATGCGGAAATAATATTTTCAGATTTCTCTTGGAATTGTAGGTTCTATTTCAAAATTTAGAGCAATTTTAATCCGAACTTTATGTACCACAGTAATGATGGACATAACGGTTTTTTTTATTATTTATGACTTTATGCGTCGTCGACGTCGAGGTCATTAGAGATGGGATAGGACTTGGAACAAGGAACGGGAAGGAATTCGACCATGGCCTTTTTAAGGAAGCATCCCGGCAATTACCTGGAGTGATTAGGGGAAACCATGGAAAACTCAAATCTAGATGCCCGGAAGGGGATTCAAATCAGCGTCCTCCCGAATGCGAGGCCTGATCGTTAACCGTTCACCCACCACGCTTGGTATGAACATAAAAAAAACATAAATAAAAGCAATAAAGAGTTCAACACTTATCAAATATATCCTAATTTCAAAAAGTATTACACTGTAGCACTCATTACTCTCGTCGGCGCTGTGTGTCCGAACTTGAAAATTCCACTGATTGTATGTTTTTGGCCTTATTTAAAAAGAAACTCCCCAATTGACAGAATGTAGGGCCTACTATATTAAGAAAAAGGATCATCAGGTTGAGCACCGCAGTGCGTAATTGTATGGTGGCTTTATTTGGCAGTGAACAATGCCGCAAATATTTATACCGTCAGGTAGGAAAGGATTAAACATAAACTACCGAAAGAGCGTACGTCTTTCGTTGTTCCAATTTTCTTTCAGGTCTCTCACTGAAACCTGGACATTTCACGTAGTCCCTATATGAGATTATAGACCATCCCACCATTTGGCTAGATTGTGAGAAACCGCCTAAAAACCGCAACTAGGAATACTGCTTCGAGAGGGCGTGGACTAGAGCCTGGTCCAGTAATACCTCCCCGTTCAAGTGTGCGGCGCCTCAGCTGAAACACGCTGGCGGGTTTCCTTTGGTATTGTTACTATCATTTGTATTAATTATAATAATAGCTATAAACTAGTAACACTGCAAACGGATTTTAAACTACTTTAGAGATTATTGTTTGTTACTGCGAATTTGAGCTAAATTCAAATTTAAATCTAAATGTACCTTGCATGCTTCACTTTAACATCGCTGTTACGAAAAGCCTTAGTTCTTTCCCAAATATCGCAGTTCCATACTTTGGACACTGAGGCGTAATACGAGTATTATTGATTTACCTTTGACACATTTCATACCATAGCTCCACTAAATTTATTCTGTGAAGCACAATTTGAAATACTCATAATAATAATAATAATAATAATAATAATAATAAGAGTATATTCTTCATGCCTCACAATGATCATAACGAACTTATGGGAAATTCTCTGCTAGCCAACCAGTGGCGATAATTTATTTCAGAAACACCATTACTTGTTTCTCACAACAAAAATATAATAACTGCGTGAAATTTCAAATTTTCGATGGATGTTGATAACAGCAGGTGTTGCATTGAATGTCACGGAATAACATTGTAAAATTGATAATTGTTTGACAATTTTCACCTTCTAAATTAAATTAAAACAAATTTTTGGTATTTATGTATGCTATAGATAAAATTCCAGCCGACACAATATACGGTTCGTGGTTGCAATTTATCAGAAATTCACATTCCCATTACGACTTGATTTTCTGTTCAAAATACATTTGGAAAATAAGAGTGATACAATGCTTTTGGCTTATTAAAATTCTGAAATACGGGAGAAGTATTACATTTTATTAGTATCATATCTGTACCACCGTGGTATACACAATTTTCACAATGGCTTTAATATATACAGAAGAAAAAAAATTATATTTGGTGTGGTCCCTCAATTGACTGAAAAACAGATTTCTAAGCGATGAGTACTTTTTCATTTAAAAATTATTTTAGCTGCAATTTTCCTCTCTATATTCGAGATAGAGATTTGGTTGTTTATATGATTTAAAGAACACACGCTTGTTCATTGAAGACTAGGTATACTGGACTCCTTCAAAGCCAGCAGGACTGGTGCGCGTGTTTCGGGGAGAGGTAGAGTTTCCCCATTCCCATTTATGACGTTCGGGAGGATGTAACATAGGAACGCTAAGGTTATTCTTTACCTCCCTGAGGAGTTTATACAACGGTATTCATTTTCCAGCACGTTTTGTAAGGGAACAACAAATAAATTAAATTCCTTTGTTATACGTGGCTCGTTATCCAGTTTTTAGAAGCCTTTCGAAGATAGTAAACATTTTAGAGTTTTTATTTCTAATAACTTCATTAAAATGGTACTATCATTACCATTGCAACTAATTCCTTCTTGGAGTAGTAACATTTTGTTCAGATTAATAATAATTATAATCCTGCACTAACCACCACAGCCCCATTATTTACATGAACGGTGCTAGGAAATGTTATTTAAAGTAAGCATCAAGTGGTCTTAACTGTTATGATATCATATAATTAATGTTTCTATGTGAAAATTATTTCAGTCTTATATTTCTTAGATGCGTTGCTATTAATCCTTTACCACTTCATATGAATCCTCGAGCTATTTCCAATTTTAACCATTATAAATCAACATGTTTCCCTGTAGCCTCTTCTACGTCTCTGTAAAACTATGGAAGGCCACATAGTTTGCTAAACATTATATCATATCCGAAAAGTATAATCGTCGTAAAACGTACAAAGGTTGATCAAATATAAATGAGATTAAAAAGATACGATAGTGTTTTTTCACTTAGTAGACTGTTTATTACTATTTTATCAATAACGCTAGTGAGGAATCTGGAATATGGGAGCGATAATCCATTATAATCCCGGACTATTATTCCTATTCTGGGTCCATACGAGGTGCACTGTGGGCCCTTTGCATCCTACTGAAGACACTGGTAATTTCTTTTGAACCAACAGACACCTTTAAGCTCACGGGAAAGTTCCCATTAGTATGCAGCGTTGAAACATCGTCTCGTTCAGGCAGAAAATCGTCGATACACCTTCAGCATTCGAAGACACGTCGTGGGAATGGGTTTTCACCCTCGTCGGATCTGTTTCCGCTTCTGCACGCCTTTAATGATCGGCTTGTCCGCTACTGTAATATAATATTAACCAGGTACTGCATATACTTGGAAAAATAAAAGAAATGTGGTATATTAACAACTTACTTACCTTGGGCAGATAAATGATTGCAGAAATCTAAGCATTAAGTTTAACTGAAAAACTTGACAAAACAAATACAAAAAATTATATTGTTATTTGTACCAAGCAGAAATAAACATCAAAACAACTGATACAATATACGGCATTATTGTTTCGGCTCTGAACATAGCACCGTAGGTAGTACCACATACGTTGTAAACTCGTACAAGTTCTTGCAAGGAAAGCTTTTTAAGTCAGTTTGCTAGAAATTTAATGATCGATTCTGCAATCGAATTCTGTCTCTGTTTATTTGCAGGCATCAACAGCTCCTTCATTTCGTGTGTAAATTTCCAAAGTAGTGGGACCAACCACTCTGACTAATCCACGCCTCATTATCCCCTCTTGGCGGGTAGATTAATCAACAGTTACTGCTTCAGAAAATTATGCTTCTGCCGCCCTGTAATATCGCTGAATGATTCCTGTGGTTGAGAGACGACTCGTCACATTCAAGTTATGTCTTCAAAGATGTTAGAAACTGCTTCACCTTCACAGAAGAGCTGGTGCCACCTCCGACACTGAGGCTTCCAAGCGTATTATAGCGACCTCGAACAATCTGTGCCAAATTTTTGGTGGGTTAATGCCTTGAAAAATTTTAAAAAAATGAATATTAAGTCAAGTCAGAAATTACCTGTCGAAAAAATGTCGTTTATAACGTCATCATCGTAAGCCATTCTAACGACCATATAGGGTCGCCTTTACTAAAGATCCAAATTCATTTAACGCAACTACAGAGTTAATTAACTTTGAATTTATGAATATTACTTTGTCAGAGTCCAAGTAGACTAGACGAGACTTCAAAAATATTCTTTTTGCCCGAACATTTTCATATAATCTCTAAAACGAGCATTTGAAATGCATCGTTTTGGTTCATCTGCATCTGCCACATTAACCATGCAAGATCCCTTAACTTCAATAAGACGCCATGGATAGTTCCATTATCGAATTACTTGTCAGAAAAATAGTACTTATAATTTAATTTTATTTAATCAACAAGTTTCTATGATTCCTATGCATGGAATGTTAATCTATGAAAAAATTTCATAATTTGTTCTTCAAGAAATTATGAATAATGAACATACTCCGAAACTTATTTATTACGTAAATCTTACTAATATTGTTGAATACTTAACACTTCGTGTTTACACAAAATGATTAAATTTGCATTAAGTTTAATATAAACATACGGAGCAGAGTACAGATGATGCTCGTTGAGTCCCCAGGTTCTGATTCACGGCTGGATTATCAAGCAATAGTACCTGCAACTACATGTGCACCAACAAAATAGCTTCACGTTCTTACTAGCATTTCTCGTCCCCATATTTCCGTAAAAAAGTAGCAGTACAACAAATGACGAAAATATTTAAGGAACCACAACTCTAGCACGCAATTACTGCGCATATCAAGCTTGAAACAGGCTAAAATCACGGAAATCAGCGTCGGAGTTAGGAGAGATGTTGGCTTACAATCAGTTCGACGTCATTGAACTCAAAACACCGACAACCAAGCGCTAATCCCAAACCTTGTGAGACAACCTTGTGGATTCAAGCTGTCAAGGAAACTATGGTAGATGCTGAACCGTGTAAGAAAACTAGATGCACAAGAAGGAAATAATTCAGAACACTTCTTGTGACAACAGGCTTAAACAGCCAAAAATCTACCACGTCACCGTGTACAGTGCACTATCCAGCAGCACCATGAAATAATTTGTAGCGGTCATACATCACGCCCATATACAGTATTATTGTTATTATTATTAATAATTACAAATATAAAATAATGTATTTATTGATTTGTATTACGAATTATAAATGTGCAATATGAATCATATTTTATGAGGGAAACTTATAGATTTATAGTTGAGGAAAACAACAATTATCAAGAAAAGAATGGAGATAAGAGAGAGCCTAGAATGAATTAATAATATGTCGGTTGCCTGGTTTTAAAAATATTGTAAGACAAGTTTATTAAGGCGACGGATGAATTAATTCACGCACAAGTCGAAGTTTAAACTAATTTGTGATTAAGTATTAAAAGTTTTGAAATAAATGTTTTGTTTGAGTTAACTTGAGAAGTTTTTAATTAATGCCTAAGTAATTAGTATTTTAAGCAAAAGAGTAGAAAATAAGACAAGATAGTATAATCACTTTCTTTCAGCTATTGTAAGAAGAAGAGCAAATTGTAACCCTAGATCATACACCATAGGCCAACTAAGACTAAAACGAGCCGCAAGATATTCTCGTCATGGCTGAAAAAGACCAAAAAAAAAAAAATAAATAAAGCATATTAAGGTAAAAGTAAAATAAAAATAATTAGTTTAAGACACGGTCATTAAAATAAAACGTTAGATAATTGTATACAAAATTAAAGGTAGTCGATGCGTTTCTTTCAGAAAGGCTTTGCTGAGCTGTACCCCGTTTTGAGGTCAGGATAGCTACAGACGCAGCGGAATGGCTGTGAACACAAAATATCAATTTTTAGTACCATCATCTATTTTATCTTATTTAAAATGAACTGTGTATATGTACATTTTTATACATAAATGAATTTGTAATGCTATGTATAATAATTTTATTTAATTGCCGTGTTTAAATCTTATCCTTGTGCTGTACGAAATAAAGGGAATTAAACGACAACTTTATGGAAATACAGCATACAATCATGAATGATGAACGTTTCTGATTACCGAGATGTATTTAGTTAGATGTATCAATGGGAGTTCAATTTTGCTAAGCTGGATAAGAATGTTTCGATCGCAATGAAGTATCTAATTCTCCGAATCGAAGACTTTAGGAATAACAGGAAAAACAAAATTGAAACATTTGAAAAATGATGCTGTAAAAGAATGCTGAAAATTAAGTGGACAGCTAAATACGAAATGAACGAGTGTTTTAAATGAGTGAGGAAAGAAGTTACTGGAAGAGTATTACAGAAAGATGGTGGGTTATATTATTTTAATATATGCAGGTTTGTTCAATTTCGTTAGAGGAAGAAACAGTCGAGGGTAAGAACTGTAAAGCAAAACAGACAATTGAGGACGTACATTGAAGTGGATATATTGAGATAAAGAGGTTAGTGCAACATATGAAGAGATGAAGGATTGCATCAAACCAGTAAAGAGGCTGATGACAGCAAAAAACTAAGTTATTTCCCAAATAACTGTTTCGTAAAAGTACAATCGAAGCGAGGAGGTAATCTGAATCGAATACCAGTAACTCACAGCCTAACAAACCACTCGCAACTACTTGAAACTACTTTTATCATCACTACGAGAAGAGTTCTGACTTAGACTTATCGCATGACGGCACTGCTAAACTGTAGCTAGCGTTGAAAGCAAGGGAACATTACCAAAAATCGTAGGTTATCAAAGTGCTTGCAGCCAGTTGCAAGTACTTATGTCACCACTACCTGAAGAATTTTAATTGAGAATTATGTAATTATAGACTCAAGCTGCCGTTGAAAGTAATTAAAAAATACTAAAAACTTGTAAATACGGAAAATAAAAACATCAGGAGAAAATTTGTTCGTTCAAATATATGGCAGATATTCGTTGTACTAATTTACTTAGCTGAAAATACTTAATTCATATGTGTAGATCTAAAGTACTAGTATCACGAAATTTAGCCACTCAGGTATTTATTTTTGGTGTGGCATTTGGCAAGATATTGTGAAGTTACCTAACCGCATTGTCTCAGTTTCCTTTGTCACGGTCGTTAACCTAGCTAAATGTAGCCGTCTTTCCATAAACTGACTTAGCTAAGTTCTGTATATCAAGTTTTAATCTTTTTGAGCTGAAACTGTCCCAACTTTAGATTAGCTGTTTACGGAAAATTCCCTCAGTACAGCCGGTACTCCAGGACAGAGGATCGAATCACAGCCCGTTGCCAGAATCCTGCATAGAAGCACAACTCGCACGTTCAAAATTACTGATAATCATCAAATAATTACAAATATTTAGTGTGCCAAATAACTATCGTGCCTCCTTGATACTTCACAGCCAATTGCGATGCATTAATCATCAGAATAAAAAAGTTCAGAACCACCACCTATAGCGTAAGATCCGGCTGTATAATTTCTACTTCCATCTGTTATTTGATTGAAATTCAATTTGTATGTACAGTTATTAGCATCTGAATACGATTTTGCAGGATTGCCTGTAAAAAATATGACGGCAAGTATTTTTAATTAAATTTTAAAAAAAAAACGAAAAATTTTGCTCACTTGTTTTCTCATTTTTTTTTTTTAAATAACTATAATTCATTTCAAAGAGAGACATCTAAAGAAAACAAAAAGTATGGGTTGCCTACTAAAAAGTGACCGCAAGTAGGTATTGCGGTGTGGTGCTCTCTCTCTCGCTCTTACATATTCCTTAACAGCTGGCAACCACTACTTGCTCGAACTTTTTAACCATATTCTTTGCATTCTTTACACGTTTCCCTTTGACATGATTTATAATTTATTTAAAAAAAAAATAAAAAAAAAAAACAAGCTAGCTAAATTTTTCGACTTTTTTAAAAATACTTGCCATATTTTGACCGGCAACCAGACAGTATCATATTCTGGTACTAATACTTAGACATAAAAATTGCATTTAAGTCAAATAACAGATGGCCGTAGATATCATGCAGCCGAATCTTAGGCTTATTCAATACAGTTGACATATAAAATAAAATTAAAAAAATAATAAGCAAATCTAGTTATAAGAAGTAAAAATTTGAGAGGTTTCGTTGAAACAGCAATTAATAACTCTGAGAGTGACTAGGTAGAACTTTTCATTTATTGTCGCACGCTGTATGTGTGTTTGTTTCATGTTTCATAGAGTACTGTTTGAGATATTACTATCCAACTTCCGCTACTGAAATCGAGTGCTCTCTGTTACGTGCTGTTCTCGCCTGGTCGATAGGGCAGTCAATCGATTACTTTTTACCTTTAACGCGGTTGTTCACCTCGAGCGTGCCTAACAGCTCCACATAAAAATAATTCATCACCAGCTACTTCACTATACAAACAGGAGAAGCTTACAACGATAATACCTCTTTCGATAGATGAATAATATCTTCTTTTTTTGCTCAAAGACTAAGCAGATCTTTACATAAAGGGGGGGGGGAAGATTTTTCTAGTAATGGTTGACGACAGGTGAATATCCACCGTGTAACGGAAAGTAGCTATAAGCTATGGAATATATCTCATATACATTTTGTTCTCATAGTATTGCAGTGTATTCGTCAATTCTTTGTTTACACAACAGAAATAATCTGTCTCTCTCAAAGCATTAAACACCACATTCAAAAATATATCATGCAAATTTTTAAATTAAAATGTACAGTACCATGATGCTACATTTCTAGGAACGCTTGTAATGTCTAGCAATAAGTAAGATGTTACGAATAAAATGTTTGTGTCAGAAAAGTAAATCATAAACAGCTAACTAAGCATAAAAAACTAGATATCTTCATTCTGCGGAGGACAACAGTTGCGCAGTTCAGAGGAGACCTTTCAAGGAGTGAACAAAACATTTCTTATTCACAGTGGCGTAGTTTTATTGTTTACTGACTATAGTGCATATGTCTATATTACTTGAATGCTAAAATTAACTACAGTGTAAGCAATGTAAGCTTGACGGATGTGCAGCCGGATGGTTTCGACAGTTGGCTCTGCTGTCGTCGTCATATGTCGCGCGGCTTCCGATAGTTGTAAGGCTGCTGCCAATACCTCGACAGTTGAGGCAGTAACAAGCTGTCGCAAGGCTGCACAGCCGTGAAGACTAGTTCAGAAAATAGTCTCCACTTACACGGCAGTCTAAAGACTCAAATACGACCCTCCTTTGTTGGTAGTTAATTTATTCTTAGCTGAAAATACTGATTTCAATAAATATGAATATTTTATTTCTTTCTTGGACGTGTTAGAATAATCTTACATGGATACAAACACTTGTGTTCATTTCACAATGTGCATTTATTTATAATCAAAACATAGTTAAAATAATGTTATTATCACTGGGAATCCAAAACACACAACAATATTAACAAACCATGAAAAATTAATCAATCATTAATCAATCATGTATTTTTTTATGAAACAAGCTAACATATTATGTTGTCCTTTATTGTATCTTCAGAAATAACTAACATCCCTAAATGTGACGTGTCCGAGATATGTTCTAATAATCATATTGTTTCCATCACAGATAAATAAATTTACTTTTATCTATGTATGGGCACCACTTAGCTCAAATTCGCGGCAGAAATAATTCCGGAGTAAATGACATCACTCTTAAACTTTAAGATTTCCCAACCAGAAGGGGACGGGATATATAAAACTATGCACAATTTACTCGCATCAGTATGTCGCATTTGTGGGAATTTCATTGAACCCGAAGCTGTTGAAGTTCATGCTTTTAAAGGGTCTGCTCATAATGACTGTGATTTGCAATACAAAAATCGAAAGAATATGACCATCTTTATTCATAATTTGTCTGGGTACGATGAGCATTTCATAGTTATAGCTTTATCAAACCTCTTCAGGGAACACTGAACGTTATATTTCGTTTTCCAAAAAGGTCGAGGGTACGGTTTTCTGAACACACATGGTTTTATGCGGGCACCATTTTACAAGCTTGACGACTTTCATCTGCTTATTATCTGTGTGTCTTTTATAGAAACTGAAAAATTCCAACCAGTTAAACGTTTTTCTTCCCGGACGAGTAAATAAATTCACAAAAGAATCGCTCTGAGGCTATGCTTCCTCCAAAATAAAAATTTTACAGTTCGCTGCCAGGGTTGAGAATTTCCAACGCTGATTACAAACATGTCTGGTTTTTCAGATTCAAACATTGTGTAAATATTCAAGTCTGTACATGGACACAGGTGTTCGGTTACTTACGGATCTGTTTGAAAAAATTAGGGTTGTATGTATGGAGTCATACGCTCTGAATCTCGCACACTACTTCACATCTCCAGGCCTTTAGAGGCTGCTATGTTAAGGACGTGTGTTGCACTGAAACGTCTAACAGCGTTAACATGTTGCTTCTACCTGTATTCTAACGCGGAATTTGCGGAGGTATATGCCAGTGCATCCAACGGTACGCCGAGGCAGCTTGAAGGAGCACAATCACAAGACACCAGATAAATTCATAATGTAATTCAAAAAAAATTTTAAAAAAAATTGTGCAGCTGGGCCATGTCGGAGTATCTAACTTCTGGAGTGTTTGAGCCGTAATCGGCTTAAAAGAAAATCGAACCTCAGGCGTCAGGCTCACGCGATAATACCATCATGTATTAGGTTACTAATGTTAAATATTTGTCTGATGTAATTTATGAATTACTGTACAAAAAGCGGGACTCGAACCATAGTCCTTCCTGATGTGTAGCCGGGACCTCAACCGAGCATTGAAGCTTTCTCTCGCCTGGACTCTAAGCAGTGTCCCACCGGTTACGACAGCACTCACATGGTATGTTACAGAGAAAAATAGTTACTTTGCTGTCCCTTACAATATTTATGAGTTTAAATTGGTTGGTAATAAATATGGCACGTTATTAGATACGAGTTAAAAGTGGCAGCTATTGTACTACTGAAGATTTGACACGTGCGAGGAAAGAAGAGAGGGAAGTTGTGGCCGATTTGGACTTTGGGTGGCCAGAGAAGAGAGGAAAAATAGTGCACTACGAAAATTTGGTATTGACGTTTGTCCTTGAATCCGAGGTATATCATGGTCCTTGTTTGGTAAGCAAGTAGTCAATTGTATGATTAGAAAACTGCATGTGAAATTTGTTTAAGCTAGTAGTAGTGGTAGTAGTAGTAGTAGTAGTAGTAGTAGTAGTAGTAGTCGAAAACCACAAAAATGTCAAAACAAAAGGCAATTCATACTTTCCGTTTGAGAGGCTCCCTACCCTCTGTTGTTACCAACCATAAAAGTGCTTATGTCCCAGAGGCAATTTTCACACAAAAATACTTTTGCATTGCATTAATTTTGAAATGGTCATTATCGAATAGTGTATGTGGAAATGTGTTTTAATTGTCCTAATTGCCAGCTAAGATGTCTCTTCAGACAAGGCGTTTAAATTGAAATCGAATATAACCGACGTAATTGTTGTGTGGATAGGAAGTGCCCCCTTGCATGCAGCGTGCTGTCAGTGGAAAGTGTATTGAGATACTTGCTCCGGTAATGAATTTATAAGGTTGTCCTGTATATGTGCCTAGTCACATATATATGTGGCAGCACAACCAAAATTATATTACTATAAACATATTTTCATGAAGCTTGAAATATTATGTAAGGGCTGAACAACTGGGCTTGAAAATGTAATTAAATTCCGTAAACGCAATTTACTGATTCGGTGACCTGGAGTTTGGAGCATACTTTATGAAAGCTAACGGTTCATAAGTGTAGCGTCACTGGTAAATGTATAATAATTATTGAGGTCCATAATGGCGGCAAAAACGCGCATACATGTCACTACTCAACCTTTTAATAACACACATTCAGAGTAGAAACTAAGCAAGTAAGTTGAAAAATATATAGCCTAATTACATTACTTCAGCAGGGTAATTTTAGAATCCAACAGCGATTTGTAAATTATCGCAAACATCTTTCACCATATGATATTTTAATGACGGGAAAAGACAGTGTTACTTTACTAAAATAATTTAATGTTTTCAGTGAGTGATATTAACCACAGGCAGACTCGTTTCAAGTTGCACTGTTCTCCATCTAGATGTGACTGTCCTTTTTTACCATCCACCAAACATCATACGAATCTGAGGCGCTTTCATCATATAGAGGCTCGATATCTAATCTGAGGTTCTATGAAAGCTCATCATTCATCACGAGGCTGTAAGATAAACGACTTCTTTGGAGAAGCCTTATTGGAGTTCGAAGATGGATTTACCCCATTCGTACTGAGAAACTGCTTACTAACTTTGGTAACAAACCTAGCACAATGGAAGTCAGCTGCCTTTCCCTCTTCTTAACATTACATTTCTCGGACAATTAAATCAATTTTTGAACTTTGCGGTTAAGATTAAAACTGAATGTACAGTACAATCACGTCTGCCACTTAACGAAATCGGAAGTTAGTTCAGCTCCTGAAGTGATAAAATTCGATGTCTCACAACACACAGTATCGTATTATGACTGTTCTGCTTCAACTGTCAACGAATATTTGTCAAAACTTGAGTTTTAGAGTAACTCGATAACACAAATTGTTGTCCATAGAGTTAAATTACGGATATCAGGTACTTTCGGCCAGCCTGTATCACGCATGGAACGCATTTTAAACCCCGGATTGAAATGGTGGCTGGAATATCACGCCACTCTGCCGTTATTCAGTACAGATTTAGGAAAGCAAGGAGTGCAAAAGAGTATCATCAACACTGATATAATGTTTCGTACATCAAGAATACAGGTATGAAACATTTATTAATATTGATGGAGCGTACGGCAACATTGTAGTGTTACTCTGCATAGAAGAAACAAGGTCATTTCGGCTACCGGAAGAGTATGTGAGCAGAATTTATAACCAATTTTACCTTCTGACAGAAAAATCCACAGTTTTATAAGAATCCTATGGAACACAGCAGACGTATACTTTAAAACAAAGGGTAACAGATTTTCTAAATTCTGTTTACAAAACCCAACTCCTGACTCACTTTACACCATTTAATTATTTTTTTTAAATGTTCTTCATACAAATCTACAACTTTTATCCGATTCCGATTTGGATGGAACAAAGGGAAAAATACAATCCACATTTGTTTCATAAAATTCAAACTACTTTCCCCCTCTAAACTCACTTAATTCATTCTTATACATTTCAACAGTTTTATCAGATATCAATGGAAATTTGCGCTTGTATACTTTAAATCAAACAGAAAAATACTGTATTCATTTGGTAGGCAAAAGCCCCCCCCCCTATACCCCCACACCTTTTTGACTTTCAATTATCTTTAAAGAACCCCACATCTTTAAATCCCGTCTAAATCAATTCAACCGTTTTCATTTATCATCATCTACGTCAAATTTTAACGTGGACCCCAAGTTTTCACGTTGTGAAAATCTATTAAAGATCTATATTTTCGGCGTGATGCCGGAACAAACGTATATATTCCAGATACAGATTTATATGTCGGACCTGAGT
This sequence comes from Vandiemenella viatica, assembly GCA_031002005.1. Taxonomy (NCBI): domain Eukaryota; kingdom Metazoa; phylum Arthropoda; class Insecta; order Orthoptera; family Morabidae; genus Vandiemenella; species Vandiemenella viatica. The sequence continues at coordinate 245,754,686 of JARYHS010008074.1, forward strand.
ATGGGACTAGCTGCTAGGGGGCGCCACAGATGCAGCGGGCAGCGCCACAGACGCAGCGAGCAGCGCCGCAGCGACATCTACGAGGGGCTACTTAAAGGCGGCGCACAGCACACGGAGGCCTCTTCCTGCTTGACCGCCGAGGCGACATCACTCCGTTATCTGTAACTGTGTATTGCGAGACTGAGTCTAATAAACCGGATCCTTGTACCCGCTGTGTTCTCGTAGTTACTCTCCACTGTCCGAGGGATATCCACAGCCTACCTTCGCTGACGAGCCATCTGCCTCTAACTGGGTACTCCATTCAACCCGCCCGATTCCTGATCTTTCCCGGATCGCTCCAACATCAGAAGTGGGGTCACCCGCGGACTGGAGAGAGCTGCGGAATGGCACAGCCCAGTGCAGCATCATTTCGAGCCTTGTGGGATGCCAAGCAGCTAAACCCGACGGAAGTCATCTCGGCGATAAAGCCGCCCACATCTGGCAGCGAACTACCATACTCGCGTAAGCAAACGACTGCCTCAAGGGCTGCCATCCGCCACCCACTCCAGAGATCAGCAGTCTTCGCGGGTATCACGTAGACGCATTTCAAGGAGTTCTTCCCCCCAAGATGCGACCAAGTGAAAAGCGCCACCACAACGCTGAACACTAGTCAGCAAAGGCAACCGAGCACCGACGAGGAACACGCAGCCTAAACATCGAGACCACGCTCGCAGGATTTCGCCGATGATAAAATAGCCTTGGCTAATATTGTGGCCAACCTAACCCAATCGCAACAGACAGCATACAACAGGGAAACTACTAGAGACTAGCCGATTCGAGTACTACAAGCAACCACATGCCGGAAGAGGAAGCTGACTTCGGACACGCGCAACAGTAGCCGCATAGTACTGTTCTGAATGCCACCGGATGCCTACTGCCGTAATGGAAGTGTTGGGAAAGACAGCTTCACCGATCGACGAAAGGCCAAGAATTCTCAAACCCGAGCAGAGCAGCAGAACCAGAGCCAATGAACAGCCAAGCAGCCAGCTGCTTTCGCGGACGCAGCGGCCATCGGACAGCACAGTGCCCATGATAGCAGGCACTTGATGGAGATCCAGCGGAGCTGCTGCCCCCGTCACCGCCTACAAACGGGTCAACAGGTCCACTAGGAGCCGCGAGGTGTAAGGCTGAGCAACAACGGTGAGTCTCTTCCATTTTACTATGGCCTCGGATTTGAACGACCCCCCTCCCCTTCCGTGCCAAAAAGTAGTGACATCAAATTGGCTGGAAAATGGATACTCCTGACCTTGGTGTCGCTATGTTTGGATGCGACGCGCGCTAACTGCCAGATCTCGAGCCAGGCAAAGATGTTATGATCGTAGACACTTTTTCAATGCGCTTTCTAACCACAAGCTAGTAAACATATTAGCAGGGCAAGAAATCTTTTAACAAGGAATCGACGCTAGGTCAACCAGTCACCTTTAGCAGAAGCCGATAAGCGCTTGGACGTAGCAAATTGTGGGAATCCGACCAATCTAACCACCACCAAAATAATCAGATGTCCCACCCTAATATTGCCCACCCTCGCAAAATTGCTTGCGTTCTATACTTTTCACGGATAATGGACGAAGCGTTATCATGGGCGTATCGCACAAGCAATTCGGAGACCCATGGCGCATAGTCGTTTCGGCCCCATAAAATGGCACTAAGCAACAAAATAGACCGCAAGGCAGAAAGTATCAGAACTATTAAACGCAAACATAACGGCGTGAACTTCGCCTTACGTTAAGGCCCGTATTACCGGTCCAAAACCATCTGTTCCGACAGCACATTACTAGACAATAGTCAGTTCACTGACAATACCATCACAGATGAATTCCTATTGCCTTCCAATTGAAGACCATATAGCAAAGAGTTAACTCGTTGTTTTTTTATATATTCTAAGTGACTACCATCAAAAACCTGCAACAGAGCACACACAAAAAAATAAAATAAAAAATAAATTAAAAAGAAAATCATCCGACTGCAGCCGCAGTTTTCAAAGGATGGACGTAAACGCTTTAGGCCAAGAGTAGCGATTACGATAGCAATAGCAAATATTGACGACTTTTTCATCCAACCCTGACATGATTCGAAGGTCTAAAAGACGGGCTAAAAATCGAAACCGCCGCTAGTTTCTTTAATACAGCCAGATACACATTTCTTAAAAGCCATATTGAATGCTTAGGATTTCTCACAACAGATCGAATCGTTTGACCCAACCTAAACAGAATACCCGAGCGCACATATCAACTTCCTCCTCCACCATATGGATCACGCAACTGCGACAATTTATAGCGCTTTAAATTTCGACAATTCATACCCCAGTTATGGCCACACTCTCAGGAAGAAACACGAATACGCTAGACTAGCAAAAGGACAAGGAAATCCGTAAACAGGGCAAGCGTACCTGCAGGCCTTCGATTTGAACTTACAGCACCAGGAAGGAAAACGGATGGCAGGTGTTGACCTCCGTACCTGGAACAGCCGCGCCGCTACTAACAAACAACTACCGCTGCATGCCACGAAAAAACCAACTTTGTTAGACAATTGGCTACCCGCAGAGTATAACACCCGGAAGTCTAAAAGTTCAAAGCCGATATGCGTCCGAAAATCTCGACAGCAGGCACGTTCCAAAAGATACAAAATTCGTATTACTCAACCATTCAAAAAAAAATCACAAGTAATTCAAAAGCCAAACAGCAAAGGTCATTATCTTCTCTACCCACACAGCCGCACAATTAGTTTCCTCACCTTTCATCTCTGCACTCCACATATCCGGTACAAAGGTAACACACACCAATATAACGCATGCATTACTAGTGAGTCTTCACCTTCGGGATTCATTTTTCAGCAGTAGCTGTTCATGTCGAACTAAAACATTTGATCATTAATAGCACCTACAGCGAAACTTTAGCAGGACACCAACAGGAGCAAAGTCCTTCTTTTCAAAAAAAAAAAAAAAAAAAAAAAAAAAAAAAAAAAAGTTAACCACACGACCCAAGGTGGAACGATGGTTCAACCAATATCTCTTAAAAGGAACACAAACTTTACAGTCCATGTTTGACCTTGCCATCAAAACAGACGGAGACAACTGGACAGAACGCCTTGGAGAAATACATCTAGCAATAAACTCCACTATTTACCGCACTACGGGAGCGTCACCACTAGAGTCAATGATCGGAAAAGCAGCTAGACCCCTAGGACTAATGGCGAGCACCGAAATCGAACAGCCAATAGACATGAATCAAACCAGAGAAAGAGCACTCCAAATCACAAAGAAACAAGCAAACTACGACAAAGCCCGCTTCGACAGCACCAAAGCGCAATTCGCAAGACACAAAAAGGGAGATTTTGTCCTACTGCAAAACGAAGAGTGAAACCAAACTAGACCCAAAATTTCGAGGACCATTCAAAATCACTGAAGTGCTAGACAACGAAAGATACAAGCTCAAGGCACCAAACTCAAACCAAACGTACAAGTACGCCCATGACCGCACGCGAAGCATGCCCCAACAACAACCACTTCAAGAGACTGACAAGTAAACAACAGAAAAGGAACACCGACCACCGCCTCCCCCTACCCAACCACCACGCCGACCGACCTCAGCAGGGAGATTCCAAAGTTGTGAACTTTGTTGAGATTCCGAAGTTGTGTACTTTGTTGAGATTCCGAAGTTGTGAACTTTGTTGAGATTCCGAAGTTGTGTACTTTGTTGAGATTCCGAAGTTGTGTACTTTGTTGAGATTCCGAAGTTGTGTACTTTGTTGAGATTCCGAAGTTGTGTACTTTGTTGAGATTCCGAAGTTGTGTACTTTGTTGAGATTCCGAAGTTGTGTACTTTCCCGACAGTCCAAATTTGAGTACTTGGCAAGGACAACAGTGGCAATATCGCCTCGAAGAGTAAATGTTGTTACATTGTACCGGACCTCGCATCAGAGTAAATGTTGTTACATTGTACCGGACCTCGCATCAGAGTAAATGTTGTTACATTGTACCGGACCTCACCCTGAAGAACAAAGTTTATTATTTTATTTGGACCTTGCCCTGAAGAGTGTATTTTTATAACCTGGCACCATGAAACTTTACTGTCATCAGACATCACTACAAGAAAGTCTATGGATGGTCCTATCAGGAAATTTCGTTCTTTTGTAAGGCTAGGAAAGAAATTTGTTAGTGTCCAGAAAACACTTTTCAAATTTCCCTGGGATTTCGCCAGGAAGAAAATGAGTTTCTAAAAACTTGCTTTGATGTTAAGAAAGTACATATTTTTTCCTGTTAAATCTGAAAGGCATACATTAAACCTGGATTATCTTAGTTTTTTCCTCATTACTTTGATAATGTCAATCAACAAAATTCTTCCTTAAGTCAGGATAGCCGAACATACTGCGGTAAACCATCTTTTGTTTACAGACTCTTCACACATTCGATGGATGCTGTGATGAGACGGCCGCGAAGCAACGCCAAAGCAGCCTCACCAAGCCGGGCAACCAGACAGCCATAACGGATCCTACAAACCCTTCCGGGATCACAAGGAAACCAACAGAGCACCGCCTGAGACAGGCATTTTTTAAGACTCCATTGCAACAACCAACTACCAGCCTGATTTCGGTTGCCATGGTTTCCCGAAATCACTCCACGCGAATACCAGGATGATTCCTTCCTAAGGCCATGGCCAATCATTTTTTTTTCTTCATTTCTAGCTCCAGTCACACCCGGAGCCCATGAGCGACAGCTATGGACGGCTGTCTCAGCAGGATGGCCGTGTCGGACCTGAGTATGGGACTAGCTGCTAGGGGGCGCCACAGATGCAGCGGGTAGCGCCACAGACGCAGCGAGCAGCGCCGCAGCGACATCTACGAGGGGCTACTTAAAGGCGGCGCACAGCACACGGAGGGCTTTTCCTGCTTGACCGCCGAGGCGACATCACTCCGTTATCTGTCACTGTGTATTGCGAGACTGAGTCTGATAAACCGGATCCTTGTACCCGCTGTGTTCTCGTAGTTACTCTCCACTGTCCGAGGGATATCCACAGCCTACCTTCGCTGACGAGCCATCTGCCTCTAACTGGGTACTCCATTCAACCCACCCGATTCCTGATCTTTCCCGGATCGCTCCGACATATATATGTTGTATGTATCAATGACCGGATGGTACATGTTTAGATTATCGAGCAGCAACTTTAACAGATGTTTTGATTAGGTTGAAATGCAGCCTGAACCAAAATATAAACTGACATTTCTTACGGCAGTATCCAAATCACCCCGTTTTGGGAATTTTCGGAGTACATCAGTGCTTAATTTACTTCTGGAAATGACTGGTGCCAGAATTAATGTAACCTGGTACACAAGGTATACATTGGAAGCATAAAAATAGTGTACGAGTAAATCAAACCACAATTTTGATCGGTTATTCTACTAGTTTATATACACTGAAGAGCCATAAAACTGGTACACCTGACTAATATCGTGTAGGGCCACCGCGACCAAGCAGAAGTGCCGCAACACGACGTGGTATGGACTCGACCCAAGTCTGAAGTAGTGCTGGAGGGAATTGACACCATGCATCCTGCAGGTGTTTCCATAAATCTATAGGAGTACGAGGGGCTGGAGATCTCTTCTGAACGGCACGTTGTAAGGCATTCCAGATATGCTCAATGTTCATCTCTGGAGAGTTAGGTGGCCAGCAGAGGTGTTAAAACTCATAAGAGTGTTCCTGGAGACACTCTGCATTAATTTTGGACATGTGAGGTGTCGCATTGTTCTGATTGAATTGCTTAAGTCCGTCGGAATGCACAATGGACATGAATGGATGCAGGTGATCAGCCAGGATGCGTTCGTACGTGCTACCTGTCAGAGTCGTATCTAGACTTATCAGGGGTCCCATGTCACTCCAACTACACACGCCCCACACCATTACAGGGCAGCCAGCAGCTTGAACAATCTCCTGCTGACATGCAGGGTCCATGAATTCATGAGGTTGTCTCCATACCCGTAAACGTCCATCTGCTCGATACAATTGGAAACGAGACTCGTCAGACCAGGCAACATGTTTCTAATCATCAACAGTCCAATGTCGGTGTTGACGGGCCCAGGCGAGGCGTAAAGGTTTGTGTCGTGCACTCAGCAAGGGTACACGAGTGGGCCTTCGGCTCCGAATGCCCATATCGATGATGTTTCGTTGAATGGTTCGCACGCTGACACTTGTTGATGGTACAGCATTGAAATCCACAGCAATTTGCGGAAGGGTTGCACTTCTGTCACGTTGAACAATTCTCTTCAGTCATCGTTGGTCCCGTTCTTGCAAGATCTTTTTCCAGCCGCAGCGATGTAGGAGATATACTTCACCGGATTCCCTATATTCACGGTGCACTCGTGAAATGGTTGTACGGGAAAATCTCCATCTCATCGCTACCTCGGAGATGCTGTGTCCCATTTCTCGTGCGCCAACTATAACACCACGTTCAAACTAACTTAAATCGTGATAAACTGCCATTGTAACAGCAGTAACCGATCTAACGCCTGCGCCAGACACATGTTGTCTTATACAGGTGTTGCCAACCGCAGCGCCGTACTCTGAGTGTTTACATATATCTATGTTTATATACGCATGGCTATACCAGTTTCTTTGGCTATCTCCCCCTCTCACACTCTCTCTCTCTCTCTCTCACTCTCTCTCTCACTCTCTCTCACTCTCTCTCTCCCTGTCTCTCCCTGTCTCTCCCTGTCTCTCCCTATCTCCCTGTCTCTCTCTCTCTCCCCCACTCTGTCTCTCTCTCTGTCTATCTCTCTGTCTCTCTCTCTCTCCCTCTCTCTCTCTCTCTGTCTCTCTCTCTCCCCCTCTGTCTCTCTCCCTCTCCCTCCCTCTCTCTCTCTCTCTCTCTCTCTCTCTCTCTCTCTATATATATATATATATATATATATATATATATATATATATTGTAATGACACATTACAGCCGTGTGATGTTGCAGTAACGTAAGTTTGCGAACAGATTTGTGAGACTGCAGCTAGATGGCAGATAGGTAGCTGTCGGTCTAGGAATGTGGCTACCCTGGCATTTCCCCTAATCCGCTGGACCGCTAAGCGGAGGGGTGGCGGGACTGGCGGGGGAGACAGGTGCGCACCTCGTGGCTGTACGGACGGACGTTGGGAGATTATTCGCGAGTGGGAGTGTGAGTTCGCGCTTCGGTCTGTGACCCGCGAGAAGAACTCTCGAGTCCAAATCTCCAAGGACCAGGTTCACCACCAGACCGCGTCGACCATTTCACATCCAAGTTACTAGGTGCAGCTACTCCGGACAGGTCGACCGGGCGTCGAACACAAAGCCGACCTCGAGTGGAGCTGACTGACTTCGCGCCACCACGGACCTGCCTACAGCTGCCGTCGCAGAAGCAACTTCACGGTATTGTGAAACTAACGAACTTGCGTGTGTTGAGTGCATTCACCACTGGCGTCCCAGCAAACGACCCTGATGAACAATAATGTATAACTGTCAATTCATGCTATCTAAATCACATCTCTTAATCACGTCAAACTAATTAATGCAATTCATATACGTGATCTAATAAATAGTAATTTTAAATGGTGCCTTGATGATCAATTCACATCCCTCATGCCAAGTATTAATTGATAAATTTATAATAAATAAAATTAATTACATATTTTTGATGTCGAAATTAGCGTGACACATATATATACATATATTTAAAAAATCGAAAATTCCGTCCTTGATTCCGGGATTGCGAAAGCTCGGAATTCCGGTAATGTTCTAGTGATTTCATACCAATATTTAGCTTATTAGGAATTATGTCTCAATTTGACATATTTTGTTAGTATCATATGGCAGCACTATCAATAAAATCGTCTGGCAAAGATACGTGTCGCCACTCAATAACACAACCTGAGTCGTCGTTAATTCACCAGCCCGCAAGGTAATCAAGAGATTAATGAACTCAATATCATAGCGTTGTCACATGTTGATTTTTAAACTAACTTAGTCCACAATCCGAAGGGTAATTGGATTCACAAAGAGGTATACTAAGCCATTGTAACAGAAGTAGGACGGCCATTTCCTTTCCTCTGGGACCACGGAATGACATAGCGTAGCCACCAAAGGGATTTGAAGCCCGGGCAGGAGCCAGAATTTTTTGAAAGCAAGTGTGTTAACCTCTGAGCTACCAGAAAGTTCGCAAAAGGAGAACTGGTGTCCCATATTTAAAATACAAAACAAACTGTAATCCCGCTAAAAAAAATTGTAATAAAATAGTTTCAAAAAAATAAAAACCGCCTTAAAAAAAGACAGACTAAACATTTTAAAATATCTTTACACCTTGCTTAGAAGTAAATAAATCTAAATGGGCAATATTTTAATTTCTGTTTATTAAATTTTTACATTTATCAGTTATTTTTGTAGTTGGTGCCAGCCAAAGCAAGAAAAACAAAAAATTACAACAATAAGGAATGACAATAATAGATAAAAATGATGTTACTACTTATCTGTGATTAATGCTAGAAACATGTTTCAACAAAACTGAAACATACAGATGATACACCGATATTATATAATCTGTAAAGCGTTTACCGTGTTATACAGCCTAGCAACTGACGCAGAAAAGAAAAAAGAAAATAAAAGAACGCAGTTTTTTCTCAAGGGGGTTCACCATTGCCTAGGAAATTTTGTAGGGGTACGTGGAGTTAAAAACATTGAGAAACACTGCCCTAAACTGTCTCCAGCGAAAACAATATCTGCCTCACTACGTGCTGTAAAATTTCCGGAATTTTACTTCGTACTTCTCGTGTCGTCTCGAACAGCAAATAAAATGCAGTTACTCGTTCCTCGCGATGTGACAGATGGTAACCACTCCAAAAATAACTGATTAATGGAAAAATTTCAATTATAGTCATGTAAAATTTTGTCCATTTAGATTTATTTTCTTCTGAGCAAGGTATAAAGTTATTTTTAAATTTTTAGTGTGTTTCTTGAAGGCGGTTTTTATTTTTATTTTTGAAACGGTTATTTTATGCAGTCTACACTGGTAGTCGTTGTTATCATATTGCTGAAGACCGGTGACTGAGTCACTGTAATGGAACTATTCTTCGGCCTTGATGCAGCGTCTTCACCTACAGCGTGACCGTAGAATAGCGAAACATCTGTCAGCGTACAGCGCCGGTAGTAACACTGAAAGAGTTCTCTGTGTAGCAGCTTACACTAGCTAGTGTGCAAACGAACTCTCTCGCAATAGATAGCTGCACCGGAAGTACCGATGTAGGCAAAAAATTTCTATTCAGACGATCACACCTGATGTACTCTTAAATAGACGAGCTTTATTGCCATCAATCATAATACGCAAGAAAGATCTTATGCTACGAACATCATAACCTCTAACTCCATCTCTTCTTGATCAGACGAAAAATCTCTCATCCAATCCAAAATAGTAAATTAAATGCAGTAAATAATAAATATCTCTTAGCCCACAACCCGAAGGTTGGTTGGATCCTCCCGAAGGAGGCATACTAAGCCTTGTGTCAGAGGTAGGACGGCCAGTTCCTTTCCTCTGGGACCTACAGCTTAACGTGGAATCTGAACCACGGAGCGGCCTCGCGTAGCTCATATGATCAAACACAACTCTCAAAATTCCTGCGCCTGCCGGGATATTAAATATTAGCTTATTAATAAGAAAAGCCCGTTTCCTTACTGGCTAACGTAGTTTCCTCACTCTTCTCTTACGAACACACGTTCACTACTCGTCTCGCACTCACTTCCAAGAATTGGGCCACATTTCTGCATCTTGTGTTAACATTATTTTTTTTTTCTTCTGTTGGAACACGCCAATATTGCTCGCAAGTTTTCTCGTGCAATCGGCTAATTTTAATCTTTGGCACGCTAAATCTGACTTATTCAGCGGACGTGTTCCTTCAAAGACCACCTGCATTGGGTGCAGTATCCAACGCTTCGTTGTTGGAACCTATCCCTAACTCTCACGGTCAGACGAAGATCGGGCAACAATTTTGGGCGCCCATGCGCTGAGCAACCAACCTTCTCGAAGAACTTGTTTCCTAACCGGAACTTGTTTCTCGATCTTGCGAAATGAGAACTAACTCCTTCCAACACTTTCTTCCGGAAGATCCCGCCAAATGTCTGGTGGTGGACTTATTTTTTTTTGTAACGTGTCATTATTAAAAATTTATTACTATACAAATTATCGTGTTCTCTAAAGAAACTACGTATCAGCTTCATAACTTTCCAGTATTATTTACGTCAGTAATAATTTACTGGAAACTGCATTAAGGTAATTACATTCTACATACCTATCAAAGGAATGATGGAATGATAGATAAAAAATCGACTGAACAAATAATTTTTATACAGTAAATAACTGATTGTTAGAATCATAACTTGAAGTATTACTAATAACTGACTCCTGTATTACAGCAAGCTTGAGAAATTCACAAGAATTCCACGGCCATAAACAGTTGCAACGGATACAGTATCATTAAAGATCCGTTGCAGTCTTCAGTCGTATTTTCACTTTCCCGTTAACTTGCTCATGGAGTTAAAGAACTATTTCAACATAAACTTTCTACGAGGTTACACACTGCTGTCACCTTCTAAGCAGTTCTCTAAAGAATCCCCTCCCCTGAACCAGCATTTCTTCACGAAAGGGAACTTTCCTGTAACGCCTCTTTTCGGATGCGACACGACTCAGTAAATGAGTTTTCGTTAATGGCGTGAGTGGACTTGAAACGAGGTCCATTCAGAGACAATTTCAGGCGGGGAATAAAACGAAGTCTTTTGAGCTTGGTTCGGTGAATACGACGGCTCAGCAGCAAGAGGCGTCACGTTTTATGTTAGCAACTACGATGGGGAGAATTAAAACGTCCTCACATAAACGATAGAAGCACAGTGACACAAGCAATCAAGAAGTGTCCGTGGCACTTAATTTAAATGACATCTCGCTATACTGCAGAGCAAGCCGGAATCACATTTAACTGCCAGTTGTCACGTGCTAAAAGGGTTCATGATCTTCTAGGGTGGTGCAAAGTCAAAATGTTACATACAATTTACAATTTTCTCTCAGTAGATAATATACTTTTGTGAATTTCAGTTAACGAATGATTTAACTTCTTTCTGCGTCCAAAACATTTCCAAGTACTTGTTTCCATTGAGTTTGTCACCAATAATATACGGCCGAGTTAGATCTCGTGCTGATATTGCAACACAAACATTTACGTCGGAATGTTTAAGCACTTACTCTGAAACAACATATAGTATAGTTACACCGGTGTGTGACCACACGATCTTAAGAAAGATACTGATCAAGCGTAATCCCGCAAAATTGTATTCTCCTGTCTAGATCTTCCAAGACCACACGTATTAGACGTTGAATGTGCGGTACGCTTTCAACTTCTTTTCGTGCAGTATTCTTTGGAATGACCGACTTGAAATTTGTGGAAATTGTAGAGATAGTCGTTTTCCTGTTTTCTTCGACTATTCTACAAAACCAGGCGGACTGAGTTTCTTTTCCCCAGTTCCTATTGACCTAAGTCACCTACTACGAGACAGTTAAAACAGTTTCAAATTTGCATATTACATCATAAAAAATTCCTAAGTGACTTTGAATAAGACTAGAGATTTTTTTTCCCTATTTCTTCCTTACGATATTTAGACATCTTTTGCAACCAGACTTCAAAGAGAAAATTCATTCATCTCTTGTTAACGACTTGCAAAGAAAATCGGTAACAAGAAGCATGTATACAATCAATTATAACTGACGAGTAAGCCGACAGTATCACCAACCAAGAAACATACAGTTTCAACACACATTAAATTAATACTATTCCGATTCAGTATGCTGTCTTTATGGATGTAAACCATAAATTCCAAGCTGCAAAGCCAAACTGTATTCCCCGATTTTGTGTCCCCCCTCCCCCACCCGTTCATGCCACCCCCCATCTCCCCCCCCCACCTACTCACTCTCTCAGCTCCGATGGAAGAAAATTTAAAAAACGTATTCACATCAAAAGTGGTGGGAAAAATTTCTTTTAATGTTGAAGAATTCCATATAAGAAGAATCTTCTGAAAATACCTGAAACTAGCCCGAGAGCAAGATTACCTAAAATTGTTTTGGAGACCGACTCGAACTTGTTCCAGTGGTACAGTACCTCCCCGATTCATTGTGCTAGCGCTTTAACGCACGCAGCCACAATGACAGATACACGCAGGTACATATCCTTCAGTAGCCTCTAACTAACGAAAAATAGTTGAATTTGGAAGTAAAATACAAAGCAAAATATAAAAGAGAAGAAGGAAATTATTAGAAAAAGAGGCATGTGGCTATCGAGCCGCCTGTGAATAGTTTGTCACATAAAAATAATTGCTATATAATTTAAATTAATATGTCTTTTAAGTGACAAATTGTTGTGAGTGCTAAAGTGATTATTAATTCTGCTGTTTTGAGATTTTCTAAATACGATCATTAAATTCTTTTGATTTCATACTTCAAAAACTGTTTAAATTCAATAGTAGGGTACCATTAAACAACTCCATTGATTTTCATGTTCCGAAGATCGGAAAAAAATTCATTTAATGGGAATGAGGCAATATAGTTTATCTTAGGACAAGAATAGAATGTATTTCCTCTCTTCACAGTGGATATCACATTGTACTTCAGATGGATTCAACCCTTATTAATTAAAGTCCATTGTCTAGAGTTTACTAATATTGAATATAAGAAAATGCGGAACAAATTTATATAAGACCTGCACCTGTTACCTCATCTCTTTCACAGGACGCTTTCGCTTCCTCTGAGAAAACATTAGTGAATTACATTTGATAATGTTCCTTGTTGTGATGACTTTATTTTACTGTAAGTTAAATAACTTTCTTGGAATTTCTACTCACAGTGTCCACTTATTCGCTGCTTAACACCGTTTTCTTTCAATGATTGGGGTCTGGAATTGATAGATTATTTATGTGACAGAAATTTATGCGTTTCTCATTTTCCTTATGAGACTACTGGGAGAGAATTGTGGGGTAGTAAGTAACACTGTTGAAATCGTGATTAATATACCCACAAGATTACCTAATAGCAAAGTGGAGAATCATATCTTGCCTCACTACCTACCACTTTTTTTTTTTTTTTCGAAATAACTGAAGAAACAAGTAGTTCATTTTTTCAAAACTTGTTGCATACGACGAATCTATCCTAAACTGTTATCGATTTCCTCACATCCATTAATGTTCCAGTTTTTTTTTTTAAATTTAAAAGTGATTTTTTTATATCTTTCGGAAAATATTATATGCGTTGTCTTTTAGCAGACAGTTTAAGTATCATGTCGTCATGAGCCGTAGCAGACAGTTTTGTTTCTCTAGTTCCAACAGTCGTAAACTGCTCGGAAGAGAGGTCCGATCTTGATACGTCTGGAACGTAAATACCGAACAGCCAGTTTACGGCGTTATAAAGAAGCATTGAGGCAGACAGCAGGATATAAAAAAGCAAACACCTTATCCATCAGCGGCGGGCGACGAGAAAGTCCTCCCTGATGTATAAGGATCCTTACAGAGCCATTTCACCACAACTGCAAAATGACGACAATAAACGCTAAAAATGGAATATGCGTTTAGCCCTTCCATTCTGTAAATAGTCTCTCTCGGGTATATTTCCCTTCAGCTGAGCTGCCGAATTCATTTTTGTCATGAGCAGAATGCTATTAGCTGCGAGTCTGTATCCCGTTACGAATTTAGTCTTCAGACGAAGAAAGCTAAGACTGCAATTGAGTGTTAATAACACGTAACAGGAAAAAAGATAAGGAATTTTTATATGAGAGGACTAATAACTGCTATCTGTTAATATTTTAGTAGCCTAGATCAAGAATACATTTACTTATGCAAGGATACAGGGTTTTTATGATATGTTTATGCAACGCAGGTTTGAAATTTCAAGCCATGAGGATAATTCATAGTATATATCAGAATATCTACTATATAATTTCGTAAGCTCACCTGCTCACTCATTTATCTCGATAGCTACTGGCTGGATAACGGTGACGTCATAGGCCAACATTTGCTCACAAATTAATAGCGGCCAGATGTATTATTAGAAATTAGAGTTTACGTGCACATTTTAATAACTAAGCAACTGCCATGAAATTAATTGCCAGAATATATTAATTAAATTTGCTTTTCGTAGCATTTCATTCTTAAAAAATATGGCAAAAATTTACTGGTGATAAACATGGAACTACTTTTCAGTAACTTGAATCACTCATGGTCTCTACTGTAACAACGAATACCAGTTGCCATTCAGGACGAGGCTAAATTTCAATTTAATTAAAACTTCCGTCATTATTGCTGCTTGACCAAATTTTATACATTAGTTTATTTGATTTCACATATTTTACTGCTCACTTTCGTTAATGGTCTATCTTCGTGTTCACTGTACATGAGTGATTGAGTTATTCAAAGTGGACAGCAGAATTCAGATATATTACCTAAACGAATATTCTGGCAATTCATTTCTTCTGGCCGCAATGAGCCACGATGAGCAATGATTACGTTATGAATGTTAGACCAGCCTCAATCAAGAACAACGTGATGCTTTCGAAGCAATTGTTGCTGCGATGGATGATCGAACTCCCTTTAAAATAAATAGAAATTTTTCAAATTCTGCAGAGTGAACCTTTAGGGTCAAATACAAGTTATTATTTCACCCAGTTCGAGTCTAACAACCAAGTCCTTCGAAACAATTATACGATAGATCGATCGTATGTATACGTGTTTAATACATCTATTAATACTTTAAGTTCTTCAGGCCATAGGGGATTTTATAAAAATTTTGCACAGTGAACCCATTTCATAATTGGCCAGATCAGAGATTAAAAAAAGACACTCAACTTGTATCTCGAGGAAAGAATACACGTAGTAACAAATATGTTTGTGTTTAGTAAGTTCAGAGGTTTAAGCACAAAGATTCAGTAAATTACGATATTTTTATGACGTTACACAACTACTGTATATGATAGAAAAAATATGTTGAACGATTATTCAGTGACATCCCCCAACAGTGTATCCAGTAAGATATTTAGAACTAATCACAAACAAAAGCAAAAGTAAGGTCATTAAATGTATCAGAAATGACAAAAACGTGTTTATTATTAAACACAAAAGATGTGTATTGTAAAAAGTTACAGAATTTTATTAGTTAGCAAATAAATTTATACCCGAAGGAAACATTAATCTAAAGTAAAATTAGTTTGAACAAAAATAGATCTATAGCTGTGAGTAGAATACACAGTATTTTATGAAATCTCAAAGCATGGGCATCGGGAAGTCACAAAGAAGAAAAGTTGAAACACATAAAATGCTTTACTATTTTTTTAAAATGGTGCTTTTTTTAACATGAAATGAACAATTGCTGGAAACGAAGAATGAAGTAGGCACTCTATGAAAAGAATTTTGCGAAAAAATAATAATAAAAAGGCGACGAGTGACAGCGTTATAGATACTGGATTGATTAGTATAGAACAGTGAAACGGAACTCCTGTAAGAAAAGTGTAGGCCTATGATTCTAATTTGCGAAATATATGATTAATGATTACGTATGTAGTCTTTGTTTAGTGGCGGAGGTGAAGCTATTGTAACGTTATAGCAAGAAGTAAAGTGTTTTAGCTTTATAACATAGCTCAGTAGGTGCATTAAATGTCTGAGAAAGTTCTGAATATTACTTCATATTCAGAATGCCGCATTAGCGTGAAATATTTCCACTAGAATCACCACTTATAGTTACGGTGTAGAAAATCCCTTGTGCATCCGCAAAACAATTTTGAAAATCTACAGTCCCTATTCTATTTTACAGATTCAATTTGCTCTCAAAAAACAAATGATATATTTAATTTCTTTTATCACTGTCTTCTTTTTGGCAGGGAGATCCCCGACGGTTTAGTAGTAGAATTTTAAGTGATCGCGTCTTTCGGCTTTGCCTTGAGCGCTAAACTAGTGAAGGAAGTGAAGTTTTGCCATCTGTCTGCCAAGCGTGTAACTATGTTATGTGTGTGAGAGATGTGTAAATTTGCATGTGAAATGTGTAGTTTGAGGCGTAAATTAAGAAATTAAGAAACACACCATTCGCCTTTACGACTGCGGAAAGCCACCTAAAACTCGCAATGAGAAGGAAGACAGGGAAGCGGGGCCCAGAGCCAGTGCCCAGTCCCGTTGTATCTCCCTGACCAGTGTGTGGTGCCTCAGAGAACTGAGACATGCTGGCGTGTTGTATTTAAATGATATAGGCTGGTGTTGTTCCAATTTTAGCCGTCACAGATGTGTTGGCTACATCAACATTCCAAGCAGTAAACAGTACTTACTTTTTGCTTGTTAATGAAAATTTCCATTTTTACATAATTGATAATAAGGGAATAGTGTCTGTAGTTTTCATGGTACTATAATGCCAACGTTATGAATGTCGTGATGTACTTCCTCATTTTATATATTTCGTAAATCTAAGGCGACCATTTTGCAAAGAAACATCTTGAGGTGTAACCATCAACAAACAAACAAACAAAAAAATCTTCCTCCAAACACAGTAAAAATTTTACCAATATAAAGCAATAGTCCCCATATATTTCATTTCACGGTTGTTCCTGTAATACAGCATGTTATAGTTATACGGAAAATTAAGCAATGAAAAGTTTTATCCATCATCTGGGAAACCTGCTACGTTTATATCTTGTCAAGTCGATTTAAGGGAAGCTTTCTTAAAACTAGCACTTTCTGTGTTGAAGCTTTCTTAAATTAATCATAATGCCAAAACGTAAACTACCATAATTGTTTGCTACTAAGAGAAATAATTATGTTCGTTTCAGAGAAGTGTAGCTTATTTAACGGTTGATGAATAAATTTAAAAACTCAAACAGTGCTCAAAAGTAAAAACTACTTCTAAACAAAAATCTACTACGCGACTGAGTGCAAATCCCTGTGGTAATTTCCCTACAAATACATTTTTATCATTTCTTGTACGAATGTTAATTTTAAATTATTTTTACGATTTTTGGTAAATTATTCATTATTTTCCTTGGTAATTTATTCCGACCCCTGTTGCTCTGGCCGACGACAGAAAATTTTACCACACCCTAATGTATGAAACGAGCGCCAGTTTGTGGTCATGGTCATGGTCATCGTTTCCCACGTCTCTTAATTCGTTCAACAACATCTTTCCACGTCTTATCGCCAGTATACTACGCATTGTACACTTCTCCTCTCTTCCAATGACTCCCATTCCAACTCCTTTGACATATCAGTTACTGATTGTGTTCTGCAGTAATAACGTCTTGGGAAATTAAACTGGGCTAGTTTTCCCTTGCCTTTCCCAGGTGATGTAAGTATACGTAAGTCTTGCTAAATGTGATGTGTTTATCTCGTACAGTGCGAATTTTGATTGAATGAAATATGAAGGAAGCGGAATTGTGAAATCCATTACCAGACCATTTAAGCCGACTCTTCAGATAGATACCACTGCGGTGCTAAGTCTAACGCTCCAAATCTATGTATGAATCATTATCAACAGTGTCGTTAGCCCTCATTTCATATACACTGCGAAGAGGTTTGGAAATTAACCCAGGACTTTGGTGCACAATTTGATGATTAATGATTATGCACTACCATCTCTCATAGCATGCTGGCCCAGTCCTGATGAAGAAAATTTCTTTCACCACCAGGACTGAAAACAGCTAACCCCGTTTTACGCGCCGGATAACATTACGGTGAATCAAACACCTTAGCCTCTGAGCCAATGAGACTTGTGCGATAATTATGCATTTCCTCATTCCTGTTACACTGCACCACAACACCAGCCTACATAGGACTTTTCTTTCCAAATTACAAAATGTTTACAAAAAGTTTCAGCTAATGTAGCAAAATGAATTGGTATTGAATTTGACTTACTGCCGCAACCAACAACACCCACAGGTGGGAGAAGGCCTGGCCTCTCAGTTTGTGACGTCACGCATTAGGCATAAGCTCCCGTCAGACGCGACAGAACTGTACGAGCAAAATATTACAGTAATTGTTTTTCTGTTGTGCTACAAAGACTTCTTTTGGTAGGCACTATTTCACATTTTTCTAAATAGAAGCAAAAATTTTTTAAAAATATCATTATAACATCTGATAAACTTTGAAATGTTTCAACGTTCTTATTCATCTGAAAATAAATTGGTGAAAAATTAACAGACATTTTAGCCTAATGAATGAATCTTTTATATTTTAGATAAAGACAATGTCAGTGATATTTCTTTATAATTAAAAAAATATTGATATTTATTGATAAAGACAATTTCAGTGATATCTCTTTTCCATTAGAAAAATTGATCGTGAGTTTGTTTTCCCCTTCCACATGCTGTCGAAAAATCAGTACCTTGTTTTTTTATCAGCCAGCACTTTAACACGCATATATATGAAACCTCAGCAGACATATAGATAATATCTGTTTAATTTGCTGAGAACACAAATATTTTACCAAATACAACAGCTAACATTGGTTTTTAAAATAATAATATTATTTTTTTTTTAAAAAAAATACACATGATCACACATAGTAAGAGTAAACAAATAAGTTTGGCTTAGTCTTTATTGGAAGTGCAACATTAATTAACAAAAATTCACAATTAGTCACAAATGTATTATATCACATAAGCAGAAGGTGCAAAAGTAGACAAGCCTCCTCGTGGTGCACCCTGGGCAACGTGGCAAAGCCGCGGCTGAATAGCCTACATCTCAATAGGCTGCTGGACCTAGAGCTTTAGCTTGAGGATATCCCAGCAATTAGATGATACATAACAATGTTATTAACTTCAAACGGCTCTTCTCAGAGCCCAGTAACTACTACCGCAACGAAAGAACTCCGACACGCACTCCAAATTCTACAACTAAATATTGAAGGAATAAGCAGGTCGAAAAGTGACTACTTGTTAAAGTTACTTGAAAACAACAAGATAGATGTTCTTCTACTTCAAGAAACCCACTGCGAAGACAAAAACCATCTACAATCTAAGTGCCATTTACCAGGATATACACTCCTGTCAGCAACATGTCATAAAAGCTATGTTACTGCGAAATTTGTCAAGAATAACATTCAGCAGGCTAAAATAATTGGCAAAAACACAGATGGTATTATCTACATCACTAGAGATAACATCTCAAACATTGAAGTTCTCAATATTTATAAACCGCCCAACCAACCTTGGACTATAAATGAATCAATTCAGCACCTGCAACATCCAACAATTATTCTAGGTGATTTCAACAGCCAACATACTATCTGGGGCTACAGAAACACTAACACTGATGGCCAGCTTGTGACAGACTGGGCCGATGGTGAAGATCTATTTCTCATCTATGACGCCAAAGAAAAAGATACGTTCCATTCTGCTAGATGGAATCAGGACTATAACCCTGATCTCTGTTTTGTTACTAAAGACCTTCTTGGAAGACCTCTGCACGGCACAAGGAAAGTCTTGAATAACTTTCCCCGAAGTCAACACAGACCTGTACTTTTGAAAGTCGGTCTTGAGATTCCTATCGTAAGATCTAATCCAGTTCCACTTTACCAAAACTAACTGGAGTGAATTCATCAAAGAAATAGAACATAACATACAATGGATTGCACCAAATATGAAAAATTACCAGCGCTTCTCAAGGCTGCTTTATGCTATAGCTAAAAAGTATATCCCTAGAGGATATAGAAGGGAATACATCCCGTGCTGGAGCCTGAAATGTAACGAGCTGCACAGGGAATACGAACTCAGTAATGACCCAGAGATTGCAGATGAACTTCTACGCTCTTTAGACTCGGAGAGGAAAGAAAAATGGGCAGAATTAATGCAAAACGTCAATTTCCAGCATTCAAGCAGAAAATCGTGATCACTTTTGCGCAAACTAGGAAGTAACGCTGTAGATACCACAAGCAATAACTCAAAGAAAAATCCAGATCAAGTAGCACAGAGAATTGTTAACCTAACTAGAAAATGAACTAAAACTTTAAGCAACAAGTCTAAAGAAATCCTAAATGAACTAAAGCTCAGATTACTTCAAGCTGACAGAAATTCTCCATTTGAAGCAGATTTCACAATCTTGGAGATTTCGATGGCATTGAAAGAAACCAAATCTTGTAAGGCTGCAGGGATAGATGGAATATACCCAGAATTTCTAAAACACTGTGGCCCGCGAACATTCGATTGGATTCCCAAATTTTTCAGCAATATCCTAAAATGCGGTAAAGTCCCAAACCTCCTTAAAAGAACCAAGGTAATAGCTATATTGAAACCAGGCAAAACTGGCTGCAGCCCAGAAGATTATAGACCAATAACTCTTCTGAGTTCATGTTACAAGCTACTCGAAAGAGCCATCTACAACAGGATCTCAGAAAAAATCCTTGACCTCATATCAACTGAGCAGGCAGGATTTCGACCAAACCGGAATTGTTGCGACCAAGTAATGGCGCTGACCAACCATATCTAAAAGGGATTCCAAGATCGGATAAAGACCTTGGCAGTGTTTGTAGATTTGACTGCAGCATATGGCACAGTTTGGAGGAAGGGAATGATCCTGAAATTCCTTAGGATTAGCCCTTGCAAAACGGTTGCCTCTCTGTTGAATGACATGCTATGCAATCGAATGATTGAGGTTCATCTAAATGGGAATAGAAGAAAATTTTACAGATTAAACAACGGGCTACCACAAGGATCTGTCCTTACTCCACTACTTTTCAACATCTACACCGCAGACTTGCCATCTACCACTTCTAGGAAGCTTATATGTGCTGATGACATAGTCACGACAGCACAATCTAGCGACTTCAAAACATCTGAAGAAATTCTCGCAATTGATCTTCAAAAACTGAATGAGTACTTCAACACTTCGTGCCTGAAACTGAATATAAATAAGACAGAGGTCAGCTCATTCCACCTAAACAATAGAAAAGCCCACTATAGAACTCAAATAAAATTCAGAGACCAATTACTTAAATACAATCCTTATCCAAAATATCTAGGTGTGGTTCTTGACCGGTCATTGATATATAAGGAGCATATCCATAAAACAGCAGCAAAAGTAAAAACTCGAAATAACATCCTTCACAAACTTTCAGAAACGGGTTGGGAAGCACATGCCGCAGCTCTCAGAACATCAGCTCTTGCTCTGGTATATTCAAATGCCGAATACTGCAGTCCAGTATGGCTAAACAGCAGTCACATAAAAAATATCGACGTTCAACTAAATGACGCAATGAGAACAATATCTGGAACTGTTAAATCTACACCTACAGACTGGCTGCCTGTACTCTCTAACATCGCCCCACCAAGTCTCCGAAGACAAGTGGCATTAAAAAAGGAATGGCAGAAATGCTTAAGTTATCCACAACTTCCAATTCATTAGGACTGCACACACAAAACTCCAAATAGACTAAAATCTAGGTCAAGAGTTGGTTCAAAATAATTTCAATATAGACGAAGCATTGTGCGTTGAGTGGACAAATTCCAACCCCTACAAACAGGCGCTAATCCAAGACCCTACACGACAACCTCCTGGATTCAACCTTCCTAGGAAAACCTGGGCGGCACTGAAACGAGTGAGAACAGGCCACAGTAGATGCAATTACTGGTTGTACAAGTATATAATGACAGAGAATCCTTCTTGTGACTGCGGTAACTATGAGCAAACCATTCACCACATCGCCATGGAATACCCTCTCAGGAGATTCAGTGGTACAATCAATCAGATTCACGAAGCAACAACAGAAGAAACTGAATGGCTGCAATCGTTAGACATCAGTCTGTAGTGCTAGTTATATTTATTGTAAGTTTATGCAGTTACTGTTTTTGTATTTCTTCTGCCATATGAAATAAATAAATAACATAGCTGAATGCATAGTAAAAATACCGGTAACTGATAAATGGCAAATCCATTTTGTCATTGAAATAAAATAAATTAAAATGGATCATATAGATCATATAGATCATTTAGAAAGTTGGTTTACTGAATTTTTCACACTGCGATTTCTCTTATGTTATTGAAGAATAACTCTAATTCTTTATTTCGGTCAATGAACAGAGTACTGATATTGACAAAAAAGAACCACAGAACACTGTCCTTTTGAATAGCCTCTTTCTGATCCACAATCATTGAGAATAAAACCAGCCCTTTTAAATCTTAAGAATTTCCCAGGCTGTTTGCCACCTCTCTCAAATGAAATCTTTTAAAACGCTTATTTTTATCACATTAATCTTCTTCTTCTATCTATCTATCTATAAAACGAAAACCGGAAATATTGGTCATATAAAAACTCGGAAACTACGGGGCGGATTTCGATGGAGTTTTCACCGTTTTAAAGCTTATAATCTTAATTCACTTGTCTGGCATGTCTTATGTTTCAACGTTAAATAATGTAGGAGCATTAAATGAAATTCTGAACGTATGGTGAGAAATTTCACAGGAGGAATTACTAGATGCCGCATACTCCGCACTAAACACACAACACACTGTCTCTGACCATAGCCTTTAATTAAAGCAATAAGATAACTTACATTAATAACTATTTTGCACACTAAACAAAACTTTAAGTATTTTTTCTTTTAATTCAATATATTCAATTTTTAAAAGCCATAGCTTGAAGTATTCTTTCCTTTAATTCGGGATATCAATTTTTAAACGACATAGATAGCCGTAAAAAACAGAGATTTTCTTTAAGCACGATCTCTGGACAATATCTCTGGCCTTCAGCATTAGTCTTCTGTTTACGATAATATTATTCCGGATTCACTTTTGATATTTTATCAGCAGAGTTAAAGGATCTGGTGTTTCGAGCCACAAGTATATCCATTAGCTTCGCAATTGAATCAAATGTGAGTTTTTAACATAATCTAGAGTTGTTCAGTAATGTAGTAAGCTTGATATACATGAATCTTTTCGGACGAATGAAAATAGTATACGTGCAAATAAACTTCAGTCCACCAGTTTCTTGGTAGGGGGCGGGTGAATGTAAGTTTGCTTTAATTCCGAAAAAGTTGGCGTGTATTTTATGAAACTTTGTACTAATGTTTTGCGGGAATAAAAATAGGGTACGGTTAAATCTACGCGAACTATACTGGGCAAAGCTGGGAACTCCACTAGTTAATTTATAAACTTTAATGTAATTAAAATTTCTCATATTTATTGAATCTATGAGGAAATATTATTGCCTATTAAATAAGCATAGCTTCTCATAACTAATACACATTTCATACATAATTCATATTTAAGTCTTTTTTAGCACTGCATGGGCACAGTATTCAAAGTAAGCCAAAACAATTAGGATAAAGCTAGTCTGCTTGAAATTAGAATCATTATACACTGGAAATGTCAGAGGTCACAAAAAAGACGATTTTCCCCATGTATCTAATACTTTTTTATTCAGATTAATAGCTAGTCAGTGTATGTGAGCAGTTTGGTAAGTAGAGATAAATTTAGTAGATACTTCTAGTTGCGTCTGCATGCTGATATCCATCCTACCACTGCTAATTGGCCTTCTTTAGCAGAATGTAGTTGAAAACCTGCCACGAAGAGGTAATTGTATCAGTTACAAACATTCAAAAGAAAATTAAATAATTGTAATGGAGAATAGAAATGTTCCTGTGCATTAACAGAAATGGTTCTTGTGTATCTAGAGCAGTCACTTAATACTGGAAAGCACATCATGAATCTCAACACCTTACAAGTAACTACAAAATATAACTGTTAATAATTCTTTAATACAGTAAAACATTTCAGAGAATATACAAACAACCTTTCTACTTAACTGTGAATTGTGATAATTATGCTTTCATTTCTTGATCATAAATTACTGCATCTCTATAGTTGAAATGAATTTTAATTCGCCAGCAATTTTCAGTAGGTCTATGTTAATGTACCTCACAATACTCACAAGTTCTAACTGATTAATTTCTTATATAAGCGTGCTGCTGCACATTTTGGGATCAAGTTTAGATCGCGATACAGTGAATGTGTTATTGCAGTCATTGAGATATTTTAATCGCTTGATTAATTAAATCGAAGCCGAACGTTGGGCTAGCCAATTGTAGCGGTGCCTGTTGGGAGGTATGGGTGCAAACCTTTTTACTTCTTTTTTATAATTCAAAGAAACCCTAGGCTGCTAATTTATTTGGTACTCATAATGGCGTACAGGCGAGGCTTATTTATTTTTAACATTAACATATAGAAATATGATAAAAAGAACTATGCAAAGCCTCTTCTTACAATTGCCAACATATTAATAAACAAACAAAGCATTAAAACACCACCATATTTTCAATTGATTTTGAAGCAAATTCCCAACATTTATTGGCAAACAAGAAAGCTTCACACTGGTTTTTAAATTATCCACCAAGTGTGGCTTTAAGAAAGTCTGCCCCAGCTAGCTCAATATTTGGGAGGAGCGAGAACTCATAATCATTCAGAGGTCGTTACAGGGCTGTACTGTGGTATGACAGAGTCACCCACAATGAATATAATTAAATAAATTAATAAATATTCAGATTTTCTTTAATAATAATCAGTTTTGTAAGGTGTAAATATCATAAATAATAGGGATATTGCATAGGTAAATAATTGTATATTAAACCCGGGCAGCCAGAGTTATCATTATTATAATGTTAATTCCTACAAAACTTGCTGCTCAGTAATGTAGTGGATATGGAAGGTGGAACTGCCATTTTCGAACGGTCGAGAGCGAGACAATAGCTGGATCCCCGAGTGAGCGGCGCCGACGCTCACAACAGCGGTGGTCCGTTAGACGGGTGCACTGAACCCACCACTCTCCGATGCTTGGTCGAGGTCAGGCGAAAAGTGCGCGAACGGAGACAGTGAATGCTGGCCGCGATATAAAACACGTGACGACGGACATGTATCGATGACCAATCGTGAACGTTTATAGGGGTTCACAAATGTTGATTCAAGGGATTCTGTTGCATGTGGCGAGTGGGAGACGACTTTGCCGAAGAAGAAGAGGAGAGGCCATTTTTGAGCACACTTGCTGCCGGGACGAGCCACTGTGCAGACGTGTCAGCCGACTTGCTCTCGTCCGGTGATCACTGACTGTTTCTGATCACACTCTCTTGCTCTGGGAAGCGAGAAGTTGTATGGCATGCCTGCCATTATCTGGAAGCTGTTGTGGTAACGCGGTCGTATCCGCTAACCTGGCTTTCACAGCTGCAGTGGCACTGTGCGTGTCACACTTCATCACGACGATGCATTCATGGTAAAATAGCGACGCATACGGTCACGATTCATTGGGTTTTGACGAGACTTGTGAGCCCCTAAGCGGCACTGAGATAAGACTCTGCTCCCGTCGTAAAAATCACTGAGCTAGCTAATTTTCATGTTTAATTTCAAATTCTAAGCATCTTGCTAATTTGTGTAAACTCAAGACGATGCTTTTTAACTTTATATGGCGCCCCTGGGATACTCCTTTTTTGTAGTAAATGTTAACTTCAATTTGCTGGCCTGTGTTTGCCACGTTGATAATATGTTGATTTTGCTACTTGTTGAAATATTTAATTCAGTTTATGTTTGCTTTCATCGGCGGATTGTAAACGTCGGGTATTGCTTGTTTTTGTTGTCTTTGGAATATGTTTAATGTAAAGTTAACTATTACCCGGCCTTGTATAAGCCATAAGACTCAATAAATGGGATATTATTTTGTGTACAATATTCATGGTTCTAGTTCCTTCTAGTTCACCTTTTTGCAACCATTTCAAATCATTTTTATTTTCATATTCTAATAACTCACGTGTAAAGCTTGAAGGTAAGGCAGGTGTTGGAGGAGGTGATAAAATTATAATTAATATTTTCACCCACGTCCCCCCTCCTAACACAGTACCCAATGACCGTATGAAAGTACCACACTGCACTGTAGAAATATTACAGTGACGGCGATGTATTTCCCGCGGCGGCGGAATTACTATAGCCCCTAGGCTATAGCGGACAATGTACCACGTCGTTCAGTCAGCGTACTGGATGAGTTCACAGCGACCTCACTGTACAGGACACGCTTATTGATCCTCAGGTTCGATGCCAAGACGGAGCGATCTCCAACTTCGGAAGATTCGCTCCTTCCAGACTGAAGACTCGGCGTCAAGTGCCCTCCGGCGTCCATAGGAAAAGCCTCCTCCCGTCGCTCGTGGTCCGTATAGCAAAAAATACACCGGCATTACAAAATGCAAAGGATAGTCTGTCGTTGATTGGTTCTGCTGTTTCTCTTGCTCCTCCTACCGGCTGTGACGATAGGCGAACATTGTCTTTCGAGATTCGTGCGAACTCGGCATAACATTGGACTTATTCGTCAACTGTGACCTCCAAACTGCCCACTCGGGGACCTCTACTTTACGTGTCACTCTGTTTAGGATGAGGAAATTTTTGGGGACTCTTTTTATTACTCTTTGAGGGGAAAACATAGCTATGGTTCGTCAAAGAACCCCTACAGTTTTCTTATGATCATATCAGTTGCCTTCTGCCTGATATATAATAATACGCGGCACTTTATAGGCGTGCCAGTGCCTTGCCATTGTTGTGTCAAGGAGCCTTTCGTCAATTTGTCTGAATTTATTTACCCTGTCATAAAAAATTTCCGTTTTTCTGAAATTTTCTATATGTAGTGGGTTGATGTCCACTATGTCGTGAAGGAAGTCATTTGGTGTGAATCTAGGGGCTCTTAATATTACTCGTAGGTATCTATTCTGAAGTCGCTGGAGATGGTGTATGTTGGATTTAGCTGCTGTTTCCCCACACCTGGCATCCCAATAGGATGAAGGGGAGGATAACTGCCTTGTAGATCCTAAGCTTTGTTGTAGTGGCTAGTTCAGAGCTATACAGGATTGTTTCTTCTGTCTAAAATGTATTTCCGAAAGAGAAGCTTTTTGTCAATGATGACTCCAAGGTATTTTGTTTCTGTTGACCATTCTATTTCTTGGCCCATGATGGTATGTTTTCTGTCTATTATAGGTCTTTTTCTGGTAAAATATGTTTCTGTGCACTTGGATGACTTAATTTTAACTTTGTTGATTCGACATCATTTTTCAAGTTGATGGAGGCCGTGTTGTAGGTGGTTGATGTTTAGGTCATGTCTCCTACCCGATGCATATATTGTATCATCTGTGAATTGTGCTATCTTGATGTAGGGTGGCATTTATATGTCATTGACATTAATTTTGAGCAGGACTGGTGCCAGGACCGAACCTTGGAGGATGAGATGTACTGTTGAGTTTTGACCTTCAATTGAAACAAGAATTTCCTATTTTCTAGGAAGCTTCCAATTAGTTGGACATAGTACCTAGTTTGCGTGCGGCAAAATAATGTTCGAAAGGGCTGCAATCTCAGTTTTTTTTAACCTGGTTCAGAAAATTCCTAGATCCTTCAATACCTGTAGTTAGAAAGCGGGCGGCATAATCGGTATTGCACAAGGGCGTTCAAACAGCTAGCGGTGGGCCTGAGTGTATTCATGTTTATAGAACTAACGGATCACTAATGTTATAGTTAATTAAAAATAAAAATACACTATGAAAGAAACATGTAATATTTTAAAGCAGAAAGATACTTACTTTGGAATAAACTGTGGTGTAAAGTTTCAATGCATTGCAGATATACTTCACCGGCGTAATGCACACTCCTTAGGAGATAGAAATAACCCAATTTTCGGTCCCTTTGGATAATTTCCATTGCATCTAAGAATGCAACATGTGTATACCATTTTTGCAGAATAACTGTTCACTAATAACTATCGTACAAAATAGTAAACAGTAAACATCGAAAAAACAACTCATTTCGATTGCACAACAGCTTAAAAATGGCAACTCTCTCAACTGCCTTGCCTAACTAATGTGACGTCAGAACGGTTTTGTGGCGTAGATAGTGATGCCACAACTCATTGACTGGCATTTTACAAAAGCACGGTAGCAATTTTAGTGTTATTGCTAAAAATTATTTAATTAATGAATTTTTATGAATTTACTACCGGCATGACTCATCTGTTTCGATTTCAATCACTCTTAGCGAAAATCAAACTGCATTTTTCACAACATATTTTCCCATAGAACATGGCCTAGTTACCATTACGCTATACAAACAGCACATGAAAATGGTAACCTAACCGAATGAAAATTATAGTTTATTATTACCTCATGAAATCTTCAGCGGCAATCCTATCGACATTCAAGAATAGTTTAATCATAAAACACTTTGTTTCATGTTAACGGCCTCTCGAATATTTGAAGTGATCCTCTTTTTTTCCCCTATCCTGACCTAATTTCTTCTTCTCAAAATATTTAGTGCAACGTTACTCATGTTGCGGGTATAATTTTAAGTCTTTTGTCACACTCCTGTACTCGATGTAAGAAATTCACGGATGCAGCAGTAGTTCGCTATCGGTTTCGAGTAGAAATGCACACGGTAAATTCGAAATTGACGCTAGAAATTGAGTGCACTTAGGCATTTGCGATGGATATTAGTCTGTCAGATTGTCGACTTTATCGTCCATATTTAAATCACCTTTCCTTCAATAATTTAAACTCTGCACTATCGGAAGCTCCTCAGTGAGCGTCCCTGTGACCCCAAAACTTCATTATTCCATCTGATTGGCGTGTGACGGATCCGCGGTCTTATCACGTCTTTTCCGACAAATAGGACGTCAATTTTCTTTTACTTCGCCTGGCGTTAGTATACCGCTCTCACTGCCTTTCTCTTTTTTGGAGCATTGCGATTAACACCACGATTCTCGACTCGTCAATTGCTATACTCCCGCCATTACTTTCTTTTCGTATCCGTGAATCATTGTTCTTTTAACCAGGGTTTATTTTTTTTTTTTTTTTTTTTTTTTTTTTTTTTTTTTGTAACTGCTTTACGTCTCTTTTTAACATTGAGGTCTTTAGAGACGGGAAAGGATGGGGGGCAAGGATGGGGCCAAGGAATGGGAAGGAATTTGGCCATGGCCTTTTGAAGGAAGCATCCCGGCATTTGCCTGGAGTGATTTGGGAAACCATGGAAAACCCAAATCTGGATGCCCGGACGGGGATTCGAACCGCCGTCCTCCCGAATGCGAGGCGAGAATGCTAACCGTTACACCGCCCCGCTCGGTTTGACCACGGTAATCGCTTTTCGAGTCGACTTCTACTTTTCCGACTATCGTATATTGCTGGCGTCCTCTTGCTCTCTCATCAGAATCTAACAGGGCCGGATCCAGGGGGGGGAGGCTAGGAGCCTCAAGCCCCCCCCAAAAAAAGTATCTAGGTCCACCCCCAACATTGTAATTTTGGAGACTTTTTTTTTAGCTCTATGGATTTGAGGCCCGAGAAGGCTATAAAGACTACCCTAAGGCCGACTCAAGCCCCACCCCCCCCACCCCAAAACCAAAATCCACTGAAGGCAAGCCCTCTGAACGAAATTTCATTCAAGCCAAGCCCCCCCTCCCCCAAACCAAAATCCTGGATCCACCCCTGGAATCTAACATATTTAAAGTTCCAAATAACTGCATCCGTTTTGGTGACGTATTTGAGTTTATGCTGCATACATCGAGTAGTCTCAAAACAATGTACAAATCTGTCTCCTGCATCGTCTTATCCAGATACCGTGAGAACGTTATTAAATTCGGTGCAGATGGTACCATAGACTCAGAGCTCTTTGACTGAGATGTTCCAATGAAGATTTTTATTTTATGCTTAGCTTACGTGGATTGTAGCAAACATTCTTTTATGAACATCTCGACGAATTTAGGGAAATTTGTTTCCTGTGAACATGTTACCTTATATCATATTATCTGTTTTGTATTAAACATTTGCTTCATGACTAAGCAACTTTAAATGTTCCTGGATGTTTTGAATTTTAGATAGATTTCCAGGTATTTGAGCAAAACCTATAAGGTTCTGCTTTATTTAACTCTGAATGTTAGATGTGACAACACGTTTGTGCAATGTGCTAAAACTACTGATACCTGTAATGTTCTCCCTATCGCCAGAATCACCACAGCTCACAAAACCTAACTTTATTTCTGCCATAAATCTTCCGGCCTTTGTTCCACCTGCACCTACAGTTTGCCTTGTGCTTGTCGACGTTCATCAATTATTAATTGACAGTAATTATAAGCAAATGAGTAACACTGCTTGTACACAATACAACTTGTTCTCTGTAACTAAATAACACAAATTGCATAGTCATAAAAAAAATTTAAGTAAAATGTTCATATTAACAGTAAGCAAACTAACATATTTGTATCAGTAATTGTGCTTTTCTTACTTTGATCTTATACTTCTATGACTTACTTGTTTTAACTTGCTGGCTGGCAATGTTACTTTTTTAAGTATAAGCCTAACTTTTACTATTCAACATAATTTTCATTTAAAATCATCTGTTATAGTCTCCATAGTGTGATTTACACCAGATTTACAACGTTAAAATAATAATAGTTTGTCCTAAAACCCCAATCACAAAAAACTACTGTTCCTTTAAGACTTTTTAAATTATAACTGATTAAACAGGTATTATTGTAGCAATATTTTAAGGACACCACTTACCTGAATAGATGACAGCAAAAATTCAATGAATGATGAATATTAAAAATAAATAAACTGTATAAACAACATGAACTATAGGAGTTGTATTGTCAATATTATCATATTTATGATCCTCATTCATTTGATCCTTGCTGAGGAAAGAGCTCTGTGATGTGGAACATGTCATGCATTTACATTTATATAACAACATAAAGCTGAAGGTAGGAAATATGACACCACAAATTAACAACAATATAAACAAATAATCCTTTAGTGATATGAAATGGTGTTAGATGTGGCAAGCCTGCAGCATGTTCACTGATGGGGCTTCGAAGGCTGATAGTCGTTCATATTGTTGTTGGTTTTTGGTGTCATTCCTTTCCTGCCTTCAGCTTTTGTAAATACAGCATTTACTTTGCCTCTTCTTGTCCTAATTTCTATCAATCTAAGTAATTTTAAAAATGTGTTCACTTACCCTTTTTGGTTGTTACAAGGCAAATCAGCAAGAGCAAGGTAGTTAAGAAATAAAAAAAGGAACAATTTTTCCACTTTTATTTTTATCTTTGTCAATGCAAGGTAATAACATCTTCTTCCCAAAGCTTGCATAACTTTCAAAAATTATACATTTTTTTCATTTTTCAATATTCTTTAACTGTGTAATCTATATCCTTAACTAAATAGGCATCATGCTGACAACTCCAGTAAGCGTTAAGTAGGTACCGTATGTATAAACTAAGGATTTATTTTTATGCATAATAAAATTTCCTATTAAATAGTTACAAACATATAATTTCAGCTTGTTTCATAACAGACCTTTCAGGAGAAAAATTAAGCAAAAGTATATTTACTGATTGTTATTTTTATGAAGCAGCAAAATAGTACTCTCTCTCAGACAACAGTTTTTGGATAATGGTGATAATGAATCTGCAGTGTTAGTTCCCAATGTTTACACATCTTCCCTCTGTCATATGTCTCGACTCTAACATGATTTAAGGTTATAAAACGAAATACTGTGAAGTGTATTTGTTCCTGTTTTTTTTTTATTTTGTATTTATCTGGCCCTGGGGGCGGATACAGGATTTCGGTTTTGGGAGGGGCTTGACTGGATTTTGGTTTGGGGGAGGGGTAAGTCTTGAGTTGGGCAAGGGTAGTCTTTATCTCCTCAGATTGCTGCCCCCTTAAATGATCAGGAGCGTTAAAAAAAAATTAAACAAAAAAAGTGTCTCCAGAATTACGATGTCGGGGTGACCTAGATACTTTTTGGGGAGGGGTCTTGAGCAGTGGCGTAGCTAGGGGGGGGCGGTGGGTGCGGTCCGCCCGGGTGTCACCCGTTTGGGGGTGACACCCGCATTTCGAAAATAGTAATCGAAATTAGTGTGATACAATTTTTTTTTATTTTTTTTTTGATAGGCTTAATTTATCCTTTGGTGTCGAGACACGTCTACCTTTCATGTTTTGAATATTTGTTTTTAAGTTGATCTATCGCTTTTTCAAATGCGATCAAGGGCGCTGTGCTCTTTAATTACAGTAGAGTACAATGATTGGCAAGACCGCGCGCTTAAACAAAGAGAGCACCGCTCTGAAGCTCCAACAATCACAGAAACTCGTTGTACTTGACGCCCGTCACTGTTGTTTGGTTTGTTAGTAGCAGCGGTGGATAAAATGTAAGTTTTCTTGAATAAAGAGAGAAAGTTTTAAAATTAAAGGATATACTATATATATCTAAAATTGTTAAAATCATGGTAATTAGACGGATAAATTGTAAATCTTTGAAATTATTTCAGGAAATTTTCCTTTGAAAATGAAAAAAAAAAGCAACCAAGCGTATGTCGGAATACGCGTAGTCTAGGCATCAAAACTTTTGCTTATTTAGAATTCCATTAGCTTTCAAGCCAAGATTCACAAGTGGCTTGAAGTATTTTCTAGTGATTTTTGAATTTATCATCTGACAAATTCGTGATGTATAAATTGCATACATTTCGCGTTATCCGATTTACATTCTGCATACCTACCTATTGTCGACGGTGCACCTGTACTCGACATGAAATCGTATCATGTTCGAATTTATGCAAATAAAATGATTCGGAAAACTGCATTAAACTAGCAATACTGTAAGGTTTCAAGTCAATCCGAGCGGGTCCATGTGTTCGTTGATAGTATCGTCTGTCGTTGGTAATCAATTTTTATAGAGCATGTGTTTAAAACAGTCGGAACCGCGTATCTTGCTAGCGAAATCGTAACATTAGTAAACACTTAAATTCTAGGTTCATTTAAGTTTACTATGCTTTCTTCTAATCGAGAATATGTAAATATGATCGCGATGAAATAAATAAGCGTATGAATCTCTAAGAATTTTCCATGATAAATTTACAGAAGATTTCTATTACGGGTAACCCCTCTGTCGAATACAGTTACCTAAATTCTTACGAGTTCCTTAAATCGACAGGAATGTCGAACTTCTGTTCCTGAACAAAAATTGAGCTTTAATCAGAAATTGAACGAACATTTGAGCCGTTTACAACATTTTTATTTGTACGCTACAGAGCGGCGCTAGAAATCTAAAATTAACATGTGGAGACGATCTTCAGTACATACAATGTCATATTTAGTTGTCTATAGCTACGTATTTCTTAGGCGGGTAGTAAAATACTTCACTTGTTAAGTACTTCATGTAAAGACGGCAGATATCACAATGGCATGTTCTTTCATTACCTGACCCGTTGTTTTTTTAATTACGTTTGGTTATGTTTTTATATTTTATTTATTCTTCTATTTTTATGAAGGAACTTAATGTAGAGTTGCTTCTCTGACTATACAGTATCCCCAGAGTCTCACAACTTGTTGGACCCGGATTTGCTCCAATGGGACTTCATCTGGGTCTGGAATTGCTTCTACTTGGATCAAGCCACTTCTGTCAACTTTCCTCTCGATATCCCTTGGTCCTGCAAATATGGAGGTTGCGAAGTCATTTAAAAACAGCCTATGTTAACGTTTCAATAACAAATGATTGGGTAGTTTTCGACTTTTTAAAATTTATAGCGGAATCTTATGGTCGCCCAATAGTTACACTGGCGGAAATTAAAATCACAACACGCATACATGAATGGTAGAATTTTAGAAAACTTTGAAGATATATCCAGGGAAATTACCTTTAGATACAGTTGTCAGTGAGAAATGCGCCCAACTAAAGCACCATTTTTTTTTTTTAACTGCTTAATGTCTCTTAACAGTGAGGTCTTTAGAGACGAGAAAGGATGGGGGGGGGGGGGGGCGCAAGGAATGGGAAGGAATTCGGCCATGGCCTCTTGAAGGAAGCATCCCGGCATTTGCCTGGGGTGATTTGGGAAACCATGGAAAACCCAAATCTGGATGCCCGGACGGGGATTCGAACCGCCGTCCTCCCGAATGCGAGGCGAGAATGCTAACCGTTACACCGCCCCGCTCGGTTTGACCACGGTAATCGCTTTTCGAGTCGACTTCTACTTTTCCGACTATCGTATATTGCTGGCGTCCTCTTGCTCTCTCATCAGAATCTAACAGGGCCGGATCCAGGGGGGGGAGGCTAGGAGCCTCAAGCCCCCCCCAAAAAAAGTATCTAGGTCCACCCCCAACATTGTAATTTTGGAGACTTTTTTTTTTAGCTCTATGGATTTGAGGCCCGAGAAGGCTATAAAGACTACCCTAAGGCCGACTCAAGCCCCACCCCCCCCCACCCCAAAACCAAAATCCACTGAAGGCAAGCCCTCTGAACGAAATTTCATTCAAGCCAAGCCCCCCCTCCCCCAAACCAAAATCCTGGATCCACCCCTGGAATCTAACATATTTAAAGTTCCAAATAACTGCATCCGTTTTGGTGACGTATTTGAGTTTATGCTGCATACATCGAGTAGTCTCAAAACAATGTACAAATCTGTCTCCTGCATCGTCTTATCCAGATACCGTGAGAACGTTATTAAATTCGGTGCAGATGGTACCATAGACTCAGAGCTCTTTGACTGAGATGTTCCAATGAAGATTTTTATTTTATGCTTAGCTTACGTGGATTGTAGCAAACATTCTTTTATGAACATCTCGACGAATTTAGGGAAATTTGTTTCCTGTGAACATGTTACCTTATATCATATTATCTGTTTTGTATTAAACATTTGCTTCATGACTAAGCAACTTTAAATGTTCCTGGATGTTTTGAATTTTAGATAGATTTCCAGGTATTTGAGCAAAACCTATAAGGTTCTGCTTTATTTAACTCTGAATGTTAGATGTGACAACACGTTTGTGCAATGTGCTAAAACTACTGATACCTGTAATGTTCTCCCTATCGCCAGAATCACCACAGCTCACAAAACCTAACTTTATTTCTGCCATAAATCTTCCGGCCTTTGTTCCACCTGCACCTACAGTTTGCCTTGTGCTTGTCGACGTTCATCAATTATTAATTGACAGTAATTATAAGCAAATGAGTAACACTGCTTGTACACAATACAACTTGTTCTCTGTAACTAAATAACACAAATTGCATAGTCATAAAAAAAATTTAAGTAAAATGTTCATATTAACAGTAAGCAAACTAACATATTTGTATCAGTAATTGTGCTTTTCTTACTTTGATCTTATACTTCTATGACTTACTTGTTTTAACTTGCTGGCTGGCAATGTTACTTTTTTAAGTATAAGCCTAACTTTTACTATTCAACATAATTTTCATTTAAAATCATCTGTTATAGTCCTCCATAGTGTGATTTACACCAGATTTACAACGTTAAAATAATAATAGTTTGTCCTAAAACCCCAATCACAAAAAACTACTGTTCCTTTAAGACTTTTTAAATTATAACTGATTAAACAGGTATTATTGTAGCAATATTTTAAGGACACCACTTACCTGAATAGATGACAGCAAAAATTCAATGAATGATGAATATTAAAAATAAATAAACTGTATAAACAACATGAACTATAGGAGTTGTATTGTCAATATTATCATATTTATGATCCTCATTCATTTGATCCTTGCTGAGGAAAGAGCTCTGTGATGTGGAACATGTCATGCATTTACATTTATATAACAACATAAAGCTGAAGGTAGGAAATATGACACCACAAATTAACAACAATATAAACAAATAATCCTTTAGTGATATGAAATGGTGTTAGATGTGGCAAGCCTGCAGCATGTTCACTGATGGGGCTTCGAAGGCTGATAGTCGTTCATATTGTTGTTGGTTTTTGGTGTCATTCCTTTCCTGCCTTCAGCTTTTGTAAATACAGCATTTACTTTGCCTCTTCTTGTCCTAATTTCTATCAATCTAAGTAATTTTAAAAATGTGTTCACTTACCCTTTTTGGTTGTTACAAGGCAAATCAGCAAGAGCAAGGTAGTTAAGAAATAAAAAAAGGAACAAT
Organism: Vandiemenella viatica; assembly: GCA_031002005.1. NCBI lineage: Eukaryota > Metazoa > Arthropoda > Insecta > Orthoptera > Morabidae > Vandiemenella > Vandiemenella viatica. Next base: position 245,790,667 of record JARYHS010008074.1, read on the forward strand.
TTTTCCACTTTTATTTTTATCTTTGTCAATGCAAGGTAATAACATCTTCTTCCCAAAGCTTGCATAACTTTCAAAAATTATACATTTTTTTCATTTTTCAATATTCTTTAACTGTGTAATCTATATCCTTAACTAAATAGGCATCATGCTGACAACTCCAGTAAGCGTTAAGTAGGTACCGTATGTATAAACTAAGGATTTATTTTTATGCATAATAAAATTTCCTATTAAATAGTTACAAACATATAATTTCAGCTTGTTTCATAACAGACCTTTCAGGAGAAAAATTAAGCAAAAGTATATTTACTGATTGTTATTTTTATGAAGCAGCAAAATAGTACTCTCTCTCAGACAACAGTTTTTGGATAATGGTGATAATGAATCTGCAGTGTTAGTTCCCAATGTTTACACATCTTCCCTCTGTCATATGTCTCGACTCTAACATGATTTAAGGTTATAAAACGAAATACTGTGAAGTGTATTTGTTCCTGTTTTTTTTTTATTTTGTATTTATCTGGCCCTGGGGGCGGATACAGGATTTCGGTTTTGGGAGGGGCTTGACTGGATTTTGGTTTGGGGGAGGGGTAAGTCTTGAGTTGGGCAAGGGTAGTCTTTATCTCCTCAGATTGCTGCCCCCTTAAATGATCAGGAGCGTTAAAAAAAAATTAAACAAAAAAAAGTGTCTCCAGAATTACGATGTCGGGGTGACCTAGATACTTTTTGGGGAGGGGTCTTGAGCAGTGGCGTAGCTAGGGGGGGGCGGTGGGTGCGGTCCGCCCGGGTGTCACCCGTTTGGGGGTGACACCCGCATTTCGAAAATAGTAATCGAAATTAGTGTGATACAATTTTTTTTTATTTTTTTTTTGATAGGCTTAATTTATCCTTTGGTGTCGAGACACGTCTACCTTTCATGTTTTGAATATTTGTTTTTAAGTTGATCTATCGCTTTTTCAAATGCGATCAAGGGCGCTGTGCTCTTTAATTACAGTAGAGTACAATGATTGGCAAGACCGCGCGCTTAAACAAAGAGAGCACCGCTCTGAAGCTCCAACAATCACAGAAACTCGTTGTACTTGACGCCCGTCACTGTTGTTTGGTTTGTTAGTAGCAGCGGTGGATAAAATGTAAGTTTTCTTGAATAAAGAGAGAAAGTTTTAAAATTAAAGGATATACTATATATATCTAAAATTGTTAAAATCATGGTAATTAGACGGATAAATTGTAAATCTTTGAAATTATTTCAGGAAATTTTCCTTTGAAAATGAAAAAAAAAGCAACCAAGCGTATGTCGGAATACGCGTAGTCTAGGCATCAAAACTTTTGCTTATTTAGAATTCCATTAGCTTTCAAGCCAAGATTCACAAGTGGCTTGAAGTATTTTCTAGTGATTTTTGAATTTATCATCTGACAAATTCGTGATGTATAAATTGCATACATTTCGCGTTATCCGATTTACATTCTGCATACCTACCTATTGTCGACGGTGCACCTGTACTCGACATGAAATCGTATCATGTTCGAATTTATGCAAATAAAATGATTCGGAAAACTGCATTAAACTAGCAATACTGTAAGGTTTCAAGTCAATCCGAGCGGGTCCATGTGTTCGTTGATAGTATCGTCTGTCGTTGGTAATCAATTTTTATAGAGCATGTGTTTAAAACAGTCGGAACCGCGTATCTTGCTAGCGAAATCGTAACATTAGTAAACACTTAAATTCTAGGTTCATTTAAGTTTACTATGCTTTCTTCTAATCGAGAATATGTAAATATGATCGCGATGAAATAAATAAGCGTATGAATCTCTAAGAATTTTCCATGATAAATTTACAGAAGATTTCTATTACGGGTAACCCCTCTGTCGAATACAGTTACCTAAATTCTTACGAGTTCCTTAAATCGACAGGAATGTCGAACTTCTGTTCCTGAACAAAAATTGAGCTTTAATCAGAAATTGAACGAACATTTGAGCCGTTTACAACATTTTTATTTGTACGCTACAGAGCGGCGCTAGAAATCTAAAATTAACATGTGGAGACGATCTTCAGTACATACAATGTCATATTTAGTTGTCTATAGCTACGTATTTCTTAGGCGGGTAGTAAAATACTTCACTTGTTAAGTACTTCATGTAAAGACGGCAGATATCACAATGGCATGTTCTTTCATTACCTGACCCGTTGTTTTTTTAATTACGTTTGGTTATGTTTTTATATTTTATTTATTCTTCTATTTTTATGAAGGAACTTAATGTAGAGTTGCTTCTCTGACTATACAGTATCCCCAGAGTCTCACAACTTGTTGGACCCGGATTTGCTCCAATGGGACTTCATCTGGGTCTGGAATTGCTTCTACTTGGATCAAGCCACTTCTGTCAACTTTCCTCTCGATATCCCTTGGTCCTGCAAATATGGAGGTTGCGAAGTCATTTAAAAACAGCCTATGTTAACGTTTCAATAACAAATGATTGGGTAGTTTTCGACTTTTTAAAATTTATAGCGGAATCTTATGGTCGCCCAATAGTTACACTGGCGGAAATTAAAATCACAACACGCATACATGAATGGTAGAATTTTAGAAAACTTTGAAGATATATCCAGGGAAATTACCTTTAGATACAGTTGTCAGTGAGAAATGCGCCCAACTAAAGCACCATTTTTTTTTTTTAACTGCTTAATGTCTCTTAACAGTGAGGTCTTTAGAGACGAGAAAGGATGGGGGGGGGGGGGGCGCAAGGAATGGGAAGGAATTCGGCCATGGCCTCTTGAAGGAAGCATCCCGGCATTTGCCTGGGGTGATTTGGGAAACCATGGAAAACCCAAATCTGGATGCCCGGACGGGGATTCGAACCGCCGTCCTCCCGAATGCGAGGCCAGAACGCTAACCGTTATACCACCACTCTCGGTTGGAGCACCAATACATTCGTGGATCCTTGCCGGCATGAGTTCGGATTTCATCTTGGTGTATGTCTCACTACGCGTGCAAGTCTTAAGCAGTCAGTTGTTGCACAGTTTGTGCTGGGTGACCATGTGATCTAATGTGTCTACTCCTGGTATCCTAGACATGCTCTATTGGGTACAAATCTGGGGACCATGCTGTCCAAATTGTAATCGAAACTCCTTGCAAGGCTTGTGTGACGATGGCCGCAGTTTGAGGACGGGCATTATCTTGTTGGAAAATGCGATTTGGATGGTGAACATGAAGGGTATCACAATAAGATGTAGTACCACGTCCACATAGTCGTGGGCTGTCTTTGTGTCATCAACAACAGCCGACTTAGTCATGCTGTCGAAACTGATTGCCGCCAAAAAATTACACCATTGGTTGCACTTGCGTGACGTTCTGAAATCACAGCAGGTAAGCCGTTTCTCCACTACACCTGCAAACATGTCGTCGCTTATCACTTTGCCACAGACAGAATCGAGACTCGTCTCTAAACACAAATGTACGCCATTCACATGTCCATTTGTGTTTTGCATTACGCCACGTTTAGATGATGCTGGCTGGCAATGAAATTAGATTAATGGGACGTATTGCACAGGGCCCAGCTTCAAGAAATTGGTTTACAGTCGTCCGGGGAGGAGGGAGGGGTGTCTCTATCTGTAATCACTGCTTGGATCTGGCCTACAGTCAACCATCTGCCAGCAACAGCCACCCACACAATAAGGCGGTCTTCACTTGCTGTTCTCCATCTGTGTGGACCCATGCCTGCTCTAGGAGTATTAGAGCCTTCTTTCATCCACTGTGTAACAAGTCTGTATACTGACATTGCACTACAGCCAATCCTTCGCGAGATTTCACCCTTTAAAAACACGTCAATTCTCCGACCTCTCTCACAGTTAGTTATTTGGGTGTAGAGAGCTGTCACTCTTCGCCTTGGCATACTTAGACAACAAAGTGTCATGTTACACCACACTGTTCGCCATTTATACGCTAAATTTTTTTTGCAATTTACATAATAAATAACACCGTGATTCTCATATTATTACATATAAAACTTTCAATTTTTAATCATTTAATACTCTTCATGCGGGCATACTTGAGGCGATATTTCATTCATTTATCACAACACCGTCTGGGTGTTGGGATTTTAATTTGCACCAGTTTGTGTATCAGTTGCTAAGGGATTGTGCATAAACTACGTGGCTCCGTCTAGGGGGGGAGGGGTTGGCTGGGAACCTACATTGAGCTACGTGGGGGGGGGGGGTTTCAGAGTCAGGCAACTTAGCTTCTCTTTCGTATTATTTGTCACAGTTAAAATGACATACAGAACACACAGAAGCATGTAAATATTTATTTCCGTCATTTAATTATACCCGGATGTAATTTACGATAGTCTGACAAGAGAAAACAGTACAAAATGTCTTCTGGAATCAATATGGAAAAAAGCTACGTGCTACGTGGGGGCTGGGGGGGGGGGGTTGAGACAAAAGCCACGTCGGGCTACGCGGGGGGCAGGTGGGGTTCACAGGAAGCCAAAATGGAGCTAAGTGATTTATTCACGCTCCCTAAGCGTAAAGGTCGAGCTGCACTTTGCCAACACTGGTCTGTACCGTCACCGCAACGACAGCCGGCCGAGTGACGGCTCGCCACCTCGCGTCCACACTTTTCCACAGCTCGCCCGTGTTCCTACTCGGTCTTTAGTCTCCTTTGACGTTTTCAAGTGATTGTTTCAGGGAATCAGTGTTGGGGATGACAGGTAGGTTTGACACCCTACTTTATTATAGAATATTGTAGTTTATTTTGCACAGTTTTCGTACGAAAGTACATTAAAATACTATTTAATCTGACTCACGTAATCACCTAACTGCTTGATCTTTTATGTAAAAAAATAGTATACCAGCTCAGTATTAACAAATCATCATCACCACACTTTACCGGAATGAAAGATTGTCGCTTGTTTCAACGCAATCTCAATTAAATGTCAATCACTTCACATTTGACGTGTTTGTTTTGTCTGAGGTTATTTTCGATTCACTCAGTACTTTTTTTTAGTGAAGAACGAGATTATAACGTATTTTAATTTAAATATAGGTCGTTAAGATTTTGTATAGTAAAAATAATAATTTCATCTTACCTCAAAGTTCTAGTCACAGAGTATCTTATTGAGAAACTCGCAGTACGCCTATATCGTAGCGTCATTCTCATTAGCAGTTAAAGCTTTGTCAGAGGTAATTGCAATTTTAAGGCCCACAAAAATTACAGTCGAGACCGGGATTTGAACCGGGACCTTCAGTTTCCATATCGCACGCCGTAACCATTTGAGTCAACAGTCCGAATATAGGTGTAATGAAAAATAAGTTTTCAAACATGATAAAATAAACATTTTTTTTATACCATCTATTTTTGCTATCAAAAAACACGACTCCACTTTTATGTATTTGAATACATGTTTTTCGGTACTTCTAGATTTGTCTTGCGTCTGGTTACGGTGTGCGATTCGGGTGTGGGAGGTTCCTGTTACAAATACGGATCTCGGCTGCAACTTTTGTGGGTCTTAAAATTGATCTTCAATTCTGGCAAAGCTTTGATTTTTTAATGCGAAGATGCTAGGACTCTTCCTACATTTTACGAATATCTGATGAGCATGGATGGAAAAAAAGACTTTTTTTAAAGGCAAATAACATGAAAACAACATTTGGTCGTAAGTGAAGGGAAATTTTCGAACTCTCTCTATGCGCTTCTCCACATCCAGCAGGCCGACACTGATTCGCACCGTCAAAACATAACAGAAGAACGCCGGCTGAGTGTCGTACGACACGCCGTGTCATTTGGACAAACTTCGATCGAGTGAGCGCCAACAAAGAAACTTGTCGGTGCGGAACAGTACGGGCAAGTGAGGCCCGATCTTCAGAGGAGTTAAAATTAATCTAAAACCACTTTCGATCATCGGTGAGCAACACGTGGCTAAAATCTTGCCATATTGACTATTGAACATGAAGTACCTCAAATTGATAATTTTGAAGATGTGATTTACGAATTTGCAGCTGTTAAAGCTAAAAAGAGGAGATTGTGAAAGCAATTGTTTTTAGTTAATTTGTGTATCTTTTAAATAATATAAATATTACCATTTTATTAACTATAATTTTTAATAACAATAAATGTTTATTTAGTTATGTTTCTTAATATCATATTTTACACTTACAAGATATTATATTTTACTTAATTTTGAATTTAAGTTTACAAGGGGTGACACCATCGATAACCGCCCCGGGTGTCACCCACGCTAGCTACGCCACTGGTCTTGAGCCCCCTAGCCCCCCTCCCCCTGGATCTGCCCCTGTCTGGCCCTCTTGCACTTATTTGTGGGAAGTGGCAGATGATTTTTCCCTATCCTATCTTTCAGACTACAGTTTTTATTATTCTCACTATTATTGTTTGGAAAAATTGCTTGTGAAGTTCGTCCTAATGGTAATAAAATGTACCATGGAGGTAAAAGAGGAATGGGTAGAAGATTATACATATTGGCCAGGAATGACTACATATAGTGTTCATATATCATAGTCATCAATTATATGGGTAAATCTCTGGGATGTTACAAAAGAAAAAAATATAATACCATAGTGAATGATCAAACAGAGGTTCTTGGCTAAAAAGGGGAGAAATTAAATCTATATTCAGAGTTCAGAGACAAGCAAAAAATGTTTATTATTGGTGGAGACTTAAATTTACAAGGTATAGACACACACAAGAACATTTCTGTAAATACCCTAGTGAGTGAGTTAATGACAAATTAGAAAAGTGGTAGCACAAATCACAAGGAGACTAAACATGTTGGATAGCTTTTTAATAAAGCCTGATGATAAATTTGTGTAATTTTCAGTTACAGTAGGAGTTAATGATCATGAAGCATCATGAAGAATGTAAAATTTCGGAATACCAGTTGCCAAAAATAAGATGCTTATAAGTACAGTTACAAAATGGCACATTTTCTTCATAACTGAAGAGATATTTAAGTAAAAACTCTATCCTGTGGGAGTAGAACACAATGGAGTGATAGTGACAATAGTTCAAAGCAATAGTAAAATGTTGGAAGAAATGGTTATTCCTAAACATAAAATAAATTTACAGATCCCACATTCTACAAAAAGCTGAGAAGGCAAAAGATATTGAGAAGAAAATAACACATCAGTGTTAGGGGACAGAACGATAGTAGCAAATACCTCAAACAAGGAATCAGTAGCACAAGGAGGGCATCTAAGGATGGGTTTATGAAGAATATTATAGTTAGGGAGAACTGACGGATATGGAGAAGAAATTACCAAACATAAGAAAACAATCTGTCACTGTTGGAACCCACCTTGGTTTCTATCTTTTGGAGTTGAGATTGAATTTACAGGGTTTCTTCTATCTGTATTTTTGATGTTATAGATTGATCAGAGAATCTTTGCCATTTGATTTTCATTGCCCTTCTGGTATGAGATTGAGGGAGTTAATTGGTTGATGACAGCTGAGTACAAATTGAGCTGAACAGCATCTCAGAATTCATAAAGAGACTGGGTAACAGCAAACTCCTTCAAACTAACTTTTTCGGTGACAGCATCACTGGTTTCAAGCAAGAACTTGTACAAGTTTGCAGTGAACAGATGAATCGTACTGTATAAACTAGTTCTATACTTATTTGATTTCCTCGCTATTATTTGCTTCTGATTTCCTTGTTCTTGTTCTTCTTTTCTGTAACTATTTGTTTCATTTTTCTGTAGCTGTGCAGTCTTATTAGTTTTTGAATTTCTAATGGTCTTCTTTTGAGTAATTATTTATTTTTTCTGTAATTTTATTCAACAATATCTTCTGTGATTTTGTGTTTTCATTGTAAATATTTGATCCTAAATATTAATTATTATGTTTAGTATTCAGTAATCATGTCATATCTATACTAATAAAATGCTAATCTTGGTCACGATGTAGCCATGACACACTTTGACATCACATTTCCCATCTTCGCTGCCCAGCTAACAAACATCAGAGATATTGTTCGAGGTTATGCGCATTATTTCCATTTAGTTAAACATCAGTGAAGAAATGAACTGTCAGAACACTGAAATAAAAGTGTGTATTTTGTTTAAATCTACATATTAATTATTATTTGCTTTTTGTTTATTTATATTCAGTCAATGTAGATGTTTCTTATACTCACTATCAACAGATATCACAGCTACATAAAACTAAACAAAGGAACAAATTATATTTCATTTTTATGGTTATGAACATTATTGAAGAACAATTTATTTAGTTGTACAAATGTGAGGAAGTAAACTGCCATAACACTGCACTCAGCCCATTATTTTAGACAAGCTTGTAAGGTATTTATTAATATTCTAAGTAGATGTTTCTGTTATATTCAGTATCTTTGTTATTGTGAACTTGAAGAAATGAATTGCCAAAACATTGAATTAAAAGTATATATTGAATTTAAATTAACATATTAATTATTCGTTGCTTTTAGTTACTGATGTTATTATATCAGCCACATTTAAATCATTCCAAGCGGTAAAATTTAGATCGTGATGAGCAGTGGCGTAGCTAGGTCAACAAGAGCCCTGGTGCAAAAAATTTATTTTGGGCCCTCAGCCCAGATGGGCAGCCTTTTTTTGCTTTGTGTTGCTGGTAGGGGCCCCCTGAGCTGATGATGGGGGCCCCTGTGTTGTGCTTGGGGGCCCCTCTGAGAGCAGTGGTTGGGGCCCCCTTGCGCAGTGAGGGCACTTAGTGAGGGGCTCCCTGTGTCTCAGGGTCGCCAGTTTGCCGTGAAGGGCACGTGGGCCCTCTGAACTGCGCTTGGGGGCCCCCTGAGCGTAGGGGCCCCGGTGCACTGCACCGCCTAGCCCCATAGTAGCTACGCCCCTGGTGATGAGGATGATATAAGTTCCAATGTTCGAATGACAATATTAATGGTTGTTGTGGCTAGATTGAAATGCAGTATCATAGTGAGAACTGTCACACTTTCTCACAGCATAATTCTCTATGAATTTAGTTTTATAATAAATTTAACTGCCATGTAACTGAAGTTATTACTTCATCTGGATAGAAGTAGTTACAAATTTACCATGCTGAATGTGGCCTGGATCAGGAATAGTGTTGTAAAAAAATGTTTTTTTTTCTGACTTGAAAAAAAAACATGAAAAAAAAACTATGAAAAAAACATTTTTCCTGGGACACGTTTTTTTCATAACCACTAAATCTCAAATTTGTAAGGCATTTATTGTTTAATATGACTGTTTTAGAGTTTATACTAAGTACTTATCTTAATTTTTAAATCTAATATACTTTTCTAGTTCAGTAGAAAAGAAAATTACAAAAATATTGGCAACATTGAAGTTTTCTTTTATGAACGGGGACTTCCTGAAGAGGCTTGGTTGCACGAGAAGGAATCCCCATTCCCTGTTGTTTGGATTGATACTTGCTATTTGAACTAGTGCTGCCAACCCTAAGAATTTATCTTTATACCTATGGATCTTTTAAAAAAAATTAGGAATTTTAAATTTACTACGGTTTTTTTTTTTGCCTCTTTTTATTACTTATTGTGCTTTCCTTATATTCATATACTTGTTAGACTCTCAGCGTATAGTGATACTGAGTCATTAAATTGTCAGTAATTATGAATTGTTTCCTTGCAACCGTTGGCGTAAACTAACTATTGAAAAAGAAATAAAGCTCCTATTTTGTATGATAATAAATTCAAAATTAAAGGACCATAATAAGAGAGATATCAGCGCAGTCTTTATGCACAATGTGTACTTTTCTCACAGTTTAAAATTGCAATCTCAAAATCTTTTGCGTACAGTACAAGAACAACCAGTAAATGTAACTATTTCTGAAGTTATGGATCTAGAGGAGCCAGAAGAGGAAACAGAAAATTCAGACACCAACCAAACTAGTGTTGGTTGTGCTGATGCTAGTGAATGTGATACTGACATAGAGGATGAATAAAATTATGTTATCTATATAGATAGATTTATGAATCATTATGTAAGACATTATAGGATTCAGTAAGATATAAAACACACATGTAAAATGTAAGTTTCCTAAATAAAACTATAATTTATAAAATTTATTGTTTTTTTGAGGAAAAAAAACATTTAGAAAAAAAACCAGGGTGCTAGGTTTTTTTTCACAAAGCTGAAAAAAAAATTTTTTTTCTGAATTTGCAACACTAATCAGGAATAAAACTGATGTTAAGTGGTAGAGCATATCGTTTTAGGATTCCTAATTTATTTTTAATTTCATTGGTTCCATACTTATGTCCTTATTAATTAATTCATTAGAAGTTCCAACTGTGTTACTATTTGAACCACAACCAAATATGTACAACATTACAACAAGGTTGTGAGCATTATATAATAAAAATTCCATATAGTTAGCCAACTGCAATCAAATGAATTGCGTTCTTTCTTCATGGGCTAAGGAGCTATTTTCAATATAAAATAAATTTATGTTGGAATACATAAATAAAAATCAATAATTAAAAAATAAAATATTAAGTATCTGCTTTAATGAGATCATTGGGAATGGTAATTCAGGGATGGTTAGGGACAAATCAAACCAATTCCACTAAAGTAGACTAGAAAACACTAAGAAAATCTAAAGTATATATCAAAGATATTATGAGGGAACTAATAATTCTAAATATAAATGTAAAGGGCTGGTATGGATAATATGACAACAGATGTGTTAAATATAGGGAATACACAATTGTACTTATCCTTGAAATATTATTTAGTTTGCATCTGAAAAGTTTGGAGATACATGGCTTACAAGAAGACTGAAAAATTGCAACAATAACACCATTAGGAGGAGAGACAAATAAGATTGAAAATTACAGGCCTATTCGGTTTACTTCAGTGATAATTATATTGATGGAGAGATTGATATGCAATCAGGTAGGGTGCAGAAAACTTATTCTTAAAATAGTTACATGGGTTTTGCAAGGTTTTTCAAATGAATCTCGGTAAGTGAGCTATGTACAAGACATTTCAGATGAACATGACGTAATAGGCCAAGTTGATAGAGTAGCAAAGGATATCTCCAAGGAATTTGAGAAAGTAAGCAATAAAATGCTGGAAAACCATTAAGGTGGATAAAAAAAATGACTCACTGGGAGGAGGAGTCATTAACCAGTGTCAAAGAGTTGGAACTGAAAACAGGAGTGTAACAGAGTATTTTTGGGTCTGTTCATTATTCTAAGGAATGATTGTATTTGTGGTGTACAATCAGAATTTTTGCTCTCTGAGATGACTTAATGTTATATAATATAAGTTAAATGAGAGAGGAATGTGAACAGCAGCTGAGAAATCTGGACAGGATATGCAGCTGTTTAGGTTATAAATCCCAAAAAAAATGACCAGCTTATTAGGTGCACAGATAGAAAAGTAAATGGTATTTAATTATTACAAAAGAATGAGAATTGGTTATTGTGGACTTTAAGAGTAAATATTTTCACTTTTCATTTTGTATTAACCTTAGGGGGACAGACCATTGGTTAGGTTGTTGGAAGAAGTTTCAATATACTCCTTTTGTTGAAGAGATTAATGAGTGTGTATACCAGATAAGTGAGTGAACTGGATAAAAAACCATAGTCATATCATTCTATGAGTATGGTGGGGTAGTTTGGGATCTCTTTTACAAGGTACAAACGCAAGAGTTGGGCAGGATGAAAAACAAGATTTAGTTGTTTTTTTCTGTTTGGGAGATGGGTCTGGAGTCATTAGAAGACAGAAGGTGGGTGAAAAGAGTGCTTGGAATGTATAAACAATATATTGGTGATTAGGCTTAAATGAATATTGACAGAAGAATTAGGACTAGTATATGGGACACTTCTGCCAATCCCTTCCTGAACTTCCGGTCTTACAATATTTCATAAACCATATTTTTTATCACATCAATCACTGATTGTGTTCTACAGTAACTTTTAGTAATGTTTGGTAATTGTTAATGGTTCTTGTTGCTTTCATTTTGTATCTCTTCAACTACTCCAACTAATTTTATACCTGTGATATGGGTATCCTGACATCCAAGGGTGTTCAAGCAAGGTTTGACCAAGGTTTTTCATCCACCACCACTTCAGAAATGAAGGACTTTGAAATTTCTCCCTATCACCTGCCCAATGTGTATTACATGATTAAGTTTATGGTCAAATTATATTTAAAGGTAATAACAAAAAGGTGAATGTTTTCAAGCAGTGGCAACAATGAAGGACAGGAAAAGAATTCATGTCTCTTAACCATAGAGGAAGACAGGAGGGCTGTGATAAGAACAAAAAAAAATTAACCATACATTACTATATTTCAATGGGAACTTTTAATAATGTCATTAGATAGACACATAAGGAAATATGATGTGCACAATGATACGCCCACTAAATTATTTGAGACCCAAATAAGCAAAAGAAGGATGACAAATGTTCTTGTAGTGTTGGGAGGAGATTATTTAATTGATTTAAATTAAGGGGTAGTATTATCAACAACCTCTTATGCAGATGATGGCATCAACATTTAAGAAGGATATGAAGATGTTGGTAAAACAGAAATTTCATATGTATACCATTTCTCAACACAATAAAATGGCATACATATGTTTATACACAAGGAGACACTGACAATATTAAATTTAAATTTACATGTACGTAAATAATAAGTGATATGTGTACAGCAAGGGTATTAATGTAGACTGACGCCAGGTATTTGCCTGGTGTCAATGGTGTGTTGGTAAGTTAGTTCTCACCTATGAAGTACGCAGGGTGTTGTAGTTTCCAGGAATATTATGACAACCGTCACTGTAAAAGGGTTCTTCAAATTGTGAAAACTGGCATTGCCTCCCACCCTTGCTTTGTTCACCTATACTCCCCAGTCACCAGATGGGCATCTGAGTGTGCACATCACATTCCCTCACCATGTATCTCATCTACTCACATTATTAAGGCTTTTTAACTGAAATATTTGCAATAGATGACCATTATTATTATTAATTTAATTGTGATGGAACACACACTCTGAAGCAAATTCCCTTAACTATCAAATTAGCTATTTTATATTTTTAATTATCTTACATAATTTGAGTGTTTAATTTCTCTCCATCTACTTTTTTGGTTTACAAATTTAATTTTAAATTCACTTTCCATTTTTGAATAAATTATTCATCACTTCACTTGGTAATTTATTCCAATCGCTGACACCCTTACCTACAAAAGAAAATTTTCTCGTTCCCTTATGCATGAAATCAAGTTTCAGATTGTGGTCATGGTCATCTTTCCCCTTCAATCCACTATTCCTAATTCCTTTACCAATATCCCTCCATGCCCCATCACCAACATATGTCCTGTACATTCCCAGTACTCTCTTCACCCTGCTCCTGTCTTCCAATGTCTTTCATTCCATCTCCCTTACCATATCAGTTACTGACTGGGTCCTAGAATAATTTCCACAAACAAATCTAGCTGCTCTTCTTTGCACACCCTCAGACTCCTGTATTTGATACCTAAAACGTGATCCCAAACTACACTACCATATTCAACCAATGGTATGACCAAAGTTTTGTAGCCTGATTCCCTAACCTCTCTGGCACATCGCTTAATCACCCTCTTCAGTAATTATAGAATTTTGTAACCTTTCCTACCACCAGCCCAAAGTGCTCTGCGTAGTTGAGTATATTATCAAACGTTATGCAAAGATATTTACACTTCAATTGTGATACCACCTTGTAGTCATAAACAATCTTTAGTTTTCTATTGTGTACCTAATAAACTGACACTCTTCTTGGCATTTATCTTCATTCCATGCTGAACTACCCATTTAGATACTCTATCGAGGTTACCCTGCAGCTGTTCAGTCTTCTTGTGCTTTGATCCAATTATGTACCATTATGTGATCTGCAAACAACCCAAATACTGATTGTAAACCATTAACATGATCATTCATTAGAACACCAAACAGAAACTGTTCCAATACACTAACCTGTAGCACTCCGATATTTACTTCCACCTGTTTTGATAATGTATTTCCTACTCTAACATTTTGCTTTATGGCTTTTAAGAATTCCTCTTCTCAGAAAGTGACTATTTCATTCAATCCAATAGTTTTCAAATTACTTAAAACCATTTTATGGCTCACTCTGTCAAATGCCTTAGAATAATCTAGGCCTACACTCTCAACTTGGCCCCATTTTCCCAGTTTGTCTTATTTTGTGTGCTAATTGCTGCCCTCTTGCCTGCATCTTTGGATTGCAATGAGTTTACTATCTCTCTCCTTCCTTATTGATATTTACACTTCTGTTTTCAACTAACAATTCTGAACTGACGCTGTAAGTAAATTAGCAATATATGCCAACTCTGAAGCAAACTAAATTGCTTTGGTAAAATATGTAAAATGAACTCTGAATGCAATGACCAGTATTTAATAATGAATCTCTTAACTATGAGTCTAATGACATATTTTAAATATTGGATGTGTTAATTTCAGAATGCTAATTGCCTTTAAAACTTGTTACCATCGTGATATCTTGTTTTTTTTTCCATTAATCTCTATGCAACAACATAACATGAGATAGCAAAACAGATTGGTCCAAAAGTTGTGTAGCAATAATACGTAATTCATCTAAAAGCTCAATTGCTATCATTGCTGTACTGATGTTGAATGGCACAAAATTAAAATTTTTACATGTCAATAGTACCATTACTAATAATCAGGGTCCTTAACGGTAACTATTTTTTTTTTCAAATCTCTTAACTGTCCTCAAATATTTTTTGATCATCCAAATTATATATATACATATATTCATGGATATTTCAGTAGAGTTTGCAGCATTTCAGGGCACTAATCTCAGAAACACTGGTACCATTTTTATTTTAAAAAATATGTACCAACTATAAAAAAAAATTAATCCATAACCTAAAGGTTGATTGGATCCTCCTAAAGGAAGCATACTAAGCCATTGTGTCAGAAGTAGGACAGTCAGTTTATTTCCTCTGGGACCTACTGTTTAACATGGAATAAAAACCATGGGATCACCTGCCATAGCTCATATGATCAAACAAAACTCTTAATAATTCTGAATTCACTGGGATTTGAACCCAGGACCAGAGCAGTGAACCTTTGAAAGCAAGTGCCTTAACACTGAGCTACTCATATCAGCCGTATTAATATTTATACTGCTTAACTATAATTCCTATAATAACAACATACAAAAATAAGCTTTACATATACTTTACTATATTATCTTAACTGATCTATCACAGCACATATAAAAAACCACTGTTAGTCAGATAATGGTATCATAAGCTTGAAAAATTGGTATTTAACTAAATTGAGGTTTGGTAGATCAAAGGGTGGTGATTGGACCTAAAGGCCAATAGATGCACATTATTGAGTAACCTAATCTTCACAATCAATTTGAAAATCCAGTCATACTGACTCTAATGGAAAGCAGCCCATTTTATTTAAATAGGGAAGAAAACGTTTTGCTGTCATCAGTCTTTCGACTGGTTTGATGCAATCCTCCATCCCTTCCTATCTTGTCCTAACCTCTTCATCTTTACAAATCCCTTACAACCCAAGTCCTCAATTCTCAGCTTCATCAATTGACCAATCCAGCAAGTCTCAAAATATGACCTACCAGCCTCTCTCTTCTTTCTGTAAGCTTCTTCCACAAACTTCTTTCCTCACCCATCATTTACAAAACTCATTCATTTCATGCTTAGCTTGTCCATTTAATTTTCAGCATT
Source organism: Vandiemenella viatica (assembly GCA_031002005.1). Classification (NCBI taxonomy): domain Eukaryota; kingdom Metazoa; phylum Arthropoda; class Insecta; order Orthoptera; family Morabidae; genus Vandiemenella; species Vandiemenella viatica. The sequence goes on from JARYHS010008074.1 coordinate 245,806,378, forward strand.
TTTCAGTAGCACCACATTTCAAATGCTTCAAATTTCTGTCTTCCTGTATTCCTGAAGTCCATGTTTTGGTACAATAAAGTGCTGTGCTCCACACATAGTTTTGAAAAGTTCTTTCTAATTCCTAAATCAAGGTTTGAAACTAAAATATTTCTCTTTTTTCATGAAAGCTCATTTTACTAGTGTTATTCTGCTTTTAACATCACTCTTGCTTCAGCCATCAGTTGCAATTTTGCATCCCAAGTAGCAGAATTCACTTACTTCTCCTATCGCATCTCATCCTATTTTTTTATTTAATCTACTGTGATTGGTATTATTTCTGCTACATTTCATCACTTTAGTCTTATTTTAATTTATATTCAGTCCAAAATCTTCCTTCAGTGTTTTGTTAATTCCATTCAATAACTTCTCAATATCCTCAGCCTGTTCTGCTAACAAGACAATTTCATCGGCAGATCGTAGCATACTGATTTTTTTCTCCCCAAACGCTTATGCCACATGAAAATTTCTTTTATTTCCTTTATTGCTTCTTCTACATGTAAGTTGAATATTAATGGTGATAGACTAAAACCTTGTCTCACAACCTTTTTAACTGATACATGTCTCTCGTAGTTCTCTACTTTCATCATAGCTACTTCATTCTTATACAATTTATAAAGTATTCTTCAATCTCGGTATTAAATACCTCACTTCTTTAAAATTTTGAACAGCTTGTCCCGCCAAACATTATCAAAAGCTTTTTCTAAATCAACAAACATCAAAAAAGTATCTTTGTTTTTCTTGATCCACCCTTCAAGTATTAATCTTAAAGCCAGAATTGCTTCCCTTGTATCACGATTTTTTCTAAACCGAAACTGATCTTCACCTACTATGTCTTCTACTACCCTTTCCATTCTTCTGTATATTACTCTGGTCAGTAATTTTGATTCATGTGATGTCAGACTAATGTTGCGATAATTCTCACATTTGTCAGCTTGTTCTTTCTTCGGAAGTGTGAAGATGATATTTAATTAAAATCAGTTGGAATTTCTCCTGTTTCATAACTTTTTGATATCAGCTTAAATAGTCTTTCGATTCCTCTTTCTCCTAGGGATTTAAGAAGTTCTTCAAGGATCTCATTAATTCCAACTGCCTTATTTGCTTTCAAGTCATTCAAAGCTCTTGCCTCAGAGATTTCTACTAATGTATGAAATCATTTGGTACAAGAAATGGTCAGATTGATGATATTTATATTTTATTACATACAAATAATCATATAGTCCTTACAGATAAAGTGGGTAAAGTAAAAAGGAGAAGAATTAAACAATGTTCATAAAAAAAATTCTGATGCATAGAAATAAAAAAAATTGGGACATGTGATGGAAAACAAGTTTAGACAAATTTTATAGTGAGTATTTGAGAAAGCTGTTAAAGAGGAACAGACACAGGATAGAACTGAAAGAATAAGACTCCAGTTGTGCAGACAATTGAAGAGGGTAAATGATGAATGGATGTTGACGAAAATGAAGAGTTTAAAACGGAAAGGGAAAAGGCCTTGAGGAAGAAAACTGGATAGTTGTATTAGGGGAATAGAAAAGTGTTGAAGGCAGAGGAGTGAATCAACAGTAGTGGAACAGAGGAGTGGTGGAAAGAAAGATGATGCTGGCTAAAACTGTGTTCTCAGCAGACCCAGGAACAGGATGGAAACAGTTTGGAATGATGACGATGATGTAACTATGGCCCATAATTGAACCAAAGCTAATCAAACAATATTTAAAATAACTTAAAATTGGAGAATTGATTTCTCACTGTAATAAACAATGCAAGTGAATCTCAGAACTTAATACACGTATAAAACAATTAAACATCACATATTGAATAAATAGTTATAAACATACTGAAAGAATAAAAAGAAAACACAGTATTATATTCTTGCAAATCAGAATCCAATGAATAGAATGAAACATTACAAAAGAAGTTCAAAAGTAGGAAGGGAAGAACTGGATAACAAATAAACAAAAATGTATCATAATGTTTCGTATCCATCACAGGATAGATAAGTCACATGAAAGAAAGAATTAAATGAATAGAAGAGAAAAATTTGATGTGCTGATAGTAAAATAAATATATACAAGGAGGGAAAAGAATAACTGGTACATGAGAACTGATGAACATGAAAGAAAATTATGTAACCATACGTGATGACAGTACATTGTATTTATACAAAATCTTCTATAATGGATCGAATAAGTACAAATTCAGTAAGTGATGGTTCACCGTCCTTGAATAAAAGAAGTTTTAAAAACTATTTAATTAATGCTGAAGAAATTGTTGTATCACTGAAAGTTGAAGAAAAGCAATCATCATGCAAATTTCGAAAAATGTTAAAGAATTCTTGTAAAAACCATAAAGCTACTTAGTACTTGAAATGAAAAATATTCCTAATTTATTGCGTTTAGGCAAAGGTCAATATAGATTATTTTTTTTTTTTTTACAAGAAATCTAACTTGAGCTCAGAAATTACATTTTCTCATCATATTTTTACTGTAATGAATCAGAAGAAAATTAATACTTCAAACATAATCCCTATTAACTAATTCACCTAAATGCTACGAGTCAGTCAATGGAGAAATAGTTTTGGCCACTATATTTTAGCAGCTATAAAGTCTGTACATAGAAACATCCAGCGTCTCATGAATCGTCTCAGAGTTATACAGATTTGTTAACTATTTAACTGTTCATTGGGTGGCGCCACCAGCGCACACAGGAAAAGAAAGTTGTAAGAGCGTGCGCATTTGAAATACAGTTTCAAGACGAATATCATACACGGTCAATAAAATCACCACCTTTTATATTTCCAAGTGGAACTATGTTTTATTCATTTCACAAGTTTACTTTAATGATATATGATGTATTTCAGTAAATTTAAAAAGCCATATTTACCCACTCTAATTTTCGCACTTGGTCAGTAAAATCACGACGTTGTAAATCCCAAATAGAACCATGTTTTATTCGTGTTACAAGTGTACGATGTATTTCAGTAAATTTAAAAAGCCATATATACCCATTCTAATATTCGCACTTATTCTGCACTAGCGCCGTGCATACGCAACTTAGACATGGTCAGTAAAATCACGACGTTGAAATTCCCAAGTCGAACCATGTTTTATTCGTGTGAAAAGTGTACTTTAATGATATGCAATGTATATCAGTAAATTTAAAAAGCCATATATACCCAAACTAATTTTCGCACTTATTCTGAATTAGCACCGTGCAGACGCAACTTATACATGGTCAGTAAAATCACGTGGTTTTAATTCCCAAGTGGAACCATGATTATTCGTGTCACAAGAGTACTTTAATGATATACGATGTATTTCAGTAAATTTCAAAAGCCATATATACCCAATCTAATTTTCGCCCTTATTCTGCACTATCGCCGTGCATCCGCAACTTAGACATGGTCAATAAAATCACGAAGGAAGCGAAGTTAGGCGTCTCTATATCGCATACGCAAGTAGACTGGTGTAACTTCTTATGGGAAAATTGTAGTAAGTGGCTGGAGCCTTATCCAATTGAAATAGGTGGACTGGATGAGAATGGAGAGCCAATTACTGTCGAAATAGACGAATCAAAATTCGGTAATGCTAATTACAACCAAGGTAGATATACGGAAGGACATTGGGTATTTGGTGGTATTGAAAGAGGGTCTGGAAAATGTTTCATCGTGGATGTACCTGACAAGAAAAAGACCACACTGGCTGCATTAATTCGTCAGCAAATCCTTCCACGCTCCATTATAATGACAAATGCATTTGCTTCTTACCTTAGTTTGTCAACAACTGCTGACGGTATTTACGGTCATGGCGTAGTCATACACCAGCGAAACTTCGTTAACCCCGATGACCCTAATATCCATCCGCAAAATATAGAAAATTTGTGGGCAAGAGCAAAAAGTAAGTTGAAGGAGCAACATGGAACATTTAGGCTTTTTCGTAGTTTCTTTGGAGAAACCGTTTTGCAAAGAAGGAACGCTTCACAGGGTTCTTATCTTGTGTTTGGGAATTATACCCAATTCTGCCGAATTAATTATACCTCTGCTAGCCTCTATCTGTTTACTCTGATGATAACTGGTTTCGATTCAATACCCACCGATAAACAACTAATTCACCTGTTACTGCTATGATGTACTGCCAAACGGCTCTTTTCAGAGCCAACATATCAATCACAAAAAGCAAATTGCAGTCATAATATCGAAAAAGGCGAACACCATGTAATTGTAGACAGGGAGAAACAAATATATAGTTGTCCCAAGCATCCATTTCAATTAATACCTTTTTTCGGTTCAATTTAAAAAAAGAATCCTTACAGCTTTACGCTTTGTCAAAGAACAGCAACGGAAAAAATCATCCATTGCCCCATCAAAGGAACTATTCCAGTCAGGGGCGGATCCAGGGGGGGGGCTAGGGGGCTCAAGCCCCCCCCCCAAACGTATCGAGGTCCGCCCCTGACATTGTAGTTTTGAGACTTTTTCTTTTTTTTTTTTTTTTTCTTTTTTTTAGCTCTACGGATTTGAGGTCCGAGGAGGCTATAAATACTACCTTTTTCCCGACTCAAGCCCCCCCCCAAAACCAAAATCCACTGAACGCACGCCCTCTGAACCAAAATTCACTCAAGCCAAGCACCCCCCAAACCAAAGTCCACTCAAGCCCCCCCCAAAACAAAATCCTGGATCCGCCCCTGATTCCAGTAATAGCGTGGAGGGATTTAGGGAAACCATAGAAAACCAAAATCTCGATTACCCGACAGGGATTTGTAAGCACGTCCACCCTAATGCTCAACCAGGGCGTTACCTCTCACCCAACACTTTCAGTTCTAGCCAGCTACTTCTGCCAACTACTAATTTCCTTCTTTAAGAATTTTAATTGTTAAAGCCTAACAATTTTAACAAATGTTGCTGGTTTTTCTCAACAACCCGAACGTATGGGATGAATGGTTAGCGCTCTGACCTCGCATTTGGGAGCTACATGGTTTACCAAAATTACTCCAGGAGAATGCCGGAATGATTCCTTCAAAAGGACATAGACGAATTACTTGCCATTCATTATCCCCAGTTCCATCCCGCATCTAATGACCTCGATGTCAACGAGTCGGAAAGCCACAAGTAAAAAAATAAATAAATAAAAATTGTTGTCAAGGAAAACGCGTGTATAACTAATGAAAATCTTTGATTGAAACTACGTTCCAGGTACGAAATTAAAGGGTAGATCGTATACTGAATATTCCAGTATTGCCAGCGCAGATACAGAATATGCAAAATATTGGCGAAAATTAGAGAATGTATGTTTGGCTGTTTAAATTTACTAAAATACATCGTATGTCATTAAAGTACACTTTTGACACGAGTAAAACATGGTTCCACTTGGAAATTACAACGTCGTGATTTTACTGACCATATCTAAGTTGCGTCTGCACCTCACTAGTGCAGAATAAGTGTGAAAATTAGATTGGGTACATATGGCTTCTTTAAATTTACTGAAATACATCGTATATCATTGAAGTACACTTGTGACACGAATAAAACATGGTTCCACTTGGAAATTACAACGTCGTCATTTTATTGACCATGTATAAGTTGCGTCTGCACGGCTCTCATGCAAAATAAGTGCGAAAATTAGTTTGGGTATATATGGCTTTTTAAATTTACTGATATACATTGCATATCATTAAAGTACACTTTTCACACGAATAAAACATGGTTTCACTTTGAAATTACAACGTCGTGATTTTACTGACCATGTCTAAGTTGCGTATGCACGGCGCTAGTGCAGAATAATTGCGAAAATTAGATCGGGTATATATGGCTTTCTAAATTTACTGATATACATTGCATATCATTAAAGTACACTTTTCACACGAATAAAACATGGTTCCACTTTGAAATTACAACGCCGTGATTTTACTGACCATGTCTAAGTTGCGTATGCACGGCGCAATTGCAGAATAATTGCGAAACTTAGATCGGGTATATATGGCTTTCTAAATTTACTGAAATACACCGTATATCATTAAAGTACACTTGTGATACGAATAAAACATGGTTCCACTTGGAGATTTAATAGGTGGTCATTTTATTGACCGTGTATGATTTTCGTCTGTATTTCACATGAGCGTGCTCCTACAACTTCTTTCCCTGTGTACGCTGGTGGCGCTGTCTTAAGGCGGCAGGTAGGAACAATACCCGGTGAAATCACAGCCTTCTAATCACACCTATTCTGCATGTATACCGATTCAACGACAGCCAAACTTGATTAATGCTACTGTTCTATATCTCTCCGAATTTGTTTAAAGTAAGCCCAATATTCAATCTATTTTAGAGAACATTACTGTAAAGTTATAATTATGTTTCAATATTACTACTGCGCGTGATTCCACAAGGCGGTAGTGGTGGATATTAGTGGATTTGGTAAACGAGTGGTCGAAATAGAAGGGAGAAATAGGTATAATTATAAAAAGGCACAGGCTTTAGAATTGAAGAGATATTTTGGTAAAGGTTCAGGAAATAGAAGGATTGCCCAAGTACAGTGGCGACGAAGTGGAAAGCGTTTAAAGACATAGGTAAAAAGGGTGGGCAAATCTTTATTCGAAAGCAGCAAATAAGGAAAACCTACATACCATGGGCGTATCAAGCGAGGGGCAGAAGCAGGGCTGCTGCGCCCCCTAGAAAAAAAAAAAATTAAGTTGCCTTCAGTACGCTTCGACGAGTGAAGAACTGACTCATGAGCACTTTGGGAGAGAAAAGATTGACTGTATTATGGCTGATGAGTTTACATAAAAATTTCATGAAAGAACACAGTGAGATTTTTACAAAGTAACTTAAATTTTTTTCTGAGATTCCGAGACGATTAAAGTTTACATAAAAATCTGAGTTACGATCTTAATTAACTACATAGTACATCCTTATATTACGTGATAGGAATACTATATTAATCAATAATAAGAATTGTTTGCTCAATAGATTTGAGTCTCATTTTGTAATAAATCGTCATGTTTCAGTCCCCCACCCCACTTCCTCGAAACCAATATGAGTTGCCCTCCTCTAGTTCTGATCCTGGATACGCCCTTGCTACATACTGTACAACAATAGAAAGGCGAGAAGTTTATAGAGGCTAGTGAGACGGAAAAACAACAGAGTTAAGAGACAGGAAGGAAGTAAGGAATACTTGAAACAACTAAACCAGCTACTCAGAAGAGCAAAGAGAGAAGCAAAGAAAGGGTTTAATGAGACAGAAATTCTTCTCGAGTGTCTCGGGTCATCTGTACGCCGGTAAAGAATCAATTCTGACCTCGGGTAGTAACAATATTATTGGTGCAGGAGGATCAATGAACGACGTTGCTAGAAAATTAAAGGATAGGGAAGGTATTCAGACGATTGTAGATAAGAATGATGGTGAAGTCACTGATGATTTTAAAGATGTAGAAATATTGAGTGATTGGTTTAATGAGAACACTAAGGACTCCCACCCAGCGATGGGAGGGAATAAAACAAGGGAGAGTCTCCATATAAGCATAGATAAGAAAACTACGAGGCGTATTTTTTAAGTAAGTACCGTTCTGTCGCACCGTGGCTGCAGCGCTACGGTTGGCGTTCCGCGTATGCGCACAGGGTACATGCATCTCTTGCCTACGCACTGACGCCATTACAGTCTATTTCTTCCTTGTTTATGTTGTTCACTGAATGTTTAAGATCCCTCCGATAATCGTGAGTCCCGCCGACTGTGAGTACGGGCTGTTATAAGATTTCTTTGTGCTAAAGGCCTAAAACCGATCGATATTCATCATGAGATCTGTGCAGTTTACGGAAAAAAACATTATGTGTGATGGAATGGTGAGAAAGTGGGTGAGAGCATTTAAAGATGGCCGCACAAATGTGCATGATGAACAACGGAGTGGGCGTCCTTCGGTCGTTAATGAAAGTTTGGTGCAGAAAGTGGACAATAAGGTGAGAGAAAACAGACGCTTTACGATTTCCTCCTTGTGTGATGACTTTCCTGATGTTTCTCGTAGTGTTTTGTATGGCATTGTGACCGAGCACTTGAATTACCGAAAATTGTGCTCACGTTGAGTACCGAAAATGTTAACGGATGTGCACAAAACCAAACGTTTAGGCAGTGCATTGACTTTCCTTGAGCGGTACCACAACGATGGTGATGATTTCTTAAGCCAAATTGTTACGGGCGATGAGACATGGGTGGCCTTCGTCACACCTGAATCAAAGCAAAAGTTTATGGAATGGCGGCATTCAGATTCACCCAAAAAAGTAGTGAAGTTCAAGCAAACGATTTCTCCCCGGAAAATCATGTGCACAGTTTTTTCGGACAGAAAAGGAGTATTGCTTGTGGAATTTCTGCCTCGTAATGAGACAATCAATGCAGCAGCTTATTGTGAGACATTGAACAATCTGCGCCGTTCAATCCAGAACAAAAGACGTGGCAAGTTGAGCAAGGGCATCGTTTTGCTGCATGACAATGCCCGTCCACATGTGGCTAATCATACCAAAAGATCTCATCACATCTTTTCGATGGGAAACTCTAGATCATTCTCCGTACAGCCCTGATCTGGCGCCCAGTGACTACCATCTTTTCCTGCACTTGAAGAAACACCTGGGTGGTCAGCGTCTTGAAGACGATAACGAAGTCAAAACAGTTGTGATGCAGTGGTTAACAAATCAGGCGGCAGACTTCTATGAGGAGGGTTTTCAAAAACTGGTACTACGTTATAACAAGTGCCTCAATATTGAAGGGAATTATGTAGAAAAGTAGAGTAAGGTACAGGCTTTCATATAAAAATAAAATTATTGAGATATATTTGCACGTCTTTTTTAATTTCAAACCGGTACTTACTTTAAAAAAAAACATGCCTCGTACTAAATTTGAAATAGAGTCTCAGGAAATTATGATGAGTCTCAGAGGCCAAAAAAAAAAACGCAAAGGGTATGGTGTAGCTAATATTAATACGAAAGATTGTGAGATACGATATTGTACCTTATCTTGAAGTTTTATTTAAAATAAGTCTGGAATCATTCTGCTTCCAGAGAATCGAAAAAGAGCGATAATAGTACAGGTTCATAAAGGAGGGGTTACAAATAGTGTTGAAAGTTACAAACCGATTAGTCTGGCATCGGTGATGGGTAAAATGATGGCGAAATTGATATTCACCTGTAACAGAAATTTCTGTAAGGAAATAAACTAGTTTGCAGATCGACAACATGACTTTAACCAAGAATATTCACGTTAATCTCTGATGGTGGGCTGTAACCAAGATATTTCAGATGAATTGGACAAGGGAGGGCAAGTTGATACTGTAACACTAGATCTTTCTAAGGTGTTTGACAGAGTGAGCCATGAGTCTATGCTAATTACAAGAAGTAAAAAATGGACTAAAACAAAATCTATAAATGATATGTGAGAAATTCTCCTGGCCTTAGAGGAAAAGAAATTCACGTACCTTGCGAATCTAGTGTAATTCCATAAATGTTATAATAATAAAATAACTTTTTATTCACACGATGTTTTCTTCTTCGCCAATAGCACATTTTTTTTTTTTTTTTTTTTTTTTTTTTTTTTTTTTTTTACCTGGGAATCTATTAAGAGAGAAGGAAAAAGTTCCTTAAGAGCGAAGTTTCTCTCGGCGTTTCTCGGGTGACTAGCCGAGTGAGCAGGGTGTTTTCACACGATATTTCGGTGATCGGAAACTCTGTCGCCATCTTCTGGTGAAGTAGTTAATCTATCAACGGTTTCACTTGCATCCCAGTTAAAAAATATATATATATATCTTTTTGCTATTTGTCAAACTCACTTTATTTGGTATCTACAAAATATGTTAGTTTTCTTCAGTGGGGGAAAAAAAAAACTGTACTTAATCATTTCCACTAACTCGGAGGTAAGTATGCGTCAAGAGGATTAATTAAAGCTTCACATTCCTAACACTTCATTCACAGACTCTAAATGTTATCTTTACTCCTCCTTTCTGTTTTAAGTTACTGCAACTCTCTTGAAATTGATAAAAGCGGACGACGTCCAGACATAAGTTATAATTCGCTAGCGTTGCCTGATAAGAATTATAATTCATGAATCAGTGAGGCAAGTTCCACTAAATTTTTCTGTCAACATGTAAGTTTCAAACCCGATCTGGTATTTTTTGTTTTGTTTTTAATCTGCTTAACGTCTCTCTAACAGCGAGGTCTTTAGAGACGGGAAAGGATGAGGGGCAAGAAATGGGAAAGAATTCGGACATGGCCTTTTTGAAGGAAGCATCCCGGCATTTGCCTGGAGTGATTTGGGAAACCATGGAAACCCCCAATCTGGATGCCCGGACGGGGATTCGAACCGCCGTCCTCCCGAATGCGAGGCCAGAACGCTAGCCGTTACACCACCACGCTTGGTCCGATCTGGTATAGAATTAGCCAAACGCTTTATTGTGAAACGGTTGCAATTCCTTTAACTGACTATATATAACGACCACGTTAACAGATCCCTGCATCGATTAACCAAGTGAGCCACCGATGTTATGCACATGTTAGTATGAAGATAATTGGGAACAAACAAATATTCATATGGCTGGGCATCAAAAATTAATTTGTTAACAACGTTTCGTTTTGTTACGTTAAAAAGACGACAAAGACAGACGAAAAAAATATTAGATTCAAAATGCTTGGCGCAGCTGTAAAGATGAAAGTGTCAACTTCGAGAGTTGTTGACAGTTAAATTATCTCTTAATTTAAAAGTACGAAAAATGCTGGAAAGTTTGTGTGAAATAGTTCTGCCCTTAAGGTTCGCAATTATTAAATTAATTTCTAAACTCACTAATACAGTGTGAGTGATAGAACAAAAATGCATTTGAAGTGCACAATTTGAAAAGCAAATGTCAGCAATGAGTAATGAGTGCATTACCATAACTGACCTTTTAAATGGAGGAATAATTTTTAATAGTGGCAATGGCCATACCACAGGACAATATTTTTTCCTGTAGCTTGAAGTATTTCGTGTGGTGAATTTTTTTACATTTTAGGATTCTCTGGAGAATTCACTGTATTTGACGGACACATGGGACCTTTATGGAGCTAGCTAATATCTAAATTTTTCACACACAAAAAAAACTGGTTTATATAAATGTTTCATTCTGAATCAGAAGAACTGTAGCCGATGTGGTAACCTGCTTGTTTGAGATTAACACTATAAAGGCTGTTATCGGTGAGCAGATAGCACGAGGATGCGTCACCCGTCGAGCGATTGTAGATAATCTAAGGCGTCATGACGTGTTCTGTTCCGCAAGTAGAGGTATTAAACCGACGACTATGTAGCAAAGCTACTTACTTTTTGGCCTTTCGGTGACTTTATACATCGTACCAAAATTCTTTAATGTTGTAAACCACCATCTTCAGTTTATCAATTATCAGTAACTATGAGGTCCTTTTCGCATGATTCTCCAAGAATTTTAATTCAAGAAAACATAAAACTGAATTACAGTTAACCAGATACATAAGAGTTGCAGTCACTTTCTACTGCTAAATGAGAGTACAGCTGATTTTTTCCTAGCCCAAAACGTATACTGTACTTTAAATTGTAAAAACTGCTTTCGGTAGCCCTCTAAAATTTAATAACTTTACAGAGAACGGATTAAATGTGATATTTCGGGAGTAGATGCAGGTAGCAATATTTATCATATGTTTGGCGGAACTCTCCACTGCTGACAACTTTAGAAGGGTCATAACCTTCAATAGCTGACAAGAGGTTCGCAGTAAATAAAGAAAATAACAAAGACTAGATGCGTTGGATACATATATAAAACAGGAGTTTGGGAAGCTGGAAAGAAGACGCTCTTTTGAAACTCACAACTAATGCCCGTTCCGTCCATCTCACTTCCGGTTTTCAATGGCTTTCCGAAATCATTCCAGGTGGATGCCGGGTTGGTTACTTCAGAAGTTCATGATAAGATTCCTTCGTCTTCCTTGTCCCCTATTCTTTCCTGGCCATAACCAAACCAACAAAATGAAGAAACGTTGACGAAATACTCAGGGTAACTACTACGAGAGTAATTTGTATACTGTAGAGGAGGAGGAATCAACCAACGTACGAAATCAAAATCTCACATGATTTTGAAATATCCAGCTCAAAAAGAAAAAGAAACCAAAGTTTAATTTAAAGAAATGAGTAACAGTTACAGTTCATGTATAAGAATTTCAATCATTTTTTATCGCCAAATATGCATAAAACTTCAGTACCACAAATTACTTTCCTCGGGGTAAAAGATTAAGTTAGATAATATTTGAGTTAACCCACGCTACACTCCCAAATTTAATAACAGTGCAAAGAAAATCTGCTCAAAGAATGTAAATGTTGAAGAATTTTTAGCTCATGACCAAAAGATGTTTAGGAAAATCATTGAATGAAGTAAAGTATTTCTTCTGATGCGGTTTGTATTAGAAGGATGTATTACGGCGAATTAAATAAACAAACCAATAGGATAACACTGAACTTGAAAGATTACTTTGTCAGAATTACAAGTATCTCATACATAATTATTCAAGAGTCCAATGGAAAAACGAATCACTTAGCCACACATGAAAGTTCAATCTTCAAAGAAAATACAACTGAGTCAACATGAACTTTCTTATCAAATAATCGTTAGTCACAGGATCGGTTTGGATCCCAAGAGAGAGAAAACTATGGGTACAGCAAACAGTTCGGTTACGATGATTTTATCAATTCATTTGAAGTTCACAACACATCAGTCTGCACTCCGTTTGAATCGTGGTAACACCTGGTAGCGAACTTTCCCGCCACCAGGCTTGGTTAGACTGTTTGTTGTTGCCACCTTTGAATCGAGGAGCCGAGACCTCGTATATAGTCCCACGTGTCGCATCGCTGCCAGTTCCCGGTGAAGAGCTTCGTATTCGCTATTTGTTACTCCTACCCAACCAATGTTTTCATTGGCTAGTATACTCTCTCACCAAACTTACATTCAGCAAAACGGCTTCAACTGTGGCATCCTTCCTAAGGTCTTTATTTCTGGGAAAATACTTTTCTTTCTGTAATCTTGATTTATTGCGACTCCTTGTTCACAAGCTTAAATTTTACGGATCCATTCACAATTAGGCAGATCCCTATTTATTTAGTTGTTGCTGAATCATGAATGGATGTGTGAGCTATTCTCTCCCACCACCACACAGAAATACGCTACTGTCCAGGGATCGTCCATCAAGAAAAAAGGCATTACTATCCACCAAGTCTTTTCCTGGATGGAATGTAGATATTATTTCCCCTTTTCATCGTATGCGAACAGAAGTGGCTAGCTCTCGCTTGTCTGTTGTCGGCCTCGTCTCCTCCTTCCTTTGTTAACACTTTACTATTCGAGAAAATAAATGTTAAAAAAAATAAAAACTTTATACATTGCTTAGAGGAAAGTAAATCTGAATGGACAATATTTTACATTACTGTTGTTGAAATTTTTACATCAATCAATTATTTTTGGAGTCTGTACCAGTTGTCACATCGCGAAGATCGAATTACTGATCTTTATTTGGTGTTCGAGGCGAAACGGGGAGTACAAAGAAAAATTTAGAATATTTTACAGCACATAGTGAGGCAGATATTGTTATTGCGGGAGATAGTTTAGGGAAACAAATTAGACGGTATTTTAATCTGTGCCTCGACCTCGTTGGTCGTCGAGGCATATCTCTGGCGCTACAACGTCAATTGGTAGGCTGCATCATGCAGTAAACATTTTACAGTTAGTATAATATCAGCGTCTCAGTTTTGAAAAAAAAATAGTTTCTAGCATTAATTATAGGTAAGTAGTATTATGATTTATTAAATGTATTATTGTAATACATTATTGTTTTTATCTTTTTGTTTTTCTTGCTTTTGGCTGGCACCAACTCCAATAATAATGTTGAGACACATTTATTTAATGAATGTTCTTCCATGGCTTAAAAATTGATCAATTGATTTTTATTTTATTTTTTGTCAGAAACCTTCTCCATGAAAAATTACATTTACATGCCAACTTTGATAGAGATCAGTTAAACGGTGTCAGCTGTAGCTTTTTATAAATTAAGGGGTAGTTAGAGGGAGAGGGGTTCAGTGTTTTCAAACCAAAAGCTGACTGCATTATTCTCTTTAGTTTTGACTATACATGTCCAAAGGTCCATCGACATCTGATTAAAAAAATCGGGCTTTGTACAAAAATTAAGGGGTGTAAAGAAGAAGAAGGGGTGGTTTCTCCATTAAATTCATATGGGACAACTTTGGAGGTATACACTATAAAAAAATCATTTAAATCTGTTCAAAATTGGCGAATATATCTCTGAACATACATAAAAAAGTAAAAAAATAAATTAAAAAAATACAGACGAATTGAGAACATTCTCTTTTTTGAAGTTGTTTAAAAACAGGTCTCGCCTGAACCCACGTGGAAATGCACATACGAATAACATTTACTAGCCCAATTTCCTACATTACTCATAACACGTATGTAATGTGTCTGCACCACATTATAAAGCAAGTATGTATAATAAATAGATACATATATATAATTATTGAATTAGTAGATTTGTGAAAGCTTTTACTTATGTGGCTAGACAAGGGATATTAAAAACCGTAGAGAGTAAATAAAAGACTTTTAAAAAGATGAGTGAGCTGAGAAATAGAATAATCTGTCTGCATTGTTATTCCATTCATATACAGGGACGAAACGTTTCTTGTGATATAGGAGTAAAAGAAGAAAGCTCTGTTTACTTCTACAATTGCCAGATCTCCAAATAACAGTGGAAATAAAGTATAGAGAAATTATTGAATAGCATTAACAAAAAAGTGTTTAAAGATAAAGAAATAAAAAACGAACTTCATGTAGTATAGCAAGGAAAAAAAAACCAATAACAGGAAGTTAATATTAAGACCGAAGGATATCTATTTTAAAAAAAGTGGAAGAACTCAGATGTTTAGAAATTAAAATCACAGCCCATGACGTAAGCAGAAATAAACTCAACACCAGTGTAGATCACAACTGAAAGTCATCTTTAAAAAGAGATTTTAATATCAACACTGGCCAAAGATTGATAAAAGGGTTTTTAAAAAACGCATGTATTCAAACTATATATCTCCTTAGTAACGAAGCTTGGAGACCTCTGAGGCCATAAAAAGTAAAAAATTGATCCGTTTCAATTTATTACTTCAAACAAAACTTCAAAGTTATGAACTGTACAGATTTTTGATATCGTGGATGAAGAGAGAAGTGTGCTCATGTACACGCATAAATACCACTGCTATTCTACACTTTCACTGTTTAATAAAATAGTGTGGAACCCTTTCATATAGTTTCATTATGACTGGAGGTCTAATAATAATTCACATTCTGTCTGTACTATCATTCTCATATGTATCCGAATGATCTTAATCGCTCATCGCTATATTTCCTCCCAAAACTTATTCAACCATTCCCACACATCTGCTTACACAGTCCTATAACCTGTAAGTTGTATAGTCACGTTAAAATCCAAAATGGAGAATCACCCACCTCACAAAAAACGTGATATATTTTAACATATTCGTTTTGCAAAGGAAAATATGGATTATTTTTCGGTATTAAAAAGTTGTGCAGACATTTAATGTAAGTCATTTTAGTTTTTTAAAAACATTTTACCGAAACCATTGTCCCTACAGAACATAAAATGTTACTTTTTTCAAACAAAACGTTAATTTTGAACAAACGCTAGGATCAAGAGAAGGAAGAAGTTATACCGGCCATCTATCACTTAAAATAACCAGATATTAATTATAATATCAATATTTACGATGTATAACTATTCTGGGTAAAGATAGTTTTAAATGAGAGCGTTGACAAATAATTACAGATTTTTGACGTTAGTTAATTATGTGGTGTGTTATTAAGACATGTTGTTCTTTTACTACTACATTTAAACTTATTTTAGAAACATACGGAAAAACTTATAACTATATTACCGGTTACATAAGATGTCGTCAACGCAATCTGAGTAGACAGTATTTTAGCGACAAAAAACTTATTTTCATCTACTATTAATATCAAAAGCTGCTTAAAGTGCACTGAACACTACTTTTAAAACAAAACAAAACACTATGAGGGTTCAGTAGATTAAGAGACGATTTCACACAGTCTTGTCAACTTTGAGGTTTTAGTGTTGTTTTGTAAGCAGGCAAAGAACAAAAACCTAATATGGCTCTTTCGCGATAGCGATATTCTGTGTTTGCTGCTGTTAAAACTCAAACGACAAGTGAAACGTTGGGTTGCAGTTCTTTAAAAAAAAAAAAAAAACTTATTGTTCAATATCCAAGGATGTACACTGAAAAAATTTGGTAATTAACAAACTGCCGAGTTTGCTAACGGACACATACGAAATAACTGGGTTATTTTGCGATTTATACGCTTTTTGTTTCTTATTATTGTAGACCAACGTTTCACACTATAGTGATAGGAATACTAGGGTCAGCTCTCACTGATTTAAGGGGTAAAATTGTTGCCAGTCATCTGGTATCCCAGAATACAGTAAGAACTTAGACAAGTGAGAAAATTTTACAAGCTAATACTAATGCAACCATTACTTTTGACCAATTGTTTTCATATTTTGTAGCTACACAAGAAATTGGGAACGAGGAAATGTAAAGCTGGTGACTGAGACATGATTCCTTGCGGAAATGAATACAGCTCTCCTAGCAGCAGAAAATGTGACAGCGTTAGAGCAAGTAAATATGGCAATGTTCAAGGGCGCCGGCAGGATTGCTTCTAGGGGGGTGCACCAGGGCTGCATTGGTGCCCCCCCCCTATCGGCCCAAAAATTTCCGGGCTGGGCGACCTTTTTTTTTAGCTCTACTACTGCCCAGACGGCGACCCGGGATGTAGGAGGGTGCATCAGGGCTGCATTGGTGCCTCCCCCCCCTATCGGCCCAAAAATTTCCGGGCTGGGCGACCTTTTTTTTAGCTCTACTACTTTCCAGACGGCGACCCGGGATGTCAGGGGGTGCAAGTGCACCCCCTTGCACCCCCCTCCCGGCGCCCATGGCAATGTTGCATCAGTTTTTAAGTCGTAACTTTCCTATTTCCTTCGGCCAAGAAGAATACATTTATAACACGTAACGCAAATAATTTATCATGACCAGCTCATTCAGCTTAAAATTTTATTGATTTTGACTACAATTATCCCACATATAGAGTAATGTTGCAAATCATAGCTGGTATTTAAAAATATGGTTGGAATTCATGTTAATTGTACGTTGCAATCCAAAAAGTATGGTCTTCCAAGCATTTATAGAGACAAATTCAATTTATTTTCTATTATATATACTTTATTTTAAAGGTAGAACAATTATCTATTTTTCCACATCATTACCATTTCCGAACACGCATTTTTGTAGACGCTGTGACAGTTTGAGAATGATCGGGCATGGTGGGATAAGCGGTGACCCTCTGGCCTATCATTAGGGAGGACACAACTTCCAATCCTCGTCCGGCCACCCAGATTTAGGGTTTCCAAGGCTTCCCCAAATCAACTCATGAGAATACTGGTATGCTGGTATTTGTTTATGTTATTATAGTGAAGTAATTCCAAACAAAGAATAACGCAGAAATATTCATGCTTTATTAAGTAAGTAGTATTTAACCGCCGTAGGTATTGTAAAGAGACCATTTGTTGGCTACCGTTAAGAAAACGTGAGTTGCCAAAAAAGGGAGGGGGGAATTATTAAAATCTAAAATAATTCCTGAAAATGAAAATTACATATAATAATGATGTTAAAAGGGGAGCTAATAGGTTACTAACTAGAACCATGAATTTCAGACACAAAATAAAACCTCATTTATTGAGTCTTATGGCCTTACAAGGTCGGGTAGTAATTAACGTTACGTTAAACACAATTAGATCAGCAAAAACAAGCAATACCCGACGTTTACAATTCGCCGGAGTAAGCAAACAAAACTGAATGAAATATCTCAAACAAGTAATAAAAACAGCAAAGTTAACATTGAAATAACATGGCAACACAGGCCATCAAATTGAAGCTAACATTTTACTGTACAAAGGAAAATCCCAGGGGGCGCCGTATAAAGTGAATGAAAAGCATCAAAATTGAATTAACAAACAGCAAGATGCTTAAGAAAAAATTGAATCGAAATATAAATTCAGCTAGCTCAGAATTTAAGTGGCGGGAGCAGAGTCTTAACCCAGGCGTCGCTTAAGGGCACATAAGTCTGTTAAAATCCACTGAATAGTGACCGTCGTTTCTGGTACATTACCATAGAATCATCGCCGTGATGGTGAGCGACAAACACAATGCCACTGCAGCAATGGAAGCTAAATAAGCGGCTACGCCCGCGTTATTAGCATAACTTCCAAATAATGGCAAGCATGCCACTCGACATCTCGCTTTTCCAAAGCAAGAAATGATCAACCACAATGATCATCAGAGAGCGTGCCGGGCTGACACGTCTATTCACCAGCTCGTCTTGGACCCAAGTCACGTCCGTTCATCAGCTCGTCTTGGACAGAAGTCACGTCCGTTCATCAGCTCGTCTTGGACAGAAGTCACGACCGTTCATCAGCTCGTCTTGGACAGAAGTGATGTCTAAAAATGGCTCCTTCTTCTTCCTCGGCTAGTTGCTCGCCACATGTAAAAGAACTCCACGGAATTAGTATTGTAGACCCCAATAAATGTTCAGGATTGGCTATCTACACATTTCCGTCGTCACGTGTTTAATATCATGCGTCGCATTCGCCGTTTCCTTCGCGCGTTTCCTACGTGGCCTTCGGGGTAGTAGCGGGGTAGGGATAGGTCACCGCCCGATTTCGAACGGGACTCAAGCCGGGCTGTCCCGGCGCCATCGAGTCGCCTCGCCTGCTCCATTGTTCCTCTCTCAACCGCCGAAATGGCAGTTTCTAGCCTTCGATATTCAGCCCTTCTGAGCCATGCGTTTACAGAAAAATTGATTTACAATAAAATATACCTTTGGCCGCCCTGGTTTTAAACATACATTTAACCTATCCAGACAACCCTCATTATTTACAATTAATTACACGTTGCAAGACTAAATAATTAATAAATTTGAATATAATAAAAAAAGGAATTATGAATATAATTAATAATAATTTAATTATATTCATTGTGGGTGACACTGTCACACCACAGTATCAAATCGCAGTGCTGTGAACAACATAAGCTAATTGTGTACGGACATTACTAACAGCATTGTAGAAAACGGAAAAAACGGTAATTTAAGAACTCTCTGCTTCTAACCCAGATTGTCAATAAACTTTGTTTAATTATACCAGTTACATATGAATTTACATTTGGTCGTTTAATTTTTTACAGTGCTAATATTTAGTTCTATGGGATCTCCTCTCATATTTTTGCATAATATTTTTGTTTTCCTTGATGACCGTGCAAAATAATTATGGTCCACCTAAAGAATTAGAGAAATAATTCCCACAATAACAATATCTTCTGATAATAGGAGGTCTGTATAGCATTTTGAATCAGTTAACTGCTATGCAAACTAGTTATATCATTTCGAAACTTTTACTTGCTTTCTTACTTGAAAGTAAGCCTTCGAAGCTGCACATCTTTTCGTGAAATTGTTGGCATTTTTACCAGTTCTACTAGCACTGACATTTTGGATGTCCAGTTTCTAGTATATTTGTCAGTAATGTTGCGTATACCATGGTCAACAAAATCAATGCTTTGGTTCCCAGAGGATTAATGAAATAATTTCAGGCTAACAGAGGACTAGTGCATACTCAAATACACGTGGCCGGATTCCTTTCCAATACTTGGGAAATAATCTCTTCCGTAATATTTCAAAACATTTAAAGACTCAATTGGTAAAAAATAGACCAAGACCACATTTGCCTTAGTTCATCGATACGTGCATCCTCTCCATTCTTTTAGCTTCTCAGTAGATGTATGATGTGACTTTAGTGATCCACAGTACAATCAACAAAAGAAGAACATAACAGTTCATGAAAATCACTTATGCCTGTCACTGGGCTCAAACCGTCTACTCCATGAACTAACCTAACGCTTACCACCATGCTTCCCGGTCGGCAGTGGCACCTGCGATCCCTACATTGACAGCGACTGAGACCTACCAAGACGGCAGCAGAGTGGGCAACAACTCTAATACACGTGTTGACCAGCATTACATTTCCTTGTTCCCAATTTCTTGTGTAGCTACAAAATATGAAAACAATTGTTCATAAGTAATTATCTGCATTAGTATCAGCTTGTAAAATTTTCTCACTAGTAAACTTCTTGTTATATTCTGGGTTACCAGATGATTGGCAACAATTTTACCCCTTGAATCAGTGCGAGCTCTTACGGACTACTGTTGGAAGACCCGACCGTAGTATTCCCATGACTATTGGGTGAAAAGTTGGTATACAATAATAAGTAACAAAAAGTGTATAAATCGCGAAATGACCCAATTATTTCGTATTTGTCCGTTAGCAAACGCGGCAGTTTGTTAATTACCAAATGTTTTCAGTGCACGTCTTTGGATATTGAACAATAGTGTTTTTTTTAAAAAAAAAATAAAAAAATTTAATAATAATAACTTCAAACCCACGTTTTACCTGTCGTTTGAGTTTTAACAGCAGCATCCACAGAATGTCGCGAAAAATCCATATTAGGTTTTTGTTCTTTGCCTGCTTACAAAACAACACTAAAACCTCAAAGGTGACAAGACTGTGTGAAATTGTCTCTTAATCTACTGAACCCTCATAGTGTTTTGTTTTTGTTTTAAAAGTATTGTTCAGTGCACTTTAAGCAGCTTTTGATATTAATAGTAGATGAAAATAAGTTTTTTGTCGCTAAAATACTGTCTACTCAGATTGCGTTGACGACATCTTATGTAACCGGTAATATAGTTATAAGTTTTTCCGTATGTTTCTAAAATAAGTTTAAATGTAGTAGCAAAAGAACAACATGTCTTAATAACACACCGCAAAATTAACTAACGTCAAAAATCTGGAATTATTTGTCAACGCTCTCATTTAAAACTATCTTTACCCAGAATAGTTATACATCGTAAATATTGATATTATAATTAATATCTGGTTATTTTAAGTGATAGATGGCCGGTATAACGTCTTCCTTCTCTTGATCCTAGCGTTTGTTCAAAATTAACGTTTTGTTTGAAAAAAGTAACATTTTATGTTCTATAGGGACAATGGTTTCGATTAAATGTTTTTAAAAAACTTAAAAGAACTACATTCAATGTCTGCACAAATTTTTTATTACCCAAAAATAATCCATATTTTCCTTTGTAAAACGAATATGTTAAAATATATCACGTTTTTTGTGAGGTGGGTGAATCTCCATTTTGGATTTTAACGTGACTATATAACGTACAGGGTATAGGACTGTGTAAGCAGATGTGTAGGAATGGTTGAATAAGTTTTGGGAGGACATATACCGATGAGCGATTCAGATCGTTCGGATACATATGAGCGTGGTGGTACAGTCAGCTGTGTACTATTCAACTTCTTCTGCTCTTGTCTTCATGTGACAAGCAGCAGTAGCTGAAAAAGAATGTAACCAGCAAATGTTTTCGGAAGAATATCGTAGACAAATTTAGGTTTCACTATTATTTATGTTTAGGCTTATTTATATCATAAAGCTTACGCTTCTACTCGAGTTTGATATTTCAAATTGAATTCAAAATTTCTTTGATCATTTTGGTGGCCACATGTAGAAATATTTGTTTGGTTGTTTGTTTAGTGTAATAAGTGATAAAAAAGGCCGTGTAATATAATTTTCGTAGTGCGGAAATCACTGCAGTGGTGATTGAGAGACGCATGTAAATCCTGAAAAAAGTAATAAAAGTATTGGTTTAAATTACGTAGGAAAGACGTTTGGGAAAGTTGATAAACAGGTGTGACTAACACAATTAACAAACAGATTTTCTGAAAACTGAGGGAAGTGGACACTGATAACTCACAGGTCTTTATAGTTTAACAGTACAGTAGAGTGCTTGTTTGGTATTTAGTGGATTTAGAGTTCTGTAGCAAAACAAGTGTATAGGGGGGGTCTTGTAATGGCTCAGAATTGTAGTTTCCAGAGATTGAGATAACTATCAGATCTTAAAATAAATTGTGTGTCTGTAGACTTGGGCAGTAGAGTAGGGAAATTGTTTAATGAATTGTGGATCAACTCATATATAGCAGAGTTAGAGGTACTATTCCAGGTCATTGGTACACTAGTGTAGTTACAGCTATCAGGAAAAAAGTAGATGTTGTGTGAGTAGTCTGCTTAAACTGTTCTAAATTAGAATCGCTCAATAATAATCTATCAACAATATTACCATATTTTAATCTGTAATATAGTATTGTTCTTGCTACTTCAAAATTTATTTGGAAGGTATTTGAGGTATTTTGGAAAAAAATCATGTCTGGAAAGTGTGACGCCTGTCGCAAGTATAGTATGGTATAGGGTTATGTGGGTGTAAGAAGGAGTTTCATTGGGCACGCAGCGGAGAGGGAACGCGGGAAATAAATGAGGCTATCCCATGGTTTTGTCCACTTTGTATTAGGGATGAAAGGATCAGGGAGATAGACGTAAGGTTGAGGAAGAAAGACGAAACGATTAGAGTGTTGTTGGAAAGAGTCAGTGCCCTTGAATCTAAGCCTATGGAGGCATGGCCTATGGTGGAAAAGCCTGTGGAGGCCTTGCCTGTGTAGACTAAGCCTATGGTGGCAAATAGAGATGGTGGGTATGGAGAAGAGGGAGATAAGGATGGTTGGGAGCTGATAACAGGTCGTAGGGGAAAAACGGTAAAAGGGATGAAGAAACCAGACACTCCAAATATTATTGGGAAAAACAGTTTTGACCTGTTACAGAGTCAATAGGGGAGAAGCCTCCTGTACATATAGGAGTAGGTAAGGTGCAGCAGGCCTTTAGAAATAGGGGCGTACAAGGAAAAAACTGGAAGAAAATGTCTCTTTTGTTGGGTAGTCACCACGGGAGAGGTGTAGGCCCTCTATCGCAGGATCAGCTGGGAACAGGTTACCAGGTCACAAGTTTTTTTCAAACGTATTGCAACTTTAGGTCAGGTAATAGAGGATATAGGTTCACTTTGTAGGGGTTTCACCGAGGGGGAATGGGTAGTGATAGTGGGAGGTGCGGAGAACAGTATCGATATAAATGCTAATTATAGTATAGAGAGTGACCTGAAGAAAGTGTTGAAGGAGGCACAGCACACTAGGGTGGAGATCATGCAAGTCCTAAGTCGCTATGACCAGCCGCAATTGAACCACGCTATGAGGCGGGTAAATGTGGAACCGAAGGTGCTGCTTGGCAACAGCATTAGTTTCTGTCGTGGGGATTGTGCCTGTGGAGACCATTGGGAGGCGGGGTTTCACTAGGCATGGCCTACACCTAAATAGGAGTGGCAAGGGGGTACTTCTTGAGTTGTTGGTTAGGGCTGTGGGGGAGCCCACTTCCAATGCTGATGAGGTCGGGACTGTGCCTTTTTTAGATTAATGGCTGCTGGAGAGGGGATAAAAATAGTAAATCACAGGAATACTGAGTCAATAGTCAGAAAAATTACTAATACTGAAGAAATAGAAGAGGCTTTTGAAAAAAATAACAGAAGGGGGGGGCAGATTTGGGAAGGCAAATGTTAGTGCTGAAAATATCAAAAAGTCAGTGATAAGAGTGTTACTGGTAATCTGTAGAAGTTAATTAATAAAGTCATGGAATTTTCAAACCTAATTGAGATACATGAACCTCAAGTAGTTATAGGGGTAGACTCCTGGTTAAAAGAAGGAGTACTAGACAATGAGGTTTTTCCCGATGGTTACAGTGTGGACCGTAGAGACAGAGGAGCAACTGAGAGAGGGGTATTCATACCGGTTAACAAAGACTACTACAGTTCACTGGTTTTTAGAGACCATGACTTACTTGTGGTAGACTTCTGGGGAAATAAAAAAAAAGTGAGGGTGTGGGCTACTTACCGTAGTGGAAAAATGAATGATAAAGATGAGGCTCTTGGGGAGAAACTAAATTCATATTCAGAATTCAGAAGTGAGCATAGAATGGTCATCATTGGTGAGGATTTGAACCTACCAGGTTTCGACTTGGTAGGAAATAAGAATAACAACACTATGGAACAGAGAATTGCAAATACCTTAGTAACTGAAGGTGGTCGAGCAGAAAACAAGGGGACAAAACATGTTGGATATTTTTCCTAATAAAGCCAGATGATAACCTAATCGGTCCAAGTAAATGAAGGAATAAGTGATCATCATGCAGTTGTGATGGATATTAGGGAATTCAGGAAACCGGTGGCCTGAATAGAAGGAGGAAATGGGTACAATTATAAAAATGCACAAATCTTGGATCTGAAAAGATATTTCAGGGTTATTTTTATTAAATGGAAGAATGGCACAAGTACAGTGGAGACAAAGTGGGAAGAGTTCGAGGAAATAATTAAAAAAAGGTTGAAGAAATGCTTATTCCAAAGCAGAGAATAAGAGAAGTACGGAACCTTCATACTATAACAGGGAGGTGAGGCGGTTGAAGAGACTGGTGAGACGAGAACATAACAGAGTTAAGAAACAGCAAGGCGGTAGGGAACTCATGAAACAACTAACCAAGGAATTAATAATGTAAAAGAAACTGGCTAAGGATGCGTTTTTTAAGAATATTATTGGTGTAGGGGAACCTCTGGCCGATGCATCTAGAAATTTCTATAGCTATATCAGGAAAATGAGGGGAAGGGATGGTACTGAGACAATTGTAGATAAGGATGGAGAAGAAGTAACTGAGGAATTGGAAAAGGTAGAGTAATTAAGTCACTGATTCAGTGAGACCATTAGGGACAATAATTCAGGAGGGTGAAGAGAATCATGGAAGTGTACAAAGCTTACACTGGTGATGAAGCATGGAAAGAGAGGTGCTTGGAAGGGTAAGGTTGACCATGGCCACAAGCTGCCACTTGTTTTCAGGCATAAGGGTGTGGGAAAATTTTCTTTTGTAGCAAAGGGTGTGAGGGACTGGAATAAATTGCCAAGAGAAGTAATGAATAATTTACTGGATTGCCACCGGAGCGGGCGCTCCATCGCAATTTTATCAATTATATATAACCCAAGCGCATTTTTTATTCATATTCCTAGATTATTTTCATTCCATTATCCTTGAAACATTAGAATTTCGTAGTTTCATCAATCCTAGCCAAGTTTTCGCCATATCGTAGTATGTTAATCTTTTTACATTGACCTCAGTTTTTTTTGTGAGTAGATGAAAGTTGCATCTTTCATTAATTTTCTTATCGTCATTGTTTTGAAACACTGGTCTGATAGAACTAATGTGTTCTACCACGAGGATTTGTCTCTCAGGTACACATCTAAAGGACAGATACTGAACCTATACCAGTAGGTGAGCGACAGTGCTTGGACGTGGAATTCGGGAGAACGCAAAATCCCCGTCCGGTTTTCCATGAATTTCCTAAACCATCCCAGGCGAATGCCGGGATAGTTCCTTCAAAATCCCATGACCAAATTACATCCCGTTCCTTGTTTTCACTTCCGCCTCTAATGATATAGACAATGACAATGAAAAAAAGATGATGTGATACCTCTCAACACAAATTTGTTATTTGCCAGTTGTTAAACTAAATATTGAAACTCATGTTGCTTAAAGTCTGCTATCACTTTTTAGTGTTTTTATTGTGTCAACTAATTTACAGTGTTATCTGTTAAATTTGTACGTGCATGAAGCTGATCCTCATTAATAATGCAAGGGGAAAATTTTCTAAACATTTACTTAGGTTCCACGTGAAGTTTTGTTTTTACTTCTCTCCCGCTTTACAGAATATCCTTCGGTAACATTTCCAAGTCCTGACTCCTGCACCTACAAAATAAAACAGTCTTAGATCTAAATCAAGTGTTATATATGATAGTGGCTTCCAGTGATATTCATGTCTTAACTCCTAGTAACGTTAGGGCATAACGTATTTTTTTACGTTTACACCATCAGACTGGAAGTGACTTAGATATCTAATGGCAATGTTTGCTTCCTGTAATAAAACTACGCGTGAGTGTTGTTATAGCTAGTCGACGATCCCAGCGTGAGGTTAACCTCTACTTGCACCTTATCTCTCTCGGAGTTAAGAAAGAAAAACAAACTTAGCTCCTTTATCAACAGATAACGTTTCTTTAGTCTTAGATCGCTGAATATCGCTACAGAAAAATTGTTTCTTACCGAAGGAAAGAAGTGGAAAAATCTCGTCTCTTCCATCTTTTGAACCAGTGTCATCTTGAAACCCATTTATTCCTCTGATCTTTCTGGCATATTGGTCTGAAACATAAGCACTTACAGCTTTGCTATATTTATTGATGAACTAGAATTGCAGTAAGAGAGACAGAGAGAGTAAAGTTCAGACAAACAACAGTGGGGATCGTGCAACCCTGTCCTCTGTCGCTTAGCTGTCATCTAAACTAAAAATAGGATGGCCAGTTCCTTTCCTTTGGGACCTACAGTTTAACGTGCAATCCGATCCACGGAGCGACTTGGCATTGCTCATTTGATCAAACACAATTCTTAAAAATTCCTGCGCTATCGAGGACTCGAACAACGAACTTTTTGAAAGCAAGCGCTTTGACCACTGAGCTACCAGACCGCACAGCTGTCATCTATCAGCGAATATAAACAATGTAGGCCACGGGCCACACCTCTCACTTTATTCGCAAGCTGTTTTTTTTTATCACGTCCTTAGTTTTTTATCACTGATGCTACAACAGAATCGTAAGGATTAGCATCCGGTTCTAGTTTACATTATCAACCATTCTTTATTCTATTATGAGTTTTAGATTTCTGGTTATTAACCATCCTAGTGTATACCGTGTTGCAGGAACCACTGGATCCTTGCTAAGCAAGGTGATGTTTAACCGAAATCTTCTGGTCGATATTTGAGCGACATTGATATAGGCCTACTGATAGAAAGTATTTTTGTCTTCAATGACAATACCCGCCGCTGATTTTCATATAAACTATAGGAGAAATATTAGAGAAAATCTATCCCTGAAGAGTACAACATATCTTTCAAACATTTTTTTTTTTCTTTTTACTGTCGACAGTCTTTCATTTCTTTCAGATTAATAAAGGAATTTGCGTTCTATTAAAACAATGCAAATTCTACCCACAATTTTGAAAACTTTTATCTTACAACAACATTAAATCACATTTTCGCTTTAATATGTACGCGTTTCTCGTTTTTAGTTGGTAAAATTCAAAAACCCAAAAACCAATGCATGAACAAAGCTTACACGGCGTTAACATCTAAATCTTTTGAAATGAAGTGTTTTTAATAGTTTATATTTGCTACTGCGTCATTAAAAATTGTAAGGCAAAACACGGTAAACACAAAAGGAAAAAAACTTCAGCTAACAGATGGACTAGGTAACCTTCAGATAGTTCTAGAATTCACTTAACTATGTTCTGTAGTGAGTGACACCGGTGACTATGAAAATTAAATCAAGATGTGCATTGTTCATGGACGTACAGCTGTAGAAAAGATATGGCAAGACAACGCACTAACCACCAACACGAGAAAGAGTTACATCAGGCAAATGCACGGATGGTTCTTTCAATTTTTTTTTTTTATTTTTTTTATTTTTTTTACTTTACGCCTTGTCGACGTCGCGGTCATTAGAGGCGGGATGGGACTGGGGACAAGGAACAGAGAGGAATTCGGCCATGGCCTTTTAGAAGCAAGCATCCCGGCATTCGCTTGGAGTGATTTGGGGAAACCATGGAAAACCCAAATCTGGATGCCCGGACGGGGATTCGAACCAGCGTCCTCCCGAATGCGAGGTGAGAACGTTAACCGTTCACCCACCATTCTCGGTTGGTTCTTTCAAAAGGCCATTGTCGAATTCCTTCCCATTCCTTGCCCCCAAGTCCTTTCCCACCTCTAATGACCTAGATGTCGACGAGGAATAAAGCCAGGAGCACAAAAAAGAAGAGGAGATTAGTTCAGTCACTTCTCTTTCCTGCCTTTCTTTGAGAGTGTAGACTTATACAACGAAGGCTGAGGGCAGAAACCGCATTGATGTGTTAGAAAAGTGATACTTGCCGAAAACGTTACAAATACTATGTACGGTCAGATAAAAAAGTAGTTTCGTCATCAGTGAAGTGAGGATTTAAAATCATCTATCTAGTCTTATGAACCAGAAAATATTACAGTTATTTTAACACTACATGAAAAGGTAGTATGACATTCGAAAAATAATAATAATAAAACTGATAGTCCAAGGAAAAAATCAGTAGCAAAATTTCTCGGTGGCGTGTCTCAAAAAGGTAGATGCATCAAATTTGTGATGTCACTCGTTCGTCATGGAAGATCGAAATGACAGAAGACCTTGAAAAACGACACCAGGTGTTGGATGCTATAGCGAAGCACTTGGGTCAATGTACTCATTAGACAGACAGCTATAAACATAAAGATATTTTATTTAATGATCAAATGGAACATGTCGCATCGCAACACAGAAGGTAAGAAACACGCTAAGAAGATATGGTCAGGGATACTTAAATGATCTTTCTTAGTAATGTAATTCGTAAGGCAATAGAGTTATGTCGTGTAATACTAGATTAACAGTGGAAAGGAGGAAGAAATTTAAAAATCTCAGCTGCAATACATGTTTCAAACATGTTAGAAGTCAAAGATGATGTCACTATTCTGAAAGACTAACTGAAGTTATCTGTAACACGAAAGAGCATAGAACGGGGAAAATGCATTCATCACTGCCACAACAATTAACGGTGAGATCACTCTTAGTAACCAACGCAGTTCTGTGTACTCTTGAAACGGACAATGAAACTATGACAGATAAAAACCAAAATGTTGATTCAGAAGAACACCAGTTGAAAATATAATATACATAAATAAATGTACGAACAAGAAATTTTTGTAATGTACTTATTGTGAAAGTTGACGAAATGAAGGTAATAAGCGCGTTCAAGAAGGATAAACCAGGTGGGGATTTTTTTTGCTGAAAAATATTAACAAAAAAAGAAGAAATGGGGATCAAAATACCTTCTAAAAACTATTTAAAAATCGATAAAATCTTGCTAATTGAGCAAGAAACCAAAGGAAATCGGCCAAGGCATCCGGGAAACCACGAAAATTCAAAATTTGGACGTGTGGAGAAGTATACCATTTACTAATTTTCTAAGATTCAGTAGGGACTTAAAAGGATTAAAGTTTTTTTTAAGTTTCATCAAGCAACTATTCCCGGAAAATACTGTAAGAGAGACACATTACAGTTTAAAAAATGTATTACAAACAACACAGTAGTCTCTATATACGAAACTCGGCCTTTCTCGAACAAAAACATTGTGATGTTAGTCAGAGGATTACGCCAAAATACGCCGGTAATGGAGTTGTCAACAAAAACGTAGCAATTAAATTTGGAAGATAATCCTCGATTGAGGATTGAAATGTTTTCATTCAATATGACAGTTATGACATTCCATGAAGAAGATAACAATAGTGAACTAACGAGTTGTACCATTGTACATAACAAAAGAGGAAGTCGGTTGAAGGAAGCCCAAAATAATAAACGTAAAGTTTGTTTAGGGAATATGAAGAACGCAAGAAAGAGCACTTTTATGTTAGACGGGATTACATAGAATGACGTTGCTGATGCACCATATTATTCTGGTCAAATGCTCCTTTTATTTATAAACAAGGAAAACAAAACCCTGTTACTGATTACGGAATAGCAGTTGCGTTATGGTAATAGAGATGCTAGTTTGATAGTTTACAAAATATAACCTCCGCGTCAACAAATAAAATCTTAATCGAGTGGCGATTTCAGTGGATTGTTTGAACCCGACTCACTCCGTCCTCCCGTCACGTACCCCCCCCCCCCCACCCAACCCAAAAACCAGGCATTAGTTCATTACATTAATGGGTCATAAAAAAACTTCATACAGTAAATCCAGAGGCACAGAGTGCTAACTGCGCTTGCAAATCTCTAGAATCAACTGACAAGTTTTAGTCTGATAGAGAATCAGTGGAAACCGCAGATTCATTCCAACCGTCGAAGAAGCGACGTCATTTTCCTTAAGCGAAAGTGTAACGATTTGTTCCGTTTGAGTGTTGGCAGCAAAGTAATCTTTGCTTTTGAGGAGTAGTTACTAACGAAGTACATCAGTGTGAACGGTTCAGGGAACTTGCTAATAGTTACATA
Source organism: Vandiemenella viatica (assembly GCA_031002005.1). NCBI lineage: Eukaryota > Metazoa > Arthropoda > Insecta > Orthoptera > Morabidae > Vandiemenella > Vandiemenella viatica. The sequence goes on from JARYHS010008074.1 coordinate 245,836,637, forward strand.
TCACTGCTGTTATATTGATCCTTAATAGCGAAATATACAGAACTTGCGCAAGTGAACCTTGCGAGCATGTTTCTGGGCTAGTGGAGTCATGGATCAACTGGCGTCGCCGTGATACTGCAAGAAATCAACAACATTGCAGCCCACTGAAGCTATCAGTGCCGAGGAACGACCGCTTAAGCAAGCAATGAATTTTTGGGCTATCTCCTATACTGCACTCAGAACGCAGAAAAATCTTAAACGGCGGCACCGAGCGTGGTAGCAGGAACGTAATGTTAGAACCTCGTATTCGGGAAGAGACAGTTTCAAATTCACGTCCGACTCTCCAGATTTCAGTTTTCGTGATTTCCCGATATCACTCAGGGTAAATTTTGGGATGGTTCCTTCAAAAGGACTAAAACTTTTAGTTCTGTGCCCACTGCCCTTTCCTGCCTCTAATTAACTCGAAGTAAATGAGGTCTAAAACAAAACACACACAAAAAACCGGTAAAATATTATTTAAGAAAGGGTTTCAGCACAATGAATGCTTTGTCAATTTTTACTATTGATTACTGCTGAAATGTTTGCTCAATCAAAATTTAATCAATTTATACATGAACAATATATGACCAATCAACTTTATAAGGTGTACAGACGATTTTGTGATTTACTGGAATAGCTGCATTATCAAAGTAACCACGGAAATTCTATAATCAGCTTTCAGCATAATCAATACAGTGCACAGATAAGAGTTTAGATACTGCACCGGAAAAACTGAAATATCAAACTAGCTCAAGATCAAACTAGCATGGAATGAAAACATTAACAATATTCTCGACTGCTTAAATTTCTTACTGGCCATTTCAAGAAAGCGACATACCAGTCATCCGGTATCCTCTTCTATCTGTATCACCATTTGGTAAGAAGTTTTCTAGATTACTACAGCATTGCGTCCTTAGACACCTGAGTATGTGGGTGACGGCGTGGGTAGGTCAACATTCTACACGTTGTTAAATATCGTTAATTTACAGGCCACTGCGAGTATAGATTTTAAACCGGCATAACCTCCACCCCATACCGCACGGCACTCAGTCATACTCTTATCTTATTGACATACAAACATGAGATTTATCTAGTTTAGCTTAAATTTGAATAACCCACATAGACCTCTCCAGTGTTTAGATGAGATGAAGATCGATGACTTACTGGAAAGTGACCACAATATGTAGCATTTATGATGACGAACATCCGACTCGTACCGCACTATTCTGTAGTGCCTTGTGGTGATGAACACATCCTATAAAAACTTGGAGATCTTTTATGGAAAAGTATAGATGTCAGTCATTTGTAGTTTGATTATAGCTTTGTTGAGTTTTATGTCTATTGAAAATCGCGAACACATACATCTCATTGACACATACTGATTGGAATTCAATTCCCACTCATATATGCCAAAATTTCATTTGAGTTTCATCATCGTACATAGAATCGGTGAATCTAAGCCAACAAAAATAGCGTCAAATTTGAGGCTACTCATTTTATTAATGTAGCTTTGGTATATAAACGATGAGTTTCATTGAAATTCCGTCACCAGACATCGAACCGGAGACTGCAGAACACGAAAAAATACAGTCAAAATTTTAGTTTCGGGTGGTAAATAACTGTAGTTGTTTACATATTGAAGCCTAAGTCTTGGGACAATAAATAGAAACGGTTGGTGAAAGGTTCACATAGGATAAAAATATCTGTACTCAGACTTTACCCTTAAGTAACGGACAGATGATTGCGCATTAATAAAGCCTACCACCGTAGACGTAGCTATAGAAAAGTAAATGCACTTACCACTAGTTAAAATGGTGGCGGAGTTCTGTGTCATCGGCTATTTCTTTTCTGTTTTGTCCTAAACTATCCACGTAATTTAGTGACAAAAAAGGACTGCAGATTTACGCATAATTAAAAGTGCAAGGCGGTTTCATGCAAGTATTCTGTAGTTATTTTACACTTAATTCTTTGACGCAAAAAGATTGACGGTATGCGACGAAACATTTCGCACCACTGAATTCTGTTCTGACAGTTGTATAACTATCAGCTGTATCGTATGCTCTTCACTATATATACATTATGGAGAGGTTTTAAATTTAATCAAGTTCTGTAGTGCAAAATTGGTTATTACTAGGAATGGTGCACCTCTCCTATCCTACTGGTCAAGACCCGATTAGAGACATTACTCGGTCACTTCGTCAGCAACAGGTAGTCCATGAATCGAAGTCGGTGAAAATAAAAATTGCACTTGGTCCTAACCATCTATCAAGCCACTTCACAACTTGATGCTGTATACAATGCTCAAAATTTTTATCATCTCTACAACTGTCATCATCAAATACCAGATTACTTTTACACGCAATGAGTTCCAGTATCAACAGCGAATATTTCATTGTTCGTCTAGGATTTCACAACGCATCACTTGCACAAACATTCAGAATTAATGTTTGGGCTAGAGCACAAGAAAGTAGTGCTGTATCATATCTAATGATACAGAAAAAGAATAGAATCATGCCAGGAAGAGAGATGGATACTCACACATCTACAAAAAGATAAACATATACGAGTAAATAGAGGATAACGGTTAATCCACATTTGATTCTGCCGTAAAGAACTGATCGTATCCACTAGATGCTGTCTATTGGGAATACTATGTAGCGTATGTACAAGGCGAGAACACACAAGACAGATCATGTACCAAGGCGCCATGTACATAGTTATTTTCGAGGGTTGAGAACGGTCTCTACGATTTCTTAAGACCTATGTACTGTTTTTCTCATGTCCCCAATTTTATATTTCAGTTGAGTTCATTCACTTGAACAGTCAGTACGCGTCTTTTGTGACAGAAAAACATCATAGAAGTAAGAGTGCTGACTATTCACACTCAGGGAGATAAGTATATATGTAGAGGGTAATGGTTAGTCTACATTTGATACTGCCGTAAAAATTGACAGCATCCACTAAATTTGTTTATGATGTTTTTCGTGGAATACGAATAACAGAATTTCCTAATGATCTTCTCAGAATAAGAATATTATGCAGATGTGAAGGAAAGATTAATAAGAGCAGGTACAGAAAAATAAAACAATAAGGGGACTGTTGTCAGTAAAGAATGAATGGACGAAAATGTGGAGGATGAAACATGTAACAGCTAAAGCTGCAAACACTGAGCTAATTCCATCAATAGATGTAGTAGCTAACGTTTAGAAAACTCAATATCTCTCTAAGTGGATCATCTGCCGCTAAATGCACATGATAACGGCCATCATATTCTATGCCAGCTTTTCAAAGTTGAGGAGCTAAACAGATGAAAAAGAATTAGTAAATCCCCATCTGCAGGACTCTTGCTTCGCATGCTGTCTGCAAATGGGCAGTCATGCCAACTTGGGTTTTGCAGTATAATTGAATTTGTTCCGAAAGTAGTGATATCATGCCTAAGAAGACAGACTAATAATAGTAGTGATACCAGAGAAGAACGTAAACTGTATTCACCCTATACAGCAATTTTGTGTGCTATAACGAATGATCAAATTGTGGTTTGACTGAATTGTGGTTTTAACATAGTTCGCTGTTACCAGAAACTCAATATGGATTTTGTAGAAAAAAGGGACTAATGAAAAATTAGTTAACCTCATAACTCATCTTCTTTCGTGTTTTACCATAAATGCATATTTGTTTGTTGTAATTACCGACCTTACGTCCGTCTGTGGTAAAGTCTTACAGCCGGTCCTAGCTAAAAAGTTAACTGAAAATGGTGTCCCAGGTTCATTCACAGATAGGTTGGCACCAATAGTCCGCAACAGGTGGCTAACAGCTGTGTGGAAAACGACTCCCAGGGGGCAAGACATTCTATCTATGGTTCACCACAAGGATCAGTAATGTAACCTTTGCTTTTTAATGTTTATGCAGATGGTTACACATGTTAATTCACAGTCGGTTTCAGTACTACAATATGAGGATGAAATCTAACTTTATGCTGTAGGCTCAACCATACAAAGTTGTCTTATCGCATTAAACGATAGTATGAGTCAGCTGCTACCGTTCAACGGGCAATTAATATCAACCAGCAAAAGTTAGGTCCGTGTATTCACCCGAAATAAGATGTCCATCAGCAGCCTTGAACCTGACTTCTTTCCAGTTGAGAAGAATTGTGATACATGTGTGGATTTAAAATAGAGAATAAACTCAAATGGCAGGCGAAAATAGCACAAAATTAGAAAAAATGTATACAGCTAATAACGTGATACCAGAAGCAACGAGTTTACAGCGAGGAGTGAGTGCATCACTAACACTGTACTAGGCCTTAGTTCTTCCACATTTTGACTAAGGGAGCATATGTTACGATTGGTTTCTTCCATCTGCTAACTACGCTAGATGGCCTGAAGCAAAGAGCTTAACCCATCTTTATCGGTACAGGGAAATCTACAAACACAAATGCACTGTGAAAAGAAGCAGTGAAACACTACACCTACACAGAAGCTTCCTGTATGCTAAATTTCTATTGAAACAGGTCAAATTTCGATCAACATGTTATCGAAATTCCATTAATAATCTAAAATTAGATTTCATAAATAAAAAAAAGGTACTGCGTAGACAGTCAGATGACCATCGTTAGTATTGGATTATTTTGAATCAAAAACATTAAGCGACAAAGCCTTGAATATCCAGGAGCTCTACTGTTACGAAGCACCATTATGACATTCTTTTAGAGAGCTGTTCATAGAATGACACCAGAAAATTTAAATAAATAGCTGTATCTGAAAAGTCTAAATAACTGGCTTCCGGCTAGATGCATAAATAAAGAAAGTTCCAAAAACAAACAGATTTGCAGGTAATTCACTATCATCCATGAAAATATGGAATACGGCATGTTTCAACTTCCGGAAGAGACCTCTATCATGGTGTCTCTATTAATAGATATTATGAAAGCACTTAAATATGCTGGGCGCTTATACGACATTAATTTTGTTAGAGAGATATCAGTGGTCGGTTCCGTCAGAGTCCACCTGAGATCAATGTCAAGAACCCATTGTTCACCTAGAATGGACAGGCGGAAACGATTATGTCACTTTATTTGCAATTGGAATCTAAATACTTTCATTTGAGCTGTTCAAGACGATCGGGAGCCATCATTTAGAGTACATGACAACACAACGGAAAATTAAAGAAAATTTCTTCACACCTTGTTGAAGATTTTTCCCAGGAAAAAGTTCTGTATACAAGTCTGATCAATGAAACATCGTCGTTCTCCATGTTTCCATGTTTTCCCGAAATCATTCCAGGTTAATGACAGGAAGTTCCTTTCAAAAGGCCATGGTCGAATTCTTTCGTGTTATTTTCTCCCGGTACTTTCTAACATATAATGACCTCGACATCGACTAGAAACAAAGCCATAAAAAATGGGAGAATTCTTAAGTAGTAGTTACACCTGTCGGATTCAGTGTAACCATTTTCTGTAGGGAAATCTGTAAACAACTTATTGTCGGTGGTTTTTTCCAACACCTTGCGAGAAGAATGTTTTTTTTATCTCAGTTAATTGACATTACACTTAACCACACAATTCAGATTATTTTCTATAGCCGTAAACTAATCTTTCCAGAACTTTAATTTGTCCATACGCACCATCTTAAAATGTCAAACTCGATAAGCCATAATACCCTGAGAATCGACTGAAGCTAGTTTAAACATGTCACCAATTGCCGGCTAATTGCTTCAGTAATGTAGGAAGTCTCTTTGTTATCTAATTTGCGCAGGACACTAATTGAGGGTAAATTATTTGAGTTATGTGTAACAGATTGAACTTTATTTTACGACCTTGTAAATAAGTAGTAGAGGAAGGTATTAGCTGACCCAATGACGTCACGAGGTGATTTGGGGGGGGGACCTCACTTGGCGGGCGACCAAACCTCAGTTTAGATCCTCGACAGGCCACGAGATGGCACCATCTCCCAAGGGCTTAATTTCTTTGAGCGCAGACATTCCTCTCCCCCAGGAGAGAGAAAACTAGCGGCGGGAATTCCGCCGCCTGGGGCGTGTTTAAAACGTGATAATAAACCATGGAATTTCCTGGCATAGCTCAAATTCACATCTATACAATGCAGTTCTGATATTCGAAATTGTCAGAGGGTGCTTTGCACAAAAAATAACTCTATGCGAATAACAAGAGCAAATAAGCGTCTTTACGGTGGGATTCCAATATAATTAATCGTTAATGATAACTCGCGAATTTCTGTCACACAGCCATTATTTTAATTTATTAAAATATGTTTGATGAAACACAGCGAGAATCCAACTAATGTTTTAAACTCAAATAAGTGATTTCCTAATGTAAGTGTCTACAACCACGATGAACGTTGTGTATTTCTATCCTATTGCTAAGGCATTAACTTCCCTGCCCATTTTATCTGAAATATGCCCACTAAATTAGATTCACATGAATATCATTGCCTAATGAAAAGTTGCAGATGTGAAATCCAGTTTCTTTCCCTACAGATATTTTTGAAGTGATTACATGTTAATCTCTCCACTGATTTCAAACCAATCAGCCTGTAATTTTTTCAAGCCTGTTTCTCAACCCTACGGACTCAGTATTTTGACAAGAGCCCACATGAAAATTCTTGTGACATGGTTAACAAAGCCTTTCCTACACCAAGGCTAGAAAAATCAAAGTTTGCAATTTGACCATGGCAAAACTCATGGAATGGAACGAGGGAAGAAAGAATTCATATAAGCATCAGTACGACACCTATTTCCCTAATCTTATCTCTGATGTCACTGGTATGAAATATTTCATTGCACTCGTAATTTTTTTGAGCAAGTTCAAACATATATCGTCTGTCTATCCAGACCAATCTATGTATCAATTCTGCTATGCTTTCGTAAGCAATCACAAATTGAGTGTCCTTAGCTGCACATTGTCTAAAATTCCAATCAATCCCTTGTGAAACATCAGTGATTGACACCTTTAACTGTATTTTACAGCACACCACTTATGTTCCAGGAACGAAATATCGTCGGTTAATCTTACTAATTTCATCCCTGTCGAATCGAAATACGCCAGTCCTATGTGATAAAAATCGAGTCACGCTAAGGCAGTGCTAAGCACAGAATATGCCTGAGACCATCGCCTGCGATCAAGGTGGAGATATACAAAATTTACCCACTCCCTTATGGAAGAAATCCAGTTCCGGCTCCTACTTATAGCCTTTTACGCACTATTCCTAATTCTTTAACCAAGTTCCACCCCTAGCCTCATCGCCAAACCTCCATCTGTTTTCAAATGATTCCCACTCCAACCCCTGATCAGTTACTGTCAGGGTTACCTTTTGTTCGTGCGTTAAAGTAAACCAAAAACTCAAAATTCGCAAAGTCTTCTTCTAATCAGTAGCAGGGTTTCCAGATACCAAAATGTTCACTTAAGGTGGTTCTACTGCAGTTTCCCAGGAAAATTCCCCTTTTTCCAGGAAATTTCTGCTATTTTTCAACCAATCAGGACCCTGGAGAGTTCTCCATTCGGTTTAAATGTACCCATCTCATGCCAAACTTCGGATTCAGGACCAAGCATAACATTTGTTTGTAATTGTGCGCTTCGTCCAACTAACCACGATAAAAGTGCCATAATGCCCTTAGCTAACTGATAGTTTCTTGGTCATCAAACAGATATCATAACCAGCATTTTCATAGAAGATCCCCATACATCGACAAGTATCCGAAACGTCACCATAGGTGCAGACACTAGTTCTATTACGCCTATGATAGCGCTCACACTTGAACTGTCGTAAATTGTTAGGTCAAAGTGGGTGTTTGGATATTTTACCCACCTAGGCCTCATCACCTAAATTCTAGTGCCAGATTGTGGTCATGGTCAACTTAGGCTCCATAGACCACTCAGAATTATTCCACCAATATCCATTCTAACAGCATTATACGCCACATACAGCCCCAAACACTCTTCCTATCTTCCAGCTCCTTTATTATGTCACTTATTGAATATTTTCCACTGATAAATCTAGCTGCCCTCCTTCGCACCTTGCATTTGATGTACAAATAATGTGGACTCCTTACTACACTTCTATATACAAGCAATGGTCTGACTGTGGGTGTGTACCCAAGTCCTTCGCTTCTCTGGTACATCCCCTCATCACCCTCTCTGTTAAATGATTTTTATTCCGAAGTGCACGTAGTGAAAAACATGAGGAACACAATTAGTATGCCAACACAAACGGCAGTAAACTGTAAAGAGCACAGTGAAATGAGAGATTGCCTAAGCCCTGAAGCAATGGTTAGAAGCACACGTTGATTGTGAGCATAATTCTATAACCATATATTTTAGACTCAAATCCACAGAGGAATGACACACGCACACACTTGTACATGCATACAGTGAGGTCGACAGAACTAATAGCAGGCATCACCGAAACGATGAAGTGGGGGCAGAATTGCCGTTACCACTGATTAACTGGACAGAACTATCGTTACAATAATCATCAGACAGACGAGTTAAAGTCAGGTATCACCATACTTACGCTTACACGCACAATGAAAGACGCAGATACACATGTCCAAGTCTACAGAGAGTTCAGCACAACTACCGGCACCAATAATGGAAACAAAAAAGTGGTGCAGTACTCTCTTGCCTCATGACTGGCTGAAAAACAGAAGTCTCCTTAGGTGTGCAAAAGATGGCATGTTTTCACCACACACTTAAGTGTTTATACCATAAATAGTGTTCATCACACCAAATTAATTACATTTACCATCAACATGTCTCTCCCACACCGCAACGCTTTCTGTCATTTAGTAACATGTGAGCCAGGTACCATGAGTTACAATAGACACTTGTCTATAAAACAGATAGCATAACATCCATATTCATACCAGGTCTCACCCACAATTCCATACGTCTCCACCAATCACAAAGATGTGGGAGGAACAGCAATTCATACGTCCAGATAGACGAGTTTAAGGAAGGTATCACCATATTTACGCATACAGACACATATTTCCATGCCTACAGTGAGCTCAACACAACAAGCCCAATCATGGCAAAGAAAAAGTGGGACAGAACCTCCCATGGCTCAAGACTGACAAAAAAAATCATCATTAACATTTGTTCCAAGTTCCAAACCCCTCACATCAACATCATAACATTTAACACACACTACAGACCTCTCTGCCATTCAGTATCGTTGGTAATATGTACAAAACTGTTCACATGATCAGCACCACCTCTATCCCACGCCACAAGCCTTTTCTGTTATTCAGTAATATTTGCCCCACGTACCATGAGTATCAGTAGACACATGGTCATCTGACAAATATCGTAACACCCATACTCATACTAGGTCTCACACACGAATCCATACGTCATCACACACAAGCACACACAAACATAACTGACCAAAAAACCATCAGACAGACGTTAGAGTGTGTGCAAAGGATGACATGTTTTTGCCATACACTTCAGTATTTAACCCATACGGATTATTCATTACACCCAATTAATTACAGGTTGACCGAAAATTTGTCTTTGATTAGTTGCTATTAACAAATGACTTTTGATCAAACATTGCCAAGGGTTTAGTTCCAGCCGCCAGCTATAGTGATGGCACATTAAAAATCAGTTAAGTGTGGTGAGCACTGAGGTGTATTGTAAAGACATGCTATCGTCTGCCTATTATGTAACACCTCAGTGTGGACGTGGTGTCGGGTCCCTTTCCTGCAGTTACTTGTGTAAATGTGTTAACTTATGAAATTGTGGTATTTGCATGGACATATGTGTGTGTGCGTTTTCCTGTAAGTAATTATGATGGTTGGAGTCTACTTGAGATTTCTCCATCAGTGGCCTCCTATGTAGATGTAATCAGTTGGGTGTGATGAGCACCCAGGTTTGTGGCAAAAAATGTAACAATTCGCACATCCTGTAACTATTCAGTCTCGACCTTGGGTGTTCGGTCCTTTTCCCCCAGCTACGTGTATGTGTGTGGTGATGTATGGTAACTGTGTGTATGCATGGACATGTGAGTGTATGTATGTGCGTCTTTCTATATGGTTGAGTGTCTATCACGATAGGATTATACTCGACTTTGAGATTTCACAATGACTGGCTACCTATGTGTTGATGGAATATGTAATTATTTGGTTGTAATGAATAATCCGTATGGGATAAATACTGAAGTGTATGGCAAAAACATGTCATCCTTCGCACACACTCTAACGTCTGTCTGATGGTTTTTTGGTCAGTTATGTTTGTGATGACGTATGGATTCGTGTGTGAGACCTAGTATGAGTATAGGATTATGATTTTTGTCTGATGACCATGTGTCTACTGATACTCATGGTTCCTGGGGCAAATATTACTGAATAGCAGAAAAGGCTTGTGGCGTGGGATAGAGGTGGTGCTGATCATGTGAACAGTTTTGTACATATTGCCAACGATACTGAATGGCAGAGAGGTCTGTAGTGTGAGTTAAATGATATGATGTTGATGTGAGGAATTTGGTACTTGGAACACATGTTAATGATGATTTTTTTGTCAGTCCTGAGCCATGGGGGTTCTGTCCTACTTTTTCTTTGCCATGATTGGGCTGGTTGTTGTGTTGAGCTCGCTGTAGGCATGGAAATATGTGTCTGTGTGTGCCTTTCTCTGTGTCTGTATGCGTAAATATGGTGATACCTTCCTTAAACTCGTCTATCTGGACGTATGAATTGCTGTTCCTCCCACATGTTTGTGCTTGGTGGAGATGTATGGAATTGTGGGTGAGACCTGGTATGAATATGGATGTTATGCTATCCGTCTTATAGACAAGTGTCTATTGTAACTCATGGTACCTGGCTCACATGTTACTAAATGACAGAAAGGGTTGCGGTGTGGGAGAGACGTGGCTGTGATTACAAACTTCACACATCCTGTAACTCTTCAGTTTGGATCTAGCATGTTCAGTCTCTTTCCTACAGTTATGTGCATGTGTGTGGTGATGAATGGAACTGTGTGAATGCATTGACATGTGAGTGTGTATGTATGTGTGTCTTTCTATGATTTTTGGCTAGTCATGGGTGTTCTGTTCCACTTTTTCGTTGCCATAATTGGGCTAGTTGTTGAGTCGAGATCGCTATAGGCATGGAAATGTACGTATGTATGCGTCTCTATCTCTGTGTTCTTTCTATTTTTTTTTTTTTTTTTTTGCTTAAATGTGGTGATACTTTCCTTTAACTCGTTTGTCTGGATGTATGCTGTGCTGATCCTACACTTAGGCTTGTGTGAGGTGAAGTATGGATTTGTTTTTGAGACTTAGTATGAATATGGGAGTTATGATATCTGTCTGATGACCAGATGTCTACTGCTACTCGTGATATCAGGGGTACATGTTACTGAATGTCAGAAAAGGCTTAGGTGTGGGATAGACGTGGTGGTGCTGATGTGAACAGTTTTGTACCTAGCACACATGATACTGGATGGTAGTGAGGTCTGTAGTGTGAGATAAATGAGATGATGTTGATGTCAAGAGTATGGTACCTGGAACATATATTACTGATGCTTTTTTCGTCAGTTATGAGCCATGAGGGGGTTCTACCCCACTTTTTCGTCGCCCTTCCTTAAACACGTCTGTCTAGACGCATGATTTTGCAGTCCCTCCACTTATGTTTGTTTGTGCTTGTGCATGGAGATGCATGGATTTGTGGCTGAGACCTAGTTTGAATATGCGGGTTATGATATCTGTCTGATAGACAAGTGTCTATTGCAACTCATGGTACCTGGCTCACATGTTACTAAATGACAGAAAGCGTTGCGGTGTGGGAGAGACATGTTGATGGTAAATGTAATTAATTTGGTGTGATGAACACTATTTATGGTATAAACACTTAAGTGTGTGGTGAAAACATGCCATCTTTTGCACACCTAAGGAGACTTCTGTTTTTCAGCCAGTCATGAGGCAAGAGAGTACTGCACCACTTTTTTGTTTCCATTATTGGTGCCGGTAGTTGTGCTGAACTCTCTGTAGACTTGGACATGTGTATCTGCGTCTTTCATTGTGCGTGTAAGCGTAAGTATGGTGATACCTGACTTTAACTCGTCTGTCTGATGATTATTGTAACGATAGTTCTGTCCAGTTAATCAGTGGTAACGGCAATTCTGCCCCCACTTCATCGTTTCGGTGATGCCTGCTATTAGTTCTGTCGACCTCACTGTATGCATGTACAAGTGTGTGCGTGTGTCATTCCTCTGTGGATTTGAGTCTAAAATATATGGTTATAGAATTATGCTCACAATCAACGTGTGCTTCTAACCATTGCTTCAGGGCTTAGGCAATCTCTCATTTCACTGTGCTCTTTACAGTTTACTGCCGTTTGTGTTGGCATACTAATTGTGTTCCTCATGTTTTTCACTACGTGCACTTCGGAATAAAAATCATTTAACAGAGAGGGTGATGAGGGGATGTACCAGAGAAGCGAAGGACTTGGGTACACACCCACAGTCAGACCATTGCTTGTATATAGAAGTGTAGTAAGGAGTCCACATTATTTGTACATCAAATGCAAGGTGCGAAGGAGGGCAGCTAGATTTATCAGTGGAAAATATTCAATAAGTGACATAATAAAGGAGCTGGAAGATAGGAAGAGTGTTTGGGGCTGTATGTGGCGTATAATGCTGTTAGAATGGATATTGGTGGAATAATTCTGAGTGGTCTATGGAGCCTAAGTTGACCATGACCACAATCTGGCACTAGAATTTAGGTGATGAGGCCTAGGTGGGTAAAATATCCAAACACCCACTTTGACCTAACAATTTACGACAGTTCAAGTGTGAGCGCTATCATAGGCGTAATAGAACTAGTGTCTGCACCTATGGTGACGTTTCGGATACTTGTCGATGTATGGGGATCTTCTATGAAAATGCTGGTTATGATATCTGTTTGATGACCAAGAAACTATCAGTTAGCTAAGGGCATTATGGCACTTTTATCGTGGTTAGTTGGACGAAGCGCACAATTACAAACAAATGTTATGCTTGGTCCTGAATCCGAAGTTTGGCATGAGAACATTTAAACCGAATGGAGAACTCTCCAGGGTCCTGATTGGTTGAAAAATAGCAGAAATTTCCTGGAAAAAGGGGAATTTTCCTGGGAAACTGCAGTAGAACCACCTTAAGTGAACATTTTGGTATCTGGAAACCCTGCTACTGATTAGAAGAAGACTTTGCGAATTTTGAGTTTTTGGTTTACTTTAACGCACGAACAAAAGGTAACCCTGACAGTAACTGATCAGGGGTTGGAGTGGGAATCATTTGAAAACAGATGGAGGTTTGGCGATGAGGCTAGGGGTGGAACTTGGTTAAAGAATTAGGAATAGTGCGTAAAAGGCTATAAGTAGGAGCCGGAACTGGATTTCTTCCATAAGGGAGTGGGTAAATTTTGTATATCTCCACCTTGATCGCAGGCGATGGTCTCAGGCATATTCTGTGCTTAGCACTGCCTTAGCGTGACTCGATTTTTATCACATAGGACTGGCGTATTTCGATTCGACAGGGATGAAATTAGTAAGATTAACCGACGATATTTCGTTCCTGGAACATAAGTGGTGTGCTGTAAAATACAGTTAAAGGTGTCAATCACTGATGTTTCACAAGGGATTGATTGGAATTTTAGACAATGTGCAGCTAAGGACACTCAATTTGTGATTGCTTACGAAAGCATAGCAGAATTGATACATAGATTGGTCTGGATAGACAGACGATATATGTTTGAACTTGCTCAAAAAAATTACGAGTGCAATGAAATATTTCATACCAGTGACATCAGAGATAAGATTAGGGAAATAGGTGTCGTACTGATGCTTATATGAATTCTTTCTTCCCTCGTTCCATTCCATGAGTTTTGCCATGGTCAAATTGCAAACTTTGATTTTTCTAGCCTTGGTGTAGGAAAGGCTTTGTTAACCATGTCACAAGAATTTTCATGTGGGCTCTTGTCAAAATACTGAGTCCGTAGGGTTGAGAAACAGGCTTGAAAAAATTACAGGCTGATTGGTTTGAAATCAGTGGAGAGATTAACATGTAATCACTTCAAAAATATCTGTAGGGAAAGAAACTGGATTTCACATCTGCAACTTTTCATTAGGCAATGATATTCATGTGAATCTAATTTAGTGGGCATATTTCAGATAAAATGGGCAGGGAAGTTAATGCCTTAGCAATAGGATAGAAATACACAACGTTCATCGTGGTTGTAGACACTTACATTAGGAAATCACTTATTTGAGTTTAAAACATTAGTTGGATTCTCGCTGTGTTTCATCAAACATATTTTAATAAATTAAAATAATGCTGTGTGACAGAAATTCGCGAGTTATCATTAACGATTAATTATATTGGAATCCCACCGTAAAGACGCTTATTTGCTCTTGTTATTCGCATAGAGTTATTTTTTGTACAAAGCACCCGCTACCAATTTCGAATATCAGAACTGCATTGTATAGATGTGAATTTGAGCTATGCCAGGACATTCCATGGTTCATTATTACGTTTTAAACGTAAAAGTTATACTTTCACATGGTGTATTTTTTAATTAAATACAAAGACTCAAGCAGTTTTTCTGTTCACCCAGAATGAAAATCAAATTTTCGATTTTCGTTTTGAAAACACGATTGATTGGGCTACCATAAATGATTCTTAGATTTGTACTTCGAAAACTGACATATAATAATTATTCTCATCTCGTAATAATTTCTTCTTGAACCAAAGAGAATGCTGAAATATTTCTATGTATCCTGCTGGGGCTGTTTCGCAGTGCAATTGGCATATGGCGCAACCCGAATTCCTTATAGATAGCAGGACACCTGAACAAATACACACGAAATTCGTTGCAAGCCTGAGACTTTGTACAAAATTCTTTAATCATACGAACGCTGCATTGGAAGCTCTACTGACTTTGCCCGCCAGCCAGGCATCCAGCTATGCTTTCATAATGGTGGATGGCAAACACACACCGGCGAAGCTGTTTCGCTCTGTAATGGAGCCATTTCCTAACCTGTCGGACTCCAGGGCAAACACGCGAGTGGCTTCGCAAACATCGAAATATTTCACGCATATTGGGACATCCGTGCCATCTAGCGACAAGTGACTACTAAGCTCTGCCTTGTGGTGCCAACTGGTGACCACCGAGCGCACCTGTGTAAACACGCCCCAGGCGGCGAATTTCACACCGCTAGCTTTCTCTCTCCTGGGGGAGTGGAATGTCTGCGCCCAAAGAAATTAAGCCCTTGGGAGATGGTGCCATCTCGCGGCCGGTCGAGGAACTGAACTGAAATTTGGTCGCCCCCCAAGGGAGGTCCCCCCCACTACCTCGTGACGTCATCGGGCCAGCTAATACCTTCCTCTACTACTTAAATAGATGTTACCGATTGTGGTGGGTGAACGGTTAACGTTCTGGCCTCGCATTCGGGAGGATGCAGGTTTGAATCCCTGTCCTGGTATCCAGATTTGGGTTTTCCATGGTTTCCTCAAATCACTCCAGGCGAATGCCGGGATGCTTCCTTCAAAAGGGCCATGACCGAATTCCTTCCCGTTCCTTGTCCCCAGTCCCATCCCGCTTCTAATGTACTTAGCCGTGGACGAGGTGTAAAGCAGTAAGTTAAAAAAGTAAATAGATGTTAAATTGGGCAGTGTTCTCTAATTTTATGCACGTCATTGACAACTAACTGCAGGGCCTGAAAAAAAAACTCGCCTTCTGAACATGCCATTAAGCACTATTATTACATAAACAATTTGGCTGTAAAGTACAAGTTTGAACTTTATATATCAAATCGGTATAAATTACAACTTTTAAAAATGTTTGGTGGCATCCGAAAATATATCTATAAGAACGGAAATGTAAAATTTGTAAAACCGATCCGAGATTTCTGAACTTTGGGAACGGATTATACGTACATATAGTGATTAAACAAGGAAACTCTTACTAGCAAAGGAAGCCTCCTTTAATGTGGTATGTACTCCGTATTTGGTTCATGAATAACGGGCGTTACCAACTTCGATACAAATGAGTATGGATCAAACCGCGGTCATTGCCGCTGTAAATTAAGTGTTGAATTTGTTTCGTATGTCTTTTACAGGCATCAGGCACGAAACGATTGCACAGTATAACAGAGAGAATTTAAAAAAAGCTGGAGCAAGAGAGGCGTTTGGTAGAGATGATCATCTTCCTCTCGGATGTATTTTTTCCCGCCTTCAAATAGCGAATAGCGTCAGTCGATAGCAGTGATCTAGTGAATGAATGAGTGTAGTGAACGAAATAATGGAACCCACCGTATATCCCTTAACTTCTACAATCGGACTTTCTAGGCCGTGCATAGCATTTACTTGGTTTTGTCTAATCCAAAGAACAGTCTCTAAAATACACCAAGGAGCCAATACTTCCGAAGGAAGTCGAATTTAGTAGCTCATACAAATTTAAATAAAGTGACTGGGCTATAAGATAGGCGGAGAGCAATGCCTGTTACACGTGTTTTGGTTAATTGCAGACGGCGTAAATTCAATCAAGCGTTAATATCGAGATACAGGCCAGCTCAATATCCACATTTGCAGCACATCATGTAAAGTGACATTTCAGTATCGTTGGGTATCTGCTGTCAGAAATCACTTGTTCGACAAATAATAGGTGTAAGGGTGCTTACTAAAATACAGGCTGTCGTGCCGATTGATTATTGAAAATTCAATATTTCATTTCAATGGATCTTTAATACCCCTCAGAACCATGAAGCGACTTAAAGTTAAAGGACAACAAGCT
The DNA here is from genome assembly GCA_031002005.1 of Vandiemenella viatica. Classification (NCBI taxonomy): domain Eukaryota; kingdom Metazoa; phylum Arthropoda; class Insecta; order Orthoptera; family Morabidae; genus Vandiemenella; species Vandiemenella viatica. Next base: position 245,853,436 of record JARYHS010008074.1, read on the forward strand.
CGAGAGAGGGTAATGACAAGATGTACCACAGAAGTGAATGAATTGGGATACAAAAGATTGGTCAGACCATTGCTTGAATATGGGTGTTTAGAATGAGAATCACATTTCCGGTATCAAATACAGGAGTTGGAGGAGGTGCAACAACTTGATTTGTTTTTGAAAATTACCGCAGAGCATAATCAGTAACTGATACGATAAAGGAACTGGATTGTGATTCCTGTAATTCAGGAGGGCGAGGAGAGTGCTGGGTTGTACAAGGCGTATATTGGTGGTGAGGCTGGAGAGGATATGGTCGGAAGATGTGGGTAGCACACGATTTCAGGGCTAAGAGAGAGGATACATTTTCTTTAATATGTAAAGGAGTCGGGGATTGGAATAATCTACGAAGGAAGTGCTGAAAAGTTTGCCAAAAATACTGCATGAATTTAAAATTCTTAATAGACAAAAGTAGTCGTGTGGAGAAACTGTAGTCAAAGAATTTTCAAATATAATAACAATAATAAGGAAGGGGTAAATAGATGTGTAAGGATTGTCACGGGAACACGTACACCATCATTATTAAATTATTCTAAATTAAAGAAACATGCTAATAATAGTAGCTGAAAAGCAAAGCAAGAGTGACAAATATTTCGAGCACTAGTGTAGGCGAACATCATCACGTACAGCAAATAAAATTCAAACAGCATAAATAATGTACCATATTGAAGCTCTTTTTACGACTATAAAATTAGAAGTCTAAGTTAAAGTCCCAAAAACTTTTACATGAATCTACAGTATAATAAAGGTAAAATAAACGTAATGAAACACAAGACGTAGAAGAGTATCAATCGGAGTTAAGGCCTCGTGAAGAAAACTAGAAAGAAATGGCTTAATAGTTAACGTAATAAGTCTTCATATTATTTTTTCTTCTGCTACTAAACTATGAGTTTGTTACAGTGACGGATCTAGGATTTTGGTTTGTGGGGGGGGCGGGGGGAGCGGCCTGGAGCGGATTTTGGTTTGGGGGGAGGCTTGAGTGGATTTCGTTTGGAGGGGGAGCCTCGAGCGGATTTCGTTTGGGGGGGCTTGAATCGGTTAAGGGTAGACTGTATAGTCATACCGCCCTTAAAAAATCAGTAGTGATTAAAAAAACAAAAACAAAAAAAGTCTCCAAATCTCAGAAATTACCATGTCGGGGTGAACCTCAATACTTTTGGGAGAGCTTGAGCCCTCTAGACCCCCCCTCACCCCCACTCCTGGATTCGCCACTGGTTTGTTATGATGATCGGTTAATCGAGTGAGCTTTGATAAAAATTAAAATGTGTTTTGAATTGTTCTACTCGTGTAACGTGTTCTTTAAGGGGCTGAGTAAAAGAACAATCCCAGAACTCGCAAAGATCGCAAAATTTCCCATCAATCGTAATCATGCCAGAATTGGTATTTCAGATGAGAGCGATTGTACGTTAGCGTCCAATAGGGCCACGTTTTCCGTCAACCAGCAAAACAGGTCTCTATGTGCTTATATTACGGTGGCTACTAGTCACTGTGGTAAAAAAATCCGACACTAATTTATATTTGGCACAATTATAAGCATTTGCACTAATTGTAGTAAACAAATGATTAAAGGGCGAGAACCCGCCAGTGAAGCTCAGTGGGCTGGGGCGCCGCACACTGGATAGCCGAGGTATAATGGGCCAGGGCCCCCGCGTACCTACCTTCCGGACTGTGGATTTTAGACGATTTTCCGCAGCCATCAAGGCGAATACCACCACGGTCCCCAATCTCCGCCTCATAAACCACACAACAAAAAATACACTTATCGCACGTGAACATAGGTACACGTTCCAAAAACACTTTACCTGGCAGTAGATATAAAATGCTTGGCGTCAGCAAGGGCATGCGGTGTAAAAGCAATAGCTGCATACAACTGGTGATTAAAAGTCATCAATGACCCCATAATGTTGGGAGATGGTGAAGAAGTGGTAGTTTTGTGTTTGGAATTATGAAATTTTCTACTGTAGAAGTTACAAAATTTTAGATTATAAGACTGTTTCTGTCTATCATCGATAGAGTTAACTAGCGTTAACATTAAGAGTGAAGGCACATAGAAACAAGAGCAGTTTGTTTTTGGAGTTTTAGTTAATCGTCGTACTTATAGCTTAAGATAGTTTGTTGGTTTTATTGTACCTTAGATCATTTTCTGATAGTATTGTAAAAGAGAAAAAGGAAACCTGCACTTGTTAACAAAAGCAGATTTTAGATGAAACACTAACCCAAAACTTTTGTTCCTTCTTCACATTACGTACCTTATAAGGAGTAGAAAGCACGAAAATATTGTTTAATTCTCGTCATATCATAAGACATTCCACTGTAAATTCGTCATTCTTATCTTACAGTGTTTAGGCATATATGGACAACGTATACAGCCAACTCGCAAAGTTTAAAAAAGTGTATTCATTCACAACATTATCAGTTACAACCGATTATGGTGCAATAATATGACTAATATTTCTGAAAATAGTTTTTAGTTGATGAAAAACGGATTTACAGACCTTCTTTCATTTATATGGTTACGGCAATAAATCTTTCAACGTACCGTAATTCAAACAAAATCGACGAATTTATTGAGCCGAGACATTGTCCGTGATTAGAAATGAAATGTTTCTATTCACCTGATCGTAATCAAAGAAACATTCCCAATAAGATGCAGGCAATTTTTTAGGAAGTGATGTAGGCCTACTGACATTGGTAATAATTACGGATGAATGTGAGTCGGGGTGTCACAGTAAGCAAACAATATGAAAACAAAACTCGCTTTCATCAGCCTGACATCGATTTCCCATTAAATTAAAGAAATTGTGTAAGGAGTAATTTATACAAAAGTAGGAAGATGTCTTAAGAAAGAATTTTTTCAGAAAAGAAATAAACCCACGGGAAATTAAGTGCTAAAGACATATAACAGTTCAAAACAATGATACATGGGTGCCGGTGAAATCTTTTTTAAAAGATGCACCACGATGTTAGGATGCGCAGCAAGAAGAGGATGTTCATAATAATTAGGTTACTCAACTTCCCGTTACAGACTTTCGAGATTGGAAAGTCAAAAAATCATTGACTCATCCGAAAAAGGAATTTACTGCATTTTGCCATGTTTTCAAAAATTTGGTTTTCATCAGAGGTGATGACTACAAAGAATCAAGAGTTCACGAATGTAGTAAAAAAAAAAGATGAATGAATGCAGGAGATTAATATACAGCGAATGTTGTATTATTTCCTTATTTCAGCAAGAAATATATATAAATAAGAGCCTAGGGGGCTCAAGCCCCCAAAAAGTATCTAAATAAAGACTACCCTTCCCCACTCCCAAACCAAAGTCCACTCAAGCCCTCCCCCCAAATCAAAATCCTGGATCCGCCCCTGGGTACAGAAATTGTGTTGCGTGACTAAACTTCGCTAACGGTGTGCGAGTAGAACGGAAGTTTATTTGTAACAAGCCAATCTCCTCTCCATAGCAAATAACGCGCATATGCAGGCCCGCCGTAAGAGGGCATGCAAGGCGTGCTCCGCACGCGGGCGGCACGTCCAAGAGGGCGGCAAATCTAGCGATCGACTGTCGCCGCCCCGATAGTTGCCCCTCCATTACCGCCGCCGAAACAGTAGCGGAACTAAAAAAAAAAGGTTGCCGCGAAATAAATTTGTCGCCCCCCTGAAGCTGAGCATAGGTAACAGACAGCAGTAGTCAGAGCGAAACCTAGGAGTACGGCAACAAATTTATGTAGCTGTGACACTTTAAAAAAAAAAAAAAAAAAAAAAAAAAAAAAAAAAAAAAAAAAAAAAAAAAAAAAAAAAAGCTCTACTACTGCTTCAGGTGGCGACAACGGGTGCGGCGGCAACATTCGGGTTGGTAACAATGGGGGCAGCAAAATAATGCTCGAAAGGGCGGGATCAGTTTTTTCCCCCCGGCTCGGAAAATTCCTAGATCCACCACTGGCAATACTGGCTGTACTGTAGTTAAACAGGGGGCGGCATAACCGGTATTGCACAAGTGCGTTGAAACAGCTAGCGGTGGGCCTGCGCATATGGATATTATGTTCACTAGGTTTATGAATGGAACAAGAACAAACTTCATTCTGCGATGTACAGGTAAGGGGAACAGAATGTGGAACAATGGATCATTCTTTAAACGAAGCGTATGTCGCAGCTGTTGGAAGGAAGGTTTGGCATGCCAGCAGAAAACAGTTGCAGCTAGTCTAAAGGTATCTTTACCTCCATTGGTTAAAGCTAAATTTTAAAAAAAAACTTTTCTTACAGAGTGCAGAAGCAACATACTGAAAATCGAAGCCGAACGTCCGGAACGGCACCCCAGGGTCTCTCAGACTACGAAACCGTGGAGGAAACTCCCGCCCGAAGATAAAAAATGACCGGAGAGTGACGGTGATCCCGTCCATCCCAATTGGCGCCGAAGAGGTTGTAATGGGAATACAGAGCTCTACCTCTACGAACACTGCGGTAAGCGGCATTAGCCATAGGAACCCCGTAACATTTACCTCTACCCCACCAAACTTCGATGTTGAATACCTTGAATTTAACCTATTTTGATTTTGATGTTTGCAGTCATAACGTATTGGAAGGTGTGGGTTTCTTAAACATTTCTGCCACAAAGCTGTTTGTCTTCACGGACAGTAGAGGTAGCCAATACGAATATTGATCTTCTCATTCTGACGTTCAGCTGAACGCAGGGGCGTAGATATTATGGGGCTAGGCGGTGCAGTGCACCGGGGCCCTCACGCTCAGGGGGCCCCCAAGCAAACCTCAAGGTTGAGGGGCCCCTAAGCGCACCTCTAGGGGCCCTCAAGCGCTGTTTAGAGGGCCCACGAGCCTTCGCGGCAAACTGGCGACTTTTTTTTTTAGCTCTACCGTCGTCTAAGGGACCCCTGAGAACACAGGAGCCCCTCACTAAGGGCCTTTTGCACCGGGGCCCTTGTTGCCCTAGCTACGCCACTGGCTGAAAGTCAATCTTTTTAGTGTGACTGCTGTTTACCTATACTGGGTTGCAGTTTCCAGCAACAGAGTATGCTAGGCCAAGAGCTGATATTCTGAGAGCTGTTGGATTTGCTCCTCGGCACGTTCCTGAATGTTTGTGGAGGTTGTTATTTCGGGTTTTGACTTTTGCAACTTTTTTATGGATTGTTTTCCTTCTTCTTTTGTGTCAGGGACCGATAAAGAACCAAACATAAGCACTCTGGATGGGAATTATACTTAAGTAATTGGTCTATGAATTTTATGTGAGGTCTGTAGTAGGCTTGTCTATTGTGTAGGTGGAAAGAGCTGACCTCTGTCTTATGGGGTGTGAAAGTAGACCAGTGCAAAAGAAAGCTAGCCTCCACGTGGTGCATCCTGGGCAACGAGGCACAGCCGCAGTTGAATAATGTACAACTCAACTGGCTGCTGAATCTACTGCTTTAGCCCGTGGATATACCAGCAATTAGAGCATATAGAACAATACACGAAATGAGCTACACGCTTGTTTAAGGGATGCCTTTCCCGGCTTGCAGCAACGTTACGGATTACGGGATCTTAGAGAGCAGAACTTTATCTTCTTAAGCGAGTTGAAAAATTAACTGTATTTGACGGTGTTGTTAGAACTTTGCTGTGAAATCTTTGTCACTTGAACATTTAATGTAATAAAAGTTATATAGGTTACAATTGCTACTCCAAAATCTAACAGTCCTACATTGATAATTATTTAGTAAACTTCTGAGCTTTTTATTGACAGTAGTTAATACTACCAACTCATTCTGTGTTAATGGGAAAAAAGGTGTATTATTAAATAGTCATACAGACAAGGTTACTTATAACATCGTGATTGTAGAAAGACACTGTTATATTTAACGTTTGGGAAAGTAATGTGTCCCTGCTACAATATTGTTCGAAACTGTAGAATGTCTGGAATGTAAAGCAGCTGGTGTTTAAGTTCTTGTGCAATGCATACATCCTGCAATACGTAATTAATGAATCAGATTCCGGATAAGAAAAATTTGTTGTGCTGAAAGAGAGCTACGTCAGTTTCAATCGCAATGCCGCTCATGTAGAAGGATTCGTAGAAAACGAGAGTATCAAACGTTTTATCTCTGATAACAAGAGCGGCTTTTATCAGTAACGTTGGGGGCCATAGCTCTGCAGCTAAGTGTTGGCTGAACGTGTCTCCAGGTAAGTTGATGTTTTCAACCGCTTAATTAGAAACTATGCCAACCCCAGTGAAGCGATGTATCCCTGTTTTAGAATCTGTTTTCTTTTATAAGAATTGAAGTAGGCCTATGTGCTGAAAATTTATTGGGTTATACAAGTAAAGGCAACTTTATGAGACACTCCTTTTACCGACAAAACGAATTGATGTGATTTCTAATCAAGACATCCCTAAATATTAATCTTAGTCTTTTGGTACTTCTAAATTTCTCTCTATGGTGTTCTCATTTTTGCGTCAAATCAATCTCATTTAAGAGTAACAACGGTGCTCTTCAGATCATAAACAAAAATTCGATGCATTTCTTCGGTTTTTCAAGTCGATTATCTGCTCACAGAAGTATATTTATCTCTGACTTTTTTTTTTACCATCATTTCCTAATATCAGGAGTCAGCTGCGTTTGATGAGATTTTACTCATGCTTAATATGCACAAATATGGAGATGTGATCTTATGCCGCGTGCCCTTGATAACGCCAAGTATTTTGGGGAGCGTCCCGGCAATCGCCTTGATGACTGAGGAAAACCGCCTAAAAACTGCAGCTGAGATGGCCGGTAAGCGGAAGCTTGGGCTCGTGCGCGGCCCCGTTGTAGCCTACCTTTCCGATCCAGAGTTCGGCGCCTCAGCGCACTGAGGCACTCTGGCAGGTTACATTTATCTCTGACTCACACTGTAAAAATTATTATGACGTAGGCTACATATAGTTTGTGGTTATAATGTTTGTCTAAATGCATCAAATAGCACTTGAGTTCGGACAAAAGGATAATGGCAGGTTACATTTATCTCTGACTCACACTGTAAAAATTATTATGACGTACATATATTTTGTGGTTATAATGTTTGTGAGTTCGGACAAAAGGATAATGAAAAATTTTAATTTGTATGTAGCGGCGTCAGAGACAGGAATAAATTAGTAAGGGAAGAGCTGAAAAATTTACCTCAAACATTGGAAAATGTAAAATGTTGTGTAATGCAAAAATAGAGGAGTAGGGACATCATCACTGGGGCATACGTTCCATTGCTATTATTAATAATAATAAAAAATAATAGACGCACCAGTGTGGCTGCGTCTTTTAAGGCGCCACCACAGTAGATCGGAGAACTAGTTCCCACATACCGACCATCATGATTGCAGCTTTTAGTGTTTTCCACAATCATTTAGTCCCCACTCTTCTCCTCCTAAACTACATATTTCAGAAGCAAAAGTACTATAGAACACAAGTTACATATTTCACACACAGATGGCAATACAAACATTCCTCCCTTTAGTTCTAGTTCTAGACATGGTAGGGCTTCAGCACCACCCATCTTCATGATTCACAATAAGCTGCCTGAGTAATTCATCACTTCAGATAAGCAGGTTACTGTTACATATAATTCGTCGTCTTTCTTGTAAACAAGTAAAATAAGTTTCATATCACAGAAGAACGAAGTTTCTCTCAGTGTTGAGAATTTATGAAATCTTCTCGGATAACTAGCCAAGTTGAGGAAGTGTTTTCAGACGATATTTCGGTGACCACATTCACTGTCACCATCTTCTGGTGAAGTGCCGGATACATCGGAAAGGCTGAGATCTATATAGCCTGTTCGGCAGTCGAGTCTGATGACGACGGTGAATGTGATCACTGAAATATCATGTGAAAACAATTCCTTAACTCGGCTAGTGACCCGAGAACATTTCATAAACCTTCATGTCCTATTGGTCTACTATAGATAAATTGCTAATATTGCTTGTGCACCCACAGAATAATTTTTTGCATGTGACTTTACAGGTGATATCCAAACCATAGCACTGCCACAGTCATAAGAAAATATATTTTTATTTCATTCCTCAGTCTTCACTTTATCCCATTCAGTTAATCAATTACATTCTCCAATCAACTATAGAAATAGGTAGTCAACTTAGGAAGAAAAATATACACAACACTCAATAATGGTAGATTATAACTGATGTAACACTCTCCTTTAATTGAGGAGAGTAACATCTCATTTTTAATTCCACATTTCGCCTTTAAGTTCTTGTTGTATTGAACTTGAACATTGTGAAAGAAGGAAATAAATATAGAGTTTACTTTGGTCGCTATAGCTTCGTGTTTTCCATTAATGTTAGGTTGTCTCATGGGATATGGGAAAAGCTTGTAGGTAAGGGCATAGAATAAATTTTCAGGAGTTGCTGAACAATTTTACACCAAACAGTGAAAGAATTTTTTTTAAAAACTTAGTGGAAAACTGGATGAGGAGGACATTGCCACCGGGTTACAAGCTCCATCACAACCAATCAACACTGATACAAGAGAAAGGACTGGAAGTTACAGGATGACAGGGGTGGGGTAAAGAGAGTACTGAGAGCGTACAAGACATATTGTTGATAAAGCTTCAGAGGATAGTGTTAAAGTAACTGGTAGCAGTGCATGCAATGGAAAAAAAAATGACCATGACCATAAGCAGTCACTAAATTTCATGCATAAGGGAGAGGGAAACATTTCTTGCAAGGTCAGAGAGTCAGGGATTGGAACATAGTGATATTGGAAATGTTGAACAATTTACCAAAAATTTACCAAGAATTTTCCAAGAATTTATAATTATAATGCTTCATGTTCAATGACAAATTAAATTTGTTAATTTGACTTGATCCTTATTTTGAGGTAGGTAAACTTGTACATGGAAGTGCTACTTTGGGAAGGCATTAGTTATTGCTTGGGGGATGTATCTATGGACACCATTGGTAGGTGGGATTTCAATAGGTATAGCCTACCCATAAATGGAAGGGGAAGAGTTACTTTCTCAGTTGTTAGCTAAAGTTGTAAGGGAGCTCACTTCCATTTATGATTAGTTCTGGACTATGCCCTTTTTAGGCTGTAGGCTGCTGGTGATGGAACAGAAATAGGTGACTAAGACAATACTGAATGCAGAGGCATGATGAGGAAAATCATAAATGCTTAAGAAATAGCTGAAGCTATTTTTAGTAGATATAATGTTCTGAATTCATCAGCTGTGAAAAGAATAATTAAGAAATTCGAAAGCTGTTAGTGGAAAACACACGACTCTAGCTCATTGTGCTCATTCAGAAGAAAACATTGTTGCAGTTCACGAGAGAGTGGGCAAGAGTTCAGGGTCATTGATTTGTCATCAACCACAAGAATTGGATATTTCAACAGCCATTCTTCACTGTATTCTAACTAAAAATTAAAGTCTCCATCCTCACAAAATCCAATTGACTTAATAATTTGTGGCAGCAGATCATGCACAGCAAAGAGGGTTCACCAATTGGATCAATGAAAAACAAGAAGTTAATTCCGATTATATGGAAAAAATAATCTTCAGCAGCAAGGCACATTTTGAACTTTTTAACTTCATTAATATGTAAAATTGCTGCATTATTGGTTCATAAAAATAACAAATGATTCATAAGAAACTAATGCATCCCTGACATGTCACTGTTTGCTGTGAATTGTGAACCGTAGGAATCACTAAACTATTTGTCTTCAATAATGAGACAGGCAATAGATTAATGATAAAACGTTATGTTAACATGATAACCCAGTTATTTGTGCTTCAATTGCAGACATATGGTTTCAGCAGGATGGTGCCAGTTACAATGCCACTCATACAACATCAACAGTCTCCCACGAGTCTTTTTCTTGGTAATCTCCCATTTTGGTTATCAGAATTAGCCACAAAGATCTTCTGATTTAACACCTATAGACTTTTTCTGTGAGGATTTCTGACACATCTGGTTTGTGCCAAAAGGCCCATGATCACATAAGTATTAAAGGTTGAAATTAAATGCTGTATCTCATAATACTGTGATGTTTATGCAGAACCACCTTTACAAATTTTGACAGAAAAATAAGCATGGATTATGTGGTGACCATTTACCAGATGTGTTGTTTCATACATAATTCCCAAATGTATACATTATAAATCAATAAATACTTCAATACATTGTCACAGTAAATCTTATATTATTCAAAATTCAAATCTTGCACTCTTATTGTGCCACGCTTTATAATAGTAATATCCCTCTATATTTCCAGTGTCCAGTAGCTCTATTGTTCTGCAAGTTTTCAGATTACAAACAATGCATCATCCATGTCTTCTGCAAGTAAAGCTTGGTCATCTGTGAATAACACTGTGTACATGTTCTGTTTCCAGTTGTAACATACATATTATTACATTTTTTAATTCAATTTTGAATTCATAGAATGCAGCATTTGAAATAAAATAAAAATACATTTGTTTTCCATAGACCCCAATATAACAGACTGGCTCTACAGGATTTTTAGAACTAACATAAGAGAAATAATCTTTGTAAAATTCTCATCTACATAGCTTGTATGTATTAATTGTTGTTTTGCTGCATATCATAGCTTGCTAAGTGTGACTGCTAGATGTAATTGGTTTCCATGTGAAAACATTTTTAGCATCAACTGTTTTACACAGAAGAAAATTATATATACATGATCTTCATGCTCTATGCACTATTCTCGTTGAAGCTTTGGATTTGACTTTCATTATTATTTTTTAACAGCCTCACCCATACAGACTTTCTATGGTCAATATCACATATCTAGGACAGTGGAACTTTCTCACTTCCTCTACATTAATCAGATTTTTGCTATATTTTCTCCTTAGTATAGTGCCCGCATGAACGCCAGTGTACCGTCTGCCAGCATGGCGCAGCGGGTAACGTCACGAATTGCGGTACCGAAGGTCGCCGGTTCAATCCCGCCCACTGACAAAAATTATTTAATTCTGTTTATTATTTCCAGAAGATTCTACATGTTTCCTAAGGTCACTTGTAACTTCTACACATTTCATTTGTTAACTACTCTTGTAATCTCTAGTACGTTCTATCTGTGTATAAATAGAAGAGCATTCTGCCCAAGAGGCAGTCAGTGCTGCGTGTATGTTTGAGTTCTCAATAAACCTGTTCTCAGTTTAAGTGCTGTGTTCATTGACAAGTAACCTTCGAATTCACACCTGCCCCGGTTGCAACGCGACATAGTTTGGTGGAGACGCCGGGTACCCTGTGCAACAGCTGCATCGTCGTGGCTCCGATTAGGCAACGTAAAAGTCGCCGCCTACACGGACTGGAACCGGACTACAAAGGATATACTCAGTACGTCCTTCCGAAAGTCCGCGTCATTAGGAAACCCATGGCGGCAAGCCAGCTGCACATTCGACACCCATCGGTGTTCTCTGGAGACGCTGGACAGGACCCTAACAAATGGCTAAAAGGGTTCGACCGAGTCGCCAAGTACAACAAGTGGGATCATACCATGTGCTTGGCAAATGTTTATTTCTATCTGGACGGAACCGCCCAGCAGTGGTTCGAGAACAACGAAGATAAACTGAATAACTGGGAAATGTTCCAGACGGAACTTAAGAAAACGTTTGGGGACCACCAGCGACAAATCCGCTCGGCGGAAGAACAACTGAAGAACCGGGCCCAACGACATGGGGAGCCGACGCAATCTTACATACAGGATGTTTTGGCCCTATGCAACGTAGTCAACCCGAATATGACTGAAGCCGACAAAATCACGCACCTAATGAAAGGTATTGCAGAAGACATGTACCAAGCTCTTCTGATAAAAGACGTCGCTACGACGGAAGAGTTCATCAAGTGGTGCCAGCGGATTGAGGAGATGCAACAAAGGAGGGTTGGGCGAAAGAAGTATGACAGACTTCCCAACGTAGTCCCTATGGCAGTTGTGGAAGACCAGCACGACTTTGCGTCTCTCATACGACAAATTGTGAGAGAAGAATTACAACAGTTCATGGCAGCTGGGACTCTTGAACCGAGTGAGCATCAGATCATGGCCATGGATGTAAGCCCAGTGGGTCATGAAGGAGCCGACGCGGCGGAAAAAGAGGTATTTCAGACAATAGCTCCTGTCTGCCGAGCCAATCGCACTCGACGTGAAGAATGGCCTCGCCCTGATATGACGTATGCTGCAGCTGCCAAACGGCAGCCTAGGAACCGGCCGACACGGCCACAACCAAATCCTCCGGCACCTATGACGTCCCGCAGACGAACGGACGTCTGGAGGACAGAAGACAACGCGCCAGTATGTTTCCACTGTGGGCGCCCTGGACATGTCGTACGATACTGCAGAGAGAGAAGACGAGTATTTGACGATTATTTTGCCGCAAGACGTCCGCCATCAGAACAGTTCTACCCCAGGCAGCCACCCGCTGACGAGTTCGGTCGACCTACGGGAAGAAGCCCATCGCCGTACCCTAGACGAGGTCGATCCCCGACGCGCCGCTGCCGTTCATCGTCGCCGGACAGAGCTACCAGCCGCTCCCCTAGCCGCCGCACGCAGGAAAACTAAGCAAGGCGACCATCTACGGAGGTGAGGCCGCCGCAGATGAAAATCCTCCATGGATGACAGTCACTAAGATGTCGGGAAATCTCATCAACGTTATAATCGACGGCCAACCTGTCCGGGCGCTGGTTGATTCAGGAGCTTCTTTCTCCGTATTGTCGGACAATTATCGTCGCACACTAAAGAAGACAATGTTCCGTGATACGGGGGCAACTGTGCTAAAGGTCGCAAATGGAAAGTACGTCCAGCCAGCTGGAGCTTGTGTCGCGAGAATAACCATCAACAACAGGACCCAGCCAGTTGAATTTGTCATTTTAACAGAATGTAGTCATAATGTCATCCTTGGATGGGACTTCCTTAAGGCATCCCAAGCTGTCATTGACTGTGGAACGTCTGAGCTGCAAATTGAAGAAGTCGTTGCGACGGGTACACGTAACACAGAATCTTCTGGGAAGTTATTCGCCGTTGACAACGTGACAATCCCTCCGTTCGCAATGAGAAGAGTCCCAGTCAAAAACACGGACGACCGCAACCTTGAAGTGCTTGTCGATAGTAGAAAGTTTATTAGGCTCACGAAAGAAATCTACATACCAGCGGCTATCATAAGCATTATCGGTGGTCGAGGAGACATTTGGATCACCAACTGTCACGAGCAGTCACAAATTATCCCCAAGGGAATGTGCATAGGGACAGCTGAACCAGTCCAGGAGGGCGAGCTCAACGTCATTAACGAAGATCCATGCTCTGTTACTAGTACCGACAACACGCTGGAGGAAACAACTATGGAACTGCCAATAGGGTCCGGCCTGACCAAGGAACAACACCACCGGGTGTTAGCTATACTACGCCAATTCTCTGGTGTATTCACACCCCAGCAAAAAAAAGGTCAGACGAAACGGCCCACGATAAAGCATCGTATCAATACTGGGGATCATCCGCCCATTAGCCAGCGCTCGTACCGATTGTCACCAGTCGAAAGGCGAATAATTCGAGAGGAAGTGGAGAAGATGTTGCATAATGACATTATTCAACCTTCGGAGAGTCCTTGGTCATCTCCGGTGGTCCTCGTAAAGAAGAAGGATGGTACGTGGCGATTCTGTGTCGACTATCGGCGGCTGAACAAAATCACAAAGAAAGATGTCTACCCACTGCCGCGCATCGACGACGCCTTAGACTGCTTGACAGGAGCTACATACTTCTCAACCATGGACATGCAGACAGGCTACTGGCAAATCGAGGTTGACGAAGCTGACAGAGAAAAGACGGCTTTTATTACACCTGATGGCCTCTATGAATTCAAAGTAATGCCATTCGGATTATGCAACGCTCCGGCCACATTCGAACGCATGATGGACAACTTACTTCGACACCTTAAGTGGACGACGTGTCTTTGTTATTTAGATGACATTGTTGTTTTCTCGAAAACATTTGAAGAACATCTGAGTCGCCTGTCAACGGTGCTGAAGTGTGTTCAGACTGCAGGACTCCGCCTCAATCCGAAGAAGTGCCTCTTCGTCGCCAGAGAGATAAAAATCCTGGGGCACCTGGTCAACGGAGATGGCGTCCGCGCTGATCCAGATAAAGTAAGGGCAGTCATGGAATTTCCAACTCCTCAGCACATTCGTGATGTGAGAAGCTTTCTTGGGCTGTGCTCATACTTCCGGCGTTTCATAAAAGGATTCTGTAACATGGCACGTCCACTGCAAGAACTTTTGCAGGGAGACGCCAAGTTTTACTGGGATGAAACTAAAGAAAGATCTTTCCAGGCACTTAAGGAGGCTCTAACTTCCGCACCAGTTCTAGCCTTATACGACGAGAATGCAGAAACTGAACTTCACACTGACGCCAGCGGTTATGGGATCGGTGCAGTGCTTGTGCAAATTCAGGAAGGTGCTGAGAAGGTGATAGCCTATGCATCAAGAGTATTCTCTAAGCCCGAGATAAACTACTCTACAACCGAGAAAGAATGCCTCGCAGTTGTCTGGGCTATCAACAAGTTTCGTCCGTATTTATTCGGCAAACCTTTCACCGTCGTAACAGACCACCATTCTTTATGTTGGCTAACCAGCTTGAAGGATCCATCAGGTCGACTAGCAAGATGGGCACTTAGACTTCAAGAGTACGACGTCACGGTGGTATTCAAAAACGGACGCAAACACAAGGATGCCGACAGCCTTTCAAGGAATCCTTTAATAGAACACAACAGCATGAATGGAATTTCAGCCCTCGCTGAATTAGGTGACGTTGCAGCTGAACAGAGGGAAGATTCAGAGTTATTAAGAACCATAGACGCCTTGGAGAAAGGAGAACCGGCCAAAGGAGGGTTTCAATTGATAGATGGGACATTGTATAAGAACAACTACGATCCACTAGGCCCCAAGTGGCTTCTGGTCGTTCCAGCTCATCTCCAGCCAGCTATTCTCAAGTATTTCCACGACGCTCCAATATCCGGTCATCTGGGATTTGTGAAGACCCTGGACCGAATCAGACGCAGGTATTACTGGAAGGGTCTCTACCGATCTGTCAAGCATTATGTGAGTCACTGTAAAGAGTGCCAGCGACGGAAACATGTGCCGCAATTACCTCCAGGTCATCTAGTACCAATTCCACCTGCAGCAGTTCCATTCCACCGAATTGGGATCGACCTTTTGGGGAGGTTCCCGAAGTCGACAACCGGTAACCGATGGATAATAGTCTGCACCGACTACCTCACGCGCTACGCTGTCACCAAACCTGTGCCGACTGCAGAAGCTCCAGAGGTTGCAAAATTTCTAGTAGAAGACATTATTTTGAAGCATGGAGCACCACGTGTGATGATATCCGATCGTGGAAAGGTATTCCAGTCAAGACTAGTATCAGAGGTCATGTCAAGATGCGACGTTGTCCACAGGATGACAACTGCATACCACCCTCAGACAAACGGTCTCACAGAACGCTTCAACAAGACATTAGCCGATATGCTGTCGATGTATGTGGATGTTGAGCAGAAGGATTGGGATACAATACTGCCAGTGGTCACCTTTGCTTATAATACAGCAAGGCAAGATACGACAGGCTTCACTCCGTTTTTTCTGCTCCATGGCCGTGAAGCTGAGACCACAATGGATACGCTGTTCCCATTCCAGCCGGACGACACTCAGGATGACTATATAAAACAGCTCATTACCAGGGTCGAAGAAGCAAGACAGCTGGCTCGCATACGAACACTGGCCACCCAGGAGAGGGACCGTCAGCGGTATGACGGCAAGCACCGACCTGTTGCGTACAACCCAGGAGATCTCGTATGGATTTTTACCCCTGTCCGGAAGGTTGGGCTATCAGAAAAGTTACTGAAGCGGTACTTTGGTCCGTATCGTGTCATACGCCGCCGGTCAGACGTCACATACGAAGTCGAGGATTATGAGCCGTCTTCGAAACGACGAAAGCGAAGGGACATTGTTCACGTCCTCCGCATGAAGCCTTACTACAATCCTGACGAGCAGCTAGGCACAACCAGCTTCAAGGACTCTGAGGACGGTTTGGATACTGAGGAAGTCGGACAGGAAGATAATAGTACAAACAGGAGGGGCCCTCCAGAACTGCCATACAGAGGACCCACGACAAGATCAATATCCAGGACACTTCAGCGTGCCCCAAAAGAAATCTAACAGCGGGACGCTGTTTTTCTCAGGAGAGGGAGCAATGCCGCATGAACGCCAGTGTACCGTCTGCCAGCATGGCGCAGCGGGTAACGTCACGAATTGCGGTACCGAAGGTCGCCGGTTCAATCCCGCCCACTGACAAAAATTATTTAATTCTGTTTATTATTTCCAGAAGATTCTACATGTTTCCTAAGGTCACTTGTAACTTCTACACATTTCATTTGTTAACTACTCTTGTAATCTCTAGTACGTTCTATCTGTGTATAAATAGAAGAGCATTCTGCCCAAGAGGCAGTCAGTGCTGCGTGTATGTTTGAGTTCTCAATAAACCTGTTCTCAGTTTAAGTGCTGTGTTCATTGACAAGTAACCTTCGAATTCACACCTGCCCCGGTTGCAACGCGACAATAGTTCATGTTCATAAATTCCATTGTATTGTTGGTTCACAGTTTTTCTTTCCACACATTTTTATCAACTTGTTCAATTTTAATTTTTTCTCTTGAATTTGATCACAGTGATTTTATAGTTTTGATTTTTATCCTTCTTTTACATTTTCTGTTTCATATTTTCCTTTCCTATATTCATTTTTCATTTTAAATGATTCTTTCTTTCCTGATATCAAATCATTAAATAGCGTAGTGGGTGAGCCGTAATCCTCTGGTCTCACATTCAGAAAGTGCAGTTTCAAATTCCAGTTTGATCAACTAGATTTTGATTTTCCATGGCAAATGCTGTGATGGTTCCTTTATCAGGCCATGGGTGAATTCCTTCCCAATTCTTGCTCTGAGCCCTATCTCACCTACAATGACCTCAATGTTGATGAGGTGTAAAGTCATAAAAAAAAACTGATTTTTCCTTTCAAACACATGATACCTTGCCCAGTTGGTTTTATTTATTTGCTTTATTATTATATAATCAAATGACAGATAGCAGAGACACATTTTCTTGAAGGATTACTATTGAGGACAGAAAAAAAAGGTTAAAGAGAAGATTGCCAGTTTTAAAGCAAATTCAACTGCTTTCAGTAACAGCACTGCTGCCACCAATATTGCAAAATTGGTAATATTTATTGTAGGAGTTGGAGTTGATACAGATTTCAACATCCAGATGTGATGTTTTGGTGATTAAAAGAAAGAAGTACCGACAAAGATATATTGTAAACAGTCAACATGGTCTTCGAGAAATTTGAGCATAAATAGCATTCACTATCTGGCATATGCATTGATGGTACACCTCCTGTGGTTGGTGAATGGAAGGGATTTATTGGAATATGTTATGATGGAGCAATATAATTATAGATCTATTTGAAAAAAATAGCAAATTTCCACTGAATTAAAATAATCTTCCTATTTTTCTTTAAATATATCTTTATCATGTCCCCAGATACCTAAGCAAATTGATTTTCTCTTCTTTTTTATATATAAAAAAGCACAATTGGTTTATGAACTGTATTAAAATGTTAAATGAATGCTGATATAAATCATATGCCAAAAAACATGGATGGAACTTACTGATCTTTAGGCAGTTATTGTGCTAAAACCAGAAATCAGCACTGTTACTTTCATCGATTTTTGTAAATTTGATTTCATGGAAGAAATATATACAAAATTATTTATTTTTATTTATTTTTTATTTTTATTTATTTTTTATTATTTTTATTTTTTTCAAATGAAACCATTTGGCAGCTCATCAGTGTGTCAATAATTTTTTTTGAGGCCAGAAAAGAAGGAACAAGAGCAGTGGAAGAAAACTGAAAAAATTCTGCACAATTATCTGTACATAATATTAATATCAATATTGTCTGTTATGCTATTTGTTATTTCATTTTAAAAATTTAAGTGATTTATATTATGGTGGTGTAGTATGGGACTAACGTTTCGCATATCAAATACAGAAGAAGGGCTGCTAAATTTGTCTCTGAAAATTACCACAGAACACAATAAGTAACTGATACAATAAAGAAGCTGAAATAGGATTCACTGGAAGAGTGAAGAGTGTCATGGAAGTGTACAAGGTGAATATTGATGATGATGTGTGGAAAGATATTGGTACACAAATTAGGAGAAGTGCATGGAAGATGATCATGACCACACTAATACTCAATTTCAGGTATAAGGATATGGAAAAATGCTCTTTCTTAGGTAAGGGGTTCAGGGATTGGAATAAAGTACCACGAGAAATTAAGAATAATTGACCAAAAATGTTGAAAGAATTTAGTGTTGAATGCATAGAAGGAAAAAGCAGGCGGGTATAAAAAGAAAGGGGAGCAATGAAATATGAAGTAGCAGCTTGTTTTCATTATTTTTCCTCTTTTTTGGTAGGTATGAGCCATATTATTCATTTAATATTAATTTTTTTTTAGTTATTCAGTCTGACACTTGAAATAGAAAAAAGAATTGTTATTTGGCTTCCAAACTAGGAAAGAATGCCTCTGCCTGCTGTGAATTATCTCTTGATGTCAGTGATTAGGGTGTGTAAAAGTTTTTATGTGCAGGTAGGAAATTCAGTGACTAGATAAAAGCAATAAAGTGAATTTCAGTTAATCTCAAATAGAAAAATAATTTAAAGTAAAAACTTTGCATAATGATGTAGTGTATACATAGCAGAATTGACACTGGGACTTACGTCAGACTGTGATTAGTTAACTAAATCAAAACATTATTTTATGATAACAGTAGGTGATTATTCATAGGTTAATCATTATAAAGTATCATCATATTGTTGACTCACATCGTGGACTTTATCATTGCTTTCAGGTTAATTGCAAATCTATATTCATTGACACTGAGAGGAATTACCTCGTCATCATATAATTATTTGTAAACTTATTCTTTGACAGGCATATTCATGAGACAGCAAATCAGCACAATGAAGATAATCATCACAACAGTTACTATTCTGTTCCTCTTTACAAGTAAGTACAAGAAATTGACTCAAAATTATTAGTTGATAGATTCAGATTTCTTGTAATGGTGACAATATTCACTTCTCAGTTGACTGTGGTTCAAACTTAAGTGAAAAAGCTTTACAATTTTCTCATTCTTAGTACAAATTAGTTAAATATTTTTAATATTATTAGTTAAAACATAAATAAGTATCTTTTATATTATGCACAAACATGTATTTAACAGTTGGCCTACAGTTTGAAAATTTTCCAATATGTGTAAAGAAATGTTTTTTTATTAATCATTGATAATTTACATCAATCAAAATGCTTCCTCCCTTTGGACAATATTACTTCTACTTTTAACTAATAACACATTCTGCTGACATTAAGCCAAATTGTAATATCACTTTTTCTTCATTATAACTGCTTATTGTTAATTGTAACCAGTCCCAAATTAATTGCCTCATTGACATTTACTGTTCATTTAAATTTCACCAGAATCATTTCCGATGATTGTCAGTGTTCATTAAAAAGGTAAACTATTTATTGGAATTAAATTAATAAAATAATCAGGAGCTAAAGTAATCAAGAAAAAAATCTATTATAAATATTACAAATTTATCACATAATCAGAGAGTGATCACTCATCTGTCTTGCACTACATTATACTACTAAATATCAATCTGTAATATTGTTTCTGAAATCAATTTTTTCAAATATTCTAATAACTAAACATTCGTTCATGAAATTCGACCAACCAATACTTCCAATAAAGGCAGTGAGCTATGCCTTAGTTGGAATGAAAACCAGTGATGGCAAAAATCTGCAGAGAGCACTGTACCTGTGTCCAGCTGCCACCATAGAGGACTCCATATTAGTGTCAAAGGGCTGCAGGCCAATCTACCTGCATCCCACTGGCAGCCAGCCATCAGGCATGGGCCGCAGACAGAGCCATTGAGGGTTTGTAAGGAAGTGCGGTACATGAGCTGTCTCAGTATCTGTTGGTCAGCTGACCTATACAGATGTTTCCACACCTGAGGAAGGTGACAGAGCTAGTTGTTGAAATATTGTGTTTTCAAAATACAATCCGGCGGTACACCCATGAAGACTTCATTGCAATCGTACACTGGGAAATTCTCTTTTCCTAAATAATAACATAGTTTAAGCTATTACGCCAATTATGATTTCTATAATAATGATATAACAACGGTTTTAAAATTCCCAAAGTCAGTTGATTCACATGTTTTATCAGTGAACCGTGATTTAGAAAAATTCTATGAATCACAGCTTTCCAAAACTAATAAATCTGCACTTGATATATACACAGAACGTACATATTTCAGGCCTACGTTAAGTGGAAAAAAAATTTGATTAAAAGTTCAGTATCACAAGACATATTTAAGATCGAAATTTTTCAGGGAATTGTTTCAAACATTCTAATAACTAAACATATGTTCATGAAATTTGACTGACCAATACTTCCAACAGTGGCAGTGAGCTATGTTTTAGTGAGGAATGAAAACCATCCCTGGTAAAAATCTGCAGAGCGCGCTGTACCTCTGTCGAGCTGCCACCATAGAGGGCTCCATATTAGTGTGCTTCCAATTTTTTTTTAATTGCTTTACGCCTCGTCGACGGCAAATGTCATTAGAGGTGGGTGTGCTTCCAGCTGTGTAAAAAGTCACACTTGTGGGACATTTTGAAGGTGTCTATCTCCGCCCTCATTTTCAACCAAATGTCAATGACATTTTTACATGGCTGGAAGCCTGAGAAGAGTTTATTTATGACATATTTAGTTTTAATTTGCAAATATCTTGAAGTCCTATCTGTATATTAGACAGGATAATGAAAAGATATACCATGAAAATAAAGGCTATTATTCACTCATTTTGTTCATGCTTAAGAATGGGGAAATAGTATGTGACTCCTAATAGGGGTATCAATAAGAGGAGTTTGAGGTGGTGTAAAATGAGCTCAACTAGATTTATCTGTGTACGGTACAATAGTAGATGTTAAGTAACTGATACAGCTTATTCAAGTAGCTGACAAGAATTGCTGGAATGGAGGAGATTGTTATAGATAGTGCAAGTTATGTGTAAGCCGTACATAGCACAGAAGGTCTGGGTGGATATTGCTTGAGGAGTTAATAGTAGTATGTGTAAGAGAAAAGGGGGCTGTACCATTAAATAGTGCTTCAAGCATGGTGTATTGGATCTGGTACTGAATCAAGCTATCATGTACATGCTGATCAATACAATTCAAACAGCAAAATGGTTTAAAGTAAAGAATATGCATAGAGCATAGGTAAATTGCCAGGAGAACAAAATCTCTATCACATTAATAATAATAAATAAAAATCACATCCATTGGGTAACAGCTTATTACACAGACATCTGTCTTCTTCCTTACATATCTGTCAAGGGAGGAAAATCTCACAAAAATAATGGAGGTGAGATGAAGTGGAAAGGGAAAAATATTGGTTTAGGATGTTTTGGTGTTCTGTAGCCAGCTGGTTTCTGAATATCATGTAAATTACCTCTACTTGGCATTAAAATTCTGCTAGGACACTTAATACCAATAATAATGTAGCACAGAGAGAGAATTAACCTGATAACAAGTAGGTGACGATAACTAACCTTCACCACACTTTTGAGATATAGTAGTTGGATTTAAAGAAGGACATGAAGGCTCTTAGTGTGTTTTAATCTTTATTAAAGTAAACTCATGTATCTCAGTTGCTGATGTTGTATGTAAATGAACATCTGTTTTAAAAAAGATGTCAGTTAAGGTACATACCTGAGGGTTGTTCAATATGATGAAATTGAATATATATTGGTGGCCTCTAATAAGATGCCACCAGTTTCCCTATCTAAATTATTGTTCATATCATCAATATTAATTACCAAACTTTTACATTTGATTAGATTTAGACCACTCATTGGGAGCCAACATACCTGAATATTTACTGGAATGCTACACTAATCGAACATTACTGGAACGAGACTACCGCTTGCCAAGTACTCTCACCAGTCTTGTTGATGTAATTCGGAAGTTGGAACTAACCACACCAGACGTGCGTACTCTGGCAACTAGTATTGTTTTCACGTAAGTATATATAATTTAGTTACTTCAAATCAAATATTTGTGTAAATAAATATACCCTCACAAATAAAAAATTGTAATCATCAAAGCATGTAATCAATTAGTCAATGAAAGATGTGAAAAATTTGATAAAACTTATGAATATTAAATAACTGACATTGCCTTTATTTTGGAGAAAAACATGTTTCAGGATTGTTCAATGAAAGATGTGAAAAATTTGATAAAACTTAAGAATATTAAATAACTGACACTGCATTTATTTTGGAGAAAAACATATTTCAGGATTGGACTCCAATCAGGAGAAATAGGTGCTCAACATTACAATTTTTGTCCTTGGTTTAATAATATTTTAACAAATGTATTTAAGATCCATTTTATAGGATGAAAATGCTAATTCTACCAAGGTATTTCAAAATTGAATCTGACTCTCAAAATAAAATGTAACTTAGTCCACAACCCAAAAGTTGGTTGGATCCTCCAGAAGGAGGCGTTACTAAGCCATTATGTTAGAGGTAGGATGGCCAGTTCCTTTCCTCTGGCACCTACAGTTTAACGTGGAAGCCTAACCACGGAATGACCTGGCTTAGCTCACATTATCAAACATAACTTGTAATGATTTAATATGCTTGCCCTCACTTGGTGGCAAACAATTGCATACATGTGTGATTGGGTAGTGTAATAATTTGTTTGATTGTTTCTTGATTGCAAATTCTAATTTTACTAAACCATACATCACCTTAAATTCACTTAAGATTTATTCACCAAAGTCATAAGTACATATCCATCACAACCAAAAAGTCTACTTATTCATTTTGACCGCAAATCTCTTCAAATTGCAGTTTCTGACCATGCTTCCATTTGCTTAGTATATACACTGTATCAAAACTCCTATCAGCTTGTTAATCGTCATGAAGCACTTTCATTTAACGACTTGCAAATAACATTTAGTAACTGTTCTGTCTGCTCAAACAATAATTCAGGGCACACAGCCAACTTAATACAAGGGTGCGCAGCCAACTTGCGACCGACTTCTTCGGTGGCCAGTTGCAGACTAATTCAACCTTTTCATCTGCTCTACCGTAGCGCAGGGCACAGCAGCCTAATTTATTCAGGGCGTGCAGCCAAACTTAATGTAATCTATGGTAGTGGCCTACTCCCGACCGAACACTTTGGCGGCTTGTTGCAGACTGACTCCAACAATCACTTTTTGCCTTGTGCATCTCTGCACTTAAGAATGCTTCATATTGATTTTAAGCTTTACACATAACATACATGGTTTTATACTGCCGCGCCACAACCCCCCTTGGGTTTATTTTTTCCTATTTGGAAATAATGGTTTACAATGGCAAAAATTAAACCCAACAACTTATGGGGACAGTATTAATCTACATGTGCCTCCTTATTTGTAGAAAATCATTACCTTGAAGTGGTGATGGTGGGCTGAACATTGTAACTTTTGTTACATTACAATGTCATAAATAGCATTACTTACAACACAAGTGACCTATCAAAATAACATCCAAAATACACAATTTCACTTGTATCTGCAATGTCCAAAATGACACCAAAAATCATCACCCTGTTATATGTCCAAAATACACAAAAAATCCTGTTATGGTGCTACAATTCTAAACATTAACACAATGGCGGCCTTAATTATTGCGAGGCTCAGGGCGGCAGCTTTTCGCGAGGCCCTTGTCCCTTGTGCAAAGTATATTAACCGAAAGTTGGTATTTCTTATGACTGACGAAAAATGCAAAAGTTATAAATAAATAAATTTTTATTTTTAAAATATTGTATTAGAAGATTTATAAAAGTTAACAAAACAAAAAGACGACAAATTATTAATGATGATAAACTAAGGTATATAAGCGCATTGAAAGATATACGCGGTGATTTAAAATTAATGTTTGCTGCTTTTGCTAAATCTTTAATTAGAGCACCAGTTTTCTTTTGATAGCTCGTTTCCGTTAGACTTACCCGACTAAATTTTCTACCGGCATCACGATCACGCGAAATCATTTCATAAATCTTTTTTTTTTTTCACATAAAACTAACACAGAAATAATTTACAAGTAGTTTTACATAGTTTTTTAAACAACTGGCTCTTTAGTAGAAGTACTGTTATTGTTTATTTACTGTTATTGTTTATTTACCTACTGAAAGATGTATGCCGCACAAACGATTTTGTAAGGCATGTAGGTCGGTCGACACTAGACTAATACCGGTCCAACGACACTTCTCTTATTATTGGCGCTCACTCGATTGAAGTTACTTTAAACGACACTTAGTAGACATCCCGCCGTCATTAGTTTAATCCACTTTGGTGCGGTCCGGCGTCGGGCTGGTGGACGTGGAGAAGCATACGGAAGCAGTTCGGAAATTTTTGGTTCTTTATGGCCGAATGTTGTTTCCATGTTATCGATAACCTTAAAAAAATGTTTTTCAACCTCACTTCCATATTATCAGATGACAGTACAATATAGATTGCGTCATTAAAACCAAGGGTTTTCAAACTTATAGCTCCACGTACCCCTATGAAATTTCCCAAACTTTGGCGAACCCCTGAAAAAAACATATTTAATTTTTTTAAATGAGGTTTTTTTTGTAAAAAAAGGTAATACAGACATAAAGAGCAATATTTTATTAATTAAATATGAATGGGCTTGTTTCCTGTCGCCAGTTGAGTCGATTTTAGGAGCAATTTTGTTTATTTTGTGTCTTTATTCACCAAGTTGTGTGTTGCACTTTTGAGATACCTAGTCAACCGTCATAACGCAAATCTTGTCGCGAACCCCCTGCTTTCAGCAAAGTACATTGTATTTTATTATGTTTGAAAACATATTCTTCATTGCTTATATTTTTTGCCTATAGTCTTACATGACTGCGGCGCGCGATTGTAGTGCGGAAAATCCCCGGTTAAAATCCCGGTTGCAACTTTTACATGTCTTAAAATTGATTTTACCTCTGGCAAAGCATTGATTTGTTAATGCGAAATGCTAGAACACTCCGTGGTTGAAATTCTTGTTAAACTGTAGGTTTCCCCTTTTCTGGTAGGGCTACCAGAGTAAGTTATGTGGCTATGAAAGAGGTGCACTATGCAGCCAGTAAGGAACTCTATGACTAGCTATTTGAGACTACATGAAAAATTATACAGCAGCTTTACGGCCTGTGTTTAAATTAAAATATAAAATGATTACATTTTTTATTAATAAAAAATATCGAATGAATCTGAGTAACCACAAACCGAAAAAACACGTCAAGTGCGAAGTAATTAACATTTGAAATTTCAATGCGATAGCTTTCAGAAACTCGAAAATCTTTCAATCAAGTATAGTGTGCGAAAGTCTTTTAATGCTGGTTTGTGAAGACTGCGTTTGAATACTGGTGAACTGATAATGTGAATCAGATAAAGAAAGTATTTTAACATACTTTATTAATTTTATAGATTATAAAGTACGCTTATACAATTCACTTTTACGGAAATTTTTGAACATTAACTGCGTGGTTCGTGAAAAAGTTAAGGGAGACTGAAGACTGAGTACGAACATAGTTGCTACGGTCAAGTGTGAACACTAGAGGGGCGAGCCATCACTCGGCCATCTGTCGGTGCCGACCAGAAGCGGTCAAGTGTGGCTCGAACTTACAGCGTAAGGTGACAAAAGTTGACTAAAGAAATGAAACACGGGAATTCCACGACCATAAATATCAAACACGATTAAAGTCACAAAACCGACCGTTCAAGTGAGGTTTCTGATGTGCGAGGCGCCAAACTCAAATAGTAATGTTTTACGGTAAAATTACAAAAAATATTGTTTACTGATAAATTAAGTAATTTTTATATCTTTAATATTATTTTTATATGAATGTGACATTGAATAAATCTAAGTTAGAAACATTATTTAGGCACTTATTACTATGAATATATACTTTACTATGAATTAACCAACTTTCTTACTGTTGTAACTGATAGCTAGGGATAAAATAAAAAGTTTTAAATATAAACTTTTATCTAGTCTGGTTGTTGCGCGAGGCCCTGGGCGATTGCCCTGCTCGCC
This sequence comes from Vandiemenella viatica, assembly GCA_031002005.1. NCBI lineage: Eukaryota > Metazoa > Arthropoda > Insecta > Orthoptera > Morabidae > Vandiemenella > Vandiemenella viatica. The sequence continues at coordinate 245,879,679 of JARYHS010008074.1, forward strand.
ACCCCCTAAGGCCGCCTCTGCATTAACATAATGAACATAATTATGCAAAATGATTAACATAATGATACAAAAGTTAGTGCCGTCTTTCACAAAATTTGTGTAAACACAAGTGGTCCATTATCAGAAAACAAACATAATTGCAATGAAACAATTTTTAAAAATGAGTGGTTTAATACTGTGAGGTATAACCCCCCTTCAAAAAACAACCAGTCGTCGGAGGTATGAGTGAACATAACTTCCATATGGTTGCAGTGTTACATCAGCAAGAGTGTGAATCAGAAGTGTGAACATGTATTGAAGCTGTGACTCACTTTAATCACTTATCTTGCCGAACTCGTAACTTCGGAGAGGAGTCTATAGTTTAAATATAGTGTAAATTCTTATGGAAAACATGTTATGTTTAAATACATCATCATTGTAAGCTATTACGGTATTATCTCATTCCATTTAATTTTCTAATCTTTATTTGTAAACATGACATATTATACAGTAATTCAAATTTCTTGGTAGCTTGGCTTGTCTTATATTATACATGAGAAACCGAGCTAAGATATGGTCAGTTTTCAAGTTATAAAGAAAGAGTCTGTTTCCATTAATTATTTTTTTCAATGGTAGGCAGTTAAGCATGAAATGTCATCTTTTAACCTTCTGCATATCCTACTTTTACCCTCTAGTCTGCTTAATGGTACAGTTAAGAAGGAAAAAAAAAACAAATATGATATCATGCTTATATGTGTTCACCCCCCCCCCCCACTACTGATAGACAGTGAGGCAAAGAATAAAATCGTACTAATTTACTTTAAAATGAAATTTGCATCATCAACAGCATCAAATGAAGGCATAAGTGCCAGATCTCGGTTTTTTTTTCCTATGGAGGAACCTAATCTGGAACTATTTTGGTTCCTTTGAAAGTAAAGCCTAGACAAAGCCCTGTCCCACAGTAACCAATTCCCGATAACTGCTGTGACTTGTAGCCTAAAGTTGTGATACCCTAGAAAAGGAATGATGAACCGTAACAGCATTGATTAAAAGTGTTTCCCCCAGGGTCTCAGTATCAACAGTGGGAAACCAGATCTGGAAATGTGTGGGTTCCTTTGAAGGCACAATCTGGACAGGCCTCCTCCCACAGGAGAATGAGTCTCGACAACTACTGAGGCTGTTTTAAATTTGGACTTACCATTGATTACTATAACCACCAGCTGAACTATAATAAAATTTGAATATGTTTGTAAGGTTTCAAGGACACTACATTGTATACTCCCTTAACCTTGTGGGTGGATGGCACCACCAAAGTGTATGAGTTTTCATTGTATATCTTAGTGATCTGAAAAGGTCCTTCATACAGATCATTAAACTTCTTAATGTTGTGATCTAGGGTGGATGACCAGAACTAAGTCACCAATGTTGTATCTGGTTGGTGTCGAGTGCTCATCATGCCTTTTATTTCTATTCAATGCACATTTAGTTAAGTGTTGCAATACTAAACTTAGAAAAATAGACTATGCCAAGAAAGTCTGGGAATTTTATGTACTCCTGAACTAATCTCAGTGGAGGTTCTTGGAACATAATCTCATGTGGAGTAAAAGATGTGGAATCATGTGGTATAGTGTTGATAACCTTCTCTATGTTGGGAATTTCAAGAGCCAACTTACACTGCAGTACATCCTGAACCACCTACCCAATTCTTTCATTACCACTCCACCGGATTTCCCTGTGGATAATAGAACGATTTTTTCAAAACCTTTATGTCCATTTGTTTCCCTGTAAACTGTGGTGCATTTTTTCCATTAAAATACTGATGGGATGCCCTGGCTATGGAATGTGCCTCGAGCAATTCAGTTAAATATAGCTTTCACATTTGCTCGTTTGGGTGGGTATAATTTTACAAACTTCAAAAAAATATCTAGCACAACACAAATATAGGTTCCCCCCCCCCCCCCCCATGCAATCTTGGTAAGGGCCCATAAATATCAAGGGAGAGAATATCATTTAGTGCTTTGGGTATAATGCTCTGCATCTCACCTACCCTCTTGACATTGTCTGCTTTTATCTTCTGAAATGTGATGCACGTAGCAACTATTTGTCATATGCATATTTGGAAAACAGAAATTCTCCGCAAAAATTTTATAACACTTACTCATGCCATAATGGCCATAGCTTGAATGGTAATGACTTATAAAGATATTCACCAATTTTTCCGGAATCCAAAGCTTCCAATCGTCACTACTTTCATGATTCCTTCAGAAAAGTATTCCCACTTCAATACAATAAAATTTGAGCAAATGTGGTGGAGGACTACTCTGCCTCAATTCAACAACTACTTTCTTGATAACATCATCTTGTTGTTGCTCCTGGCTGATGTGTTTAAGACATGATCTCACCTCCATTTTGCCAGAAACCTGCTTTGCGGAAAACTGCTCTCAGCAACGTGAAGTCTTGCGTCTCCTGCAACAGCATCTCGGAAAGCAGCGTACACATCTGCGTCATATATGGTTGTGGTAGCCAGCGTTGTCTCCCATACATTTTTTCAATGGTTAAACACAGCTCCAAACCAAGTCAGAAGCGTGGTTTATCTCGAAGGCGAGATAAAAAATCTGTCTTCACTAGTCACTACACATATGCCATGTAAAAATTTAATGTGCTTGTCCTCACTTGGTGGCAAACAATTGCATACATATATGGTTGGGTGGGGTCAATAATTTGGTTTAATTGATTTAGTAGAATTAGAACCTGCAATCAACATACAATTGCCTTAAATTCACTTCAGATTTATTCATAAGCGCATACACACCACCACCAAAAAATCTACTTATTCATTCTGATGGCACTTCATCTCTTCAAATTGCAGGTTCTGACCATGCTTTCGTTTTATTAGTCTATACACTGTGCCACTACTCCTATCAGCTTGTCAATCATCATGAAGCACTTTGATTTAACGACTTGCAAATAACATTTAGTAACTGTTCCGTCTGCTCAAACAATAATTCAGGGCACGCAGCCAGCTTAATACAAGGGTGCGCAGCCAACTTGCGACCAACTTCTTCGGCAGCCCGTTGCAGACTAATTCAACCTTTTCATCTGCTCTACCATAGTGCAGGACGCAACAGCCTAATTAATGCAGGACACACAGCCTAACTTAATACAGGGTGCAGCAGCCAACTTGATACAGGGAGTGCAGCCAAACTTAATGCAAACTACGGTAGCAGCCTACTCCCGATCAAACTCTTAGGTGGCTCATTGCAGACTGACTCCAACAACCACTTTTTGCCTTGCACATTTCTGCACTTAACAATGTTTCGTGTTGATTTTAAGCTTCACACATAACATTCATGGTTTCATACTGTCTCGCCACACTCTTAAAAATTCCTGCACCCACCGGGATTTGAATCTGGTACGTGTGGTACTTTTTGAAAGTAAGCAACTTAACCACTGAGGCACCAGACATATGGTCTCTTAAATGGTGTAGCAGTTTTACTACTTTTGACAGAAAATTTTATCACTGTTTACCACTATCTTTGTTAATATAGAAAATGAATTTTAAAAGTGTAATATGTGGTCAACTGGAGTGCTATTGAAAGCAATAAGAAAAAGGCAGACAGTCATGTCAATGAAGGCATATTGAAAGCTTAGCAGAATTATAATTAAAACACTCCTGCATTGATAAACAAGCTCACACAAATGTTAAAAACTACACTAAAATGGCCATCTTCTATTTTTGATTGTTAGAAAACAATGTAGGATAGGTTGCTGGCAGGCCCGCCGCTGGCTATTTGAGTGCCTGCGTGCAATACCGATTATGGCGCCTCCTGACTACCTACAGCTAGTAGTGGATCTAGGAAATTTCTGAACCGGGTAAAAAAAAAAACTGTGAGATTGCTGCCCCTTCGAACATTGCCCCCCATTGTTGCCATCCCGAGTGTCGCCGGCGGCGAATGTCGATCGCTTGTTTTGCCGCACCCCTCGTCGTGCCGCCCGCGTGCGGTGCACGCCTTGCACGCCCGTACGGCGGCCCTGGTTGCTGGAAAATATGGATGATGATGGCCATAACAGACATTATATAAGCAATCTCAGTGTAATTACAGACAGAATGACAATGGAAGGCAATATAAATTAAATCATGTACAGATTTTCTGAATGGGATTTCTGGTATTTAACAAATCTTAAAAACTAATAAGTTTTCTGCCTTAATTCTCTACCACATCATTAAGAATTTATAGAAGTTTCAAGTGAAGGTTAACTACTTAATTTTTACCAAACACTAATTCATTCCAATTATAAACAGTTAGCAAAACAAGAGCTGTTCAGGAAAGGAGTGATATTTTATAATAAGCTCTATATAGAAATAAAGTAATTGTGAGGCTCTATATGTTTAAATATAATTAAAAATGTACCTAGCAAATAAAGTGTTATATCCAATAAGTGAATTCTGATGTTATGTCAAAGTGTTATAGATTCCTCAAAGAAATTTTGATGTAGGAATGATAAATGTTTAAAATTCAGAGTATTTTTGTGGTCATCATGAGATAAATGATATTTAATACTTTGATATTGCCAATTCTGTGTAAACTAAAAATACTGGAAATAAACTAAATCTTTCCATCTATCCTATTATACTGCAAATGTGTCAAAAGTCATATATTATTAGGTTGTTATGACACTTCTCTGATGTAAACAGGTTTCGAGTAGATGGCATCACATATGATCCAACTGTAACTGCATCAGATTTAGTGAGTCCATATGGAATTAAAGGTTACCAGAGGTATAAACATTCATTGTTATATAGGAACTTCTTCCCTGAAAACGTTGCAACAATCGACCTGAATTTAATTTCATCAGTTGAGAAGGTAAAGTTAAAACAAGATATTTCTGTTGTTTCATTTTTATAATTATACTGTAATCAGAAAATTATACTTACATAATAACACAGTTTATGTTCCTTTAATAAATTTTTCAGCACACTCATTTCTATTTAAACACAAACTGAAGTGTATATTGCTCTGTATCTCAACCAAAACCTAATCAATTTTTTTCTGTGCTTTAACATAATGCAGTGAATTTCTTACATACATTATCAACCCAGAAAAATTGCTGTAAGAAAAGCATTTACATTTTTTTTTTTTCCTTTCTATAGTTGCATATTTTGATTTCTTATATATAGACTTTAAGCTTTTTCGCACCTGCTCAGAGATTATTCCATTTTCCTTCCTCTTTCTCATCACTTTGTGTTATGTCACCCAGCATTCCTAATACAAAGATAATTCATTCCCTCCCTTATTTTAGCCACTATCTTATATCTAAAAGAATCCTATTTTCCAATCTCCACATGTGTTTAACTGAACAAAATAAAGCTTTCACAATGTTAATGAAAGTCTATTCACTATGTCTCATCAACACAGTGTTTATTTATCATAAATTTCATTATTTATCCAAATATCATATTTTATGATAAATAATAACTTTTTGGCCCTGATTTATTCAGCCCAAATAGCAGAATAAAATTAAATACCTAAGTAGTCCAATAACTAAAGTTTTGGCAGTCATCACTAAGCTGTATTATTAAACTTGTATAGTGGTGGCAGGGCCGGCGTTAGGGGGGGGTAAGTGGGTCAAAAGTACCCGGGCCCACCAGCTGATGGGGGGGCCCCGATCACCGACTGTAGGGGCCTTCAGGTCATGAATCCAAGGATCCGCCTATTGTCCCCCACCCAGTTTGTAGAACTAAAAAAAAGGTCGCCCATTTTACCCCGGGCCTGAAATTCGTAGCGCCGGCCCTGAGTGGTGGTACTACATGTTATGTATGCTATCTAACCAAGTCACACAATATTTGTTACAACCTGGAAATGCACACAAATAAATCATGTATTTAAAAAAAAAAAAAAAAAAAAAAAAAAAAAAAAAAAAAAAAAAACAATGTTTCTTCAAACTGTAATCAGAACATAACAATAAATAATTTTGTAAACATTCTTATTGGTGAATTTTGAAGTTTATTGCTATACAATCAAATAGAATTAGATACATATGTGAGAAACCTTGTAACTCTACTTTCTATATTTCTCTTACAGTGTGGACTACACTTTATGCTTTCTGATTCCATTGAGTTTCATCAAAGAGGAGATGAAGGAACAGTTTGTTCAAGACTTAGTAGTCTGAGACGAGTACGTCGAGGTTTTGCAGCTAATGCCACATACACTAAAGATGAAAATGTAGAAAACAGTGGATTATATGCCACACAGCAAGACCACATGCTTACAAATACATCTTTCCCACCGGTAGAAACTACACAACAAGACTTAAAGTCCATAGATATAACACAAATATCAGGGGTAGATAGGTAAGTATCTATAAATATTTTTATACTATTACACTGTTCATTATACTCTAGTTACTATTCATAGTATCACAGGAAAAAAGCACATTATTGTGAGATAAAGGATATTTCTATATTACATGTGCAAAAATGCAGTATACTATTTCTGAATGTATTTTCTCTTAAAACACTATAGCACTTACTTCCTGTCATTTAGACATAAAATCCAGCTTATTAAAAAAAATGCTAATAATAACAATTATTAAAGTAAATGTTTTTTCTTCCTCTTGTATAAATTTGTTCACATTTCAGTCGGTTTTTGTTTTTTCATAATCAGCTAAAATAGGCGAAAATCTATTAACATTACTATTCTATATTTTATAATATAGGATAGGGAAAAATAACCTGTCACTTACCACATATGAAGGCAGGTGGGTGAGATGAGGGTGTAAAAAACTTCACAATATTTTAGTTAATAACCTTAGTTATGTAGGATGTGAGACATATACCAGGCAGAAAGATATGAGCAAATCCCAAACTGACACATAATTCTATGGACTAGTAACTTATTTGGGCCTAATTTTTTACTTATTTGTATATTATTAAACATCCCTAGCTGTTGTAACTAGTACAGTCCTTACCATTAAATCTGGCTGCCAGCATTAAATTCTATAACCCTTATTTGCACAATCTGACGATGACATCAACCCACCAAACAGTAATGCTATGCAAGCTCCACCCCTTGGAATTCCATTGGAGGATATTTCATTCAGAGCCATCTATATTTCAGATTATTCATTTCCTTAAGTTAATGCATGAAACAAAACACAAAGACTGGCTAACAGGGAGGAATTAAGCTTCTCCCACTGACAATTCTTATTTGTGATGTAGTTCACCAACCTTGCCCTACATTTCAGTAATACTTTTTCTAAATTCAGATAGTAAAACCAATCATAAGAATTTTAATTAATGGGATTGCATTAAAGCACTACAAAAATTAGGCACAGTGCTACATTTTATGCAAAATGATTAGAATAAAACTATAATGATAATTATTTATATATTGATTTTGCTAATTCCTTCTGATAATATTGCATTCATAATGTGGTCTGTGGACAAACCAGCAGATAACCATGTTCGAGGATGTATAATTTTTAGTACTTCGAAACTAGAGAAACGATCATAAAGAGATTATTTCATAAAAGACATATTGAATGAAACTGTCTTCCTAGGCACAGTTGTTTACACACTGATGAGTATCACAGCACTGTGAGGGGCCTGATCCTGTGGTTAACATTCTATGCTTGTGCAGTTTTCAGTTCAAATACGAGTATTTCATACTTTTTAAATTTATTTTTATTTCCTTTTTAAACATTCTGAACCTACACATTATTTATGCATGTAACAATCCTTGATTCTTATCTAATTGCCTCAGGGAATAACATACTTAAGGAGTGTCTCACAACTGAGGGTATCCAATGTTTTTTCTTAGTCAACTGTCCATGTAAATATGAACGCTTTTGTGAAAACAACACTGAATGGTAGCAACTCACGTTCCTAGCCGCATCAAAATCACAACAATTGTCCTTTTTCAAACTGCTCACATGTTTAGAAATTAATTATTTTACAATAGATCTAACTTCACCTGTCAGAAACAAATAACTTATTGTTGGAATTATTTCTCTAATTTGAACCAAGTTGGCCATTAATTCTGTAGGTGGATTATTATGATTATGCACTATCATCAAGGAAAACAAAAATGTTATATAAATACATGAGAGGAAATCACGTAGAACTAGAAACATTACATAAATACACGAGAGGAAATCACATAGAACTAAATATTAATTACCAGTTGAATGATAACGCCAATGCAACTGTTTAATTTATTTATTATTGCATCATACGCATTTCACCTCTCATCGAGGCATCATCATTAATGAATCTGTGTTAGTTTTTATATACAGATTCGTCGTTGATGATGCCTTGATGAGAGGTGAAATGCGTACGACGCAATAATAAATAAATTAAACAGTTGCATTGGTGTTATCATTCAACAGGTAATTAATTAAGCAACTGTGGAAACATGGCCTGCAACAACATTGCATTAAATATTAATGTTATAACAAACTAAATGACCATTGCTGCTCAAAAATTTACAACCAGATTACTATTGTAGGACAAGCATAAATCCGTATATAACTGGTATAAGTAAAGACAGTTCATTGAGAATTGGGGTTAGAAGCAGGGAGTCCTTAAATTACAATTTTTAGCATTTTCTACAATGCTGTTGGTAGTTTCTGTACACAATCACTTTATGTGCTTTACAACATTGTAATTTGATACCTGTGAGGGTTAAATACTAATTACTTAATAAAGCATGAAAGTTTCGGCATTATGCTTTCTTTGGAATTACTTCAGAATAATAACATAAATAAATAACATCATTTGGTAAAGGAGGATGTCTCCACTCGGTGATTGTTGTTTAGTGTCAGGTGTAAAGTGGAACACTCATTTTTCATCACCCGTGATAATTGACTCCAAAATCGCCTAAGCTACCAGTAAAGTAAGGTTGATAGTCTTGTGTAGAAACTTCATGTCTTCTACGTGTATGATATGTATTTTGCAACAAGTGAAAAAGAAATAAAGAATGAAAAAATATTCAACTAGAAGTGTACTCAAACCTTGGACCAACACATCCACAAACCAGGACTTTGCCTTTTTTTAAAAATAAAAAATTACTTCAAGAATTACAATATTAACATTTTGCATTTTTGCAATCTCTGAGGCCATCTTATTTCATCCCACAATGTATCGCGCTCTATATCAGTAGTGCTGTAGTGTAGTGTTGTATGAGATCATACAAATATGGACCGCAAGTTATATAAAAAAAAAAATTTTTCAATTTTTAACCTCCATCTATTAATCCTGATGATATTTTTAGGTTTTTCAAGTGTGGGATTTGAGTTAATTGTTATGTAGGTCACAAAATGTGCAATCTTCCAGACAACAGCTTGTGTTTTGATGACTGGGAACAGTTTTAAATCACATCTGAGAAGTACTGTGTCTGTTAAAGGATTTAAATCTCCACTGGATATGTTGCTTGATTTTGCATGTATCCATTTCCATATGGGCCTTGAGACAGTGCAGGATGTGAAGAGATGGTCTCTAACATCAATCCGGTTAAAAAAATTACACTGCTCATTTTTTGTGATATATATATATATGTATGAACTGGATATCACAGAAAATGATATATATATGGGTATAAATCATTGACCAGTTTGTATATGGCTGTTTGTTGGTCAGTATATAGAGTGAGGAGAGTAACAGTTTTCCAATGTAGGTAAATTTCCAGTTTCTTTTGAACCTTATGTAAAAGTGCTTGATATATTATTTTCGTGGTTACTTAAATGTTTTTTTTTTTCAGTTTTTCCCACAAATTCTTTGAGGGTGTTATGGTTTTTGTTAAAGAGAGGCAACTGGCAAAATGTACTATTGTTGCTGTTCCATTCAGTTATAAATGCATATTTTATACTCTATATTTGGTACTTAAAGTTTTTATTGGTTTTCTAGCAAAAAGTGCATTTGACTTTAAAAGAATAGATGAAGGGCAAGTCCACCTTCTGACCTTGACAAGTACAACTGGTATCGAGCCTAGATCTGTTGCAAATAAAATCTCCGACATATGTTCTTACCATAGCCATGTATTTGTTTGGTAATGGCAGTATCTGTACCACATACCAAAACTGTGCAAAAAAATATATTGGTGATTTGAATTTTGTTTTTTTTGTTTTTTACTACATCTAGTTTTCGTTCTTTAAAGCCCACTAATGTTCCAATAACTTTATGTACAATTTCGTCCCAATTTTACTGTGTCATTTCCTGAATATTTGCTTTAAAAAGAATACCTAGTATTTTGATTTCATTGCAAGTGTCAAACAATGAATTTGTGACCGAGGCAGCTGAGTTTGAAAGTGGCAGATGTTTCGATTTCATTTTGTTTATTTATGCTCAGGAGGCTTTCTTTTAACAATTTAATATTTTAATCATTTTATCAATATCATGTTCATTTGTGGTAATAACAGTTACATCATCAGTGTAGGCAATTACTGCCAACCTGTGTGCACCTAATGTTATTGTCATCACATTCCATTCCACAGATCTATTACTAAGCTGAATTGCATCATTGCTAGAGGACTCCCTTCCTTTTCTGATCTTCCTATGTTGATGGAATTTCCCAAGAAGCTATTTGCCATTAATTTATACATCGTATTGACAACAAATAACTTTACTAACTCGATGAATTGAATTTGTAAACCAAAATGAACCAATATTTTTAACAAGAAATCATAGCTTATTCAATCAAAATTTTTATCAATATCAAGATTAAACAGTGCCCTGTTGGTATTGGACATTTGATCTGACAACATCGCAATATTCCTTAAAAGCCCTAATCCATCTGTGATGTTTAAATCTCGACCGACACAAGTTTGTCTGAAGCCAATTACTTTCAGAATTCTTGTTCTCAGTCTACTTGCTATGACCTTTTTACTTATTTTTCTGATCTGCCGGCAGTAATGTGATAGGTCTGTAGTCATTACAGTTTCTGCTTGCTCTCTTTTGGGAATGAGCACTATAATCCCTCTGCCATAATCCACTGGTCTTGCGTTGACATCTGTGCTTTGCTTTATAACTTCGCATGCCTTGCAACGCTACTCCTATCCCTGTTGTTATTATAGTTTTTGCATTACATTTGTGGCATAAATACAAACTTGTACTTGTTGTGCTAATCAACCTTAAATTATTACTGATTTGATCTTACCATGGTCACCACTGGAATTACCAGATATTAGTAAGTCTCTCAAATAAATTTCGTCTGGCATACTGAATTCCAGACAGGTCGAGTACTAAGGTTATCATAAGCTACAACTACACAAATCACACAGTCTTCCATTAACACATGTTTATTGCCTACAAAGCAGTTACAATATACTGTAGTCAACTACCAGCTAATGAGTTTACCTGTACTTTGTAATCCTGAAGACTGTGTGGCTCGTATTAGGTAATGGACACTGACAGTTGTTGACACTACCATAGTCACCAATATTACGATCCTGGGTTACACTGTCCACACTTCTTCATTATCCCCACACCACACTTAAAACACAATAGACATCGCCACAAAAGTTATTGGTACACGTTCTAAAACTATTTAAAGCATCATACCACTACTAGTACATAGAACTTGCTACACTGGCACAACATGTGTGCTACCATTTTTTTCTGTTACCTTGCATCTCTCGCCATCTTGCCTAGATCCTCCTCCCAGAGGCAAGTATCAATATATATTACACCTTCGATAGTATTGTTATAACCTCTGTCCCATTTATATCCCAGCAAGGCTTATAAAATTCGTAGGGAATTCCATATTTTCCATGACTTCTCTTTGGTAGATTCCTGACAACTTTCTCAATTTAATCACTAGTAATATCACCAGTAAGCATTTCAGCAGTTTCTGTTGTTAAAGATTTGTGGCATGTGGCAAGTAATTCATCTGTGGAAACATCATCTATTTGACAGGGTTTATAGAGTCAGAAAAGTATTTTGTAAGTGCATCAAGAATTTCTTCATTTTTTTCGCTCATCATACACCTGTTGGATAAATCATTTGCACTCTTGCCCACCCTCATTGAAATAAGTTTGTTCTGTATTATTTTCATTTAAATGTCTAAGAATTTCTCTTTCACTTACTTTATATCTTGCACTACTTGTTTGTCTGCATGGGCTTTTCTGTTCAGCTCTTGCAATACTTTATAGTAAAACTCTTTTGTATTTCTGATATCATTTCCCAGCTGATGGGGTGATACTAATAAAAAATTATAATTGTAGGTTTCATCATTTCACACCACCAGTGCTGCGTATTTGGGTGGTTTGTCTGCTTCTCCTACTTCTCTTTACATGTATTCGACGTATGTTTGATTTTTTTATTTTTTTTGGGGGGTCTTGTAGGAGAGAGGTATTCAACTTGGAAAAGCCTCTTCTGAAAATTTTAGTCCTTCAGAATCCTGTGACCATGACTAGTACTGCAGAGTGATAGGAAAAGCTAACAAGAGTGGTATCAAAGGATGTTAAGTGGCCCATTAGTCTGACACTGGTGTAGAAACCATCTAAACTGGAAGAAGCATTTTGGGTTATGTATGTGAATGTTAGCTTTGGTACTTTCATCATATTAGCAATATCTGTCAAACATAATCTCTGGAATTGTAGACTTAAGTTCCCATGCATTGCGAAACAGACCCATTTGATCTTATGGATGCAGTACATATTTAAAGTCTCCTCCTAGTATAATAATGTTTGAGCTAGGATTTATAAACAGTAATAAAGATTCTTGATAAAATGTGTTTTGGAATTTCTCATTTTGACTACTTGAAGGTGCAGTGTTATTAATTAACAGTGTGGTATTGAGTAAGCCGGCAGTAATTTGCCATGCCAGGTCATACTGAACATCGGTTAGTTCAAGACTGGGACAAGTTAAAACAGATGTGCCCCTTTTGTGTGGTCCAACATTGAAATACTGATTATAAGTATGAAAGAAATTGTAACTACTCCAGGATACTTTTTGGAAGAATACTACATCAGCAACATTATCAACTATCATTTGTTTGATAATAGCCCATTTTATGTTGCTCTTTATAGTTGCAATATTAACAGATAGAAACATACAAACTCTATTCATTGCTACATGATGGAGTGTTGGTCCCAATTGGAGACAATTCTTTTTTAGCACATGCCGAATTTATTTTCATATTCTGTGCAGCATTAAGATTTGGTTGTGCTTTTGCTTGCCACTGTGTCTTTGAGCAAGTGTTGAGCTTCATCATTCACATCTATGTCAGTCAAATATTCTCTCAGCTTAGTAAAAGGTGGTAGTCACTGGGTGCCAAGTATGGGCTATAGGGAGGATGGGTGATTATTTCCAACTAAAGTTTTGCAGAAGAGTGATGGTGTGAGAGGCAACATGTTGACCAGATTTATCGTGGAGAATGCCCTTGCTTAAAATTCCTCTTCTTTGGTTCTAAATTGCCCTTCTGAGTTTTTTTTTAGGGTTTCACGGTAGCTGTCTGTGTTTATTGCAGCTGGCAAGAACTATACTAAAAAGAACTACTTCTGATCCATTTTAATGTAGTTCTTTCTTTCTTTTTTTTCTTATAGCATTACACTGTCAAGGTCATTAGAAGCAGGAAAGGGTTTGTGGCAAGGAATGGGAAGGAATTCTGCCATTGCCTTTTAAAGTTATCATGCCATTGTTTGCCTAGCAAAACCATAGAAACCCCAAAACTGGATGGTAGAGCGGGGATTTGAACCCACCTCCCCCTAAATGTGAGGTCAGAGCGTTGCTGCTCATCCAACATGCTCAGTCTTCACGTCCTTTTACACTATACCATTACAATTTACCATTAGGCTGTGTTTGTTTGAATTTTTGTGACTTAGGTGATTTTGGAGTTGATTATCACAGGTGATGAAATGTGAGTGTTCCTCTTTACACCTGAGACTTAACAACAATCACCGAGTGGAGACATGCTTCTTCGCAAAATGCTGATATTTATTTATGTTATTATACTAAAGTAACTCCAAACAAAGCATAATGCAGAAAATTTCACACTTTATCAAGTAATTAGCATTTAACCCCCATAGGTATCAAATCGTAATGCTATAAAGCACATAAAGTGATTGTGTACAGAAACTACTAACAACATTGCATAAAATGCCAGAAATGGTAATTTAAGAACTCCCTGGTTCTAACCCTGATTCTCAATGAACTTTCTTTACTTATACCGGTACCAGTTACATAAGGATTTATGTTTGTTCTATAATAGTAATCTGGTTGTAAATTTTTGAGCAGCAATGGTCATGTAGTTTGTTACAGCACTAATATTTAGTTCTACACGATTTACATAATGTTTTTGTTTTCCTTGACAACAGTGCATAGTCATTACAGTCTTACTACAGTATTAATGGCCAACATGATTCAAATTAGAGAAATAATTCCAACAATAAATTATTTGTTTCTGATAGGTGACATTAGTTCTATTGTAAAGTAATTAATTTGGAAACATGTGAGCAGTTTGAAAAGGGACAGAAGATGTGATTTTGATGCAACTAGAAAGGCGAGTGGCTGCATTTCAGTATTGCCGCCATGAAAGCGTTCTTATTTATGTGGGCAGTTGTTTAAGATTAATTGGATACTCTCAATTATGACATACTCATCAAATATGTTATTCCCTGATGCAATTAGGTAAGAATCAAGTATGTATTACACGCATAAGCAATGTGTAGGTTCGGAACATTTAAAAAGGAAATAAAAATAAATTTAAAATATATGAAGTACTCAAATTGGAACTGAGAACCACACATTCACCAGCCTAGAAAGTTAACCACAGGATTAGGCTGCACAGTGCTGCATTACTCGCCAGTGTGTAAACAACCCTCCTAGGAAGACAGTTTTTATAAAATTTATTTATTTAATTTTTATTCAGGAAGAACAATTATACAATTTTAATATGATATTGGGTATTATAAGGCTATACTGTGAATTTCACTTTAGGTAAAACTTGTGTGTGGGCTTCAAGTTGTAACTATTCTTACTTTATGGATATTTACAGTGACAAGATCTATTGGACAATCTATACATGATTGTGTATAAACAGTAATCAATATAGTATATTAGGAATATAATGACACAAGTGATACAATTGTTATAAAGATTAGTTCCATGTACATGGACATTGTACAAATTATTAGTAGTAAAGTAATTTTTTAGACCTACATATATACATATTGCTTATACCAAGTGATGAAAATTTATTAATTCATTTTATAAGTCATAGTTGTCTAAAAGCCAAGCGGATATATATTTCTTTATGGTAGGCTTTGGTTTATTGATAACATCTGCTGGTAATTTATTATAAATTCTTGGATCAAGGCAGCTTGGATGTCTTTGTCCTAGTAGAGTGTTTTGATGATGGATGTATACTCCATTTGTTTATTTGTGTGTGTGTGTGTGTGTGTGTGCGTGGGTGTGTGTGTGTTCTAGTATTTAAGTGTGATAGGTCACTAGCATTGAAATAATCTCTTTGATTGTTTAATAGTACTAAAAATTATACCTCCTAGAATATGGTTATCTGCTGGTTTGTCCTCAGACCACATTATGAATGCAATATTATAGGAAGGAATTAGCAAAACCAGAATATAAGTAATTATCATTATAGTTTTACACTAATCATTTTGGGTAAAATGTAGCACTATGCCTAATTTTTGTTGTGCTTTAATGCAATCCCATTAATTACAACTTTTATGATAGGTTTTACTATGTGAATTTTGGAGAAGTATTACTGAAATGTAGGGAAGGTTGGTGAACTACACCGCCAATAAGAATTGTCAGTGGGAGAAGCTTGATTCCTCTCTGTTAGCCAGTCTTCCTGTTTTGTTTCATGCGTTGACTTAAGGAAATGAATAATCTGAAATATAGATGGCTCTGAATGATATATCCGCCAATGGGATTGCCAAGGGGTGGAGCTAGCATGGCGTTACTGTTTGGTGGGTTGAGGTCTTTGTCAGATTGTGCAAAATAAGGGTGATAGAATCTGACGCCAGTGGCCAGATTTAATGGTATATAGTGTACATATTGTGGTCCCTATGGTCCTTAACTTAATCCACATAGCAATGCCAACTGATAATGCATTTCATTATACTAACAATGCAGTCATATCCTGTAAATAACAGATTTAGAAAGTTTGGCTTATAGTCTTATAAAGTACAAGTGCAGTTTCCATTTTATGTGTACAAATTTTTCTGCTTTATTCTTTGTTGTGATACCCTTAATTCAACTTGAAATAAATTTTTAACATTCTGCCTACAGACCACCTGTTATACTTCACAGACCACAGATAGAAAATCACTGAGCTAGATTATTAGGAAAAACTGCTAAAAGTTTTATTTTAAGTTATCCAATTCTAATGATGGTATTAGAACTTGTGCTGACAGTACCTCCTCAAGACTAATGACTCATTTTATTCAACTATATATTCAGCCTAAACTATAGGAAAAAATAAACTTATGTACAAGTAATATTAAACTTTAGTTAAGGGTGAAGATTGCCCATTAACTTAAAGGTACGAGCATTACATAATACGGGGCAAATCAATATTCAGGCCTGGTGTACCAGCTATCCTGATTGTCATTTTAACTAGCATTTGACCCTTTAAAAATAAAAATTGTTTAGTGTTCGGAATACAACTCACATGATTCTTAAACCAATAGCAACATTAACACTTCCTCTTGAGGAAAGTTGCTGAAATTATGATAGACCTACTAAACTGGTGGTGGAACTGGGTACTACTATGGATAGTAGATAGATCTATGATGAGCAATTACAATTGCAATGTTTAGTAGGTAGAGTTCCATAACTGTGGAATGCACTCCATGGGTGATGGCAACAACTATTAAGCATCCAGGATTGATGTCTTTGGTATGAGGAGTAGGACAGAGGTCTGGGCTCTCTTAAGAATAAGTAGGGAATTGGAGTGGGGTAAGAGATCTTGCAAGTCACCTTGGAAGTTGAAGGTTGAGTGGATTTATAGGCAGATGGAGTAAGTAAGGTTTTTGGTTTGGGGTCAGTATATGTTGTCAGAGAGCTGTCTAAGAACTTCAGCCATGTAGTTACTCTGATGCATGACCACAGTGGCTGAACCCTTGTCAGCAGAAAGAATTATAAAACATTGATTTTTGGATCCTCCTCTCATTTCTTGCATTTCTGTGATATTCAGATAGTTGGAATGGAGGAGTGAATTCCAGGCAGAAGATGACTAGAAGGAATTGAAGAATTATTGGAACAGAGCAAGAGTATGGTTTTGGGGAAGGGGTGAGTGTGTTCCAAGTAGATCCATTAGTTTTTATCTTTATCAACAGTTGCAAAATAGTACTACCAGCAGAAGGTGAGCAGTAAAATGAAAGCTAGTTCCTGATATAAGTAGCATGGTCAAATTTTAGTTTGGCAGAAAAAGTGGGACCTTTGGAGCGAAAGGGAAACTGAGATCGGGAGAGGCAGCTGGATGAAAAATTCATAACAGAGATTTTAGGTTTCTCCAGAGGTGGGCAGTGAGTAGGGGTAGGTATGCTGAGAGTGGCTGATATAAGAGCTGGTTAGAAAAAGTTGATAATGTGGAAATGATGTGGCATAGTGTGTCAGCCAGAGGAGAAGAGATAATATGTTGTCTGTTGTATGGTTTGAGAAAATTAGACCCAAACGCAGAGTAATTTTTGCAGAGGGAGGATGCACAAGTGATTGTGTACTTGTTTAGTTAATATGTGTTTGCAATGTTTAAAGATCTTTTGGAAATCAAGCATACAACCAGAGAAGTAGAATTTTTCATAGGTAAATGAGGTGGAATGTATGTAGGTCATCAGACTGTAAATTGTCTTCTGCCTTGATGTGATACTGTCATATTTAGATCTAAATACATCTAATATCCTTTTAAAAATGTTTAATATGATTTTTATTTCACAGGAAATCAATAACTGTAGGAGGCAATGATGATATTGTGAATGCTACTGGTAATAGAAACCTAACAAAAGAGTCTAAATCCAGTGAATCACCAAAAACTGATGAACAAATTCCATTTCCTTTAAATATTTCATTAAATGTCCCCATTACTCTAGAAAATAATATGAATGAGAAAGTAAAAGTTTCATCAAAAAGTGCTAAATTAATTAATGCTAAAGCTACAACAACTGTAACAATCAGTAACTGTCCAGTTGAAAATGGAGTCATTTACACAAAATATGGGGCAGTTTCTGGTGCAAACTTGTTTGGTGGCATTGTAACAGGATTGCAAGCAATGACTGACATTAAGTTTTCTGATATTGCTCCACTATATTCTAATGCCAATACTTCAGGTTTCACAATGGACAATAGATGGGCTGCAACACTTGCAGGTATAGTTCTCGCAATGTTTAAAATCATGATTTCAAGTAGTTCTGTTACTTTATTGTTTGCTAAAAATGTGATAAAATTAATATTAATTGTTTAAAAAACAATCATACTTGAATGCTGTTTATTCTTATAACACAATATGAACTAATATTTAATCTAATTTCGATGGATCACAGTCTCCAGTGACAATTTCCCTTCTTATTCCTGCCTACATTTTCCCCCTATAAATTTCAAGTTCTAAATTATTTCAGCATTTTTGATAAATGATTCAACATTTATATTGGCAACTAATTCATCATTTATATTGACAACTAATTCCAATCCCTTACTCCCTCCCTTACAAAAGGAAATCTTCTCACACTCTTGTTCCTGAAATCAAGACCCAGTTTGTGGTCGTGGTCACTTTTTCCCCTCCATGCACTACTGCTATTCTTCCACCAATGTTTTTCCACATCTCATCACCTATATACACTTTGTTCACTTCCATGACTCTCTTCACCCTCCTGCCTTCCCATTCCAACTCCTTTATGATATCAGCTACCATACTGATTATGTTCTGTGGTAATAAGAGTAGAAAAATTAAAATGGTTTTAGCAAAACAAATAGTGGAGAGTAATTTCCAGAGACATGTCTAGCAGCCCTTCTTTGCACCTGGTTTACTTCTTGTTAGATATTCATAGTTAAGTGCCATTTCCTTTTTACCTACCACCATGTCTCACTGCTAACCATTACTC
This sequence comes from Vandiemenella viatica, assembly GCA_031002005.1. Classification (NCBI taxonomy): domain Eukaryota; kingdom Metazoa; phylum Arthropoda; class Insecta; order Orthoptera; family Morabidae; genus Vandiemenella; species Vandiemenella viatica. Next base: position 245,898,714 of record JARYHS010008074.1, read on the forward strand.
TATTAAGGATAACTAATTATATGGAGATATCAACCTGCTTCAAAAGCAACTATTCAGTACCATTAATTTTTATTTTACAACAATAATTTAAAAAAACAGTGAAGGAAAATGTTAAAATAGTTGTGCTCCAATCTATTCCATTCTAGTGTATTACTAATTTTATATTGTTACTATCAAAACACAGTCAGAGTAGAAATCATACAATTTCTAGATTTAATTATTTTGAATAACTAGTCACTGGATAACATCATCAACTCTTGTACTACTTGATAAATGTATTTCAGGAGATCTGGCTGAGGTAGTAAGTCTTCAAGGACCAAAAGCAACAAGTTCCTCATTGGTTGTAGGAGCCACTGGAGGCTGGAATGATACAATGGTACCCCACTGGTATTTCATTCAGAAAACAGAGAATACCCAGATGACAGATGCAGAAATCAGGGGAAGCTTAGATGGTAAAAGTTTATTTTAAGAAATAAATAACAATAAAATAGAACAGCTTTGAAACTGTTTCATTAATAAATTCAATACATTGAACTTACTGATACACAATTATCATAATTTGGAATAAAACTAAAAGTATATTTCTAAAACTGAAACAAACAGTCTGATAAACTGATTACCAATTAATGTGGTGGAACTGATACATCATTTAATTCACATTTTATGGGGATTTTTGTTGAAATAACATTTTCAGATTTTGATTTACCATGTTTTCACATAATTACTTTAAATAAATAGACTGTATCTTTCTTTATGTATTAATCCTGGAATCAACTCAAGTTTTGATGACCCTATTTCAAGTGAACTATAAACATTTACGCAGCAAAAAAAATAGCTCTTTAAATGAACATTAACACTGCAGTTCATATTACTTAAGATATTGATGTGTTGACCACAAGCTTGTGTGAGCTGAGCGACTTCTTTCTTTCAATTTGATAAAGGGTCAGCCCCAAAATATTGTGTATTTTTTTTTTTTTTTTTTTTTTTTTTTTTTTTTTTTTTTTTTTGTGTGTATTATTTCATGTTGCTGGAGCATTTCTGCCTTCAACTTTAGTAAGTATTGAGTGTAATTAATCTATCCCTTCCACATAAATATAGCCTCGTGCAGTTCTTTCATTCCATTGTTACCAAGATTAAGATATTAAAACACTATTTATTAAACAATGTTACCTGTTACATTCCAAAAAAAAAATCTTTTCATTGGTTTACCTTTAGGAAATCTGTATTACAAAATGATTAATAAGTGAGCTGTTACTGAATGTAACATACAGATGTTGCTGAACTTGTTTCAATTTATGCCATATCTGATTGAAATATATATATATATATATAAGATAGGATAGGGAAAATAAACAGTTACCCGTCACTTACCACAGATGAAGGCAGGAGGGCGAGACACGTAAAAACACAAAAACAAACGAATTGCACAATATTTCGACTTTAGTCTTAGTCATGTGGGAGGCGAGACACATGGCAGGGGGAAAGATGTGGTCACATCCCAACCCACCACATATTCGAAATATTGTGCAATTCGTTTGTTTTTGTGTTTTTACGTGTCTCGCCCTCCTGCCTTCATCTGTGGTAAGTGACGGGTAACTGTTTATTTTCCCTATCCTATCTTATTTTCAGTGCCTCGCGGCAGTTTCTTTGTTTCCTTTATCCAATTATATATATATATATATATATATATATTGCTACTGAAACACTGTGTTGTTATTTCAGGCCTAATAATTGCAACAAATATAGAATCATGGAGAAGCCAAAGACCAAATCTTCGTCTATCACAACTGCTTGAACGTTATTACTCAGAAAGAGGAGTCTTTGATACAAAATACAGAGCATGTACAAGGAGAGATAACTATGCTGCTTTGACAACAGAACCACAAATGACAAATCAGGTACCCAAAATATATTACACAATTATTACTTGCTTATTTGATGATGTGTCAATGAATTTAAATAGTGGTATTAAATGTTAAGTAACAGTAAACAAAATTAATGTCTATTTTATAAGGTTTAAAAACTGGAAAATTCCACACTCATTATGTGAACTTAACAGGTAGTACAGTTGGAATCTGAAATTCTGTACATATATGAAGGAGACAATTTTTGTACCTAGGACAAAGAAAGATGCCGCATACTACAGCAGGCAGTACTGCATTGTCATAACAGAATTTAATGAAGAAAAAAAAAACAATTTCGAGGTCTTCTGTCAGCTAGGACTAATGTTAATAGTGGCACAGACATCCATTTTTTAGTGATGATCATGATGCTCCTGAAATTGACATAAGTCATGAAGACAAGTTGCAGTTTAGAAATTCTAAATTTTATGCTGGACGATACACTTACAACACGAAAATTCAGCAACTGCTATCCACTGTTTATTTTATCTATTACCTTGTATAGACGTAACTTGTGGTATAAGAAAAATATTATTTTTTAGAAAATTTAGTGGTCTAAGAGAAGGCAATGTTTGATTAAAATTATGGACAATGACTTATGTGAATTCAAGCTTGTGAGGGTTGAGCTGACAGTAAATGTTAAAAATACTCTTCTTCACTTATCATAATAAAAAGATGTAGTTGTACACGAACTAATAAACACAGATAGAAATTTGACCTTGTGTGGTAAAGATCAGGAATAAAGAATGATGGCCTCAAGGTATATGTACAAAAATAAACATATATACATAACAACAGAGGCTGGATAGTGAAATAGAATTACCACTTAGGATTGAGAAACAAACCAGCCTGTCACTAATCGTAGGTAAACACAGGAGGGCCATGATAAACACATAAATATGAACACACTCTACAACATTTCTGTATAAACCATAATCATGACTAGAGGACACATGGCAAGGCATTCATATGTGTACACACTGAGATTCTTTACATGATTATTTTGAATAAGATTAGAACAAGAGCACCTTTTTTAGTAGAATTCTAGCAACATCTCAGAAGCCCTAATATCCTGCAGTTACCCACCAGTTTTGTTCATAAACAAGTTTCACAGGCCACATTACAACCCGGTCAACCTATCAACAGCCCACAAACCCCGAAAACCAACCACAGCCCTGTTTTGGTCACCCAGGTTTGGAAACTGTCAACTGAGTCCTACGATTAGGTTATGACTTCCTTCAAGCCTGACCCGAGATGAGAACCATCCTTCCAAAAATCCTCCCTCAGGAACCTAGAACCTGCTTCAGTAGACCTCCAAACCTCAACCAACTCTTGATCCATAAACACTGGACCCCCAGCCTGCAAGACAGCCCCAAGGTTCTTTTCCTTGCAACAGATTCCACTGAAAATTATGCAATATGCACCCACCTTCCACCCCTTTCACTAACCTTGTGACTCATGAAAGCTTCCCCATTACAGGACTTGCCACTTGTGTATCCTCCCACCTTATTTATTAACTAGCCTGTTACCATTGCCCTGCCTCTTACATAGGTCTGACCATGAATCCACTGGCCATCAGAATGAATGTACACGGACAATCTCTGTTCACCCAGAATACTGACCACCCTGTAACTTATCATACCACCACTCATGGCACCAACAATTTATTCAACACATGCTTCATGGTCCATGCCATCAGAGTCCTCTCGGACAAAAGCAGCATCTCAGAACCCAGAAGGTGGGAACTGACTTGTCAGTACCAACTGGGGACCAGACAATAACCAGGACTAAATTTAAGATAGCGCAAATTTTACTCCTCCCTCTCCTTCCACCCATCCCCTTCACCTCCTACCTTTAACCCACAGAACCATCACTTACCGGAGCCTATTTTTTAGTAGTTTGGCACTTAGAAATTTGTTTGCTAATTTTTTTTTTAAGTTCCAAATATTTTTATTTCACAAATTTCTCAGTTTTTTTGTACGTACATACATACATGGTGTAAGCAGTGGTATTTATCTTATCCAATAGACACTGAAGAGCCAAAGAAACTGGCACACTTACCTAATATTGTGTAGGGCACCCAAAAGCACCAAGAAGTGCCACAACATTACCTGGCATGGACTTGACTAATGTCTGAAGTAGTGCTGGAGGGAATTGACACAATGCATCCTGCAGGGCTGTCCATAAATCTGTAAGAGTACGAGGGGGTGGAGATCTCTTCTGAACGGCACATTGTAAGTAGGGATTGCAATCCAGCAAAGCGGGATCCCGCAATCCCGCGGGATCCCGCATGCTTAGACAGTCTGGCGGATCCCGCACAAAATTAAGCGGATCCGCAATCCACAAAATCCGGCGGAAACGCGTGTCAGTCTGCGTGACTCGCTGCCCCACTCGGTCTCTATCGGATGTATTGCACTGTTTATCTGTACCAGAGCAGTTGACATTTGACTCATGTGAAAAAGCTTTTGTTTTTGTCAACCTTCGTCATTCGTAAATAAATAAATACACTTACGTATTCATCAAAACTTACGTTTGTTTCGAGTACACATTTCTGTAATTTGAGTTATGGTGCGTATTTAGTACGATTTTCTAACTATATAATTATTTTTTAAATGTCGCATACGTTATCTGAACTACACGGTTACAGCTTTTTATTCATGGTTTCATTATTCCCATTTTCTGTATTTGCAGATAAAGTAATTGTGACAATTTCCTAATTTTCGGCTGAAAATTTTATTATTCGTTGATATGAAACTAATGTTATCGTAATTTTAACGATCGCGTACCTATTTATTTAACAGCTATAAAATGTAAATTGTATATCCTTTCTACTTATTGTTGTTTTGGCCGCTGCCTCAATGCGTTTCTTTGAGGAAAGCCACCTGCTTATATGTGCCGCTCAGGCTTTCGATTAATCCCTCTTCTCCTTATTATTTCGACTAAAGGTAAAAAGAGTTATAATGAAATTTTCACGGGTGTATCGACGAATTGTGTTGTAGGAACACCATACTTCGACGGCTGCCTCCGCCATCTTCCTCACGTGTGTAATTTCGTGTGTTTACAATGAACGTCTACTTTCGTACTAAAAAATAATAATTTCCACTCTAAAAACGTCTTTACGCCACATACGTAAATCTGAAATACTTGACAGTTTACATGTTGGTGAGTAGTTTCTTTTAATAACATTGGATCAACTGTAATATCAGTCAAGAAATCAGGAGATATAATAATGAATTACGTAAAAAAAAGGCCAAGTCTCGTGCTTGTGGAGTGACAAAAAGTTATGAGATCTTGTTCTGAGCCAAGTCTACACTTTACAGAGTATATTCACTTCACTTTGTGAAGTGGAATGCTTTTCTCGGTGTTATGGAACGTTTATTTATATTTAAAAAAAAAAAAAAAAAAAAAAAAAAAAACTCTGGTAACTTGGCCACTAAGCAAACCATATTTTTAAACTTATGTGATGTATTCTAAGGCACATATTATGATATAAGACTCAATATTTTCCATTTTTATTATTTATTTAAAAATTGGATTAGATTAAAAAACAAAAATGTGAAACCTCGAAATACACTTTAAGATACGCTAAAAAGTTTTAATGTCATTTTGCCAATCCAAATATTGTTAACTGTTAATGTTTATCATTTAACATTAAAAATTATTTATTAATTTAATTATTATTTAATTTATTGACATTTTAAGTAACTATGTTTTAAATATAGCCTACGCGTTAAAAAACTGTTTGTACCAATCCCGCACGGATCCCGCGGGATTGAAAACACTGCGGGATTGCAATCCTTAATTGTAAGGCATACCATATATACCCCATAATGTTCATGTATGGGGAGTTTGGTGGCCAGCGGAGGTATTTAAACTCAGAAGAGTGTTCCTGGAGCCACTCTGTAGCAATTATTGATGTGTAGGGTGTCGCAGTGTCCTACTGGAATTACCCAAGTCCTTCGGAATGCACAATGGACATGAATAGTTGCAGGTGATCAGGCAGGATGCGTATATATGTGTCACCAATCAGAGTTGTATCTAGACATATCAGGGGTCACATGTCACTCCAACTGCACATGCTCCACACCATTATAGAGCCTCCACGAGGTTGAACAGTCCCCTGCTGACATACAGGGTACATGAATTCATGAGGTTGTCTCCATACCCATACATGTCTATCTTCTCGATACAATCAGAAATGAGACTCGTCAGACCAGGCAACATGTTTCCAATCATCAACAGTCCAATGTTGGTGTTGATATGCCCAGGCAACGCACAAAGCTTTGTGTCTTGCACTAAGCAAGGGTACGTGAGTGGGCCTTCGGCTCCGAAAGCCCATATCGATTATGTTTCGTTGAATGGTTTGCATGCTGACACTTGTTGATGGCCCAGCATTCAAATCCGCAGTAATTTTCAGAAGGGTTGCACTTCTGTCACTTTGAACTATTCTCTTCAGTCATCATTGGTCCCATTCTTGCAGGTTTTTTTTTTATGGCAGCAGCGAAGTCAGAGATTTGATGTTTTACCAGATTTCCGATATTCATGGTGCACTCGTGAAATGGTCGTATGGGAAAATCCCCACCTCATCGCTACCTCGGAGAGGCTGTGTCCCATCTCTCATGCACCGACTATAACACCACATTCAAACTCACTTAAATTGTGATAATCTGCCATTGTAGCAGCAGTAACTGATCTAACGCCTGTGCCAGACACTTATTGTCTTATAGAGGCATTGCTGACGCAGTGCCGTACTCTGAGTGTTTACATATCTCTGTGTTTGCAAACACGTGGCTATATCAGTTTCTCTGGCTCTTAAGTGTGTGTGTGTGTGTATATAGTAACAATGAAATCAAGATGCTAATTAGCAGAAAGGAATCAAATTAGGATAGGGAAATGAGCCACCACTTACCTTTAGATGATGGATGTGGGGCGCGAATACACAGGAAAGACAGAAACACAAATAATAAAGTATTTTTTGGGATAAACCCCCATCAATGGGAGAACATTATGAGAGGTAGGTGCAGTTGGATACTGCCTCACAGAAAGACAGCAGGTGCTTTTTTTTTTTTTTTTTTACCCCTTATGTTTTCTTCTGTCAAATGTGAAAATTCTTCTTCAGATTCTTCCTTCTATTTTTAAATGCATTGATTCTCCAGTGGAGTCATAGTAAAGTAAGTTTCAGCCTATTTAAGACTATCCTGTTCCCTCCTCTGAACTTCAAATTTGCATTCAGTTTTCCACAAGTGCCTCAAATTGCCAATTCATTCTTCTAATACAACAAACAGCCAAGACCCTTGTCTTTATATTTGAATTCTTTTGAAACACTTCCCTAGTAACGCATGTCAATCATCAATGGGTATCAGCAAATTGTAGCAGTTTTTGATAATAGTACAAAGACCTTTGGTCAACCACTAATTTATCTCTGTTGTACACTCTAGGTATACTCTATTCCCTTTATTGTCCATCATTCCTGTTAGCTGACATTGTCCATTTAACAAACTGTTTCTGGATCTCCACTAAGTTATTGAATTCTAATACTTAGTTCATTAAATTCAAAAAATTTACTTGCAGTAATTCAGTTTTATCCTTCCATCTCACATTCTTTTCAGACACTCTCCCTTTTATAGTTTCATTGGCTTCAGTTGTTTCTTTTTTGTATTAATTACTTCTCCCTCACCGCATCTGTAATCAGTACACCTTGAGTCATCTGTTACTTGCACACACCAGCTGTTATTAACCTATTAAAAGCTCAGTCAGAACTTAATAATAATTGGAAGTGGGCACCCTTACAGTTTTATCTATAGTAGGCCAAGCTTATATCCTCTATTGCCAAGTATTGCACTACCAGGTGTGTAAATATGAAACCGGAATTTTTTGATCAAAAACACACGTTCATTGCATAAAAATTGTTCGACATACCTTATTCAAAATATTGTCCATTGCAAGATATACATTTTTCCCATCTCTCCGGTAATTTATGAATGCCATGCCAAAAAAATTTTTTCTCTTTTGATGCAAACCAGTCATCAAGCCATTTCCGCACATTTTCGTAAGAACTGAAGCGCTGCTCAGCAAGTGCGTGTCCCATCGATGCGAAGAGATAGTAATCCGACGGCACAAGGTCAGGCGAGTAAGCCGCATGCATCAGTATCTCCCAACTAAGCGACTCGATCATTTCCTTGACTGGTTTTGATGTGTGTGATGGTGCGTTGTCGTGAAGCAAGATCACTTTGTGTTGTCTTTTCTGGTATTCTGGTCATTTTTCCCGCAATGCTTGGTTCAAACTGAGTATTTGCTGTTGATAACGTTCACTATTAACAGTTTCACCAGGTTTTAGAAGCTCGTAATATATCACACCACTTTGATCCCACCAAACACAGAGCATTGTCTTCTTTCCATAGTGATTTGGCCTTGAAACTGACGATGACGGTTCACCTGGAGATACCCATGATTTTTTCCACTTAGGGTTCTCGAAATATATCCACTTTACATCACCAGTCACAATTCTATGGAGAAATGATTTACTTTTATATCTGGCGAGCAGCATTTCACAAGTGGTTTTTCGGTTTTCTTGCTGTCTGTCAGTCAGTTCATGTGGAAGCCATTTTCCCATCTTCTGGATTTTTCCCATCGCTTTTAAACATATGGAAACAGCTTCCCGTGTCACATTCAATTGATCTGCAAGTTGTTGTTGCGTTTGAGCATCATCCTCATCCAACAATGCTTGCAACTCACTGTCTTCAAACTTCTTCGGAGGTCTTCCACGGTCTTCATTGCTGATGTCAAAATCTCCACTTTTGAATTTTTTAAACCACTCGAAACACTGTGTTTTCCCGAGAGCACGCTCGCCGTAAGCTTCGACAAGCATTCGATGCAATTCTGCAGCAGTTTTCTTTAAATGAAAACAGAAAATCAACGATGTCCGCAAATCGTAGTTTGTGGGCACAAAAGTCGACATCTTCAACAGTGTTAAAAACCGCACTATCGTATGAAACTTGTATTGTCGGGAATGGAAAATCACAGCCGGCTGTCGACAAAAGAAACTGGTGACAATGGCGCAATCGGGCGGTAACTGCTTTGATAGCTACAGCCATCTATCGGCAAATTCCGGTTTCATATTTACACACCTGGTATGTTTAAGTACTCTTGTAGCCTGGAAGTTTATATATAATTGAGGCTGGAGGAGTGGGCCTACATCTCTTCCACTGTTGCTATGTACCTTAGTTACTCCTACATTTGCATGTTTGTTGCCACTGTGCTAGGCAGTGACAGGCCCAGGTAAAAACTTAGTAGTCAACTAAAAGAAAAGTCTAGAATTTTCTGAACAGGAGTAAAAAGTCACACCGAATATATTTTTACCGTATCTGAATTACTCCCTCTCTTAACACACTGGGTATATATAAATTTGCTTATATTTTTTCGTTCTCAATGTAATAATGTATATTTGTCAATAGGTGCAATCATTTGCATACACATTGTATACAACAGCAGAAACGACAACCCTCACAGTGGATGCTGTAAAACAGTTTTCAACATCAGCTATTGCATCACTTAATTCTTACGTGCGTAAGTATATTTTGTTTTTATTTATTTTTTATTTTATTTTTTTATTTTTGTATAAAATTTATTTAAAGTGACTTTATAAAGCACTGTACAATCTGCCATATTAGTAAATCATTGATTGAAAATGTGTTTAAAGCCAGCTGTTCCTTTTAAGGCTCTTCTCTATCTGTTAATGATCTTTTAAGGGTAGTTGTGTATGGCAATAGAGGAACATTAAGGCATTTAGTTCCACCATTGAAGTGGTAAACTTGTTATGAGGAAATCGTTACTTGAGATATTGCAACATTCTCACATCAGCTGTAACCATGTATGGAAGAAATGTTTGTTACATTATGTCTCTGATATCTAATTTGAAGATTATATTTTTGTTAAAGCAAACACCAAACTGTGCAACTAATTATCCCACAAGAGTTAATAGGTTATGGATAGCATAAAGGAAGAAAAGTCACTGTTAAAAGTACTTGCTTATATTCATCAAAATTCAAGCACGTTGTTGGTATCAGATCACATGTTTTTTCAGCAGTAGTTGTATACTTAACTGAACTTCAAAATCACATTAGAAAACTACTGGCTATTCTTCAAGTAACACATACACTGGATAAAAAACATTATTTTAAAATTGCAATCCCATTTAGAGTGAACTCAGTAGAACTATTTTACATTCCAAGTATATAATTTATATCACATTGTTAACTAAAGTTTTTAGCACTTAATAGATTTCTACATTTCCTATTATCAAAACAATTGTTAAAGTTCATGATATATGTCCTGGGCCCAAAAACAATTATTTTTTTTTTAAATTGCCATGAGCGACCTGTCTGATACACTGCTGATTTGTGACTATCTGTCAAGGCAAGAAAAATGGCGGCATTATATACTGTCTGGCTGGAGACATCTGGAACATCAGTGAACTTTCTCTTGTGAATTTTAAGAGTTTTCTATTCTAATGGTATGCTGCTTCTGTTCAGATTTCACTGAAACTTTGTTATGTTGTAGTTATGATTTGTTGTGAGTATTTTAAGTCATAACAATTTTTTCTTAAACTTACTCATTCAGAAGTTATTTATTTCTGAAAATCACATGTGTCATGGTCATTTTCAAGCTTGGATATCAAAGTTTCAACTTTAAAGCTGTCAACCTGTTACTATATTATTATGTGAATGTTACCCAAATACCTTTGAACTAGATTTCGCATGTTACTAAGTAGCATCCTTCGTTTATCACTCTGTGATTGAATTAATGTCATAATAATAGAACACCTTTAATTCTACTCTGGTTCCCATTAAAACTATTCTTTAATTTTTTCCATTGCATTTCTTCCTCTACAAAAAACCTGCAATCAAATAAATTTTGCTTTATTTACACAGTGCAAAAAGGTTTCTGTAGAGATACATTTTTAATTTGATTTTTACAACCACACTCAGACTCTAAAACCCATATCAGGAATATATATATAAATGGCTTAGTCTAAAAGTTGTAGTTGCATAAGGAACAGAGCTTACTTGTAATTCGTTGTTGGAAATTGAAAAAAATTGTTCTTACTACTTACAATGGAACAATACAACCAACAACTTCTAACAAAACTTCGTTCTGCAACTTTATCATCCAGAATAATATCTAGAGATCCTGATTTAAAAACAAGGCAATTAGAATATTTTACATATGTTCATTTTTCATTAGTTTACACCACTTTATTCTGGTGGAATCCTTTAAGAATTGTGTATGGCATAATCCAACAGATATTGTGTAGAAGTATACTTAAATATTTAGACAGCTTAATACACTCCTGGAAATTGAAATAAGAACACCGTGAATTCATTGTCCCAGGAATGGGAAACTTTATATACACATTCCTGGGGTCAGATACAATACATGATCACACAAACAGAACCATAGGCACATAGACACAGGCAACAGAGCATGCACAATGTCGGCACTAGTACCGTGTATATCCTCCTTTCGCAGCAATACAGGCTGCAATTCTCCCATGGAGACGATCGTAGAGGTGCTGGATGTAGTCCTGTGGAATGGCATGCCAAGCCATTTCCACCTGGCGCCTCAGCTGGACCAGCGTTCGTGCTGGACGTGCAGACCGCGTGAGACGACGTTTCATCCAGTCCCAAACATGCTCAATGGGGGACAGATCCGGAGATCTCGCTGGCCAGGGTAGTTGACTTACACCTTCTAGAGGACGTTGGGTGGCGCGGAATACATGTGGACTTGCATTGTCCAGTTGGAACAGCATGTTCCCTTGCTGGTCTAGGAATGGTAGAACGATGGGTTCGATGACGGTTTGAATGTACCGTGCACTGTTCAGTGTCCCCTCGACGATCACCAGAGGTGTACGACCAGTGTAGGAGATCGCACCCCACACCATGATGCCGGGTGTTGGCCCTGTGTGCCTCGGTCGTATGCAGTCCTGATTGTGGCGCTCACCTGCACGGCGCCAAACACGCATACGACCATCATTGACACCAAGGCAGAAGCGACTCTCATCACTGAAGACGACACGTCTCCATTCGTCCCTCCATACACGCCTGTCGCGACACCACTGGAGGCGGGCTGCACGATGTTGGGGCGTGAGCGGAAGACGACCTAACGGTGAGCGGGACCGTAGCCCAGCTTCATGGAGACGGTTGCGAATGGTCCTCTCTGATACCCCAGGAGCAACAGTGTCCCTAATTTGCCGGGAAGTGGCGGTGCGGTCCCCTACGGCACTGCGTAGGATGCGACGGTCTTGGCGTGCGTCCGTGCGTCGCTGCTGTCCGGACCCAGGTCGACGGGCACGTGCACCTTCCGCCGACCACTGGCGACAACATCGATGTACTGTGGAGACCTCGCGCCCCACATGTTGAGCAATTCGGCGGTACGTCCACCCGGCCTCCCGCATGCCCACTATACGCCCTCGCTGAAAGTCTGTCAACTGCACATACGGTTCACGTACACGCTGTCGCGGCATGCTACCAGTGTTAAAGACTGAGATGGAGCTCCGTATGCCACGGCAAACTGGCTGACACTGACTGCGGCGGTGCCCAACCACTGCGCAGCTAGCGCCCTTCGAGGGCCAACCCTGCTGTTCCTGGTGTGTCCGCTGTGCCGTGCGTTTGATCATTGCTTGTACAGCCCTCTCGTAGTGTCCAGAGCAATTATGGTGGGTCTTACACACCGGCGTCAATGTGTTCTTATTTCAATTTCCAGGAGTGTATATAACTTTATACAGCCTTTCATAACAGTAATTCTAAAAAATAACTCTCAATACTTATATAACATAATAGTTAATTATTTTAACATAATAGTTAATTGAGTTGGCTGTTGGCCGCTTGCGTGCAGCCATCTCACTTCTACTGAGGAAGAGCCATGCTCGAAAATTCTATTCTTTGTGTGTTCGTGTTTTTTTCGTGTACCAACGCCGCAGGACTCCCCTTCTTTGGTAAGCGGTGGTTTTTTATCCTATCCTAATGTTCAATAATATTTAATTAATCAACCTTAAAGGGCACAAGCCAATACTGGATTTAAAAATGGCATAAAAATCTCCTGCAACTCTTGTATGAAATCTATTTAAAGTAAAAAATACTTTAATTAAAAAATTCTTTATAATTTTTTCTTTCACGTTTGGCCACCAAGGTCCAAGTGAATCCAGCTTCCTGATTACTCTGGCAGCTTAATGTGAACCATTAGAATTGAAAAGGGGAGAAGTTCCTGGAAGCCCCACCACGGCTAGAACCATACTTGTTAACTCTGAAGCATTTAACTCTAGTGAAGGAATGTTTGTGTTGCGATCTGTATGTAGGTTCTGTATGATGCGTGTATTGTTTGTTTTTGAAACGTGTAGTTTATGAATCCCAGCATTCATCTAGTTCATGACTAGGCAAATAGTAGTATGTGGATCACATGCAGCAGGCTAAGAATTCCCCCCTCCCCCCTGCAAAGACAAATAGAAAAATCTTCCTTGAACTGAGATTTCCTTCCCCCATGAACTACAAAACATAAAAGATTTGTCTTGTATTTTCTGCTAGGTATCTTAACTGTGCATTCATGTTGACATCAACATACATACACAGTGAAGATGTGATATGCAGTGCTTTTTTAGTTGACATGACTAACTGCCATTTTGTCTTTCCAATTTTAGTGAAATCATGAGCCCTCCAAAAAAGATAAAATCAGTGATGAAGAATGGACAGACAAATATTTCTTTGTTGTGCGAACGAAGACTTTCCCGGCGTGTCGATGCAATGAACTCTTCACAGGTTTGCTGCCGGATAGCGTTTGTAAACGACGAGCTTTCGGCGACCAACTCCGTCGCCATCTTCGGGTCTGATGTTAGCGCTGCGGCGACCAGAGCTGCAGTGGCAAGCCTGGCCCCGCAGTGGCCTTATATAGGCTAGCTCCCCTCCTCTTCCTCCCCGCCGCCGCGCTCCGAGGTCCACGTCGCCACCGGCTCCATATTGCGCCCGCAACGCTGGGTGGCCTCTACCGACTTTCTGTTGAAAGGACGTTGTCTTAGCAAAGACCAGGCTGGCTTCCAGGCATCGCTAAGCCATATCCCCGAGTCTCTATTAAATAGGTCATTGTTCAGCCGTATTTCAATGGCTTCCCTAATGACCGAGTCCCAGTAGGAAGTACACTTCGCTAACACTTTTACTTGGCCAAAATCTATTTTGTGGCCGTTTTCGACTGCATGTTGTGCGACCGCAGATTTTTCTATCTGGAAGAGCCGGATGTTGCGCTCGTGTTCGGCCATGCGAGCCTCAATGGTGCGGATAGTCTGACCAATGTACGACTTGCCACACTGGCAAGGTATTTTGTAGATCCCCGGCGTTTTTAACCCCATATCATCCTTCACAGGTCGAAGCCAATCACGAATTTTGGCTGGAGGACGGAGTGCGAGAGGGTTCCATCCGCACTGTGTATATCGAAAACCGACGCACACCGACCGCTACCTACACGCCAGCAGTTTCCACCATCCGGCACAGCGGAATACCGTGCTCCATACGTTGGTACACAGAGCGAGGGAAATCTCCGATGCCGACAGTTTGCCGGCGGAACTTGAACATCTCCGCCAGACCTTCAAGAAAAACGGTTATCCTGACCGTTTGATAGAACGGGCCCTTCGGGGTAGGCCGAAAAAACGTCCAGTGGAGCCAGAAAGCAAGCCCAAGGCGTTGGCCTTCATCCCCTATTCGGGCAGCACCTCCGGCAAGATAGGCAGGATACTGGCCAGACACGGAATAAAGTCCATATTCCGTCCTCCAGCCAAAATTCGTGATTGGCTTCGACCTGTGAAGGATGATATGGGGTTAAAAACGCCGGGGATCTACAAAATACCTTGCCAGTGTGGCAAGTCGTACATTGGTCAGACTATCCGCACCATTGAGGCTCGCATGGCCGAACACGAGCGCAACATCCGGCTCTTCCAGATAGAAAAATCTGCGGTCGCACAACATGCAGTCGAAAACGGCCACAAAATAGATTTTGGCCAAGTAAAAGTGTTAGCGAAGTGTACTTCCTACTGGGACTCGGTCATTAGGGAAGCCATTGAAATACGGCTGAACAATGACCTATTTAATAGAGACTCGGGGATATGGCTTAGCGATGCCTGGAAGCCAGCCTGGTCTTTGCTAAGACAACGTCCTTTCAACAGAAAGTCGGTAGAGGCCACCCAGCGTTGCGGGCGCAATATGGTGCCGGTGGCGACGTGGACCTCGGAGCGCGGCGGCGGGGAGGAAGAGGAGGGGAGCTAGCCTATATAAGGCCACTGCGGGGCCAGGCTTGCCACTGCAGCTCTGGTCGCCGCAGCGCTAGCATCAGACCCGAAGATGGCGACGGAGTTGGTCGCCGAAAGCTCGTCGTTTACAAACGCTATCCGGCAGCAAACCTGTGAAGAGTTCATTGCAAATATTTCTTTGGTAATTCAAGGAATAAAGCAGTGTGTTGATTGAGTCTTAAAATAGTAGCTATATTTAAGGAGTACAATCTAAAATGTCTAGAAAACAGAACATAGTAAATTTGGCTGCAATCTTTGCAAGGAGTAATGCAAAATAAAAGCTGCAGAGTGCTGAAAAAGCAGAAAACATTATTTACAAAGCAATTAACACATTAAAACAATGCTACAGAAGCAGTCTTATTAGCATCCTTGGCCAGTTCATTAAGCAGTGTATGGTAGAGGGTGCAAGTATATTGTGTCCTGATGTTAGAAACAAATCTGAAAGCATTTCATTGCCAAGGAGAACTGTTGTGTGGTGCATTGAGTCAATTAGTGAAAAACTGTCATAACAGCTAAATAACACAAGCAAAATTTATTTTTCGGGTTTCTTTGTCTCTGAGAACACGATAATGAAGACACTGCATGATCACTCATC
The DNA here is from genome assembly GCA_031002005.1 of Vandiemenella viatica. Taxonomy (NCBI): domain Eukaryota; kingdom Metazoa; phylum Arthropoda; class Insecta; order Orthoptera; family Morabidae; genus Vandiemenella; species Vandiemenella viatica. The sequence goes on from JARYHS010008074.1 coordinate 245,914,537, forward strand.
TTTGTCCATGAAATTAATGGAAATTTTATTAAGAAATAATTAAAGATCCAACCACTGACCAGAACTTGTTTGAAAGTGATGTGAATTGTGTGGAGAACAGTCACTTGTTCTGGAACAAAATGGCAAGCATTATAACAGATTATAACAGTGGGGAAAAAATATAGATTCAGTTGGCCTTTTAAAAACAAGTTACAAACACAAGATGCAGATAGTTATATCTTGTCTTTTCATTGCATTTTGCATCAGGAGAGCCTTTATAATGCTGCAATTAACTTAAAACATGTGTTAGATCTTAGTGTTATAAACACAATCAGAGCAAGGGAATTCAACAATCAACAGTTCAAACGCTTTTTTATAATGTGGAGACTGAGTATTTACCACAACAGTGATGATCTCATGATTTTGTTACAAAAATACAATGTGAAAAGTGAAGAATTGAGATGTTTGCAGCTGAAGTATTTGAGAAATTGAATGAACTGAATGTGACATTGCATGGAAAGGAGTTGTTTGCAGATGAAATGTGGAAGCATGTAAAATCATTCAAAGTAAAACTGGGTTAATTTGCAAGGCAAGCAGTTGAAGACAACTTCTGTCATTTCCCTTTATTAGAAAAACAGGAAGTGCCTGGAAGTGTTTCTGCTAAGAATGGGAATCATCTGCAGAGTTTGGAGGAAGTAGACACAAGAAGATTTCAGGATTATAAGAAAACTGACCCAAAATTCAATTTGCTCTCTTATTACACCACTGCTGATATTGACACAACACCTGTGTAGCTGCAGCTTGAACTTGTTGACATGCAGTCAGATCACACTGTGAAAGAAATGTTTAATGCTGTGATGTCAGATGACTTTCACAATTCTTTGTCCACTGAAATATTTCTATTTATAAAGAAATTTGCTGGCAAAATGTTATCTATATTTGAGTTTTTTTATGAGTTACATTTTTCGTGCTTGAAGATGAACAAGAGTAAATATAGATGCTCTTTGACAAGCTGTGATGAGAATCTCAACAAGTGATCTCACTCCTGATTTTTTTAGGTATAAGCAAGTGTGATGCGATATTATCACAGCAAATAAATTGAATAAAACTGCCAATATTTTATTTCTATTCATTGATTTTTGTGGTACAATTTGTCTTTTCTGAATTTGCAAAAGTAACTAATTAATGCAATTATTATAAAAGCTGCACTAGTTTCCAAATCCTCAATGTAGCCCATGAGCCAAAACAGTTGTCCACCCCTGGTCTAGATGTTTATGGGAAGCTGCCTAAAATCTACAGTCAGGACAAATAGTATAAAGGGACCAAGACTCAAACCTGGACCCATATTTCAGTGTGGTGCCACCTTAATGACCACAGCCATAATTGCAGGCCTTTATTTTTTTTTCTTATTTTCCATTTTTTTAATAGATCCCTGCTGAGAAATAATTCCTAGGTGTGAAACTTGTGATGATAGATAGTTGCATTATAATCATAATACAAACTTTCATATTTTCAAACTCAAGTACAGCATAAATATCTGATAGGTATCATTAAAAATTTGCAACTATATTTTGTAAGAAAATTCCTTGCATATTCCAAAAAATAAAATTGTTCCACAACAGCTTATTGGCCAAAATTAAATTAATCTGTACCATAGCTCATTTTACTTTATAAATAATTTTTTCTCTGGTTTTAGGAAAACTGATAAACTAATGTGTACATGGAACAGAAAAAGAAGAGTATTTACAAATAATTATGTCTACCTGATATGATTAGGGTACTTTTTAAGTTATCTGCATGTTGTAGAAGCGTAAAACTATTATTGATGTCTATTAAATGTCTGTGGAATGAGTTGGTAGTCAATAACTTCACTAAGATTTGGGCATAAATATCATTCAGTTTCTGATGTGATGTTTACACTCTACAAATCAAAGAGAACAATCATATGTTCTTTTTTCTGTAATAACTGAGGTAGTCTCGAAATTAAGATAAGATGAAGGACTATTTTAACTTAAGGTTTCAGCTTCTTATGCAGACTGTAGGTTTTGTGGTCACATGAACTATGATATTTAATGGTAATGGTAATGCTTATCTTGATAAGGCATGGATGATGAACAATTTATTTGATAGTGAAAAACCCACAAACTTAGTATCAGATCCTACCTCAGGGGATCTAAACTTGATACAGCATACCCAGAAGTGATTTTGGAAATATATTGTATCATTACAGTTAAAGAAGCTGAAAAATCATTTTTAAAGAGATTTATGTAGAACTAATTGCAAACTACTTCACATTATTAAATTATGTTAAGTTTATTTAATTTTTTGAGCTATACAGATGATTACCTAACTTTATATTTTCATTCTATTCTTATGCATCATATTAATTTATCACAGAAATAAGCAAAATGTGAATATAGCTAATTAATATTTAAAATAATTTCTATACTTTTTAGCTTCCTTTGAATCCATCAGCTGCACTACTCAGACAACTACTAGCACTACTAATGCATCTGTTGTTACTGAAGTGGAACTTTATATTGTAACTGACAGATCCTGGACCTTCAAAGATATTCATCGTCTTATAATGTAAGTTAATGGCATTTAAAACAAGAATTTTATTTGATCTCATTTTGTTTTCTTTATCCATATGTAAACCTTATAGAATACATGTAACATTCTCATATGCAGAAACCATCACTAACCATTTGAAAAATTGCAGAATAACTCACAAGAAGTTTGAGGTAAGATCTGTCACCAGTTAGTAGCATGTTATTTTAGTTAAAGCAGTGTAGTGACAATATACAGAGAAGGGGGAGATGATGCAAATGGCTAGAGTGTTGAAGGTAAGGAACGGAAGACTCTTGGGCTTAACAAAATGAGCATAGGAAGTAAGGATTAAGAGGTATTATATAAAATGGGAGGACACTATTTATACATACATACTTGGATAAAAGTACAGAAATGTATATATATAATAAAAGTAAATACAAAAGTTGTAAGAGATGGCGCTATGCCGGGGGTCGTAGTAAGCCTTGATCTCCTTAACTAGCAACTGGCATCTCAACTTAAAATCAGTCAAAGATTCCAACTATTCAAAAATTTTAGTCTGTGAGTGTACCTTGGAAATAAAGTCAACTGTAAAATATTTTTGGTCGCCACTCCCCAATGTTTTCCTTCTGGAGAGAAAAGTGTTCAGTTCTGAACTATTGAAATAAAATCACTTTTTTAAGTTTCACCATCACTATATTCTGTTATTAAAAACCACAAGAAAATTCACAATTACAGTTGATAGGCATCGGATATTCATTTCAAAAGATTGCAAGTTTTAAACGTAGAAGCCAGACAGACCCACGTCACATATTTAAAGTCTAGACTGGAAGCACAATCTTAAAAATCCATGATGGCAGCCCTGAAGGCATGTAGTTTGAACTCCTAACAAGGGCCCCCAGAGCTTCTCACTCCTTCAAGCACGGATCCAACCCACACAACAACCCACAGGCAACTGGCGAAAGACGGCTGAAATTTCCCTATATGAAAGGCCATGTCACATGACATCTAAAATGTAGTGCAGTGAAAATATGCATAGTAGAACTCTCAGAATTTAATATAAATTAGAGACAGGTAAAATCAACAACTTTCTCCCCTTTGATGTTTCTCGTAAGCTCACTCGTTTAGCTGTTATAAATTCTCACCTGCTGCTGCGTAAAAAATCTGACGTCACCGCTCTAAACTTGTGTGTATTAGTGTATCCGTGCTTATCAAAAATGCTCGTCTTAGCGCCATCTTAAAAGATCAAATTTAAAAAAGGCTATCGTGAATTGCTCTGAAAGTAAGGCCTATCCCGAAAAATGGTTTTTGACATAATATTCCCCAGTTTCCAATACATCGTTTAAAAGTAATTTTATTCCTGACTTTAATTGGTTTGGCTGTGATAATTTATATAAGAAAGCAGGTGTGTCAAATTAGATGCAATAAATTCTTCAAAATCCTTCCAGACTTTATTAACTGTGCAGAACTGCTTGAACTTTCAGTACAAGGTACAGAAAGAATTTAAGTTTGTATTGAAATATTGGCTGGTATCAGAAATGCTTTAAATTTAATTTAATTTTAATTGCAATGGTGGCAATTTCCCTACACACCCAACTTCCCCCTTTCCTACACTCACCAACATTTGGCCTCTCCAAATTTTAACTTTAAATTCTTTTAACATTTTTGGTAGGTTATTCATCATTCCCCTTGGTAACTCATTCCTATCCCCGACACCCTTACCTAAAAAAGAAAATCTTCCCACACCCTTGTGCCTGAAATCAAGTGCCAGCTTGTGGTCATGGTCATCTTTTCCCTTCCATGAACTACTTTTCATACCTACTGCAATATCTTTCCATGCCTAATTGCCAGTATACGCCCTGTACATTCCCATTACCCTCCTCATCCTCCTCCTGTCTTGCAATGAATCCCATTCCAGCTCCTTTATCATATCTGTCACTGATTGCATTCTGCGTTAATTTCCAGAAACAAATCTAGCAGCCCTTCTTGGCACCTTCTCCAACTCCTGTATTTGATACTCAAAATGTGGGTCCCATACTACACTACCATATTTGAGCAATGGTCTGACCAAAGTTTTGTAACCCAATTCCTTTACTTCTCTCGTGCATCCCCTCATCACTCTCTCCAACAAGTGCAGAATTTTGAAACCTTTTCCTACCACCTGTCCAATGTGTCCTGCCCAGTTAAGCTTGTTATCAAATGTAATGCCAAGATATTTACATTTCAAGTCTTCAGCAAGCAATTCTTTCCCCACCTTATATTCATAATTAACCTTTTGTTTTTTATTTGTGTATCTAATAAGCTGACTCTACTTTGCATTTATCTTCATCCCATGTTTACCAACCCAACTAGATATCCTGTCCAGATCACCCTGCAACTGTTTACAGTCCTCTATTGCTGCAAACAATCTAATTTCAGATAGTAAACAATCAACACAATTATTCATTAGAATAATGAATAGTAATGCACCCAATACGCTACCCTGCGGCACTCCCATTTTTACTTCCACTTCCTTTGATACTGCATTTCCCACCCTAACTTTCTGTTTTCTACCTTTTAAAAATTCTTCTACCCAGCAAATCACTTTCTCATAGTATTTACCTTATTTATTTACTACTATTTTGTGGCTTACTCTGTCAAATGCCTTTGAAAGATCTAATGCTACACTATCAATTTGGCCTCTCTTGTCCATTTCATCTGAAATATCTTGCACATATCCCACCAACTGAGATTCGCATGAATATCCTTGCCTGAACCCATGTTGCCTACTTGAAAACCACTTACGTTCCTCACATACATTTCTGATGTGGTTGCATATCAATCGTTCCATTAATTTACCTACCACTGAAGTCAAACTGATTGGCCAAATAATTTTTTACTCTATTTCTCACCCCTCATTTATGTACCGGTACTACTATCGCACTTTTCCAGTCTTGTGGTAAGCAGCAAGTATCCAGACTCAATTTAAATAATATTTCAAGATAAGGTACAATGTCACATCCGGCTATCTTTAAGATATCTGTAGTAATATTATTTGCACCAGCCCCCTTTTGTTTTTTCAGTTTGCTTATTTCCTTCATGATTTCTTCAGCATGAATTTCAAATATTTTAGTATCTTCATTTCTAATTGTATTGTTAAGCTCGTTCTCCGAATTAGACCTTCCCGTTTCTGATTCATTATCCCTAATGCTTTCACTAAACCAGTTACTTAAAATCTCAGCCTTTTTCAAATCCTCAGTAACTACTTCTCCATCCTTATCTATAAGCATCTCTACACCCTCCCTTCCCCTCAGTTTCCTTATATAGCCATAGAAATTTCTAGATGCATCAGTCAGTGGTCCTCCTGCACTGACAATACTCTTCATAAACCCATCTTTAGCCACTTTCTTTGCTGTTATTAAGTCCTTGTTTAGTTGTTTCAAATATTCCCTACTACCCTGCTGTCTCTTAACTCTGTTATGTTCTCTTCGTACCAACCTCTTTAACCTTCTCACTTCCCTATTATAGTACACAGGTTCTCTACTTCTCTTTATATTCTGCTTTGGAATGAATTTTTCTTCCCCCTTTCTTATTATCTCCTTGAACTCTTCCCACCTTGACTCTACTGTACTTGTGCCTTTCTTCCATTTGCTGAAACGTTCTCTGAAATATCTCTTCAAATTTGAAATCTGTGCCTTTTTATAATTGTACCTATTTCCCCCTTCAGTTTTGGCTGCTGGTTCACTGAATCCTCTAATATCCATCAGAACTGCGTCATGATCACTGTACTGTTATATGTTTTTTAAACTGCCAGTTTGTTTAGCTGGATTTAAAACTTATGTTTTCGTATTTTTAAACTGCCTAAAACTATTTATCATGTATTCTTTACTACAAAATTTAGTTTCTCTTGTTTGATTATTATTATAACTATTTCTTATTGCATCGAAAGTGTTGTGAAATGATGACATCATCAGATATTCAAAATTAATTGTTTACAAGCTGGATTATTGGGGATTACAATGATTTAGGTGAGTTTAATGTTTACTTTATATTATTGAACTTCTGTTCAAAGCTGATATTACATATTTGGTCAGTTTTTAGATTCTAGATTGCTCTATGTGTGGCTATAAGCTCCAGTAAGGGCTTCTCTAAAATGCCCGTTCCCCATGTCTCATATACAAGAAACAGAATTTAACAGATTCTGAGGTAGCTTACAAAGTACTATGGGTGATGACCTCTCTGTGAGATTTTTTATTTTAAATTCTTTCATTCCCTTACTCTCAAAAGAAATTTTTCCTGCTTCCTATACTCTGAGTCATAACTGTTAATTCCATCAATATTAATTCAGTGTTCAGCATTGTATACAATCCCCACAGTCCAGTTACTTCAAGCCGAGTTCCTTTTCCACAAGGAATATTTTGACCAAAAAAATACATGGCAATGTCTTCCCTCATTTATATGGCATTTTCCATCAAAACCACCTCTTGTAAATATGAGACTCTGAAACATGTCCCTACCACCTATCCAACATGTATTCCCCAATAGATTTTTCTATTAAGTGACCCCAAGATATTTTTGCCTTATGCCTTCAACAAACCTACAGAAAAACTTCTGCTGTTTTTCTTCCTACCATCTCCGCCCTTTTTTTTTTTTTTAAAAAAAAAAAAAACAAAACAAAAAAAAAAAAAAAAAAAAAAAACAGGCAGACAAGTAAACACTGACACTGTCCTTCCTTCAACTGTGATAAGTGGCGGTTATTCTTCTGTCTTTATCAAAAAAAAAAAAATATTTTTCTACTATGTGTACTGAAAAATTTGACTCTTTGGCATTTATTCTCATTCCACATTGAGGTATCCAATTCGTTACTCTGTACAGATCCTTCTGTAGCGCTTCAAAATCCTCTCCTCTTTTAAAATTATTATTTGACTGTTTGTTGTCTGCAAATAACCAAATTTCTGACTGGAAACCATCTATAACACAGTTATGCATTAGAATAGTGAACAGCAATAGACTTAATATATTACTCTGTGGGACTACTGTTTTTACTTCAAACTCTTATGGTACTAAATTTCCTATCCTAACTATTTACTTCCTATGTCTTAATAATTCTTTCATCTTCCAAAGCACTTTATCATTTACACCAATAAATAATGCGTTATTTAACAGTATCTTATGTCTCACTCTGACCAATGCCTTGAAGTGTTTCAGTGCCACATGATCAACCTCCCATGTCAATTTCATCTGCAGTACCCCACTAACACTGAATAACCTCTCCAATACAAGAGTTGTTTTACCAACCACTTTCTTTTCCCACAGTAAATCTGATTTGGTTGCATTTCAGGCTCTCTATCAACATACCTAACACTGAGGTCAGACAATTAACCTGTAATTTTTAATCCCTACTTTATTTACCTCTACAACTTGTAACATAAAAGTTCCCCAAAAATAAAATAGTATTAATAATTACCAATAATTGATTATATTAGCCATGAGTGTCAGTTACTCTTAGAGGAAGGTGTAGTTACCCTGGCGACTCAGTAACACGTAGGGTTTTATTAATAATTCAAGTGTATGGGTTTTTATGAGCAAAAACAGTCACTGCTAAAATGGGACCTTGTATTCTTTGTTTACTATACTTCTCAGATGAAGTTCTGCGAAAGAGCAAGAAAAAGGACAATTTTAAAGTTTTAAGTTTGTTAAAAAATAAAACACTACATTTTATCATTAATGCAGGGACAATCCAAAGAGAAATAAATTGAACAGGACTTGTCCCCTGGCAGCCATATCTATCAACATCATAGTTATCTGACATGGTCATAAATCCTACATGGTGACAGTGACAGGACATGAAGTTTGTGCATTGAATACTCAATCAAAAATGTTAATTTACTTTTTTTTTTCAATGTTTGGTATGTAATGAATTTTAAAGTTGTTTATATTAATCCAATACCAAACAAGAAAGCCAAATAGATGAAGAATAACTCTTTAGTAAAAAGAAAAGTTTTACAGTGTATTTTTTTTTTTTTTCAAAATCCTTAGTAAACATGGGAGAGATGCAACATAACAGTTTACAAAAAAAAAAAATAGTATTAATAATTTTCAATACTTGATTATATTTGTATTCATAGTCATGAATGTCAGTTACTCTAAGAGAAAGGTTTAGTCATTGTGACTCAGTAACATGCAGGGAGTCATTAATAAACATTCATTGGTAAAATGGAACCTTGTATTCACTGTATACCATACTTCTCAGATGTAGTTCAGTGAAAGAACAAGAAAAATTATGATATTAAAATTTTAAGTTCATCAAAATATAAAAGAGTACATATTATCGTTAAAGCAGGGACTATCTAAAGAGAAATAAATTGAACTAGGCTTGTTCCCTTGTGACCATATATGTCAATGTCATAATTATCTGACATGGTCATAAATCCTACATACTATGACACTGTTCTCTAAATAATGTTTCAAGACATGATACAAGGACATTTTCATTTTAAATGTAACTCTAGTAATTCGGGAACGCTAAAGTATGAAACACTGCCCTGCTGTGAAATACCACTGGCACTGCAAAAATACACAAACGTTATTGGTACAGAGATTACATAAATCTAAACAGTTTCATTTTGTCATAGAAGTTGTGATTAGATTACAATGTGATCTGGACCAAGGATAAAAAAAAAATCTAAAAATTTCATTCTGCAGCTTCCATTTCAGAAAAGCTGTATTTGTTTGCAACTGAAGCAGTTGACAGTCTTTGAGTGCATGTAACATGAAGGGAATCCTGTATTAAGGTTTTAAATTATATTTTCCACTTTTAAATTTTGTATTACTTTTTTACAACGGAAAGAAGCTGAAATGCCTAGAAAATTTCACAACAAAGGAATTAACCTACATTTATAGAGATTTTCATAAATTTTTCAATGCTGGTGGCATCAGCATTTTTTATTTGGTTTGTGGCAGGTTTTCACAGGAGTGAGATTAGGGAATGTGAAGAGGACCTTGTGTCGAGATGGTTACCATAAATGCATCAAAAAATCAGATTATACAAATTGATTCCTTTGTGTTTTTTGCTACCTAGTTCTCTTATATCATCTTCTGCAGAATCTATTTTAAATTTTTTTGCATGCAGGGAAACTCCTGCTATGATTTTTTTCCTACCATCACTACATTACTATCACTAACATTCTCATTAAACCAGTTATTCAATACCTTTGCTTTTCAATTAAACAATAAATTAACCAGAGAAAGAGGGAAGCTTAGGATGGGTTTATAAAGATATTATGGGTGCAGGGTCTACGGAATGATCCATGTAGAAATTTCTAAGGCTATGTTAGAAAACTGAGGGTAAGCAAAGGCATTCAGAATAGTGCCCGATCTAAATGGAGGAGGGAGAGTGCAAACTGGTGCACTTGCCCTAGGTGGCACTGCCTCTCCCCCTTTCAGTCGTAAGACTTTTCTTAAATGGATCATTAGCTTCCTACTTTGGTAATATTATTTCTCTGTTTTGTGTTCCAAGTATTCTATACTACCTAGCTGTCTTCAATCGAATAAATTACTTACATGTCCTCAGTGTTTAAGAAAGATCCATATTGTAATTAAATTCTGATACTAGGTCCAAATGCTGTATCTATCTCTCTAGAGCAATTTTCAGCTGTAGGTTAGGTCTGCTATTGTATTTTGAAGCATGCATCTTTGTCAAACTACCAGCTTGCCAGGCCTCTCATAGTTATATGGGGGAAACAGATATGTTGCCAAACTGTCTGTGAAATGAGTAAGTATGTCCTGTCTGTGCAAAGTGTAATGTGTAGTTTACAAGGCAGAGATTGGGGAAAACTAACTAAAAACTGCAATCAGGATGGCAGGTGACCAGGATCAGATCCTGCCCCACTGTATCTCCCCAAACCATTGGGCGGAGCCTTAACTCTTTGAGCCACACTGGTGGGACAATAGTTCTAATTCAAGTATGCAATTAATGACAGCAGCTCAATTAGGAATTTTAAACACAAGAAAAATATACAAACAGGTAAAGTATTGCCTGAAATAGTTGATTGCCATTTAAATGAGACTACTCATGGGTTAAAGTGACACCCTAATTTAGGACAGGATAGGAGAAATTCTTACCTCTGGAATAAGATGTGTCATAGATTCAAGAACAGAGAAATATTTTGGGAGGAAAGATGAATTGAAGTTGTTTTGTAGTTATTTATTTGCAATAATGTGTTTGGAAAGAGTTTGCATAGGAAGTTTGCATCTGGACCATCTTACTGGAAATAAATATGTTGCTGATGGATGTTTTTAAGAGTAAATGCATCTATCCCTGATCCTTAGGCTATATGAGAGTTAACATTTATGTGTAGATGAAATATTGGTGGGGGACTGATTTTATGTGAACGATGCCATGGGTTACTAATATGTTAATAATTTCAAAAATAGAACTATAAAGAAAAACTTAGGTTTTGTTTGATGACTTAAAAATGCATTCATTTTTTGGTGGTATTTTGTATTATTAAACTAACTTAATTTGCTTTCTATAGAAGATGATTCAGTTTATTTAAGAAAGGAATAAAATTTCGGCTTAACCACAAAGGGAATCAACATTTACTATTTATTCAATGTAAGTGCAGTAGAGTGTCGATGATCTGAACTAATTGGGACCAAGGATGGTTCAGATTATTGATTTGTTTGGATTTTTGATTTGTATATTTTTGTTTATATGGTTTTTATTTTGCCTTTAAAATACATTAGGTACATTATAAGTTTATATATCCCAAGCCAAAGAAATCTCTTATTTCTTCTGCTTCATTTTTCTTATTATGCTTCCTTGTAGAAGATGAACATGATGCTATTACAGGTGTATAATGTTAGTACAAGATTCTAAAGTCAACAGAACTTGCCAACACAACAAATCAATAACAAAGACTCTGGACAAATACGGTGTGTTTCTGATTTCTAAAATAAATTCAGCAAACCCACACATTGAAAAAATTGTTGTCATGTCACAGTTACAACAAACATTTAGCATCAAAACCAGTTTCTCGATGGTCACAACGATAATGCGACAATAATACAATAACAAATGCAGCATGTAAAACTCATTGTACCTTATATTTTTTTGTCAATGTAATTTACGAACAAAACATATGCAAAAGTGTACTGTGCTGTAAAATAGTGCACAAATCATTAAAAAAAAATGTATTCGAATATTTGATGTTTCAGTAACTGTTTTTCGGATTATTAATGCTCTACTGTATTTAAGTTATTTTGTAATTAATTGTTCTTTTACTAAACTGCAATTAAATTTTTTTTTATTATTTTAAATGAAATAATCTTGCATCAATGTCTTAGATTAAAGTAAAAGTTTTCTTATTTATTTACTTGTCAATCAGAGTGAATTTATAGTCAATGAAAATAAGGAATGAAATTAAATCAAACTAATCACTCACCCCGGATGAAGGCAGGAGGGCCACAATGAACACATAAATCTTAACACACTTTACAATGTTTCAGTTTAAGTCTTAATCATGTGCAGAGTGTAACGTATGGCAAGGGGATAATATGTGTACACCTGGAGACTCATCACAAGACTTTTGCACAAATTTTGAGTGAGTAATATGGTGAGTTTCAGTGCATACATAACTGTTCCTTTAGCTATGTCTATCACATCTGAGCATGTTAAGGTTAAAACCAAAATATTGTTAAGTGTGTTCATGTGTATGTATCCATCATGGTTCTCCTATCTTTATATGTGGTGAGTAATGGGTTTTCTTTCCCTACTCTTCCATGTTTTATTATCAAAATTTACAGGAAATATACACAAAATGTGTTTGAACATCGAAGTTCCATTAACCTGAATTCAATTGATTTATGCAACTTTGTCACCTTATGATAATGTATTGTTCCCTTTGATTTCTAACTAAGCTAACTTAATAATCAAAACTAAGTAGATATTTTAAATTTGAATAAAAATACATATTGGTGGCATTATTTACAGGGTAATTTTTTATATTTTGAAAAGCAACTAAGAAAAGAACTAAGCATATTGTAGTAAAAAAAACTGTAAATATTACTCATTGGAATGAAAAATCTTTATTTCCAGATCTGTTGCTGAAATGGCTGATTTAAGCAGAGTCCGTGGTAGTAATGTGACTGTTATGACTGGAAATACACTTCAGACCATAGTGAATGGTTCAATGAGTTATACAGAGTTCTTTCAGTATTTTAATAAGACTGTTTATGATAGAGTTGGTAAGTGAAATTTGTTTCTGTTCATGTAGTTGATTTTTCCCATTTGCATAAGTAATATCAAGCTAAAGATTTGAGACTACATAATGAGGCAGATGTATTAAAAAAAAAACTTTTAAATATTAGTATTTGCCCTAGTTGAAATTATGATATACTTTTCTGTTTTATCTATGTAATAAAAACCATATGTGTTCATGCCAAATCTCAGCATTTACACATTCTAATTCTCTTAAAACTAACAGAAACTCTACAAATTTTGCTGATTCTACCCAAAGAGTACAACATGGGTCAAGTTCATAACAGATCAAGCAACCAAGATCTATGATTCTTTTACAGTATTTATACAATAGAGAGATTATTATTCTACTTGTTTAATACCTCCAGTACCAGGGTGACCGATCTTTGCTCGGCGTCTTTTAATTTCTGTCCAACATCCAAGATTTCGAGTAAAGTTTGGTTAAAGTAAAAGGCTTGAAGGCTTCCTAGGCATTTTGAAGTGTACAGTAACCAAAGAGTAGCTTAACTAACATCAGTAGGCTTACTGGTACCGGAACCTTCTACGTAATGAGGTTAGAGTAGTTTTCGAGAAACCAGATACAAAAATTGATCCTTTCATATATATATATATAAACTTGAAAAGCTAAACTTTATCTGCATATGAAATTTCATCCAAATCGCTAAATCTATTTGCGAGAGCGCCTCATAAATTGCTTTCAAAGAAAAATGCTATTATTATGTTAAATAGAAATCTTATTGCCAGTCAGGGATTAATTAATGATGCGAGATTTGTGGTAATTCAGGGGATTCTACAATAACTCTTGATCATGGATTCTTATGTAACTCGATAAGAAACATTGAAAGTTAACAATACGTTTTTTTATATCTCGCTTAGTTCTCAAGATATCATATCTCAAAATTTGACGTGGTTGGTTGAAATGCAACCTGGACCAGAAGATAAATTTTGCCATAGCCAAGTTTGATGATGAAACTCATCGAGACAAATCGAAAATAAAGAATTTATTTTTCTGATATCTCAAGTGAAGAGGTTATGATTAGATCTGGCGTGGACCAGAAAAAAAAATCCACCAAAACCACTATGTCTATATGGTGGAAATGTACTTTCAGTGTTTTATTTTGTTCCTAATGGTTGTTATTATGTTGAAATACAGTCTGGACCAGAAGAAACATTGCCAAAAGCACAAGGAACTATACCTATAACTGTTTTTTGACATGCTATAGATCTCAAAAACCAGCCGAGATATCAAGAACATTTATTCTTTATTTTCGATATGTTTCATCGAGTTCTATAAGAATTCATCATCAGATTGTGACATCACAGTAATGATAGAACATCGTCGCTGCTAAATTCATTCGCTCCGATAAAATTATGCTCATACCTCACGTGGTAGTATTTAATGACAAACTAACAACCACTTTTTATGGTCAAAAAGTAAACGATGATTACTTTATAACTGTTACAGGTAATACTATTTTCAAAGAAGTTTCTGTAAAGTATCACCTCTAACAAAACCAATGATAAATTTTTAATTATCTTCCTTTTTAAATGTTTTACAATTAAACTTGCATTGCTAATATTTCCACGGGTCAGCCAGTATAAAAGAACCATTCATTTAAATATTCTTTGAAATCAAAGAGAAGCTATTTGTAGGTTTTCTGGTACCTGAATTGTCTACAAGATAGTGCTAGTGCTGTTTTCGAGATACCAAGTGAAAAAATTGTTTGTATTTTGTAAACTCGCTTTCTTGTAGGGAAGACAACTATTTAGGTAATCTTAAAAGTCAAAACGTTATCTAAATATCAAATTTCATCTCAATCATCATAACCATTTCCGAGATCCGAAATATATATATATACAAGAATTGCTCATTTAAAGATATAAAATTAAACTGTTTAAACAATTATTAGCAACAATTGAAAGAAAGAATTGTCATGAGGCAACATTTATATGGAAGGGATAGATGAAATACATCCAACACTCACCAAAGTTCAGGGACATATTTCTAAATTTTGCGCCCCGGGCGAATATAATTGGCTGCCCCTGTAACTTACCCGATAGCAAAAGTGAAAGATACAATGAGCTGACAAATAAAAACTTATACTTTGTTCCTATGATTATTTATTACTTGTGCAATCAATATTACAAACTACCAACGTGAATAAATATATATATGTTCAATTATGTAATATGTGTTGAGATATACATTCAATTATTATAAATAATACTTAATTCAATATTTACAAATCATCTGACAAACTGAGACATTATTCTGATGTTTCAGTATTCGAAAACAACAAACATGATGAAATATTTAAATTTGATAACAAAAATGGCGTAAACTTTTGTTCAAAATTAAGGAAAGAAATAAATGTTAAATAACTTTGTTAAATATGTCATATTAAAATAACTGTTTGCAATGCGCCAAACTGTTGGTAAAATCATCAAAACATCATCATAGCTCAATTATTTCATCAAATCTGCCTCTATATTAAGGATAGCTGAGTTATTTAAGCGTTCTTCGCTTAAGCGAGGGTGCATGTAACTTTTAATTCATGGCAGCATGGAGAACGAACGCTCTGAGCTGCAAAGGAAACACCTCTTCCAGTTTGTTTTCTCTTATCAAAAACCCCATTTGTCTCTAGCTCTTTGGTTTCTTGTTTTTTTTATTATTATTATATATAATATTTGAAGAGCACACATTCATCTTGCAGTCCGTCCACAAGATTTTCCGTATAGAGCCATTGTAATTCTTTGGGGCTGTTCGTTATTTCTTCTTCTCCTTCTTCTCAAGTCTTAAAAGGAATGAAAACTTGTCATTGATATTATCATAAGCCATCTTTCACCTTTTAAGTTCACTTAAAAGCTGGTCACAAATTAGAAGAAATGCATGCACCTGAAAATGGTCACTTGCCAGAAGCAGCACTTCTTCCTCGCCAGATTCATCCCAACTAAGTTTTCTTTCAATGGAGCATTTTTGGAATCATTTAAATTCATTTACCTGATATTTCCTTTTGCCGGCCTCTTTATATATTTTGAAAAAATTCTTTTTTTTTCAATAAATAAAACTAATGATTCGTAAAGACCTACAACGACTCAAAGGTCAATTTCTACTCCTTGCAGAGCATTCGAGACTAAATGAAATTGTTTCACTATGGAGCCCCACAATTCAGACATTATGGCAGTCTCTAAAGTAGTTATTTATGACAGCAGTCCAGTCGCCTCACTGCGGACCAAAGATTTTTGTAAAGAATCATTTTTTATCTTTTGAAGAGCTGTAATAACTGATTCCAGTCATTGTTAAGACTAGTGCAAGCATCATCTCTAGCTGACCATCGAGTATTCGAAACACTTTTTAGAGAAACGTTCTCAGGATCAGTCAGGAATTCTTGCAACATTTTTGACCCTTGTGTTGATACGGTGAAGGAAATATATAAGTTTTGCAGCAACCCAAAAAACTGAATAGACTGTTGGCCTGACGACCCTATCAAATTTAAAGAATGCACTGAGCATGGTACATAAATTGCGTAAAGTGCATATTTCCTTAATTCTTGCCTCTAGACCCTTGTAGCATCAACATATGGCCAGCATTATCGTAAGATTGACCTCTGCAATTATTAATGCTGATATTAAAAGTCTCAAAAGTCCAAGGACTAACTTCAACATGTCTTCTGATTTGTGACCAGTGTTAGGAAGGAAACATAAAAACCATTCAACGGGTTGTCCATTTTCTTCGATGAATCTGATAATTAAAGAAATTTCATCCACATGAGTGATATCAGGGGTAGAGTCAACACTAAAGGAAAAATATTTTTCCTTTTGGATGTTTTTTTATAATCGAGTAGGTTACTTTATCAGCCACATGACTTTCTCATAAGTTGCAAATGACAAATAAGACACGTGACCTTTACCAGGATTACCCATTGTTTGTATGTGTTTTGACAAAAAGGATCGAATTCAGGAATTGCTTCTAATATCATCATAAAGTTTCCGTTACGAATTGATCCAAATTTGTTTGACCCTCCCCGGAAAGATAATCCTTGAGTAGCAAGTGCTTTTACAGCCACAACAACTCTCTGTAAGACACATCTCCAATATTTTTTTTCATCTTCCATCTATTCAACTAATTTTGAGACAACTCTTACCCCGACCATACCTCGCTGTTTTATCATTAACAAACAGTTTTTATGTGCTAAGCTATTTTTGTATGTACTTACTCTATCATAAGCATGTTTGCAATCACTAAATCCTTCATAGGAAGATAATGGATCTTTCCCACTGTCAAATAAACAACAGGAACCACAAAAAAATTATCCTGGAGACTTCAAGTATATCAAATAATTTCGAGACACTTTTTCTCCTTTTAGCAGATGTCTATTAAACAAATCTTTTGGTAAATATTGCCTGCCACCACCATGGATGAAATGTTTAGATTTAAAAAAATCTTCACTTGAAATATTTTGATCAAATCCTTTACTTGAAAAATAATCTCGTAGCTCATCATTTACAGTCCATAATGTGGGATCAGTTTCAACTAATAATGAGGGAGCTGCAGTATTTACTACCAAACTGTCAATGTGCAATTGCTGTGTCGCTCTTGATGGATTACTGGTTGAAGGGGAATGAATTAAATTCATGCTATGTTCGGGCAGGGAACCAATTGAATCATCCATAGTAACAGTGATAGAATCGTTAGTAGCTTGAGTAGGGTGAGTAGAGGCACTGGTGAGACATGGTTTTAGTAGTACAACGTGCCTGAAAACAAAATTAAAAACAAATGTACATATGTACAAACCCTGCCACATAAAGATCAGTTCCTCCTCACCCTCATATTACAGTATCAGTATGATGTTATTTTAGCGAGTAATTAATAATTGTCAGATATAAGTTAACCCAGCCACATTTAATTTAAAAGTATGAAAATAATAATAAGCTTCTCCTGGTGTTCTGCACTACATTGCTATACATTAGGAAGTGTCCATAAATTGCGTGGCTCTGTCTAAAAGGGAGGGAGGCGGGGAAGAGGTTGGTTGGGTAGGAAGCTACCCAGGGCTAAGCAGTGGGTAGGGGGGAAGGAAAGGTGGAGGGTGGTTTTCAAGCCTAGCCATGAATCTTTTCGTTCATATTATTTATTACTGTTAAAATAATGTATAGAAAAGCACAGAAGCATGTAAATATTTAATCCACCGATGTCAAACTAATCGGCCTATAAGTTTCAACTCTATTTGTAACCTTTCTTTTATGAACCAGTACTACTATAGCTCTTTTTCAATCCTCTGATAAGCAGCAAGACTCCAAGCTCATTTTAAATCAAATTTCAAGGTAAGGTACAATATCATATCCCACAATCTTTAATACATCTGTAGTAACTTTATCTACACCAGCCCCTTTATGTTTTCTTAGCTTTCTGAGTTCCTTCATAATTTCCTGAGAATAAATTTCAAATTTTGTAGTGCCTTCATTTGTACTTTTTGGGAGATTCATTCCCTCTGACTTATTCCCTCCCATCATTGGATGATTGTCCCTAGTGGTCTAACTAAACCAGTCACTCAATATTTCTGCAATTTTAAAATCCTCAGTGACTTCAACTCCATTCTTATCTACAATTGTCTGAATACCTTCCCGTCCCCTCAGTTTTCTAATATAGCCATAGAAATTTGCTTTGCTTCTCCCTTTACTATTATTAATTGCTTGTTATTTGGATGTTAACTACTTTACTCTGAATGACACTACATACCTCAACTTCTGTTATTGACAGAGATCAGCAAGTTTAACTAACACCTTAAATGTCTTTGCTTCCTATGATTAGTTTCGACATTACTCGGAAATTGCTTATAATGACAGTTAAATCTACGGCAGCTGGCTTCACTCGCACATTCATTGTCGGCAAAGAGTGAGGACATTGTTAGTATAGGACAATTCGTTTCTGAAATGTCCTTAAACATGGATTTTCAAATTAAACTGTTACATACAAGTATGAATGTTGACTCAGAATAAGCGACCAACCAAAAAAAAAAAAATTAATCCACAAGAAACAATTCTCATAATAATTTGTGCAATGTCTCGTCATTGTTTGGTTTCAAAAAAATTTGAGGTCTTATTTTGAGCCAAGTCTGTACTTTACATTGTGTAACTTTCTGAAATAGTGTGGTTTTTCGTTGTAATATGGATTGCCCATTTAAAATTGAAACAAAATCTAGCAACTTTGTCATTATGCATGCCATGTTTTAGCTAATTAAACACAAAAACTTGTACCTGAGTTGTTTGCCTTATCAATCTTACGGATAGTACAAAAACCATTATTTTCCTAGATCAGTTTTAGGTTTAGCAAGCCTTAGAATAAATTGCACATATTATGTCTTTGAGTTCAGTTAAAATTATGAGATGCATAATGGCCCATTTGCTAGAGTTTTATTTTATTTTAGATCAACAATCTATAACACCGAGACAAAATCTGATGTTTAAGAAAGTGACGTGATTGTACACTGTATAGATTTGACTCGGAACAAGATCTCAAAACTTTTTGACACAAAACAATCACAAGACTTATTGGCATACTTTTAGAAGAATTGTAGTGTATACATATAAAGCAAAACATCTATAAATAAGTAGCTATTGCAAAATATATACTTTACCTGTAAAGAATTTTGATTCTCATCTTCGACATTAGACAATGAGCTGCACATAGACAAATCTTCATGACTTTTAATGAAAAACATATTTATTTAATGGGTTTGCTGTGTAACCTCATTTTCTTTATTCTGCCTTCGTTCAGCTTCTTTTCGATACGCATGACCACCAGGACGTTTCTTCTTGGCAATAGCACTCATTAAAAACAATTGAAACTAAGCGAATGAAAACAATACAGCTCAGTGACATGCGACACACGCGAGCACGGTTTTTCCCCTTTCATTCCCTGACATATGTTACCATGCCAATGAGAGGACTGCGATTAATTATTACGCAGAACCTACTACCGCACAAGTACCTACGTTGAACTTAAAGTAATAAAAATTGAAACAAATAATAAATTGATTTCCGTGAATATACTATACCAAAAAAAAATTTACGTTGGAGGTCCATCTTTCAGAGACGATCAGAAGTCCCCACCAGAACTCAGAGGGACGATCTTCTGGACGCCCCTCTGGTAACTTACGCCCCTGCCAAAGCTGAAGGGAGGAGGGCAGCAGAAACACAAAATAATACTTATACACAGAAAGCAATATATTTTGGGGTCAACCCTTTGTCAACACAGCCACTCATAATTTATTTTTACTCAGTATAAATTGTGCTATGTGTGTTGGTTCTCTGGGTTATGAGAGTCCATTTATATGTAATTCCATCCTTTCTATCTTCTCTCTCTCTCTCTCTTTTTATGCACTTTGCATGCTTGATGGCTCTCAAATTCTGGGTGGGTAAAGTTCCCACCCTGAATATCCAAGTTTGGTGCTGCTACCCACCATATCTACTTTATCCTCTGGCCTTGGGTATAATACATGACATGTTATTGTTTATAACAATTGAAGAGTTACTTCCCCAAATAAAAATTATGCAATAGTTTACTAACACCTCCAAAATGACAACATTAAATTTGTCACATAGATTAAAGATATATATTAAAAGTTGAAAAATTGTATAGAAATAATATTACTGACACCATTAAAAAATCAACATTATGTATTATAGGAAAATACTGTAGTACAACATAGAAGTATTTTGATGATAGCAGATAGTTTCATATACATTAATAATGTTATTATTACCATCTCTTATTTATTTACTTATTTATCAATCTTGTTTCATGGATCACCGCTGAGGAAGGACCTCTGGGATGTGAAACATGTCATCGTTAATACACGTACATACAATATGGGTCATAATCATAATAAAAACAATCATATGTTACAAAGACTAATAAAGTAAAAATAAATGTTAATTTTTACAACTGAGTTTTGGAAAGGTCATATTGAGTACAATTAATTATTTTGTTCAAATTCTTGAATGGAGTAGGAGTTGCCAGTAAGATAATTTCTCAGTTTGTCTTTAAATATATCTTTATTATCTTCAAACTGTTTTATACTCTTGGGAAGTTTATTAAACAGATGTATCCCAGAATAATTAACTCCTCTTTAAACTAATCACAGAGATGTTTGTGTTTTGTGCAAGTTATTTCTGTTTTTTGTATTGAAATTGTGTACCTGTGAATTAGATGTAAACAGGTTAAAATGTTCTATGACAAAGCACATGAGAGAATATATATATACTGAGAAGGTGTAGATACACTTATAGATAAGGATGGAGAAGAAGTTACTCACGATTTGAAAAAGGCTTAGATTTTAAGTAACTGGTTTAGTGAGAGCATTAGGGACAATGAATCAGAAGCGGGAAGGTCTAATTCGGAGAACGAGCTTAACAATACGATTAGAAATGAAGATACTAAAAAATTTGAAATTCATCATGATAAAATCATGAAGGAAATAAGAAAGCTGAAAAAACATAAAGAAGCTGGTGTAGATAATATTACTACAGATATCTTAAAGATAGTCGGATGTGACATTGTACCTTATCTTGAAATATTATTTAAATTGAGTCTGGAAACTTGCTGCTTGCCACAGGACTGGAAAAGTGCAATAGTAGTACCAGTACATAAATTAGGGGTGAGAAATAGAGTTGTGAGTTACAAGCCAATCAGTTTGACATCAGTGGTAGGTAAATTAATGGAACGATTGATATGCAACCACATCAGAAATATATGAGAGGAACGTAAGTGGTTTTCAAGCAGGCAACATGGTTTCAGGCAAGGATATTCATGCGAATCTCAGTTGGTGGGATATATGCAAGATATTCCAGATGAAATGGACAAGGGAGGCCAAATTGATAATGTAGCACTAGATCTGTCAAAGGCATTTGACAGAGTGAGCCATAAAATGGTAGTAAATAAGGTAAAAACTATTGGAGTGGATGAGAAAGTGACTTGCTGGGTAGAAGAATTTTTAAAAGGTAGAAAACAGAAAGTTAGGGTAGGAAATGTAGTATCAAAAGAAGTGGAAGTAAAAATGGGAGTGCTGCAGGGTAGAGTATTGGGACCATTGCTACGACTGATTCCACAGCCAACCAATCACAGCGTAGCACTGGGAATCTGGTCTAGCTCAGCAACTTCGCACGTTTCTGACCTCACTTCACCAGAAGATGGTGCCAACGATTGAGAGCGCCAAAATATTGTGTAATTATAACCCTCCTATAACTCGGCTAGTCACCCAAGAACAATATTTATATGAGATTAGACTGTTTGCAGATGACATAATGCTATATGAAAGAATCAAAATGATAGAGGATTGTAAACAGTTGCAGGGTGATCTGGACAGGATATCTAGTTGGGTTGGTAAACATGGGATGTAGATAAATGCAAAGAAGAGTCAGCTCATTAGATACACAAATAAAAAACAAAAGGTTAATTATGAATATAAGGTGGGAAAAGAATTGCTTGCTGAAGACTTGAAATGTAAATATCTTGGCATTACATTTGATAACAAACTTAACTGGGTAGGACACATTGGACAGTTGGTAGGAAAAGGTTTCAAAATTCTGCTCTTGTTGGAGAGAGTGATGAGGGGATGTATGAGAGAAGTGAGGGAGTTGGGTTACAAAACTTTGTTCAGACCATTGCTGGAATATGGTAGTGTAGTATGGGACCCTCATTTGATGTATCAAATACAGGAGTTGGAGAGGGTGCAATAAAGGGCTGCTAGATTTGTTTCTGGAAATTATTTCAGAATGCAGTCAGTTACGGATATGATAAAGGAGCTGAAATGGGATTCATTGCAAGACAGGAGGAGGATGAGGAGGGTCATGGGAGTGTGCAGGTCGTATACTGGCAATGAGGCATATAAAGATATTGGAGAAGGTATGAAAAGTAGTGCATGGAAGGGAAAAGATGACCATGACCACAAGCTGGCACTCGATTTCAGGCACAAGGGTGTGAGAAGATTGTCTTTTTTAGGTAAGGGTGTCAGGGATTGGAATGAGTTACCAAGAGAGATGATGAATAATGTACTGAAAACGTTAAAAGAATTTAAAGATAAAATTTGTGGAGGGCAAATGTAGGTGGGTGCAGGATAGGGGAAAGATCGGGGTGTAGGGAAATTGCCACTGTAGCCTGTGCTCCATTCAATTAAATTGTAAGAATATTGAGTTTCTGTTGTCTGCAAGAAGTTCTTGGTTTTACCCAACACAGCATCCTAATAGCTCTTTTCTGTGCTATGAATTTTTTTTTTTTTTTACTTTGTGAAGAGTTTCCCCAAAAATATACTTAATTTATTATAAATTACATGGTATTCAGTGCCAAAAATTAATACCTAGATGAATTTTTGTTCTTAGGTGGCTAATTATTCAAATTTCATGTTTGTAGGTGACACTGGGTTTGATCTCCCAAATCTTTTGGAGAATTACATCAGAACATATTTCCAAACTAAATTTGATACATGGAAGCAGTTAAGGTCAGCAGGAGGACCATCTCCTGTTATTCTCTTCATGCCTTACAATGATATCAGTATAAGTGATTCAGATTTAAGTGCAGCTCAGGAAGCAATGAGCAGTTATTGGGACAATATGCCAGGTAACTACAAGACTATGAATTTATTAAAACAGATTTATGTGTGCTACATAAAAGATTTTTATCTTAATTTTTACTATAATTCAAAATATATCTATTAGATACATATTCCTTCAGATTATCAACAGTATTTTTAGTATTTTTGAATTTTAAAATCAGTTCCAACTATATTACTTTAATATATAAGTTTTACTGTCCAAACATGTCAGACTGAAAATTGGCGAGCAAATTTTTAGTAACAAGAAGCTTTGATATTTTCAACAAATAATATCTCTTCATTGTTATTTTAATTGTCTATAAGACTATAGTTGTATTAAAATTGTAAAAAAAAAAAAATAGTTCAAAATAGAAGAAGATCAAAACATTGCTATGAAAGCACTCTGTGTTCAATTACCTAACAATCTCAGTATGATTTGAAATGACAGAAAATTGGTTTATATAACTGCATAGAGAGTAACCTATTAAAAATTGAAGATGTTTATTTTAAGATCTTGACACGAGTATCATTGGTGTGTAAACAAACAGTGATGACAAATTTGATGCAAGGGATGAAGATTTTAATACATGTTTTCTATAATACAAGTTTTCAGAAGAGAAGGATAAGTCTGTAGAGGTTGAAAGAAAAGATTTTAAGCTATACTGAGAGGCATAAAAGGATGATTGGAAGCAGGCAACAGGTGAAACAGGCCTGTGGTAACATTAGAATTAAAATTATTGGTGTCATGGGAAGTATCATGTGAAGCTAGATTCTAGGGGAATTCCCCTTTGCCTATTCTTATTGATAGTTGATTGGTGGTATGGTAAGGAGATAATTTCTTTGGGGATAAGGCAAAATTTTTCTTAGCATCGTCAGTGTGCGTATGATTTTCTAATACCTATGCAAAGTTATTATATGCTACACTCTTTCTACAAATAGTCACCATCCATCTTATATTCCCACTGCAAGAGATCCCAGTGAGAGGGCGAATCACAGAAACCAAAGACAAAGTTGTAAGTCACTTAGTACATTCTCATAAGTAGTGAATATAAAGCTGGTCCATCATATCCATGTATTTTTCAAGGTTCAATCAGACTTCAAATACCCTAAGTTAAAGATGCAGGTTATAACAACTAAATCCACATTCAATGCTTTCTTTAAAAATAATTTATGAAGTTCTCAAGCATACATAAATCTTAGTAAAGTTGGCCTACATAAATTTCTCAAAAGCTATTTGGTAAAACTATTTGAAACAAAATCCTAAGCTTCTCAACCCAAATAATTTTAAGTCCTGTCTTAACCTAAATATTTTCTATCATCAAAATGTCTGCTGTGCCTAATATTATAAATCCAAACCTACTATTCCAGAGTATATCACCAGATCTGTGGCACTGCTGTGGGCACCCACCTGGCACCATCCTATGCCAACCTTTTCCTTGGATATTTGAAGAAATGTTTCCTGAACCACGCTCCTTCTAAACCCACTGTGTGCTTCAGATACATAGATGATATATTTATGATCTGAAGCCACAGTGAAAATCAACTCCTAGAATTTCTCCCCTCCAAACAAGGATAACAATGTGGACATAATGCTCTGGCAGAGTTCCCTTCACACCTCTGTCCACATCAAACCCACTAATCTGCAGCAATATCTACATTTGGCAGTTCTCCCATGTGATCAGCCACCCTCCACGTAACCACTCCCAACCGGGAATTGTAACATCCAAACATAGCCCTGCCTTTGTCACACAGTTCTCTCTTGGCCTCGAGTCCATCAATCAAATCTTACAACAGGGCATGACTTCCATTGTTACAGCCACCTGGTCTCAACCTCCAATAAAATTCTACCTTTCGACCCATCACTCATTATTATTAGTACTATCATTGTCATAATTTAACTAGTAACAAATTTCTTCCAAATTTATTTGTTTATTGTTTGCTTCAACACCATGTGCCCTTTTGCTACATATATTAATTTTATCACCACCGGTGATATATATCATCTTAGTCGTTCCCAAAATATCAATAGTTCACTTCCTAACATTTCAGTATCACCACCTTCTCCCCCACCCTGTCTTCCACTGCCCAGCCAGTCATGTAGTAACCTTTGGTGTGTACACACTTCCCAAACCATATGACATGGTCCCTAGCACATGAATGAGGTGTAAAACTGAAATATTGTATATGTTTTTGTTTGTCTCATGTGTGTTTTGCTAACCGCATTTTTGTGAGTGATGATTCGTTTACCCTAACCTTTGTTATGTATACTGTATTTTAATTCTACCTGTCTGAAGCTTTGTCATTTCCTAGGTCAACTTATTATAAGAACTTAAGTCTATGACAAATTTAAAAAAAAAAGAAAGAAAGAAAAAAGCCATTTCAAACATGATTTTGCCGTCCCCTTGAACTTGCCCCCCAGGGCAAGCGCCTGGTTTGACTCTTCCCCCCCCTCTCCCGCCCCCACTTAGATTGGGCATAGGTTTTTAAACTTCAAAGGTCAAGGGTTGAATATTTAGATTTTCAGTCTATAATCTTAAGAAGGATTTAGTCCATCGTAAAGTTATGCCTATCACTTGAATCACATCAGTTTTCTGTTTAATTCGATACATGTTTAATTTCTATGGCTATCTTTATTAGCATGCAATCATCAATTTTATACTATTGCATTAAACTTTTAACTTCCCTTTTATCCTCCAGGCGCATCCTTGAAATTCCAGAAAATGGTGTCCTTCTTATTTGATTATTATTTTGAATGAAATTTTCACTATTCTTCCTTGAATGTAATGCTCCATTTAACTACCCATATCTCTCTTTTAACAACTCCTATTTTGTAATTATGTTTGTGATATGTCATGACACAACTTTATGCGTGATATTTAGGTTTCCTTTTTTCATCCTTGAAAGAAAATTTTATTTATTAACTGTTGTCATATTATGTAAACCTGTTATCATATTATTAATTCAATTAAATTTAGTTTCAATTTAATCATTTTTTAACTTTCTATCTATCTCCATTTAAGATTTGAATTTATTACTCATTAAAAACATATTTAGGATTTATTTATGAGCACTAATTTTTTTATAATGATCTTCTACATGCTGATAAAAAATTTCATAGTAAATTTTTATTTTTCTATTTAAATATGTTCTTTCCCTTCATTCTCCCCGAATCTGCTTCCTACACACATACATTCTTGCTACTTGCTGATGTCACGTAGATGGATTATACTTCCTTGTTTCTGACCACATGGTAAATAAAACTTTCAAATTTAATTTAATTTAATTTAATTGCAATGGAGCACAGGCTCCGGTGGCAATTTCCCTACACATCCATCTTCCCCCTATCCTACACCTACCTACATTTGCCCTCTACAAATTTTATCTTTAAATTCTTTCAAAGTTTTCGGTAAATTATTCATCATTTCTCTTGGTAACTCATTCCAATCCCTGACACCCTTACCTAAAAAAGACAATCTTCCCACACCCTTGTGCCTGAAATCGAGTGCCAGCTTGTGGTCATGGTCATCTTTTCCCTTCCATGCACTACTTTTCATTCCTATTGCAATATCTTTCCATGCCTCATCGACATGCCCTGTACACTCCCATGACCCTCCTCATCCTCCTCCTGTCTTGCAATGAATCCCATTCCAGCTCCTTTATCATATCCATCACTGATTGTATTCTAAATTAAATTACCATCCTTAGTAAAATTGTCTGTTCTTATAAACAGAACATTTAAATGCTTATTTTTAAATCTATTATCAGTGGAAATCTTTGTGAAGCTTTTAGTTCATTTAGGTGGTTCAATTTTAGGATGTGGCGCAGGTCTGATTTTATATCGAAACATCCTTCAATATTAATTTTATGGTTATAAAATCTATTTGCAATGTTTTACTTCCTCCCTTCCTTTGGTCTCTGGAGTACTATTACTATATTACATTGTGTAGGAAGTTGGGCAACAATTGCAGGTGGACTGATATATTACATGGAAGGTGTAGAGATTATCAGTGAAATGCACAGACGTTAAATTATTCTTTGCAGTGTCTGTAATCTCGCTGGTCTATGTTGTTGTCCGTTGTATTGCGCATTGGCGTGCGAACGTGTAATAAAAATTGCTGTTCGCAATAACGCGGTATTTACAGTTTATTTGATTACACTACTGTTCTACGCTATATACTGCTAAAATTTAAGTAATAATAACAGAAGGTTTCACAGGTTTTATGTTCTCTAATGGGAAGACATTTAGAAACTGAGCTGCTACCATTAGCAACAGACACCTGGAAGGGAACAACATTCCAGTAAAGTTTCATATCACTTCATTAAGCACAAACATGCCAATTGATAAAACAATTAATATCATTATGAAACATCTATAAAATTTCAGTCTTACTCAATAATGGACATTACATACTGAATTTTGCCTAAAGGTAACCCTTTTCCAGTACAAGAATAACTTTTACTAACAAAATGAGAGAGCAGCAATCAGTTTTCCACTGTGTCCTGTAGTGGCCAATGTGTTTATGGAGGCATTTGAGGCTGAAGTTGTCAACAAATACAACCTTTAACTTTCTTATGTTTAAAATATGTTAACAAACATATGTCATCTGGCCTCAAGAACAACAATTCTAACCTGAAATCTTCTTTATTGTTAAGATTTGTGAATGACACTTCTGTTAACTGGCCTCATGGGCAAAATAATTCCTCTAAGTCTGTTCCAGTATCTAAACACTGCTCAAGATGTAATCAAGTTTACCATGGTGTTTGAGGTGGGAAAAAAAAGCTTCCTTCTATGGATGTGATTGTGGAAAAAAAGGATGATGGCTCCCTAAGCTTCAGCATATACTGGAAACCAATACATCTCAACTGTTATCTCTATGCAGACTCTCACTGTCATCCAGAAATAAGACAGAATTTTAAAAAACTTTGACTTTGAAATTGATTAAACATGCAGTTGCTGAAAGACAAATTTTAAAGGAGATTTTTCTCGCCA
This sequence comes from Vandiemenella viatica, assembly GCA_031002005.1. NCBI lineage: Eukaryota > Metazoa > Arthropoda > Insecta > Orthoptera > Morabidae > Vandiemenella > Vandiemenella viatica. The sequence goes on from JARYHS010008074.1 coordinate 245,942,885, forward strand.
ACTGCATTGATATTATCAATAATTCCATTGCAACACTTGACCCCCAGATATTGCCTTCTGCCCCAGCACCAGCAGAAGAGACCAGCATATCATCAGATGGCCAATTGTGTTATTACCCTATGTTCAGGAGGGTATGAATTGATGATTTTCTAAAAAATAAAAATATGCATTCAATATAGAGGTTACTAGGCAGCCACATAGTTGAGGTGATCAGTGTCTGACTGCATCCCAGATGGCCTGGATTTGATCGCCAACAAAGTCCAGGAATTTCACTTAACATCTGGAATGGCTCGCCAGATCCACACAGCTTGCTATCCAATGAGTACCCTAGAGGGAACTCCAGGAAAAGGTAAAGAATGGCTAGAACATGCAGCTGCCCCAGTCACATCCCTTCTGGTGACAAAGTTTGCAATGGGAATGTTGAGTTCTAACTCAGTGAATCTTGCAGGAAGCAACTAGAACTGTAGAACCACCTGACCTTTACCTTTTATGCAGATTGCCAAGGAAAATCTCAGATGCACTAGAAAAGCTACAAAAGGAAGAAATTGCAGACACTGTGTCTATATCTAATACCTGGCAGCTGTGGCTAGGTATACATCAGTTGTGCCATCAAGGAAATTATGATACATTTTAAAAATAACATCATCAGAAAATCAGATGTAGTACAACATTCATCTGGCAGAGGGCACACTACTTTATTCAATGATTCCTGTGTTTTAGCTCAAGAATGAAATGGTAGCATAGGTGACTCAGAAAAGCAGTGAAAATACCAGAAAGACTGCTAAAATGAACTTGGTCAGTGAACTCCAGCGTCATCAAATATGGTCACATCTGTTCAGGAAAACATGAAATGAGCACCCCAGTTGGAATATCATTGATTGCTGTGGGAACATCCAAAACATCACATCAGACAGTGTGCACTTCAGATAGCCGTTTATAAATGGCAGCGATTTCAGGCATAACGGTTCTCTGACAAAAGCCACAGTAAGATGGATGAAATACAAGTTTCAATAAATTGATGCAACTTCATCCACACAATCAAGAAAACAGTGACTGTTGAAGTCTTTGCAATCATTTGATAATTTTTAAGTCTCTAAAATGTGCAGTTTATTTTAGATTGCTAAGTAACTAACTTGTAACACATTGCAGGTAGTGATACTGTTCTACATCTCTGAGACTGCTCTCACATAGAATCAAAGCAGACATATTCAAATATGTTTTTTTCTAATGTAGGAAGAGCTAATATTAATGAGTAGTTTCAGTACAATTTGTACATAATAACAGTCCCACAAATTTAGAATCCAGTAGTTAGATTTAATTTGCAATTAGTTAGAATAGTCAAATGTGATTAGAGTGGAAACACTTATTTATTTTTCTACATATTTGTACATTTGTAGTTTCAACACATTATACAAATTTTCATGCTGGATTATAAAAAGTAATTGTTGCATATATTGTTGGTATTTTTTTTAGATCTGACATTCCTATATTTGCTTAGAAGCGGTTCTGATAGGGTCACATCTCTTGTTGCATCTGATGAAGATATAATCACATACACCATCAATACAGGAAGCACAGATACCATTGATCTCAGCACACTTAGCACCAGATTGAAAAGAGGTTTGTGAACTGTCATTTTCAGTAATTAATGTAATTAGCCTATCATAAATCTACATTTTACCAAATGATAATTTCTCTGAAAACAAAAATTAAAATTATTTTACATCTTTTGTGCACAATGCTTATCACATGAAGAAACTGGTGTGTTTTAGTAATCCCAGATGTCCATCTGTCACCTTTGTGTTCATAAACATTAAAAAAATTATTCAGAATTTATGATTCTAATTTCAATATAAACAGAAGTACTTTAGTGATTTAAAAATAAAACCAATTAGACTAATCATGACTTTAATTTTCCAGTTCACAAGAGGATCACCAATTCTATTTGCAGTTATGGAACAGGAACTCAATCATACACTTCTGACGAGTTCATAGATTATGTTCAGCTCGACTATATTAGCTATTACAAAGTCAGTTCAAAATACCTGTTTGGTGTTAACTCTGCAACCATAAGGGTAATGAAAAATCTTTTAAATAGACATTAGTATTCCGTACAATCTCTTCTGAATATATGATAGCATTATTTTAAATATATTTTATACCTTACTGTTTCATACCTTTGATCCTACTAATGAGGATATATTCCAATTAATATGTGCAAAGTGCTATACTTACTTTTTTTTCACCATTCCAATGATTTTACATCAATAATCAAATTGTAGAGATGATGAGGTTTTATCACTTTGTAATAGGATTTTTCTTTAATCAGTATAATATTTTTTTATTTATGATAGTTTTGAGACAACTTGATATTATCTGTAAGGTTTAACTGCATATCAATAACGAAGGTTATTTTAGTATTAAGATTGTAATATATCTGTAACCCTGCCAAAACTATTTAGAACGTGGTCTATTCCATATAATTTACATAGTAAATAACTTTTATTAACATTTCAATAATGGTAAAACACTTTCATAAATGATACAGATTTCAGATAAGGTTCATTTTCAGACTTTAAGAATTTTGCTGCATCCATTTTTACTAGGAAAGCTTTATGCGATGATCATTTTAAGATGTATTTTGTATGCTCTAGAAAATTTAGTTTAGAAATTTTTTCGATTTTTGGTGCTGTCAGACCATGTGCTTAGAGGAAGTGAAGGGCAAAATTTGGAATTACTAACTAATGCAAAGGTCAGATCAGATTTGGATATCACAAGTTGTAGTCAGCATTGGGAGAAACGCCTCAAGTATAAATATGATTAATTAATTAAGTTATAGATATGGTTTTTAATTTGGAAAGAAAATCAAAAGTTATAGTAAAAGGGATAAAAGAATAAATATAGGATCAGCGAATAGATAAAATTACAAGGATTTAGAATATACTATTATCTTCATAAAAGGTTTAAACTTTCGAGAAAAAAGTAGAGTTTTATGCATCCAATTGTCAGCCTTCGGCACATAAAATACTTACGCCATGAAGATAAATTAAAATTGAGTAGAAGCATCATTGAGAATAGATAAGGTTACAAAATTTATAACAGACTGACCTAAGTAACATATGTGAATTTTCAACTTAAAATATAAAAGAATTAGTGAGATATTAATTTTTGAAACTATAGGCTGATGTAATATAACCAAAATTTTGTTCATAAATAACCAAAATTTGTTTGAAGAAGTGTGAGCCAGCATTAGTTATATTTCAATTCAAGTTTAGAATCATTTTATTGCAGTTCTTTTACAATAGTTAAAAGTAAATGGTGATATTCAGTAGAAATGGATGTAAACATTACCTATATAATTGATTTCATCTTGTTTTGTAACAGAAAAAGCTACATTCATTTTCAGGGGTACAGTAGGTTGCAAGAAGCAAAAGGAGATACATAACAAGGCAGGTAGAAAATTGTACTGAAAAGATATAGGGTTTTGAAAGTTGAAGCAAACATATTTGGCAATGTAGCAATAAACAGTTAAATAACTCCTGAAGCCACATTTTTAAAGATAGTAAAATGATTTATAGCTCAAAAGATGCGTTGAATTTTGTAGTATATCTTGTGAAAATTTGAAATAGATAGGTAAAAGTTAAGTGGGTTTTTTTTTTTTTGGAAGATTTTATGAAAAATTAATAAACATGGTAAAATTTAAGTTTTTAGTTAGGAGAATTCGATTAAATTCAGAGAGGGGACTGTATTTAAAAGAAATTATATTTTTTTCTAAGCCACTAGCACTAATTTTTATGAAAATCCAAGCAATACTTCAGCTGGAATTGAAAGAAACAAATTAAATTTAATAGTATGGCTAGATTCCGGTTGCTAAACCACTAAAACTAAGTTTGGGAGGAAAAAGATACAATTTTCATAACAATACGAAGGTTATAAAAGAACTGTTATTACAGTTAGATAGTATCACTAGCCTATATAAAATTTGATGTTGATTCATTTAATGTACAATTCAACCTTGCAGCTTTAATACTTTAAAGATATAGCTTTTTTTTAAATTTTACATGCAGTTAAACAATAGTGAACAAGCCAGTTTATATATCAAAAGATCAAGAAAGTTTAATAGATCACTTTAAACAAGCTTCTATGCTGTAATACAAGTACTTTGAAAAGGGGAAAAAAGGGGGGAGGGGTAGTTAAAGATTTACCACTTTAACCATTTTTTTTTTTTTTTTTGGCTAAACTACTAAAACTTGAATTTTTTTTTATTAGGATTGTTTTTGACATTAGACAGTGGACTACCCAGCATAAACATTTCAAGTCGATAGGAAGAAAAAATAATCTGGATAGTTTCAGATATTTCACAATTCACTGGATACCTGCACAAAACTAGGTGTCCTCAATAAATTGCATTCCAGATGCCAGGGTGGAGGACATTTGTTGGCAAGCACTTGTAGGAGAAAGCCATGTAGGGCTTACAGCTGATTTGGCACTGTCATATAGTGGTTTAGCAACCAGTTAGGCCAGAAATGAAACTGGATCAGCATCCTTCTTGAATTATTTTGATAGTAATAGTGGTGTAATAGACTGACTGTTTACCAGTTATGGGTTTTCTTTCAGAGTTGACTGCGGCTACTTTCACTGTTTCAAACCTGCAATCATTTTTAATTTGGAGAAGAAGAACCGATTGCTGTAGATTGGTCTATGAGTGATGTAAATTTTTGAAGAATACAGTGTTTTTAAATTTATCTGGAAGTCTATCATGTACTTTATTTCAACCACATACTGTTTCTACTTGAGGTTATCAACTAGATGGCGACTGCTTGACAATCTACCATTAGGCTATGTTCAGGACTAGCTATTGTGTACTAACTCTGCATGAAGTTTGTCTCTGACAACATCATGCTTCTTAATTTGTCCATATGTAGGGGTAGAATTTTGAGCAGTCTTTTAACATCTTTAACAAGGTTGGTCCACAGTCAGTCGAGTATGTGAATAACACCATGTGGCAGGCCAGGCTGGTAAGAACTTTCGGACTTAGGAAGTTCAGTGTGTGAAGTTACCACACCCAAGATTAATAGCAATTTGTGAGTTATGCAGAATTAACATGAGCTAGAAAAATTTTTAAGGATAGTTTCATCCATTTCGTGGGGGGGAGTGTGTAAGAACCAAGCTTGCAGTGGGGTGAGGGCATAAACTTGAATCTCAACTGTGATCGTGCATACCTAAGGTGTTACAGTTCTGACTTAGCTTTAAGAACAGTCGCCACCGTAGTTTTACCCAAGAAACTAGGGAAAGGTGATAGTTCAATGATGAATGTTCAGTTCTAGTATGATGAATATATTCTTTGAAAAAATGATTACAAAGTCAGAATACTGCACAGGCAATCAGACAACCTTTCCAAAACTATTTCACAGATTCGACTGACCATTCGAGCACGACCAAACCCCACGCTACCACTATTTCTTTGCTACATGAGTTCTTCAAAATAAACATCCACCCATGATGACAAAATTTCATCCGATACTAAACTACTTAGCAATTTGCCGCGCCACGAGCCCAGAGCTGACATCCTTACTACATAATGCGTCTATACCGACTAACTGCTGCTTCTTGAATGTGGTGAGAGTAGGTTCTGGAGGGGGTATATATAGGATTGGACCATGTGAACTTCCTTATCTCGATTTTCCCAGGGACTTTATCCGATAGCTGATCAGTTTCAGACAAATGTTACGAAATCTAATTTGATCATGACAATAAAAATCATCCTAGCTCTCTGAAATTTTGGTAGTAGCAAGATATTGTTACAAATGTCAAATCAAGTTATTATAAAAAATATTTGTAACTTTAATAGTTTCGCCAGAAAAGAGTCATAAAGATGTGATTGCCATAACTTTCGAAATATTGCTCCTATTGAGCAGAAACAAATTTAATTCTACTCTCCTATTTCTCATCTATTCTCTGATGTCAAATAAAGAATTTTGAAAGTGGTCTAAAATTCGAAAACAAAATTTAATGTCTTGGAATATTCCGAATATCGACTTTAAAAATAACTCTAAACCAATTTCCCTATTGAAAAACTATTACTGTAAAAATTTGGAATCTCTAAGTCCAATCCCTGATTTATTACGAATTTTATAAATATCACTCCACCCGAATGCCGAACGATCGCATCATTTCGTTCAAGCGTTTTTCTCGCGCCAAAACCCATTTCGCTTTATTACAATCAAATGCTTTAATATTTTGAAATAAACCTTTTCCAGAAATCTTTATATTTAAATAAACTTTGCTCTGAATATAATTTCTTTTCATGAATCCCCGAATAAGACTGAAATATCTAACTTTTACGTGAATCACATGTCTGGGTATATCAAATTATATTCAAAAACGATCTTTAGAATGTATGAATCTCTTTAAAATTTTAATATGTTATTTAAACCGAAATCACGATGCTTTCTATCTATCACTTGATTTCTTTAACTGTTTTCTAATAGCTAAATACTTCGATTTTAGAGTGAAAAATTACGTGATAAAATTCTAAACTGGCAAATCACTTTTAAACATATTCAGACTCTAAGTAAGACCTTTTAACAACAAAATTAATCATCTTCTGGCTATCTATTTGCTTAAACATCTTTTGAACTAAAGAAATATATTGATTTAGCGAAATTAAATGAAAGTCAAATACTACCTATTCAAATCTAAGGTTAAGTTTCTTAACAGCTGTTTAAATGAATTTAACTATTGAATTTACTGTTCATACTTGAATAAATGCTTATATTGGACATATTACTGGGAAATATTATCAAAATTGACTATAAAAATGAATTTAAAAGGGTGGTATCATATACTTCAACTGAACTCGCTATCTTAGCAACTAATTTCGCTATGCGAAATTCCAAGATGTGTTACAAGTGATTAAACCAAATGTGTACTCAAGTGATGTGACATGCTATCTTCATCAAGGATGTGTTTGTCTAATGCTTTGTGATTAGGTTTACGACTGATACTAGCCACTGTGCCATAAACATTTCAGAATACATTTTGGTTTTTCTGAAAAGTGACTGTCCTTTATTTGAAATGTACAACCTGTTAGTTATTACAGGTAAATTTAATAACTTGGTGACCAATTGGCTCTTTATAAATCATGCATCTCATGAAACTGATGTTAAGGCACAAACAGTATCAGCAACGGTCACAGATCAGATTCAGAGTGTTGTACTTAACCCCCAAGATAGCACACAATGTGACAGATTCTTATTAGAATTAAAAATTCAAAAGAGGACCATGTTTTCTTTTTAAATAAATTATGTCGGAGACAATTTTAAAACTAAATTATTGTTTCAGGAGATTTGTAAGAACAACAAAGCACAGAAATAATAAAAACAAAACAGAAATGTTGGAACTAATAGTATGTAGAACATACTTTTAATGTATTAAAATAACTAAAGAAATTGTTTTTGACAGATTGCTATCTTTACTTTCATTTTCAGCGATTACCTTAAAAACAATAGTACTGGCCAGTATGATTACGAGTTTATGGCACTTTCCTATGTACAAGTTGGGTATCAAGGGATGTCCTATTTTTTATTTATTTTAAAAATGCAGTATGTTACAGATAATATAAATCAACCTAAATGCTTCATATGCAGACAGTTAATATTCTCTCTTCCCTTAATTCAAAAAATTCTCTTTATTATCAGCCTACAATAGGGGACATTCATTCTGGTATCTGCTCAGTAATTTCCTTCAAAACATCTCTTTTTGGTTTAGTTGAAATGAATTCAAAATGAATTTAAGTAGTGGTATTTTATGATTTGTTAGAAATGTTTATCTCTTACCAAACACTAAACAAATTTTCTATCAGCCCTCTCTTCATTCAATATTTTTGCTTGTGTCAGTTGTCTATCACATTCTCCTCCATATGCGATGGTCACTCCAAATTTCTTTCTGAACCACTTGTCAGCAATCAGCTTCCTTCCATCCATCTTGTTGGTGGTCTTACAATAGGTCTCCTTCCCTTCACAATGTACAAGAGTGCTAGCTTTAATATTATTCCCATCGCCATCTCATAACATACTCCAGCATTGCAATCATTCCTTCTTTAATGTCTCTTCTAATGATTTGACTTTTAATTGGTTTTGATTCTATGTGATTTTAATTTAATTTAATTTAATTGCAATGGAGCACAGACTCCGGTAACAATTTCCCTACACACCCATCTTCCCCCTATCCTGCACCTACCTAGATTTGCCCTCTACAAAATTTATCTTTAAATTCTTTCAAAGTTTTTGGCAAATTATTCATAATTTCTCTTGGTAACTCATTCCAATCCCTGACACCATTACCTAAAAAAGACAATCTTCTCACACCCTTGTGCCTGAAATCGAGTGCCAGCTTGTGGTCATGGTCATCTTTTCCCTTCCATGCACTACTTTTCATACCTATTGCAATATCTTCCCATGCCTCATCGCCAGTATATGCCCTGTACACTCCCATGACCCACCTCATCCTCCTCCTGTCTTGCAATGAATCCCATTCCAGCTCCTTTATCATATCCGTCACTGATTGCATTCTGCGTAATTTCCAGAAACAAATCTAGCAGCCCTTTTTTGTACCCTCTCCAACTCCTGTGTTTGATACGTAAAATGAGGGTCCCATACTACACTACCATATTCGAGCAATGGTCTGACCAAAGTTTTGTAACCCAGATTCCTTGACTTCTCTCGTACATCCCCTCATCACTCTCTCCAACAAGTGCAGAACTTTGAAACCTTTTCCTACCACCTGTCCTATGTGTCCTGACCAGTTAAGCTTGTTATCAAAAGTAATGCCAAGATATTTACATTTCAAGTCTTCAGCAAGCAATTCTTTCCCCAATTTATATTCATAATTAACCTTTTGTTTTTTATTTGTGTATCTAATAAGCTGACTCTTCTTTGCATTTATCTTCATTCCATGTTTACCAACCCAATTAGATATCCTGTCCAGATCACCCTGCAACTGTTTACAATCCTCTATCGTTTTGATTCTTTTATACAGCATTATGTCATCTGCAAACAATCTAATTTCAGATAGTAAACAATCAACACAATTATTCATTAGAATAATGAATAGCAATGGTCCCAATACGCTACCCTGTGGCACACCCATTTTTAATTCCACTTCTTTTGATACTACATTTCCTACCCTAACTTTCTGTTTTCTACCTTTTAAAAATTCTTCTACCCAGCAAATCACTTTCTCATCCACTCCAATGGTTTTTACCTTATTTACTACCATTTTATGGCTTACTCTGTATCCCTCTCAGAAACCACAATTCTGCACCTGTAGTTGCTTATATCTACCTCGTATCACAGTTTCAGAGACAAATTTGGTTGGTAGTATACATAACTGAGCAAGAATTTGGCATCATTCATGCATTGCACCTCCAAATTATACCCTTGATTACATGATAAAATTGTATGGCCTTATTCTCAGTCCTATTTCTCTGTCCACCTTGCTGTTAGTAGTTACTTTGCTTTTTAAGCACAGTGCTCTACCTAATCCTATTTCTAGCCATTTAGTGACACATCCTTTGCTCTCTTCATAATTTTGGCTTTTTCCACAATCATCTCCTTTCCATGCTTCCCCATTTCAGTCACCCATTTTCCCAGTTCTCTTTCCAGATTCAGTTCTATCTCCTTCGATATCAATATAGCATCTCTGCCAGATTCCTGTACCCCTGAACTTCTTCAATGACTATATATAGCCACATTAAACAAAAAAAGGTGACAATGCACTTTCTTGCCTTATTACTCAGCCCTTTACAAATTAATGATTCTTACAGCAAGTATGAACTGTTCCATCTCTTTGAGATTCTGAAGGAATTTTAGGGTTTTATCTGTATAACTATCATGTGACTGATATGGGAATTGACCTTGTATAATGTGGGTCTAGGAAACCCAAGACCCCACACCCTTTTTCAGCACCCCACACCCTTTTCCAGCACCCCACACTTCCTGTAAAAGCCCATTGTTTTCATTTCATCTTCTATTCCAATAGGAATTATTGCTTACTTCAGTTTATTCTATCAATATTTACACATTTCTTCAATTTTGAAAATTGCCATTAAATTGCATACCTTACCTAATGTCATTTTCATATATTATTTGACTTTAAGATACTTAATTTTTATTCCTGACAATTGTTGAACTCATTATTGTTTTTCCTGTAACTCCTAATTTGCCTACATCTCATTTCTCTACCAACTTACCCTCCCTACCAACTGCTCCTTGTAATTGTCAATACATGACACTAAACCAACTCTGAGTCTATTTGTGAAGTATTTGTATCCATTAATTTCATTGGTCTATGTCTACCAATGTCTAAGTTTGTGTGTAGTCCTCCTCACTTATGGCAGACTACAGTTGTATTCTATGTCCTTGTTTATTTTCATTAACTGCTATTTACAGCAACTTTGTTTCACAATAAATCTGTAATATAACTTTGTTTTAAATTTCAGGTGAGAGATATCAGGTATGGCACAGTCACTGTGTGTTACTCAAGGAAATACCAGTACCCAGATAGTGTGATGCAGGCATCATCAAACACAGACATCACTTGCCTAACTGGTCAAACCAGTAATGACATTGCTCTTTCACTCCCATGTAATGGCTATGAGAAAATTTCATATTGTCCTCCCCTGTATATTTCAATACAGGGAAGAACATCAACAGGAAGTGAATGCACACGTATGTACTTTTATCTGATTCCATAAACCAAATCAAATAATTCATTTCATCCTTATTTTAATTGTAGAATAACATGTTTCTCATTGATCACGTATTGATTCCAGTTGCTGCCTGTAAAGATGTAACTGACATTCAGGTCAAAATCAGTCATGAAGGCTTGACCTGTGGTGTAGGTCAAATAATTGGAAATTATATCCTAGTTGCTGTGGCATTGGTGACTGCAGCTAGATCAGTATTCTACAGCTGAACAAGTAGTAACGAGGGTCTTTGGGGCAAATTTTTAAAGACTGGAAGTGTTTGCTTGTTACACCTGGTTAACAACTACCTGTAAGAACATGTGTTCTGATTAGCAAGTGATTTCAGAAAACAGAAATTGTTAGCCTTTTTTGTGCACACCAAAGCAGAGTTTGCCAATTTACTTTTTCTGCTTACTTTTGTGAGCAAGGAGATCTGTGAGTTAACATTTTGATGTGTGTTTCATTTTCATGATAGATGTATAAAATGGTATCTAGCTATCACAAAATTAAATACATGACATTCATTTTAAATAGAGATCCATTTTCTTTTTTACAAAAAAAAAAAAAAAAAAAAAAAAAAAAAGCATAATATAACATAGCATCTCTGCAATCAGTTTCTTAAACAAAAGTTGGGAACAAAATAAACATAAACTCTGTTGGTACATCATGGTACATGTATTCAGACTAGTACTGCCAGACTGTGTGTATGTTATTTTAGAAAGAATATGTACAATCTGCGTGTGAAATGAAAAAATTAGCAGTGAATTATCATTGACATTACACACAGGAAAATGGAGAGTAAACACAATATTTTTTGAACTTCTGTTGTCTGAAATAAAAAATTTAGTACTTCATTTTGAAGTGTCATTAAAACCTAAATGTAAAATGTCTACACATATTTAGAATTACTACCTCCTAAAAGGATTGTGTAATCATTATCAGACTGTACTGTATTGGACCTATGTTTGCTGCTGACAATATGTGATGTTATTGATTGCCTTTCAGCAAACTTACACATGGCATTAAGATCTTAAAATGATAATGATGGTCTAGAAAATGTGTTTTAAGCTCATATGATGCAGAATTTTTTTTCTGATAAAAATCAGTATCTTCAATTTGTTTCACTAAATCTGTATGTAATTCTTTTTTACTAAATATGTAATAAAACATTTTAGTATTATAAATTAAAGTGTTTTGGAATGAAATATTGAAAAAATTATACATTTATTATGAGTTTGGAATTATGTCATTTATCTCTAAGATAATTTCCCTAAAATAAAAATGATTAAATTTTAGAAATACAGATTTTAAGGTTTTTTCATTTAAAAGGTTTTGAAAATTTGTACAATCAACTTTCATTATTGATGAAACAAAAGATATAAATCCAGTGGCGTAGCTAGCGTGGGTGACACCCGGGGTGGATATCGATGGTGTCACCCCTCGAAAATTTAAATTCAAAATTAAGTAAAATATAATATATTGTAAGTGTAAAATATAATATTAATAAAATATAATTAAATAAACATTTATTGTTATTAAAAATTATAGTTAATAAAATTGTAATATTAACTTCATTTTAAAAAAAAACACAATAAACTAAAAGAATCTTCTCTTTTTAGCTTTAACAGCTGCAAACTCGTAAATCACATCTTCCAAATGTTCAATTTTAGTTACTTCATGTTCAATAGTCAATATGGCAAGATTTTAGCCACGTGTTGCTCACCGTTGATCGAAAGTGGTTTTAGAGAGGCCTCTGAAGATCGGGTCTCAGTTCGACACTCGGCCGTCATCGGATTGGTTTATGTTTTGACGGTGCGGATCAGTATCGGCCTGCTAGATGTGGAGAAGCGCATCGAGAGAGTTTGGAAATTTACCTTCCCTTACGACTAAATGATGTTTTCATGTTATTATTTGCCTTAAAAAAAGTATTTTTTTCATCCATGTTCATCACATGTTCGTAAAATGTAGGAAGAGTCCTAGCATCTTCGCATTAAAAAAATCAGAGCTTTGCAAGAGTTGAAGACCAATTTTACGACCCACAAAAATTGCAGCCGAAATCCGCATTTGTAACCGAACCTCCCACACCCGAATCGTATGCCGTAACCAGACGCAAGACTAATCTAGAAGTACTGAAAAATATGTATTCAAACACATAAAAGTGGATTCGTGTCTTTTGATAACAAAAATATATGGTATAGAAAAAGAATATGTTTATTTTATCATGTTTTGAAAACTTATTTTTCATCACACCTATATTCGGACTGCTAACTCAAATGATTACTGCGTGCGATTTGAAAACTGTAGGTCCGGGTTCAAATCCCGGTCTCGACTGTAATTTTTGCGTGCCTTAAAATTGACTTTTACCAATGGCAAAGTTTTTATCTTTTAATGCGAAGAACGCTCGGTGGTTTGAATTTCACTTTAATCTGTAGGTCTTCTTTTCAAGTTAGGTGACTACGATATAGGTGCACTGCGAGTTTCCAAATAAGAAACTCTGTGACTAGAACATTGAGATAACATGAAATTATTATTTTTACTATACAAAATCTTTACGACTTATATTTAAATTAAAATATGTTATAATCTCGTTCTCCACTAACAAAAAGTATTGAGTGAATCGAAAAGAACCTCAGACAAAACAAACACGTCAAGTGCGAGTGATTGACATTTCATTGAGATTGCGTTGATATTGTTAATACTGCGCTGGGATACTATTTTGTACATAAAATATCAACCAGTTAGGTGATTACGTGAGTCAGATAAAAAAGTATTTTAATGTACATTCGTACCAAAACTGTGCAGAATAAAGTACAGTACTCTATAATAAAGTAGGGTGTTAAACCTACCTGTCATTCCCAACACTGATTCCCTGAAACAATCACTTGTAAACGTTAAAGGAGACTAAAGACCGGGTAGGAACACCGACAAGCTATGGAAAAGTGTGGACACGAGGGAGCGAGCCGTCACTCGGCCGGCTGTCGTTGCGGTGATGGTACAGACCAGTATTGGCAAAGTGCAGTTCGACCTTTACACTTAACAACTGATACACAAACTGGTGCAAATTAAAATCCCAGCACCCAGATGGTGTTGTGATAAACGAATGAAATTTGGCCCCAAATATGCCCGCATGAAGAGTTTAAATGATTTAACATTAAAAGTTTTACATGTAATAATGTGAGAATTACGGTGCTATATATTATGTAAATTACAATTTTTTTTATTTATTTTTTTTTTTTTAGCGTATAAGTGGCGAACAGTGTGGTGTCACATGACACGTGGTTGCCCACAAGTTTTTGCTGTCTAAGTATTCCAAGGCGAAGAGTGAACCTCTCTACACCCAAATGTCTAACAGTGAGAGAGGTCGGAGAATTGACGCGTTTTGAAAGGGTGCATCTTATCGTGAAATCTCCAGAACGATTTGCCGTAGTGCAATGTCAGAGCTCTAATACTCCTAGAGTAGGCACAGGTCCATACAGATGGATAACAGCACGTGAAGACTGCCAAATGGTGTGGGTGGCTGTTGCTGGCAGATGGTTGACTGCAGGCCAGATCCAAGTAGTGGTTACACATAGTCACACCCCGCCTCCGCCCCTCCCCGGATGATTGTAAACTAATTGCTTGAAGCTGGGTTACACTCTCTGGCCCCTGTGCATTGTGTCCCATTAATCTAATTTCATTGCCATCATCATCTACCCTGCTGTAATGCGAAACACAAATGGACATGTGAATGGCGTACATTTGTGTTTAGAGACGAGTCTCGATTCTGTCTGTGGCAAAGTGATAATCGACGACATGTTCGTAGGCGTAGTGGAGGAACGGCTTATCTGCTGTGATTTCAGAACCTCACGCAAGTGCCGTCACCGGTGTCATGTTTTGGTGGCAATCAGTTTCGATAGCATGACTGAGTCGGCTGTTGTTGAAGGCAATGACAGCCCATCACTATGTGGACGGGGTAATGCATCTTATTGTGATACCCTACATGTTCAACATCCGAATCGTATTTTCCAACAAGACAGTGCCCGTCCTCATACTGCGGCCATCGTCACACAAGCCTTGCAAGGAGTTTCGATCACAATATGGACAGCACGGTTCCCAGATTTGTCCCAAATAGAGCATTTCTAGGATACCAGAAGTAGACACATTAGATCACATGGTCACCCAGCACAAACTGTGCAACAACTGACTGCAAAAGACATGCACGCGTAGTGAGACATACACCAAGAAGACATCCGAACACTTGTTGTGTCAATGCCGGCAAGGATCCACGAATGTATTGGTGCTCAAGTAGGGCGCATTTCTCACTGACAACTGTAAAAGGTAATAACTTAGCCTGATCCATTTCCATTTGTTATTATTTCTTTTAGATACGGCCCTGGATATATTTTCAATGTTTCCTAAAATTTTACCATTCATGTATGCGTGTTGTGATTTTAATTTCCGCCAGTGTAACTATAGGGCGACCATAAGATTTCGCTATAAATTTAAAAAAGTCGAAAACTACCCATTTGTTATTGAAACGTTAACATAGGCTGTATTTAAATGACTTCACAACCTCAGTATTTGGAGGACCAAGAGATGTTGAGAGGAAAGTTAACAGAAGTGGCTTGATCCAAGTAGAAGCAATTCCAGACCCAGATGGGGTCCCATTGGGGCAAACCCAGGATCCGGGTCCCACAAGTTGTGAGACCCTGGGGGATACCGTATAGTCAGAGAAGCAACTCTACATTAAGTTCCTTCATAAAAATAGAGGAATAAATAAAATATAAAATCATAATTAAACATAATAAAAATAAAAAAACCAACGTTCAGGTAATAAAAGAACACGCCTTTGAGATATCTGCCACCTTTACATGAAGGACTTAATAAGTGAAGTATTTTACTACCTGCCTACGAAATAAGTAGCTACAGACTCCTAAATATGATATGTATCGAAGCCCATCTCCATGTGTAAATTAGTAGTAGCGTATAAATAAAGATGTATATGGCTCGAATGTTCGTTCAGTTTATGATTAAAGCTCAATTTTTGTTCAGGAATAGAAGTTCGACATCCCTGTCGATTTAAGGAACCCATAGGAATGTAGGTACGTGTATTCGACAAAGAAATCTTCTTCTGTAAATTTATAATGGAAAATTCTTAGAGAATCATACGCTTATTTATTTGATCGCGATCATATTTGTATATTCTCAATCAGTAGCAAGCATATCAAACTTACATGAACCTAGAGTTAAAGTGCTTAGGGGGCATCCATAAATTACGTGAGGTGAAATAGGGGCGGGGTCCAGTGAAATCTCACTAATTCTCACGTGAGATTTTTTAAAATTGTGTTGGACTGTAGAGCTAAAAAAAAAAAAAAAAGTGTTTACAAATGAGGCGAATGTCGAGTTTAGGGGGGTATTTCGTCGAAAAGTGTGGGTGTAATCGGCTTTGGGAGGGTGAGACCTAAAAAAAAGGTCTCAAAAAGTTACGAAGACGATCCGCAGGGGGGGGGGGGGTCTGACGGGACCAGATCTCACGAAGTGTCACCAGAAGGGGGCGGGGGGGGGGGGTAGGAGGGTCCAAAAATCTGGAAAAACACCTCACGTAATTTATGGATGTCCCCTAACTAATGTTACGATTTCGCTAGCAAGATACGCGGTTCCGACTGTTTTAAACACATGCCCTGCAAAAACTGATTACCGACAGACGATAACACTCGGACTCGTTCGGATTGACTTGAAACCTGACCGTATTGCTAGTTTAATACAGTTTTCCGAATCATTTTATTTGCATAAATTCGAACATGATACGATTCCATGTCGAGTATAGGTGCACTGTCGACAAAAGGAAGGTACGCAGAGTGTATATCGGATAACACGAAACGTACTCAATTCGAATTTGTCAGATGATAAATTCAAAAATTACTAGAAAATACTTCAAGTCACTTGTGAATCTTAGCTAGAAAGTAATAGAATTCTAAAAAAGCAAAACAATTTTGAAGCCTAGACTACGCGTATTCCAGCATACCCTTGGTTGCTTTTTTTCATTTTCAAAGGAAAATCTAACATTTTTCTTGAAATAATTTCGAGGAATTACAATTTAACTGCCTAATTACCATGATTTTAACAATTATAGATATATCCTTTAATTTTAAAACTTCCTCTCTTAATACAAGAAAACTTACATTATATCCACCGCCGCTCGTAACAAACCAAACAACTGTGACGGACGGCAAGCACAACGAGTTCGTGTGATTGTTGGAGCAACAGAGCGATACTCTATTGTTTAAGCGCGCGGTGTAGCCAATAATATTATTGTACTCTACTGTACTGGATCGTATTTGAAAAAGCGATAGATCAACTTAAAAAGAAATATTCAGAACATTAAAGGTAGACGTGTTTCGACACCAAAGGATAAAAGAAGTCTATCAAATATATATATATATATTTTGTATCACACTAATTTCGATTACCCGTTTGGGGGTGACACCCGGGGCGGACCGCCCCCACCGCCCCCCCATAGCTACGCCACTGTATAAATCCACTTTTCTCATGATGTATATTTCAAAAAACAGCAATACACAGACTAAATATTGCTCACAAAATCTGTGGAAAACTTTTTTAGTGACAGTATTCATCATGCATCACAACATCCATAGAAGTGTATGTTGCTGAGAGATTAGTTGGTTTTCAGTGGTACCATAATTTTTAATTCAACCAAATGTCTATAGCAAACTAAAGTAATCTGCATTCCTTAAATTAGAAGTATGATTCTAAAACTCTCCTGATTGTCAGGTAATCTAAAATTTTGTTATCCCATAACCAACTTTGTTTATAGAACAAGTTAATCTATTAGAGATCAAGTTTAAAGACAGTTTCTTAAGTATTTTAAGTGATTAACTGATTGATAAAATTTTGATGTAAGACCCACTCCGGTGGCTATCTCCCTACACACCCCTCTTCCTCCTTTCCTCTTCCAACCGACTTTTGCCCTCAACTAATTTTTACTTAAAATTCCTTTGGTGTTTCCAGTAAATTATTCATCACTTCTCTTGGCAGTTTATTCCAGTCCCTCACACCCTTTCCTACAAAAGAAAACATTCCCACACCCTTGTGCCTGAAATCAAGTTTCAGCTTGTGGTCATGGTCAACATTACCCTTCCAAGCACCTCTCTTAATTTTCCCAACAATATGTTTCCATGCTTCATCACCAGTATAGACCTTGTACACCCCCATGACTCTCTTCACCCCCTCGTATCCTCCAATGAATCCCACTCCAGTTCCTTTATCACATTAGTTACTGATTGTGTTCTGCAGTAATTTCCAAAGACAAATCTGGCTGCCCTCCTCTGCACCCCCTCCAACTCCTGTACTTGATACCCAAAATGTGAAACCTAAACTACACCACCATATTCCAGCAGTGGTCTGACCGAAGTTTTGTACCCCACTTCCCTTACTTCTCTAGTGCATCCCCTCATCACTCATTCCAACATGATTTTGAACTCTTTCCCTATTACCTGTCTAATGTGTCCCACCCAGTTAAGTTTGTTATCAAATGTTATGCCGGGGTATTTACATTTCGAGTCCTCAATAAGCAGCACCTTCCCCATTTTATAATCATAATCAACCTTTAACTTTTTATCTGTGTACCTTATAAGCTGACACTTCTTTGCATTTATCTTCATCCCATGTTGACTCACCCAGCTAGTTATCCTATCTAAATCACCCTGCAGCTGCTTACAGTCTTCTATTGTTTTGATCCTTTTATATAACATTATGTCATCTGCAAACAATCTAACTTCTCACAGTAAACCATTAAGACAATCATTCATTAGAATAACGAATAACAATGGTCCTAATGTTCACTCCTACTTCTTTTGATATTGCATTTCCTAACCTAACTTTTTGATTTCTACCTTCTAGGAATTATTCTACCCAGCAAATCACCTTTTTATCAACTCCAATAGTTTTTACTTTATTTAGCACCATTTTAAAGCTCACTCTGTCAAAAGCCTTTAAAATATCTAGTGCTACTGTATCAACTTGACCTCCCCTGTCCATTTAATCAGAAATATCTTGCATATAGCCTACTGAGGTTCACCTGAATATCCTCGTCTAATGCCATATTGCCAACTTGTAAATTACTTACATTCCTAACAGACACTTCTAATATGATTGCATATTAATCTCTCCTTTAATTTACCTACCACTGATGTCAAGCTGTTTGGCCTATAGTTTTCGACTCTGTTTGTCACCCCTCCTTTATGGACCGGTACTACCATTGCAATTTTCCAGTCATCTGGTAAACAACAAGTATCCAGACCCAATTTAAATAACGTTTCAAAGTAAGGTACTATGTCCCACCCTACTATCTTTAAGACATCTGTAGTAATATTATCAACACCAGCCCCTTTACACTTTTTTTAGATTCCCTAGTTCCTACATGATGTCTTCATATTTAATTTCAAATTTTCTAATCTGCTCACCACCAAAAATGCGGATAGGCTCATTTCCAGATATAACCCCTGAATTATTGCCCCTATGGATCTCTCTGAACCAGTTACTCAATAACTCTGCCATTTTCTAATCCTTAGTTACTTCTTCTCCATCCTTATGAATAATTGTCTAAATACCCTCTCTTCCCCTCAGTTTCCTAATATAGGTATGGACATTTCTAGATACATCAGTCAGAGGACCCCTGCACCTATAATATTCTTCATAAACTCATCCTTAGCCAGTTTCTTTAGATAGATAGATAGATAGATAGATAGATAGATATGTTCACTTTGATCCCATGTGAGAATAATCTCGGGGATGTGGAACAGTACATACACTTATTTGTAATGTCAATATTACTTTATAATTGATAATGTTATTATATATTGACAACAAGTTAGCTACAACCCATTAGTATAACCAATATCTCCTGTTATCTACAAATACAATCCCGAGTTAATTAATACTTATTATGTGGAACAGTGTATACACTTGTTACGAGCATCTAATAATCAGTTATTTTCTTACAACCAGTAACCATGATAAGTTTCACTGTAATTTGTGACTACATATTATATTATGTTAGTTGCTATTTATGTGGAACAGTACACACACTTATTAACAATATCAATTATATTACCAACAACTCATAAGCAGTCAATTACTTAACAACCTGTTAGTATGATAATTTTTCACAGCAGTTTTTGAATGCATGCTATCCCATGTTAGTTACTATATATGAGTGGAATTTTGTAAACACAATAATTACTTAGCCTAAATTGTCAAAAGTTTCAACAGAAAGAAAAACCATATATCATTTTAGTAATTGTGGACAACTCTGTCACCTTCCCCTTCCATACACCATATATACTATTTTATCAGTCATTCTTAGTTACCAAATTCCAAGAAGAAAATTCTTTCACAGAGTAAAATGGGTTCTGAAGCAGAAACTCTTTCAGTTTGGACTTAAAGTAGTTGGGTTTTTGTAGGTAACATTTAATTTCTGTTGGTAAGACATTTAATAAGGAAGCTCCAGTAAATGTTAACCCTCTCTGTACAATTGACAGTGATTTGTAATCCTTGTGAATATTATATTTATTCCTAGTATTATGGCTATGTATGTCAGCATTAAGATTGAAGTGTTCAAGATTTTCCACTACAAATGATAATACAGAGTATACATACTGTGCTGGCATGGTTAGAACACCCAGGTTTTTAAACAGATTTCTGCACGACGTCCATGGGTTTGCTCCGCAAATAGTTCTTATAGCACGCTTTTGTAATTTAAATACCCTTTGTGCTTGTGACGAGTTTCCCCAAAATGAGATGCCATAAGTGAGCAGGGAATGAAAATATGCAAAATATACTAACTTTCTGGTTTCTATATTAGCTATTCTAGATATTACCCTCAGTGAGAATGTTGCAGAATTCAGTTTTTTAAGAAGTTGTTGAATATGTTGTTTCCAGTTCAATTTGTTATCTATATATACACCCAGGAATCTTGTGAAACTGCTTTCATTGATTGTTTTCCCTTCTGATATCACATTATAGCTGTCCTTTGTTTTATTTTTTGTAACAAACTGAAGTAACTGTGTCTTTTCTACATTAAGTATTAGTTTGTTGGCATTAAACCACCTATTAATTTTCTTTATAGCATCATTTGCTATGTTTTCGAGGTTTTGTGCTGATGGATCTTTCAACGATATGCTAGTATCATCTGCAAAGAGCACTATGTGTTCATTATCACCTAGTATATGTGGAAGATCATTTATATAGATTAAGAACAGCAGAGGGCCAAGAATTGAACCCTGAGGCACACCACATTTAACTATAGCTATGTCCATACTTGTGCCTCTTCCCTTTCAACTTGCCTTTTCCTCTTTCCCGTTCCTCTTGCAATATGTTCATCTTGAGGTATGCGCTAGAGGCACGCATCAGAAGGCATGCCCTTTAGTGTCCACATTCACGCCTCTTGAGGCATGCCCTCAGTGTTCCGGTGTAGCCGCAGCGAGATTGATGATTCAATTTGTCTGGCGTGAATTACAGCTGCCATTCTTATATTAGCGAAATCCCGGGGGAAAAAATCGCGGAGGAAACTGTGGGTAAAGAATTATTGAAAACTCGAAATGTGCAAATTCTCCAAGAACTGCAGTTCAATGACAATGCGCTGTTTAAAAACTTAACGCGAATATCAAAGCAAAATTTTTATACTCTTCTAACAATGGTGAAACCCGCCATTCAAACATGACACCAAATTCAGAGACGCAATACCTGCCGAAGACGTACCGTTGAAAATGCCTTCGGCCTGCTTGCTTCCGTGTTCCGAATTTTCCTAAGGCCAATTAAGTTCAAAGTTAAAAGTACGATTGTGGACATAGTCTTATGTTGCGTATATCTGCACAATTTCCTTCGTATAAAGCCAGATTGTACAAGGGTTTTACTGTCCAGTGGGATCTTTGGACATTGAAGATGCCAGCAAAGGAACTACTATTCCTGGAACTTGGCGCGGAACTACCGCAAAAAACACTGACTTCGCCCCACTTCGGAGAATTCCTCTAAGACTCTCTGAAAGCTTCCGAATTGCGGGATGAATTCTTAGAATATTTTATGTCACCGATAGGCAGCATACCATGGCAAGATAACTACTTGGAAGGAAGTTTCATCTTCAATTCTAATAATATAACAAACATTTTCAACTGGAGAAGTATCAGGAAAATGTAGCTGAGTAACATACTTTCAATAAATTTAGTTTCTGTAAGAAAGAAACCTGCACATTACCTACCCGCGTTTTATCTAATATATTAGAACGAATTGCTCTTGATCCGAGAAAAATAGCATAGCAATACGTAAGTTAAGATTAAAAGGTGTTGATTAAGATAAATAGTTGTCCATTGTGTAAGTCTCTTGATGTTACAGCGCTATGCCAAACTCTGCATTTGACATCATAAAAAAGTTGCGGTTTTTGCCTTAGTTATGATGTAAATAACTTCGCGAGATTTACGCTCGCGAAGTTATTTACAACATATAAGCTGACTGACATCGACTAACATAGAAAGCCTTCCGTTCCAAAGAATAATCTGAAACTTTTAACTAGAAGACATTATGCAACTGTAAAAATGATTTTTGTTTATTCACAACATTCGTCGATACTTTCACAAATTCACGTAAATGTATCTGACTGCTTATTACAATAAATGTTGTTTACTGAATAATACGACATTTAATGCTCTTTAAATCTGCCTATTGATATACTAAGTACATGATGAAGCTTGAGCCTTCCCACCATTCGTTAAACGAGATTAAATATTTCCAACGTGAAAGTACTGTATACTGCACTCTGAATTTTACGCATCCTGCACCGAATGTTTGTTCAATAATTTCGCAAAATACACAATCCTACATTGTCAAAACTCTTCACAAAAATCAACCAGTGCAAAATGTTAATTAAAATGAGCATGAATTAATTATAAATGATGTGGAAAACTACTAAATATTTATTATAAGTACTGTCACTTAAATGAATATAATCTTTATTTTTGACGTCACATAACAATGAAAACGAACGTTAATCTTCAAAAAATGAAAGCGTTTCGTCATTGGATAGCGACATATTGCAAGCGGAGACGCACGAGAATCCACTTCAGCTGGAAACGCTTGCAATACGCCGTGCCTCCCGGTTTGTTGAACGGAATGAGGATCTCGGGCATGCCCCTGACGCATGCCTTCCGAGCCTCTATCCCGTTCAACATGACGCATGCCTTTGACGACCGAAAGTTGAACAGGTGTGGACACAGCTAATGCCCCATTCTGAGTTTATAACATCTCCTGTATTAGCATACTTCAGTGATACACATTGCTTTCTATTTTCCTGGTATGATTTAAACAAAAGTCCTGGCTTACCACTAACTCCATAGTGATCTAATTTACCTAGTAGAATATCATGATCAACACAGTCAAAAGCCTTAGCAAGATCACAGAATATACCTAGGGAATTTAGTTTTTTATGCATTGATTCCAGTATGTTGTTTACAAAAGCAAAAATTGCTGAATCTGTTGAAACGCCTTGTCTAAAACCAAACTGTACTTTACTGAGTAGGTCATTCTTTTGTAGATGTGCATACACCCTTCTGTACATTGCTTTTTCAAAGATTTTTGAAAATGCTGGTAGAAGTGATATTGGTCTGTAATTCTCAATCTTTGAGGTATCACCCTTTTTTTTAACATTGTCAATTCCTTGTTTGGTTGTTTCATGACTTCTTAACTCTTTTATGTTCTTGTATTACCAATATCTTTAACCTCCTCACCTTCCTATTATAGTATGGAGGTTCTGTACTTCTCTTTATTCTCTGTTTTGGAATAAACATTTATTCACACTTTTTTATTATTTCATTGAACTCTTCCCACTTTGTCTCCACTGAACTTCTGCCATTCTTCCATTTAATCTAATTTACCCTGAAATATCTTTTCAGTTCCAAGACTTGTGCCTTTTTATAATTGTATCTATTTCCCCCTACAATTCTGGCCACTGGTTTACTGAATCCCCTTATATCCATCACAACTGCATTGTGATCACTTATTCCTTCATTTACTTGACACTCGATTAGGTTATCATCCGGCTCTATTAGGAAAATATCCAACTTGTTTGGTGTTCCTGTTTTTTGCTCAGTCACATGTGTAAAGCCTCCATCCAACATTAAGGTATTAGAAAATCTTTGTTCCTTTGTATTATTAATCTTATTCCCTACCCATTTTACACCTGGTAAGTTCAAATAATCATCACCACTAATGACCTTTCCATGCCCACCTCTGAACTTTGAATATTACTTTTGTTTCTCCCCAAGAGCCTTATCTTTACCATTCATTTTTCCACTGCGATAAGCAGCCAACACCCTGACTTTTTCTTTTTTACTTCCACAGAAGTCTACCCCAAGTAACTCGTGGTCATGATCTCAGAACACCAGTGAACTGTAGTAGTCTTTGCTAACCAGTATAAATACTCCTTCCCCAGTTGCTCCTCTATCTCTGCGGTACACTCTGTAACCATCGGGAAAAATCTCATTGTCTAGTACTCCTTCTTTTAACCAGGACTCTACTCTTATAACTACTTGAGGTACATGTATCTCTATTAGGTTTGCAAACTCCATTATTTTGTTCATCATACTTCTACAATTTACCGGTAACACTCGTATCACTGGCTTTGTCATATTTTCAGCTCTAACATTCACCTTCCCAGATCTGCCCCCCCCTTTTCTGTTTTTGTTTCATAAGCTTCTTCTATTTCTTTAATATTTTAGTATTTACTATTTTTTTAGCTATGGATCCCTATGATTACCTATTTTTATCCCCTCACCTACAGCTCTTAAAATAAAAAAGTCACAGTCTCAACTCCATCACCACTGGAAGTGGGCTCTCTCACAGTCCTAGCCAACAACTCGGAAAATTTTCCCTTGCCCCTCCTATTTAGGTTTAGGCCATGTATAGTGAAACCCCACCTACCAATGGTCTCCACAAGTGCAACTCCCATGACAGAGCTAATGCTGTTCCCTTGCAGCACCTCTGTTTCCACATTTACCTGCCTCACAGCGTGGCTGGTCATGGCGACTTAGGACTTGCATGAGCTTCACCCTAGTGTGCTGTGCCTCCTTCAACACTTTCTTCAGGTCACTCTCTATACTATAATTATCATTTCTATCAATACTGTTCCCCACACCTCCCACTATCATTACCATATTCTCCTTGGTGAAACCCCTACAAAGTGAACCTATATCCTCTATTACTGACCTAAAGTTGCACTAGAATTGAAAAAACTTGTGAACTGGTAATCTGTGCCCAGCTGATCCTGCAAAAGAGGGCCCACCCCTCTCCCATGGCTAGTACCTAGCAGCAGAACCCTTTTCTTCCTATTCTGGTATTGAAGGCTATATCAGATTAAATAGTCATATAAAGTTATAATGTAATGTAAACATATCTGGTATATGGGGTTCAGACTATTTTGGAAAAGAAAACATTGCATTCATTTTCACAGCTACCTTAGGCCGCGTATAGTCAAATGAAATAGGTAACTTCATTGCTAGGAATTTTTACTGAAGAGATATCGGCATTTTAAAATCGAATTTATCTGAAAGCAGAATGATGCAGTAAACACATCTAAAATTCCAGAAGCCACAGTTTGAAGCTAGGGAAACAGTTTATAGCTTAGAAGAAGTATAGTTTTTTCTTACATATCATATTAAAGTTTGAAAAAGTTAAGTAAAGTTTAAAGGTTGGTTTTGAAGCATTGTGTGAAATTAATAACACAAGTGATCATTTTGAAGAATATAAAGAAATTCAGTAGAAGAGACCATATTCAAAAGAAAGTGCAAGTCAAGCATTTTACAGTAAGCCTCACTAAAATGCATAAAGTAGTTTGGTCAAGATAGGAGAAAAAACTATTTTTCATAATTTCAACGAAAACAAGCATTTCCCATTTGGCAGAGATAGATTCTGTCAAGAGGAAGGATTTTACGAAAATTAATAGTAAATTGTGTAAATCAGATAGCAACTACACAACTACATTGCTAATAGAAAAAGTTATGTAGAATCTTTTAAAACAAGTTTCAGACCAGTAGATTCAATAATTTGTTCCTTTTAATTTGAAAGAAATTGATTCCTACTCGTACTGTTGGCTTGCTAAGCCTAACACAGTTGAGGATTTTATTTCAGAGTTTACTCCCTTAGGCTTCGAAGATCCCTCTTTGCTACAATGCAGTGGTGTTTCCCTCCAATTTACCCCCGGAGAGGATGTGTAGCCCCTTCCACCATTTTCACCAATCTGAAGGTCTCCTTCTCTGCCAAAAACTGCCATTGAGGACTTCGCCTGTATCCCTGGGCATGGGTCCACACTACACATTGTGGGACTGGGTCCTTGCCTGGACTTAACCACCCTGTCACTCTGGCCTACTGGAGCTAGGATGTGCACACCCACAGCGTGGATGCACCAGACAAGAATTACTCAAGTGGAGTATAGGGAAGGTAACCCTACCTCCCTTGAGCCAGATTAATGGTTGTGTATGATGCTACAAACCAAATGGTGTGGAAATATGGGCGATGAAGGAGAGAGATAAAGGGAGAGTAGAATCTGTGGAAATGAAATTTCAGAGGAGTAGAGTAGAAGTAACAAGAAGAGACAGAATAAGGAATGAAAGAATCAGGGAGATGATAAAGGAAGAACTGTTACAACAGAGAATTGAAAAATCTAGGTTACAGTAGTACAGGCATGTAAAGAGAATGAGAGAGTGAAGCTACCAAGGAAGATGCTGGACATGGATCTGAAAGGGAAGAGGCCTAGAGGAAGACCAAGGGACAGATGGATTAAAGGCATTAAGAAGTGTGTGGAGGTAAGAGGAGGAAATTGGGCGACTGTGGAAGAAGAGAGATGGTGGTTAGACAGAAAGCGCTGGCAAGGCTTTCGTTCAATACTTATTAGCTGATCCACAACTTCTAAACTGGAACAGAATTTAAAACAGCAGAATAGATGTGGCAAGTTTAACAATTGCGCAACCGCTAAGTGTCGACTAATAAGAAATTTCGCTGGTATTATTATTGCTTCTCTAACCTGACACGCTTAATGTAAACTTAGCTCTTGCTAGTTTCGACGAAAACACCTAATTTTAGTGATTATACTAAAATCCTCACTTTCGATGACTAACTACAATAAAATACCAGACATTTCACTTACTCCCCAAACAAAACAAAAGACCTACTCAGACGGTTACCGCAAACATCTAGAAGCACACGCTAATCTCACTCACTGCCACAAAAATTAAAACTTTGCTCTGGACCGAAGGTCCGACTGCGACGAAGACTGGTGACGAAAAAAGCCGCGCTTGGTGGCGACTCGCCCTTTTATATTGACGCTTGTTTTTGATGCAACACTTACCAAGACGCCAGAATTGGGTCGCAATGTTTTGCCGCTGACATGCTACACGTGGATGTTAATATTACGCCACGCTCGCAATTTATAATTTTTACAATAAAAGTCATACTAATGTCTTAAAACATACTACTCTGTAAAGCCCCAGAACCGTCACAGCAGAAGTCAAAAGACGATACCATGACAAAGCATTTCTGGCAGACATCTTAGAATTTTTGGTGGGCATGTGAAACACTTGCAAATTCTAATATGATTGTAACCAGGTAGGGGTTGTTCTGACTTGAATCATTTATCAGTACTTGCAATCATTTTATTTGGCGAAGATTTCCAATGCCTAAATGGTTGTTCAGCAATTTTGTAAGGAACTATGACAGAATATATAGATTGTGAACTTTACTTGGAGCAGCAGTGACTTTGATTTCAACATACCTTTCCTGTTTGAGGTTATCCAATCTGGTGGTGACTGATCTTCGGTAACGGACAATCGAATTATCCAAAGGCAGCACATCATAGTTAGAGATTCAGACTAATTGTTTGGTATATACCCCACCAAACGTTAATTCTTGACGTGGTATTTCTCATAAAAGTGATTTTACTTAAATTTTACGAATAGTTGTGGCATTTTTCATGAAGAAAGTATGTCAATAGTGAGTTTATTTTGTGAATATTTATTTGATTTGCATAATGTTGGCTAAAATCTTTATAGTAATAGTACTATCTTCTTGTATCTTCACGTATGTTGTGCTCTTGAGCTCTTGTTTATCTAGCTACAAAACATAGGGATCAGACTTAGCCCTTCAGTATACAACTAACAGAGAATGTTGGTGCAGTGATAAACTATTCCGAGGCCTAGCTGATAAATTGTTGCCCAACGCTGAAGAAGTGAGAGTGACCCATGTATTCTGACTTGCTAGTAAAGTATCAGCTTGCATGCTCAGCAGTGCATGTGTAACTTGCACTTTGGGCTGATGATCGGCAGCGTCTGATTCGAACAAACAGAATGTGCTAACTCGGCGTCTAGCAGTCGCGAAATTTAAAAACAGATGATTTTGATAATAAAATGTTAATCTATATAACGTCCCATTACATTTTGCAGATAATTTTATTATTTTCTCTACTTGGGCTGAAAGAGCTGAGCAGCAAGATCAATGGCCATGTTAATTTATTTGTCTGTGGATTTTGCAGGGCATTTTAACTAAATAGTTTTTGTTTTTAATTTTCTGACGCGAGTTTCACAGTTAAAGTAATTTTACATTTCGTTTCAAATTGAGTAAATTAATGCCAGTTATTGGTTAATGTTTATTTATTATTAGTTTAATACTCTTGTTCCATAGATTTCTGCTGAGAAAGGACCTCTGCGATATATAAACATATAAGATGAAGATAATGATAGCAAAAAATTATTATATGTTACAAACAAACAAATAAAATAAAAATTATCTTTTACCACTAAATTATGCAAAAGGCATAATAGATACAATTAATTCTTTTGAACAAAATCACATGACCCTTTGCATGGCTTCTGCAACTAGGTTCCAATCACAAATAGGGCAAAAATTCTTCTCGGGTATTCTGCCGGATAAGGTCTAAAACAGACGAGGCGTTTTGCGCCGCGCGGCGGTCGAGTCGACGCATGGTCCAATGTAATTAAATGGGGCAAAACAGACGATGCCGCGCGGCGCATGGTTTCCCCGCGACTTACGCGCGGCGCCGCCTCGTCTGTTTGGAACTCGCGGCGCGGCGACACAGCCGACTGAAGAAAATAAATCAGAAATTGATTTTTCTCCCCTTTTTGTATCATTACACTTTAGTGTTCAAATGTAAACACTTAATATGCCATTACATTAAACACAATGAAATTCGAATTTAATTTTTTACTTTTCTTGAAATTATTTCCTGATTTCATATTATTTTAATAATACGCCTTTTTAGACCTCCAAATTTAATATTTTTCTATTGATCCAGCACCGAAACTTTATCTTACGTTTTAACTTAATCTGTACTTTTGAACCGTAATATACAATCTGAGTGTCTGATCGTTTCCAAAGAATGTGACAATCCTATTTTTTATGACTGCGTTCTCATATTTTTGATTTTACTAAGGAAAAATGAATTCACACGCACTGATGTCGTCGATTTTTCTTGTGCTAAATAAATAAGGAATTCAAATTTAATTACTTCTTTTTTTACTTTTCTAATAACTTCCTGATCTGATTTTATACCGGTACTTTTATACATTGAAATTTGTTATCCATTGATCCAACAATGAATTTTATCTAAACTTTGATCTTAATCGCATTATTAGCAATAGAGTTGAATATTAAAATACAGTTGGAACGGTTGGCTGGCTCCAAGAAATGTGACGAGTTGCCATAATATGAACGATATAATAAATAAAATGATTTCTTCTAACTTTAAAGCAATGACCAGTCTTTCTTCTGGATGTATGCTGCTTCTCATCACGGTTGTTTCTTTAAGCAGCTTGTTACGTCTACCTTGGGGACGTTTATATTTGGGTCACACTGTTTTACCATTGACAAAATTATCAATTTGGAATATCAAAAGTCATACTTAATCTTCAGCTTATCACATGAAATATTATTGTAATGAATAGGAAAACTGAAAATTGGGTGTACAATTTATTATTGTGAAATTAGGCAAACATGAATTTTGTTTTTATTCTGAGGTTAACAATTACATATCATTGAATGTCAAACAGTTAGAGCAAAATCTCAGGGTTATTACTGGGTGGAACGATTGCATGAGTTTCCGTCCGGGTCGTAGCTTTTACCATTGTTCACAGCCCAGGTCAGCGACCAGGTAAGACCAGCGCCACATGCGGTCTTCCAGCTTCCTCGACCGGCCCAGCGTGAAGGCAGCGTCCCCAGCTGCCGACTCGTACTCAGCGAAGGTCACTTCGGCCGTACTAGATGAAGATCTGCACCAGAGTGTCTCGTCGTCCGTTCTTCTCCTCCGAGCAAGACTCTGTACTTGTCGTAATGCGATGTCGGGTCCGGCTCTTGGCGAATCACCGCAATCCGCGCCAAAGGACCAGCGCCACATTGGCCCAGTACAGACAAGAAAAAACACCAACACGGCAATAAATTGAGGCGGCTTCTCTATTGGCTGGATCGTCTTCCCCTACTCTCATAAAGCACTCATTTACTAGGAAACGTCACTAAGGTTTATTTTTGCTAGTCTGCGCCAGTTTTCGGCGGGAACTTTCCGAAACGTGCGAAAATAGAAAGCGGGTCTCAGTTATTTATGGGGGTTATAAATCCGCTTAATGTCCACGTTGAGTAGGACGTTGTCAGCACCCCCCAAGGTGCGTGTAAATCTGGACGCTTTAGTTCCGTCACGTTTCTGTTCGTTGACACGACGCATCGGCAATATTCACACATACCGTGGGATCACTTAGTGCCTAATGGCACTGAACTTTTTAATTCATTACAAGCTCTTGTCTTACAGCGGTAAGCAACTCATTGAAAGAGGACTAAAACATCCTCGTAAAGTTAAAAAAAAACTTTTCTTCATTCCTTTTCAATTGGGGCCACAGGGTATAAAAGAGATCCTTTTTCACTCCGTTCTGATAATATTGGATGAATCCAATAGCGCCTATTTTTTCTTCTCCTGTTCCATCTTCGGTACAGCAACCATAGAAGCATTACATTCTCGTCTTCTATATCCATTGTTCCACAAACAACTGAGCTATACGCGACAAATAGCGCCGCCTCGTGTGGACAGTTGGGGCGGCCGCCGCTTCGACCGCCGCACGGCGGGAAGTCGCTCCGTCTGTTTTAGGCCTAAGTTCTTCTGTCCACAACGTTTCGGCAGCAACCTCTGTTCTCTTCATCAGGTGAGATGTCATACCGTAGCTACCACTGCGACAACATATGATTGCAGTGCACTCATCAGCAAGTATGGTGTGTCATGGTGGGGAAACCTTTGGGTATGGTTTTAGCTCATGGCTGGGAGTGATGGATATAAATCTGATGACGCAATGGAACATCACGGACACATCCCATGTTCTCATGTGTTACCTCTCATTATCAATTTAATGGTGCCATATTTTAAGAGGACAATGGTTGTCTATGCTTGCCACATGTATTTATCAACTGTATGCATGATGCTGAGGTGCTCCTGTGGCCAGAAATATCCTCAGATCTGCCCCAAAAAGAGCATGTGAGGGACCAACTCAGACGTTGGCTCCATCCCAATGCCGTATCCGGGATATCTGGTCTAGTTAAACCAGTTATGGTCCAGCTTGCATCAGGAGGCAATACAACTGCTTTATGTCATCATTCACAACCAAATCAGTGCTAAAGCTCTTTGTAAAGTTTACTCAATTGTGTAATCACTCAAATAACATCACATATCCTCTCAACCTATGAAGTTTCATTTTGTTTCCTCCCTCCATTCTGGGTGCTTTAATTTTTATTTTTTTTATTTTTGTCAGGCAGCGTAGGAAGGAAAGATAAAATACTCCCACCAAAGAGAAGGCAGAAGGGCAGCAGCAACAAAAAATCCTCTACAAACACACACACTCAAACAATGTTGTCAGTCATATGTTCCTATTTTCTTGAGTACGGGCATAGCTAGAAATATTATGTTTTATTTTTATTTTAGTGTAGTATTTTTTATCACTGCTGCCCTCCTACCTTGTGAGTGATAATTGTATTTTATCTTTCCATGTTTTTTGTATTTGTATTTATTGGTCCCTTAGCATCATACATAGTACAAAGGATATGGGATAAGTCAAAAATAGTCTGTACGCAGATAGCAAGTACATTCTCTCTCTCTCACACACACACACACACAAACATGGGCATTTTATCAATGCTGTGATCATTCATAAGATAGCTGTACAAGTTTGATAAAGACACAAAATTTATAATTACAAATAACACATGATTTTTCACTATTTAAGTCTATCATTTGGTTTGAAAATACTCATCAATACTATAGAAGCAGTGGCTGAGAAAGTACTCCTTCAGTCCTGAAGTGAATTTTGTATTTTCTTTTACAGATTTGATAATATGTGGTAGGTTATTAAACAATCTGATTGCTGTATGTAGTGGTCCTTTCTGACATAGGGTAGTATTTGTTTGTGGTACATGTAAATCTAATGTCTGTATAGTATTATATGTGCGTACATCATTGTTTGTTTGTAATGTATACGCAGAAGCTTCAGTATTTTTTTTTTTTTATTTTTTTTTTTTTTTTATGAATGTTATAGTTTCCAGCATATATATACAGGGCAGTGGTAGCATTTGCATCATTCTAAATAAAAGTCTACATGAGGTTCTACTCTGTACCCCATTCATAATCCTAATAATTTTTTTCTGCATTTGATACTTGGTGGGGAATTTCCCCAAAATATAACACCGTACCTCAATAATGAGTGCACATACGCAAAATAAATATTCTTAATTGTTTCATCTGATATGCAGCCAACTAATATTCTCATCATGTAGCAAATGGTATTTAATTTTTTACAAAGGTGATCAGCATGTATATTCCATCTTAAATTATCCTGTACCCATATGCCCTGAAATTTTGTTTTTCCTACATTTTTCAGTAGTTCATCACAGAGTTTTACTGTAGGCACTGGGATATCTAAACTAGTTTTTGTCCTGAAGTGTATGGCATGTGTTTTTCTGTGTTTATTATTAGTTTGTTTTGAGAAAGCCAGTTTGCTAAGTTTTTAGAACAGTGTTCAATGTTTTTCACTAATTGTTCCTTATTACAGTCTTTTATTAATACGTTGGTGTCATCTGCATATTTAATATACTTCTGGCAGGTACTTGTAGTTTCTAGATCATTTATATACACTAAGAACAGTAAAGGCCCAAGAATTGATCTTTGCGGCACTCCATATTTCATGTGTTTTCAATCTGAGCGCACATAGTTTACACTGTTGTTAGTCTTAAAACTACATTCAACAATCTGTTTCCGATTATAAAGGTATGACTTTATCCAATTTTTTGCTACTCCTCTAACTCCTAAATGTTCTAATTTTGTGAGCAAGATATTATGGTCAATTACATCAAATGCCTTTGAGAGATCCAAACATATTTCAGACACATGTCCTTTTTCATCAAGTGTCTGTAAGATTTCTGTATAAAATGAAAAAATGCAGTTTCAGTTGATTTATTCTTCCTAAATCCATGTTGAGTATTTGATAATAGTTTATTATTTTCTAAAAAGTTCACAAGTCTTTTGTGAAATAATTTTTTCTAAGATTTTGGAGAAACATGAGAGGTTCGACACCGGGCAATAGTTTGACATGTTTTCTTTTCACCTTTTTTGAATAGGGGTTTAACTTTTGCTGTTTTAAGCCTGTCTGGGAATATTCCACTAGAAAATGAACTATTACATATATGAGAGAGAGGGTAAGCTATTAATTTAGCACATTTTTTTAAAAGAAAATCTGGGACATCATCAATTCCGGATGAAAATTTAAGTTTTAACTCACCAATAATTTTTAATACTTCTTCTTCATTTGTGGGTTGAATAAAAAGTGTTTTCCTATTAGTTTTACTGATATTAGCTTGTGTGTTGATGTTGGATTTATCAACATTTTTCTTAATCAGGTTTTCAACAATATTTGAGAAATATGTATTAAAGGTATTGGATATCTCTAAAGGATCAGATATTATTTTTTATTCTCTTGCAGTTGAATGTTATGGCTATCTACCTGTCTTGCTCCTACTTCATTCTTAACTATCTTCCACATGGCTTTCATTTTATTAGTAGCTGAGGAAATATATCTGTCATTTTCTATTTTTTTGACATATCTTACTACCCTGTTAAGAACCTGATGTATTTTTTGAAATATTTATCAAATTCTGGTGTTGTTTCCTGTGTTTTTGAGATTGTATGTAATAGTTGTTTCCTTTTTGTAGACATTATGATACCAGCAGTAATCCAGCCTTTTGTATTATTTATTACATTTTGCTTTTTTGTCCTAAGTGGGAAACATATTTCAAAATAATACAAGAATGTATTAATGAATGACCCATATTTCTCATTTGTATTTGGGCAACTATGCATTTCTTCCCAACTTTCATTTTTTAAGAGATTATTAAATTGGTTAATCTGTTGATCCTTAAAACTACGTGATTTTACTGTTGTCTGTGTATTAGTTTTAGATTCCAACTTTAAAGTTTAATTTAATTTTTAATTTAATTTAATTTTAATTTAATTTTAATTGCAATGGAGCACACGCTCCGGTGGCAATTTCCCTACACACCCAACTTCCCCCTATCCTACACTCACCTACATTTGCCCTCTACAAATTTTAACTTTAAATTCTTTTAACGTTTTCGGTAGGTTATTCATCATTCCCCTTGGTAACTCATTCCAATCCCTGACACCCTTACCTAAAAAATAAAATCTTCCCACACCCTTGTGCTTGAAATCGAGTGCCAGCTTGTGGTCATGGTCATCTTTTCCCTTCCATGAACTACTTTTCATACCTACTGCAATATCTTTCCATGCCTCATCGCCAGTATATGCCCTGTACACTCCCATTACCCTCCTCATCCTCCTCCTGTCTTGCAATGAATCCCATTCCAGCTCCTTTATCATATCTGTCACTGATTGCATTCTGCGATAATTTCCAGAAACAAATCTAGCAGCCCTTCTTTGCACCTTCTCCAACTCCTGTATTTGATACTCAATATGTGGGTCCCATACTACACTACCATATTCGAGCAATGGTCTTACCAAAGTTTTGTAACCCAATTCCTTTACTTCTCTCGTGCATCCCCTCATCACTCGCTCCAACAAGTGCAGAATTTTGAAACCTTTTCCTACCACCTGACCAATGTGTCCTGCCCAGTTAAGCTTGTTATCAAATGTAATGCCAAGATATTTACATTTAAAGTCTTCAGCAAGCAATTCTTTCCCCACCTTATATTC
This sequence comes from Vandiemenella viatica, assembly GCA_031002005.1. Classification (NCBI taxonomy): domain Eukaryota; kingdom Metazoa; phylum Arthropoda; class Insecta; order Orthoptera; family Morabidae; genus Vandiemenella; species Vandiemenella viatica. Next base: position 245,977,939 of record JARYHS010008074.1, read on the forward strand.
ATAATTAACCTTTTGTTTTTTATTTGTGTATCTAATTAGATGACTCTTCTTTGCATTTATCTTCATCCCATGTTTACCAACCCAACTACATATCCTGTCCAAATAACCTTGCAACTATTTACAGTCCTCTATCGTTTTGATCCTTTTATACAGCATTATGTCATCTGCAAACAATCTAATTTCAGATAGTAAACAATCAATACAATTATTCATTAGAATAGTGAATAGCAATGGTCCCAATACGCTACCCTGCGGCACTCCCATTTTTACTTCCACTTCCTTTGATACCGCATTTCCCACCCTAACTTTCTGTTTTCTACCTTCTAAAAATTCTTCAACCCAGCAAATCACTTTCTCATCCACTCCAATAGTTTTTACCTTATTTACTACCATTTTGTGGCTTACTCTGTCAAACGCCTTTGAAAGATCTAGTGCTACACTATCAATTTGGCCTCCCTTGTCCATTTCATCTGAAATATCTTGCGTATATCCCACCAACTGAGATTCGCATGAATATCCTTGCCTGAACCCATGTTGCCTACTTGAAAACCACTTACATTCCTCACATACATTTCTGATGTGGTCGCATATCAATCTTTCCATTAATTTACCTACCACTGAAGTCAAACTGATTGGCCTGTAATTTTCGACTCTATTTCTCACCCCTCCTTTATGTACTATCGCACTTTTCCAGTCTTGTGGTAAGCAGCAAGTATCCAGACTCAATTTAAATAATATTTCAAGATAAGGTACAATGTCACATCCAGCTATCTTTAAGATATCTGTAGTAATATTAATTGCACCTGCCCCCTTATGTTTTTTCAGCTTGCTTATTTCCTTCATGATTTCTTCAGCATGAATTTCAAATTTTTTAGTATCTTCATTTCTAATCGTATTGTTAAGCTCGTTCTCCGAATTAGACCTTCCCGTTTCTGATTCATTGTCCCTAATGCTTTCACTAAACCAGTTACTTAAAATCTCAGCCTTTTTCAAATCCTCATTAACTACATCTCCATCCTTATCTATAAGCATCTCTACACCCTCCCTTCCCCTCAGTTTCCTTATATAGCCATAGAAATTTCTAGATGCATCAGTCAGTGCTCCTCCTGCACTGACAATACTCTTCATAAACCCATCTTAAGCCACTTTCTTTGCTGTTATTAAGTCCTTGTTTAGTTGTTTCAAATATTCCCTACTACCCTGCTGTCTCTTAACTCTGTTATGTTCTCTTCGTACCAACCTCTTTAACCTTCTCACTTCCCTATTATAGTACACAGGTTCTCTACTTCTGTTTATGTTCTGCTTTGGAATGAATTTTTCTTCCCCCTTTCTTATTATTTCCTTGAACTCTTCCCACCTTGACTCTACTGTACTTGTGCCTTCCTTCCATTTGCTGAAACGTTCTCTGAAATATCTCTTCAAATTTGATTTGTGCTAAGTGATCAGAATAACCTGTATCAAAATTTACTGCATCATGGCTATAATTACTGCCATTTACAAAAATCTGGTCAATTGTTGTTGTTGTATTGTTTGTAATTCGTGTGGGTGTTTCTATCAAACTTTTAAGGTTGAAAGAAGACGTTAACCTCAAAGTATCACTTCTCAGCTTCGAGTGCTTAGAAAAATCTATATTAAAATCACCACATACAATTATAGTTTTATTTACTAATGGTAAACTTTTTAATGTTTTCTCAAACAAATTAAGAAATGTACTATTGTTACCATCTGGAGATCTATATACACAAATTAGTATGATTTTATATTTTGGGATGGATATACCAGATACTTCAAAGTGCTTTTCTTTAGAATATTTTTTCAGTGAGTTTATTTCTTTAAAATCAATGTCATTTTTAATAAATATACACTTTCCTCCCTGTTTGTATTCATTTCTGAAAAAAAAAAAAAGAGGCTAAGGTAAAGTTTGGGAAGTTTTTTACATTTAGTTGTGCTGTATTGAGCCAGTGTTCTGTTAAACACACAACTGCCACATCTTTAAGATGTGTTGAGAGAAGTAATTCAATTTCAGTTTTCTTATTTTTAAGAGATTGCACATTATGGTGACAAATTATAAAGTTTGAACTTGCTTTTTTGGTATGTACATTTACTCGACCACTTACCTCTTTATTGGTGCCTTCTACCTTACAAGCTTTATTTGTATTGACACTTTTTTCACTGTTGCACAGTCTCACTTTAGGTAGAGCTAAGGGGATCACCACTTGCTTATTGTTATTTATCTGGATGTCAGTTTGTCTGCATGGGGAGCCCATAAAAAATCAGCATCTCTTGTTGGTTGCTTCTTTGTGCGGGTTGATGACCTTAGTCTTGGGAAATTTTCTGCTTCTGCTGCTGAGGTAGTTGGGGTTTCAGCTTCTATTGTCTCTTCTCCTATGATGACTGTTTCTACTTTTGTTTCTTGAGACAGTTTCCAGTCAAGATGTAACATTTCTTGGCAAACTCTAATTCTTTTGATATGACTTCCAACAATATTCTTAAAATTTCAGCTTTCCCTTTTGTATTAAGATGCTGTCCGTGATTTGTGTAGTATTCTCTGTCACTTGGTGTGCTGATAAACTGAGTATTTTGGAATTGTTTCACAATTTTGCCTATTTTTCTATATGTTTTCATTATTTCTTTATTCACACAGGACCATTCTGGTAAGTCATGCCTGTGTGGTATACCTTCTATCACTACATTTGTATGTTTAATTGATAGCAGAGAGTTTTTTATTGTTCTAATTGCAATGTCTGCTTCATTTTTTGCAACGTCATTTGCTCCTGCCCATATCACTAAATGGTCTTTTTCTGTTAGTTTTGTAATGTTTTTAGTGTTTTCCAGTACTTTGACCACTGGGGCCCCTGGCATAATTTCCCCTCGGATATCACAGTTTTTGAAATCTTTGTTTTGCATATTTTTGGCAATTCCTCTACCATGGCTGTCTGATAGTTTTAGGACTTTTGATTTTGTCAGATATTTTCTTGTTGTTTGTTTAGATGGCTTTTTCACAACGCACTGTTGCTGCACTTTATTAATGTTCACAGGGAGCATTTCTATTTCCAACACCTTAAATCTGTTCGAAGTAATAACTAGTGTCTGCTGATCTGAATATTTTGCACCCGAAGTCACACGTCTGCTCCGCGTTTTAGCAACAACCCACGCGTTGTTTACATGTTTAGGTTTAACCTCACTTTCCACATGGTCTCTTGTCTTTTCACTCATGCGAAAATCACTTCCAGGGTCATTTTCAACAACTGTTTTTAAATTATTCATTTGATGAATAAATACCGTAGTGGCGTGTATATCTTCTTTCAACGCTTCAGCTACTGACTCTTCTTTACCCGCGAAATAGTTTCCTACCGCTTCCATACAGGATGCCGCACTCACATTTATCATTCACTGATTCCAGCATATTTATGCAGTCAATATGTATCCATTTTTGGATAACAGAACACAGTCTAATTCCCGTTTTTCCTACTTCACAACACAATACACACTTTATGCACGATATGTAGCTTATTTTCCATGAGCAGCTAATCACAACATCTATACGTGCCGCCATCTTGAAGTATTGTATGGTATATGTTAGTTTAGTATCATAGCATTTTGTCATAATCCATTGTTGTTGAGATTTTATTATATAGTATAGAATTCTAGTGTTTAGTATTAATAGCCAATTAGTTTTCAATGTCCTGGTGACAGTTTGTAACAATTTACCTTTGTAAAAATGGTAATACTATTTTAAAATTTCTACACATACCACAAATCATTTGGATGAAAAGATAATGGGAGTTTTCAGTGGATATATTTTTTTTGAGACAACAGTATTAGAAATAATTAAGAAATTAATACGTATTAAAGAAAATGTATACGCTGTGACTTCTTAATAACTTATTTACTATAATTCTCTGAAAAAAATATAGTTTTATTTTAAGGAGATACGTCTTTATTAAAACAAAAACAAAAATTTTAAGTTCAATTATTAACAAGTGATCATTCTCCTGCTCAAAAATGAAAACTTATACCTGAAATGTAGTATTAATTTATGGCTGTAGTCATATTCCCTTGTGACATATACAGCTCTATTTGGCAACATACTTTATGCCTTATATACTTTCAGAACTATTCCTGTCTTATAATGACTCCAAATATATCAGTCACTTAATGTGTTCTACAATAATTTCTGCAAATCAGTCTACCTGCTGCTTTTGTACCTTCTCTAAGTTCAGTATTTGATACCATTATGTAAACCGGGACACTTGCCCTGGGCTGCAGCTTGATGGGGTTGACAAAATCGGATTTGAAGGGTGGCGCTTTAACTCATGGTGACCTTTTCTTTTTAAGTTCTGCTACTACCCTGGGAGACAACAACAATGCAGGGCGGTGATACTCGATGTTGATATTGAAAAAATGGAGGCAACAAAATAATATTGAAAGGGGCAGCAATGTCACAGATTTGCCCTGGCTTGGAAAAAATCCTAGATCCACCACTGAACATTCTCCTTGATGATCGCAGAAAGCACCTAAAAGCCACAAACAGGATGGCCAGCACATGAACCCTGTTCCTATAATGTGGTGGGGCCCAGTAGTATAACAACAGGGAAAAATGGTATGGGCCCCCAGCCAAAGGAACCTCCAATTACCAGCTGGACTAAATGTACATCCTGTTTTGGTGCCATCACAACTGCTTCTTGATCATTTGTTATTGCTGTGACCTGAAAACTCAAAAATTAACTCTCAACCTTAATTTTGAACCCATACAAGACATTTTGTCCCTTTGTGCATTGCTCTACCATCTACATAATACCTTTTTCTTCATTAAGGTGAATGCAGATCTGCTCTTTTGTGTTGTATGTCATATTTCATTTCTGGTCCACATCTGAATGTAATGACCATTGTCGTATATCTATAATCTCGCAAAACCATTTTGAAGGGCACCTATTACATATAATTTATATAGTGAATAACTTTTATAACCATTTTCTTAATAATAAAACACTTTTCAACTCTGAATATAAATATTAAATTATAAAGTCTAATTTCTCAAATTTTATGGAATTGTCCACATTCATTTCCACTAAGAAAGCATAAAATTATGATCAAAATGATGTGTAGTATGTATGGACTTAAAATGCTATTTAAAGAGATGTTTGATTGAAAGTAGTATTTTGTCATATGCGCAGGAGTGAACGAAAGGAAAAGTATACAATTTAAGATTATCAATTAATGGAAAGAGCCATCCCAAATTTTACTATCACAGTTTGTTATCAGCAGCGGTAGATGTATTCTGAATAAAAATAGAGCCTGTAATAATGTCTATATATGTCTTTTAGGAGAAAAGAAATTCAATTTTGTAAATAAAACAGCTAGGAAAATGAAAGTATACTTAAATAAAAGAGAAAAAGTCATTTAATAATAGTAATATAACAGTCTGTCAGTAATTCCATATTTAAATGAAGAAAAACAGAACCTCAGTATTGAAGCTTGATCAGATCGCCACGTGTGACTTTTAAAAATTAATAACTCCTAAATAAGTTAACTTACAAGTAAATTTGTCATGTCAAAAAGGAGTCTAAATAAATTAAACTTTAACATATTAAAATTTCAGGAAAATCTGAGTAAAAATAGGATACCATATAGAAGTGGGATTTATGTAATTCATAAGACAATATTTTTTCACCGCAGGAGTATACTAAAAGTTGAAAACAATCCAGCTCAAGGTTAGCCAAGACTATAAATAGAAAAAAGGCATTTCCCCGTGGTGGACAGTCTCAATCTAACCTTCACACGGTATGTGACATGCCATGGGTGTAAATTTCAAAATGTAACTACTAAAAGTTTAATTATCTCACCTCGGAATAAGATCGTGGACTCTATCATTGTTTTCAAGGAATATTTACACTAAATTCAATGAAAGAACATTTTAAAAAAAAAATTGTTTAAAAGTCAATAGTAGAAGTGTTGAAAATTATCATCAAGCTCACTCTAAACTTTGGTGTGTAAATCTAAATAAGTTTGCAAGAGTGTATGTTATTAACCAGTGTTGTGCCTTGAAGGGTAACCTGTATTTTTCTATTTGATTTCGAATTTCGATACTGCCTTTAAATATCTTCAGCAGTGAGCAGTGTAATCTCATACCACTGTTAACTTCATCAAATTTTCAGAATATATTTCTAATTTGTAACAACTAGGTTTGATGATAAAGAAAACAGCAACCAGTCACAATTGTGACTGGTTGCTGTTTTCTTTATCATCAAATTTGATATAACAGTCACGGAGTTCCACTGATCCATCATGGATAAAATATTATAACTATGACTAGTTTTCATTTATGCTATAACCTGTTAGATTAGTAAATTAGTAGATTGGCAGCCATTTTAAAGAACTCTAGCATATTCGAGAAAAGGTACCAGATAGTAATACAGGCATCATGATCAAGTTAATGTATGAAGGTGTCAGTACCCCAAGCAACATTTCCTCATTACACCATCCTAGTACTTCCTCTGAGATACAGATATGTATTTAGTTTCTAATTGAGTGTCTTATACTGTTGATTGTTACAGACAACCCTCCACTAATTCCTTCTATTATACACTCAAGAAACCCTCAAAGAATGTTTTCTAGTTCTTTACTACTCAGTTGAGCAAGGTTTCTAAGTGATCAGAGGTATATTGTGCCAGATAATGCATCTGATACAAAAAGTATGTTCACTGATTGATTGTATTACAATCTTCCACCTAGAGCCTAGGTCCCAAGTTTCAAAGTTGTATACAACTACACGTTTATATAACAATGACTATGGATAATAAATCCACCACTCACCAAAGCTTAATGAACACAAAAAAGAAATGAAATATTGTATAACTGTTCTTCTCATGTTTTGTGTGATTATGGCAACTCTGCTGCTTTCAACTTAACTGAGTAGTAGTAGGTTAAAGAGGTTGGTAAGAAAAGAACATAACAGAGTTAAGAGACAGCAGGGTAGTAGGGAATATTTAAAACAACTAAACAAGCAAAGAAAATGGCTAAAGATGGGTTTATGAAGAGTATTGTCAGTGCAGGAGGACCATTGACTGATGCATCTAGAAATTTCTATGGCTATATCAGGAAACTGAGGGGAAGGGAGAGTGTAGAGACACTGATAGATAAGGATGGAGAAGAAGTTACTAACGATTTGAAAAAGGCAGAGATTTTAAGTAACTGGTTCAGTGAAAGCATTAGGGACAATGAATCAGAAACAGGAGGGTCTAATTCGGAGAACGAGCTTAACAACACAATTAGAAATAATGATAGTAAAAAATTTTATATCCATCCTGAGGAAATCATGAAGGAAATAAGAAAGCTGAAAAAAAAATAAAGGGGCTGGTGAAGATAATATTACTACACATATCTTAAAGATAGCTGGATGTGACATTGTACCTTATCTTGAAATATTATTTAAATTGAGTCTAGACACTTGCTGCTTACCACAGGACTGGAAAAGTGCAATACTAGTACCGGTACATAAGGGAGGGGTGAGAAATAGAGTTAAGAATGACAGACCAATCAGTTTGACATCAGTGGTAGGTAAATTAATGGAAAGATTGATATGCAACCACATCAGAAATATATGAGAGGAACGTAAGTGGTTTTCAAGCAGGCAACATGGTTTCAGGGAAGGATATTCATGCGAATCTCAGTTGGTGGGATATATGCAAGATATTTCAGATGAAATGGACAAGGGAGGCCAAATTGATAGTGTAGCACTAGATCTGTCTAAGGCGTTTGACAGAGTAAGCCATAAAATGGTAGTAAATAAGGTAAAAACCATTGGAGTGGATAAGAAAGTCATTTGCTGGGTAGAAGAAGTTTTAAAAGGTAGAAAACAGAAAGTTAGGGTGGAAATGTAGTATCAAAAGAAGTTGAAGTAAAAATGGGTGTGCACAGGGTAGCATATTGGGACCATTGCTATTCATTATTCTAATGAATAATTGTGTTGATTGTTTACTATCTGAAATTAGATTGTTTGCAGATGACATAATGCTGTATAAAAGAATCAAAATGATAGAGGATTGTAAACAGTTGCAGGGTGATCTGGACAGTATATCTAATTGGGTTGGTAAACATGGAATGAAGATAAATGCAAAGAAGAGTCAGCTTATTAGATACACAAATAAAAAACAAAAGGTTAATTATGAATATAAGGTGGGGAAAGAATTGCTTGCTGAAGACTTGAAATGTAAATATCTTGGAATTACTTTTGATAACAAACTTAACTGGGCAGGACACATTGAACAGGTGGTAGGAAAAGGTTTCAAAGTTCTGCACATGTTGGAGAGAGTGATGAGGGGATGTACGAGAGAAGTCAAGGAATTGGGTTACAAAACTTTGGTCAGACCATTGCTCGAATATGGTAGTGTAGTATGGGACCCTCATTTTACGAATCAAATACAGGAGTTGGAGAGGGTGCAAAAAAGGGCTGCTAGATTTGTTTCTGGAAATTATTGCAGAATGCAATCAATGACGGATATGATAAAGGAGCTGGAATGGGATTCATTGCAAGACAGGAGGAGAATGAGGAGGGTCATGGGAGTGTACAGGGCATATACTGGCGATGAGGCATGGAAAGATATTGCAATAGGTATAAAAAGTAGTGCATGGAAGGGAAAAGATGACCATGACCACAAGCTGGCACTCGATTTCAGGCACAAGGGTGTAGGAAGATTCTCTTTTTTAGGTATGGGTGTCAGGGATTGCAATGAGTTACCAAGAGAAATGATGAATAATTTACCGAAAACTTTGAAAGAATTTAAAGATAAAATTTGTAGAGGGCAAATGTAGGTAGGTGCAGGATAGGGGGAAGATGGGTGTGTAGGGAAATTGCCACCGGAGCGTGTGCTCCATTGCAATTAAATTAAATTAAATTAATTAAATTTTCCATATACTACAACATATACATTTTTCATAACTGCTGAGCAAAGAGGCCTTTCCTGGTTTCCGGTCGCTTAACAAATACTTAAGCCTATTTCTCTCCAGTATTTTTGTTTCTGGGAACCATTAGAGATGAAATAGGTAGACTTATAAATCTGTGAGAATAATTGTAATTCATACTATCAAGATTTTTGGCAGTATTTGTCATGTTACTTTGTTTCAAAGGTCTAAATATTTGATACATTATAAATTACAGTATTCAACATATATTCCTCTCATCTTTAACAATATTGAATATGAAAACTGTTATAACTTTAGTTCAAAATTTATGGGCACATGAACCTTTCATATTATATTTAAGTTGCTCTTAGAAAAACAGATAATAACATAAATAACAAAGGATAGGGAAAATGACTCATCACTTACCAAAGTTGAAGGCTGCGATGAGTGAAACACATATGAGACAAACAAAAACATATACAATATTTCAGTTTTATACCTTATTCATATGCTAGGGACCGAGTCATATGGTTCAGGAGGTGTGCACATGCCGAATTTTACCATTGGCATAATATTTAACTTTGACACAAACAGAGTAATATATGTTATTTTATTACTAGCTTAATAGAACCTCTTATTAAACTTGGTTCAAAAGTCTTGTTACAAATTTGTTATTAATATTATAAAATACACACATAAAATGATAGCCTATAGTATGTGGTCTGATTCAGCTCCTTGAGAGTCTTTACTTTTTTATTTATGGTGCAATGGTGATGATTTTAACCACTTACTGTTCACACTAATCAAAAATTGTTTATTACAAGCTGATACTCATCTCTTCAATTAACAATTTGTTGTATATCTTTTGTGCCTAGGCAAGAAGATCTGAAAAGCTTTTAGACTTGATCACATATGCTGAGCCGTCAGCAAAAATATAAAATTTTACAATTAATGAGTGATCATCATTACAACATGTAACATATCAATGAATTAATTTCAGTGACACAGGAGTGGTATGAAATGTCATGAGGCAATATTAACTCAGAAATTTAAGATAATAGACCCACCTCTCACCAAAGTTAAGGGAAGAGGGCAGTAAACCATTCATTGGAAGACAGAAGCTGGGAGTGTACAAGGTGTATATTGGTGATGAGGTATGGAAAGACGGTAGGGGAATTGAGTGGGGTACGTGGAAGGTTAAGATAACCATGATCACAAGTTGGTTCTTGATTTTGGGCATAAGGGTGAGGCAAAAATTTCTTTCATAAGGAAAGCTTCAGAGATTGGAATAAATTATGAAGAGAAATGATGAATGATTTACCAAAAACACCAAACGAATTTAAAGATCAAATTCGTACAGAGCAAAGTAGGTGGGAAGTAGAAAGGAGAAAAATGGATATTTAGGGAAATTGCCACCGGATTATACTATTATCATTGTTATTATGAGAGAGGAAGAGATGGGACAGCAAAAACAATATCTATCATCATCTATCAATATCTTCATAAGAAAAAATGTAATCAAAATAAAAAAAGATACATGTAAAAATGGTGCAAAATAATTTCAAAAAAGTTATATGTTTACAGCAAGAGGACAATTCAGGAACAAAATTATAAAAAAGAAATTTAAAATATAGAGGAAAAGTATGAAACAAAAGAACAGAACCAAGCAATCAGGATCACAGTGAACTTATGAATACATTTTGGGAGAAGAAGGAGAAAAAAACACTATCCTTGTGGGCAATAATAACTAATAATAATAGTATACAGAAAGCCTGATAGCCTAAGATACGGCTGACTGTTTTCTACGTCCATCTGTTATTTGATTGAAATGCTATTTTATGTATGATTACTAGTAGCAGAACGCAATTCTGACAGGTTGCCTATCAAAATATGGCCGCAAGTACTATGTTTAATTTAAAAAAATTAAAAAACTTTCATTTGCTTGTTTTTTGTTTCTTTTTCAAAATAGATTATAATGCGTTTCAAAGAGACATGTGAAGAACCTAAAAAATTTGGGTTCCCTATGTAAAATTGACTGCAAGTAGGGATTGTCAGCTATTAAAGTTAGCCGACCACACCATCTGACAGACAGTATGGTGTACTAATTCTCTCTCGCTCTTACATATCTTTAACAGCTGTCAATCCCTACTTGCAGCTACTTTTAGATTGGAAACCCGAAGTTTTTATGTTCTTTACATCTCTCTTTGAAATGAATTATAATTTATTCAAAAAACAAAAGAACAAAAAATTTTCCTTGAAAATTAAATAAAAATACTTGTGGCCATATTTTTATTGGCAACCCGGCAGAAGTGTATTCTGCTACTAATAATTATACATAAAAATGCATTTCAATCAAATCTCAGAAGGACATAGAAATCATGCAGCCAGATCTTGGACTATGAGGAAAATATAAGCAAAGTCATTAGTTGAATACGACTATAGTTTGAGATTTCAGGTAACCATCAACAAGCCCATAAATAATCAGTCTTTGATGGTTTGCAGAGTTTATTACATAAGTTTACATATGTGAAAAATTGCACAACTGTGGCTGCTTCACAGTATTAAAGCAGTTGATTTGCTAAAAGTTAAGCATGATGAGTGAGCCCATACACAACTAAGTGACCTGAATGATCTTCTCAACATATGCCGTCCCCAGGTCAACCAACATTGTGGCTAGGCCACGCCTTCCATTGCTCCCTGATCTGATGCCTCAAAACTGCTGGCCAAAGTTGCAGAGTTTCTAGCCTGGCAGCACAGAGACTCCTATCATCACTTGTCATTTAATGTTGCCATGGTCAGAATGAGGCCACTGTCATGATGCGTGTTTGAGTGAGAAGTGACTTGGGGGAGAGGACCGTGAATCTAATCTCCCACCAGTTTTCGATAGTGGAGTCCCCAGTTTGTCCAACCAGTGAAGAAGATTCAAAGTGCTCGTTGCCGAGCACTTTTTCGCTATGCCTCAGTGCCCTAGTCTCTGAGCATTGCCTCATGGTTTTGCTTGCCAATATGATCATTTTCACTGGTTGTGATTGTGTAATAGGTAGGATGAAGACGCTGAGAACTATCTGAAGTAGAGGACATCTGGTAGCTAGAATGTAGACAGAGTTTGGTTGGGAACATGGGGTGTAATCTGATGGTTCTGTCTGTTATTGAGGTTATGAGAATTGAGAGAGCAGCCAAACTGGTCTAGATTTTTGAATAACTGTTTGTTTGTGAGCATTCATTTGATGGATAACTGGATTATGGTGAGACTGATGTAAGGAGGCAAGCATAGGGGCTGGTGTTCTGGAATTGAGGTGGGTCTTGGTACTGGTGGCATGTTCTATGAATGACTAGGTTTTGCCAGTGGTTAGGTTACTATCAATTTCAATGAATGGATGCATATTGTACATTGGCAGTGAGGCCTATTCCGAAGGAAGGAGTCGTAGGGAAGTTTAGGACCATTAGAGAGTTGATGTTAGTGCACAAGTAGGATTTTATGTTAGATGGCCAGATGAAGGTGGTGCAGGAAGGATACTACAGGGAATTTCAGGAAAAGCTCTGAGAATGTTGTAGCCATGAAGAAGTATCTGGTTCATTGATTCCAGGTCAAGAAAGAACTGGGTGAGAAAGACAGTATTACATTTGGTTTTGGGTATTGTGTTTCAGTGTGCTGGATAGTTTGTGACTCAGGTATCTGTTTATGGACCAATACCCATAATGATTACATAAGAGCTAATGTCAGATTTTTGGAGCTAAGGAGAAAGGATTATTGATTGGAGCAGAAATGTCTGCCTCAAATGGCTACGCTGTAGGGGAAGGAGTGTTTAGCATGCTATGGATGGCAGCTATCAAAGTGTATATGCTGTTGGTTTATGGATTTTATATATACAAAGAAAGTGTGTGCAGCATTTGTGCACAGAGATGTCTACATCAAAGAAGGTGATGTCAGTGTGAGAGTAGTACCATGTGAAGTTTGGGGATGATATATTGGTAGGTAGGAAACAAGGAGGAGATATTTCACTATGAGACCACATCATAAAAATACCATCTATTTATCTAAACCACATGGTGGATTGTAAGGTAATCTTTTGAAGAAATGTTTCTTACAATCTGTCCACGAAAAGGTTATTGTGCAAGGTTGTCATGCCAGTGCATGGCAGTGCTTTGTACCTGATGACAGATGGATTTGGAAGGTGAATAAATAGTTTGGCTAGAATAAAGTGAAATGAGGAAGACAGTGGTATAGAGAGTATGTGGAGAACACAGGTCAAGGTAATGTTCAAAAGCCCTGGCAATGGACTTGAAGCAGAGAGAGAGTTGACATTTATGGCAACCCTTAAGGAATCCACTATGATAGTTAGGGCCTACCATTTTATTCTAAGCAATACTAAGCAAGAAAACTTCTTTAATTTCTTATGTCACGTTTTATAGGAAAGTTAAAATTTGCATACATTTTGTTTTCAATATTTGTCACACACAAGGAATGGTAAATCGCTCGCATATTAAAATGTTAAGTATATCCGTCATACTGTAGGCATAACATGTGGATATGTTTCAGACGAAATGATTTTACAAAAAGGCAATATACCTCACAAAACATCACACAGACAAAGTATGACATACAGGATCACATTTTTATTGCAGTGAAGTCACGAAATTCCAACTCCACGCAGTAATTCCATCCAGATTCTTGGCTGCAGAAGCAGTGTAAGGTGTGGATGACGTGAGCAACCACCTAAGGCATTGCGATCCAAGAGGCCTTGCACAACATAGGCATTTTTCTAAGTTTTCATTTCTCAAGAAAAAAGAAATAATGGCGAAACTCAACATAGTGGCTGGTTGGTTTATTCAAAATCACAAAACAATTCAGATGGTTTGGTTGATAATTGAATAAAGCGACCAGTCACAGTTTATGGTGTTGCTTCAACATCATAAACTGTGACTGGTCACTGTATTCAATTATCAACCAAATTTGATATCACAGTCGCTGATTCCACAAGTCCACCATGGACAAAATATTAATTCAGATGGTACAGGAAAGAGTCTGTGATTGGAAACTCTTAAGTAGACTTTTTTTTTGTTACAAAGGCATTAGAATACTAAATAATTCTCAAAAAAATTGAATGATGGCAAAACTCAACATTGTCACTGATTGGTTTATTTAAAATCTCAAATTAATTCAGATGGTATAAGGAGGGTGCTGTGACTGAAAACGCTTAAGTTTTTACAAAGGCATGAGAATACCAAAGAACATATGGCCTTTATATTCCAATAGATGACATTAGAAAAAGGAATAAAGCATGAATAAACAGTTAACCAGAAAAAACAAAAGACTAATATCTGAATCTCAAAAACACTGGCACAATTTGATGGAGAGAGTGATACCATCAATTTCTTAGCCTCTCATAATCTGTCATTTAGAGCTCACACAAAATCTCTTAACATTCATGAATACTGTGGGAATTCTGATAAATTTTAAAAAAAATTAAATTGATATTTAAACATGACCCTGTATTATGGGAACACATGATATGCATTCATGACAAACAACTTGTATGCCATTATCTAAGCCATGTCATTCAAAATAAATTGATCACATAGACGTCAAAAACTATTACCGATGAAGTGATTCGCAGAGTAAAAGAGGCTAAATACTATTCTATTTTGTCAACTGTACTAGAGACTCTGGTTAAGTTGAACAAATGTCAGTTATCTTAAGATTTTGTAATACATCAACCAACAAAAGCTTTTAGTGGATTCCTTGCTGTCACTGAGATACTAAGGCACTAGTGGAAGAGCTAGAAAAAATGGATTAGATATTCAAAATTGTACTGGCCAAGGTTACAACAATGGTTCATATATGGTAAACATAAATAGTGGAGTTAAATCTCGAATATTAAATATTAATCCCATGGCAGTTTGTACATGACACAAATGCCATTAATGGAATTTGCTATTGGCAGATGTAGCTAATTCTTCTGTGGAAGCAAAAACTTTTTTTTATTTTAGTCAAAAAATTTATTTGCTGTTTCCAATATTCATCACACACAGGAAGTTAATCAGGGCAAATAAACGCTCATAATAAAGCCTTTAACAGACACAAGGTGGGAAAGCAAGATCAAGGCATTGAAGAACATATTATTTGATAATTTCTTTTATGCATTCAAAGCCTTAAAAATCTTACAGAAGGCTCAGACACACTTTGTGATTCAGTTTCAATTGAACTGCTCAGCTTCGAATTTATCATACACTGGCAGAAATTAAAAGTGCTACACCAAGACAAAGTTGTGATAAATGAATGAAATTTGGCCCTAGGTAACTCCATATGAAGACTATTAAATGATTAAAAATTTAAAGTTTTACACGTAATAGTTTGAGTATCATGGGGCTATTTGGTATGATAAATTGCTATGTTTGTTTAGCTTAAATGTGGTGATAAGTGTGGTGTAAGATGGCACTTTCTTGTCCACAAGTTCTTGTTGACCAAGTATGCCAGGGCAAAGAGTGATGACCCTCTACATCCAAATGTCTAACTGTAAGAGAGGTCGGAGAATTGGCATGTTTGAAATGGGTGCATCATATTGTGAAATCTCCCAAAGAATTGGTGCAATGTCAGAATACATACTTGTTGCATTGTGAATGAAAGAGGGCTCTAGTACTCCTAGAGCAGGCACAGGTCCATAAAGAAGGACAACAATGTGTGAAGACTGCCAAATTGTGTGGGTGCTGTTGCTGGTAGATGGGTGACTGCAGGCCAAATCCAAGCAGCAGTTACATACAGTCACCACCATCACCATAGGGCTAGGTGGTGAAGTGCACCGGGACCCCCATGCTCAGGGGTCCCCTGAGCGCAGCTGAGTGGGACACCAAGCATGGTGCTAAGGGCCTTGTGAACTAGGTATGCTGCAGCTTAGAGGGTCCCCAAGCTCAGCTCAGGGAGACCCCTACACCAACTTGGCAGAGCTAAAAAAAAAAGGGGGTTGCCCAAAATTATTATTATTATATATATATATATATATATAATTTTTTTTTTTTTTTTTTTTTTTTTTTTTTTTTTTTTTTTTTTTTTTTTTTTTTTGCACCAGGGCCCTTGTTGACCTAGCAACGATTATTAACCAATTGCTTGAAGGTGGGTTACACTCTGACCATGCCAGCATTATCTAACCCGGCTTCATGCAAAGGGCAAATGGACACTTGAATGACTTACATTTGTGTTTAAAGTCTTAATTCTGTCTATGCAAAGAGATAATCGATGACATGTACGCAGGCATAGTGGAGAAATGGCTTACCCAGCTGTGACTTCGGAACATCACATAAGACCAGCCACTGGTGTCATGGTTTGGGGGAGTCAGTTTCGGCAGCAGGACTGAGTTGGTTGCTGTTGAAGGCACAGTGACAGCGCATCACTATGTAGACAGAGAGCTGCACCCTATTGTGATACCCTTCATGTCCACCATCTGAATCGCATCTTCCAACAGCATATTGCTCGTCCTCATACTGTGGTCAACACAACACAAGCCTTACAATTTGGACCACAGTCCCCAGATTTCTCCCCAATAGAGTATGTCTGGGATGCCAGGAGCTCACAAGGCCCACCAGCACAAACTGTGCAGCAACTGACTGCTCAAGACATGAAGGCGTAGAGAGACATACCCTAAGAAGACATCTGAACACTTATTGGTTCAATGTCAGCAAGGATCAACCAATGTATAGATGCTCAAGGAAGGTGCACTTCTTACTGACAACTGTATCTAAAGGTTAACAAACTTAGCCCAATCCATTTCAATTTGTTATCACTTCTCCTTGGCATAACCCTGGCTATATCTATAATGATTCCTAAAATTCCACCATTCCTGCATGACTGTTGCAATTTTAATTTCTGCCAGTGTATAATTACATTTATGGTATGAGATATTATCATATGTTAACATTCTAGGCAAATTATGGCAATCTGTACAAGTCCTTTGTAGCATTGCTGTTGAACATTTGTATAAATTTTATGACTGGGTCAAAGTATGTTGACAGACTGGGTTCAAACAATGCTTGTCTGACACTCGTCTGTTTATTGAAGAAAGCAGTTATGATCTGCCAAAACACTTTTTAAAGGGTTGCCAAATACAAATGGACCTATAAATTAAGCAATTAACCAACACAGTCTCCAAAAAGTCTGTAAGAAAAACACCATGATTGATTCTGTAGTGTGCAATGTGGATTCATGGTTTATGTCTTTGAAAATTTTGATTTTCTTCACGACTTAAGCAAGTTAAAAAATATTCTAAAAGAGCATACATTTAAAAAAAAAAAAAAAAAAAAAACTACATTGATATGCACACAGTCCTGCGACTGGGTGAGCACAATGATTTACAAACTTATGAATTATATGAAGAATTACAACAATGACCCAACATTTTTTGAAGATGTGCAACAGCTGCTGCTAAACATAACCGAAAACAATTTAAAAAGAAATTTAGCAATATATTCAGGTTTTTAATTGGTATATTGTTGATAATGCCAGTATGTAAATTCTCTGCTGAAAGGAGATTTTCAAAATTAAAATTAATAAAAAAATTATTTATGAAGTACAATTGGTCAGCAAAGACTTTCAGCACTTTTATCAATTGAAACAGATATATACGATCTAAGCTGGATTACAATATAGTAATTTTGGATTTCAGTAAAGCTAAAAGCAGGAAATTTCGGTTTCTTTAATACTTTACAGTTAGATATTAGTAAATAATATTATTTACAGTGTAGATTATTGCACTTATGAATAAAAACTTGTGAGATTCAAAGAAAATAAAAAATTATTTTTAAATTCCACCCTATTGGTTACCAAAGGGCCTCGCAGATATTATTATCTTGACCACATGAAATTTAGGTCTTGCACACACCAGTGCTTGCCTGCTACGCTTAAGTTCCTTTTTTTTAACATCTTTAGATATTACTTCTCTGGAAAGACTCTGAAGTGTTCAAAATTCCTTTGCGGCCACAGGTGAAAAGTAGTCATCATCCCTATAAAGTGTTAAAAATTTTCTATTGTATTCACGTCAACTCAATTCTATGGCCTCGTCGTGTGATGATTTGCCCTTATCTCGGAGAAAACTGGGCACCAAATTATCGGTTAATTCACTGAACATCTATAAAGCATAATTTTTGTAGTGCCGCCAGCTAAGTGGCGTATCTGGTCGCGCTTTCTGACCTTTTTGCCAGGGCATGCATCAACAGTAGTAGTAGTAGAAGAAATATTTTATTTTTCCTCTAAATCATATACATGTACGTTATACATAATGATATCAGACATTTCAATTGTAAATAAAGATATTTACATTAATTATTTCAGCTACTAACCTTGTCTGTTTGTGTTCTAGTCACTAGGTTTCAAGGACGCTCTTTGGGTTTACCTGTAAATGAATGCCAAAGTTTAAATAGAAGTGATTAGGTAACTCAATCCTGTGATTTTCTGTGCTTGTAATGTACTAAGGACGTTTTCATACACACACACACCGGCAAAGCCGGTGCAGGTTCCACTGCCGGAGAGAGGGGATTTTCACACACACCGCCAAAGACAGTCCAGGTTCCGTTGCCGGTAAGAGGGGATTTTCACACATACCAGCAAAACCGGAGCGGCGCCGACCTTTCCGCAACGAGTGCATTAGATTTTTGTCTTACGTCATTCAACAAACATTACTTTAATAGATTATTATACCTCAAAAGGAAATACAGTAAATATTTAACTAACACAAAGTGCTAGATACTTGTTCTGTTGACTTAAATATAAAAGGAGGATTAGAAAAGTAGTGAAATAAATAAGTATGAAAATAATCTGCTATTATTTTTATTTCAATGAATAATTTTACTCAATTACTAAATCAACAGAATTTTTTTTTAATATTTTGTAATAGGTATGATGACTGCTACTGGAATCTATAAATAGGACACAAAAAACTCAATTTATTATATTTTTTCTTTTGATTTTTAAGTATCAGGAGCAACCTTTATTGATTTACATGACACCTAAAGACTGGAAATAAGCACAAGTAAAGTAAACTGTAGGCATGCAATGAGATGTATAAATTTCTGAAAGAAGATTTCAAAGTGAAAGGAAAAAAAGAACAACTGAAAGTTGATAAGTTATACATTTATTATTAGTAATAACAATACAGAATAGTCTACACAATTTATTTTGTTGATTTGTCACAGCTACGTGCTCACGGTTCTGACAAACCATCTTTGGGTTGATATAAAAAATAATAGCATAACCAGATTTTAGTTATGCTTTACCTTACTTAAAATTGTAAATGTGGCTGTGCTATTTTTTGTGTAGGCCTATCAACTCAAAGGTACTTTGCCAGAATCGAAGAGGCAAAATAAATTGGGTACACTATTCTGCATTTTTATTACTAATAATAAAAGTAGTCTATAAATTATCAACTTTCAGTTTTTTTTTTATTTTCACTTCGAAATCTTATTTCAAAAATGTATATATTTCTTTTCACGACTTCAGTTTTTCTACTCCGTCTTTGAAATAGTCGGTTGTTTAAACCCCCAAATACGGTTTAACCTCCACCAACTCAATTAATGTCCCAGTATCGTGTTACAAAACTGCGAGGAAAATTATTGTGACTGAGATTAGATCGTAAAACACCTCTACGTCAGTGGCACCAGTGTGACAAGTAAATCAAGGGGCCGCCGATCGGGCCGGTCCGGTTGTCAAGTTCACCGCCCGCTGTATTCGCTCTCATTTGATTACGTTGCATCTGGCGCCGGCGCTGGTTCCGGTTTTGCCGGGGTGTGTGAATACGCCATAATGGTTAGGCAGCTGCAGTTTATGTAAACAGCTAAATGGTGAACCTCCGATCAGGGCCGGCCGATAATATGGGTATGGTGGGTAGTAGTACCCACTCGAAAAATTGCGGGTGGGTACACAAGCTGAGCATAGATTTACATATTATAGGCTACTCATACCTTCACAATAAAAATGAACAGGCAAATAATTTGAGGTAAGTTAGGTTGTAAATTCTTCACAAAAGTACAAATAGACTAGAGGTCTCATCTCAGAGTTTGTATGCTCCGTTCGACTACTCGTGTCGTCCTGTTCGAATAAACGAAATTTTTAGGTCTCAATAACGTCACAATACTCGGTCTACATGTATATAGTAACCTCATCGGTAAACATGATTTGGAAAAATTGTTGAACCAGATCATTTCGAAAAATGCAAAGCACTCTACAGTTTTTACATTGCCAAATTAATAATGAAAAATAATAAATTTAAATAAAAATATCGAATTTTTTAACACATTTGAAATATATTACTGAAAAACTTACACTGAAGAGCCAAAGAAACTGGTATAGGCAAACAGAGAGATATGTAAATACTCAGAGTGCGACGCTGCGGTCGGCAATGCCTGTATAAGACAACAGGTGTCTGGCGCACGCGTTAGATCGGTTACTTCTGCTACAATGGCAGGTTATCACGATTTAAGTGAGTTTGAACGTGGTGCTATAGTCGGCGCATGAGAGATAGGGCACAGCATCTACGAGGTAGCGATGAGTTGGAGATTTTTCCGTATGACCATTTCACGAGTGCACCATGAATATCGGGAAACCGGTAAAACATCAAATCTCCGACATCGCTGCGGCCGGAAAAAGGTCCTGTAAGAACGGGACCAACGACAACTGAAGAAAATCATTCAACGTGACAGAAGTGTAACCCTTCAGAAAATTGCTGCAGATTTCAATTCTGGGCCATCAACAAGTGGCAGCGTGCGAACCATTCAACTAAACATCATCGATATGGGCTTTCGGAGCCGAAGGCCCACTCATGTACTCTGGTTGAGTGCACGACACAAAGCTTTACTCCTCACCTGGGCCCGTCAACACCGACATTGGACTGTTGATGATTAATTGGAAACATGTTGCCTGGTCTGACGAGTCTCGTTTCCAATTGTATCGAGTGGATGGACGTGTACGGGTATGGAGACAACCTCATGAATTCAAGGACCCTGCATATCGGCAGGGGACTATTCAAGCTGGTGGAGGATCTGTAATGGTGTGGGGCGTGTGCAGGTGGAGTGGCATGGGACCCCTGATACGTCTAGATACGACTCTAACAGGTAACACGTAAGAACGCATCCTGGCTTATCACCTGCATCCATTCTGCATTCCGACGGACTTGGGCAATTCCAGCAGGACAATGTGACACCCCACACGTCCAGAATTGCTACAGAGTGGCTCCAGGAACACTTGTAAGTTTAAACACCTCCGCTGGCCTCCAAACTCCTCAGACATAAATATTACTGAACATATCTGGGATGCCTTGCAACGTGCCGTTCAGAAGAGATTTTCAGTCCACCCCTTGATACTCTTACGGATTTATGGGCAACCCTGCAGGATGCATGGTGGCAATTCCTTCCAGCACTACTTCAGACATTAGTCGAGTCCATGCCACGTCGTGTTGCGGCACTTCTGCGCGCTCGGGGGAGCTCTACACGATATTAGAGAAGTGTACCACTTTCTTTGGCTCTTCAGTGTGTATTATCAAAATTTTAATTTATTTTGTAGCTTTTAACCTATGGATTTCTCTTATCAATTTGCGTTATTATTACTATCATTATTACATTTAATTTTAGATATGATAATGAAATTTTCCGACTACCCACCTGAGCCTAACATGATCCGCCTGCAAACCTTCTTCCGATTATATGATCCTTGTCCATGATCCATAGCCTTTGCTATGTTTCAGTAACGTTTAAAGAAAAGCGATAGGCTAATTTCCTGCCAAGTATTTACTTGAAATTATTAACTGTGACATTAACTAAGAAATGACGTGGAGTCATGAATAAAAAGTAACTATCTAAACTTTGATGAGACGTTTTTCACTGTAAAATTATAATTTTGTATCTGATCGGAATTATAATCAATATTAATTACAATGATTAAAAATTAATTCGTTTACTATTCACCCAGTTTCACAATCCTTGGAAAGTTGAATCGTATATAAATTTTGATCTCTGGTATTGCAGATAACTATTTTAAAAGCTCAATGTTCTTACAATGAATCTCAGTATGTATATTCTCTCACGTGATTAGTCATAGAACATTTTAACTTGTTTACATCAAATTAACAGTACAAGAAACAAAAATAACTTCTTCAAATACAAACATTATTATCATTAGTACAAAGAGTATTCAATTACTCTGGGACACACCTGTTTAATAGACTCACAAAAACAGTTTGTGGATAATAAAAATGAATTCAAAGAAAAACTGAGGATTTGCCTCCTACTGCATTCAAGAGTTTGTGATGAAAAATTATTTGTAGCTTATGTGATAAGCCTTTTGCAA
Organism: Vandiemenella viatica; assembly: GCA_031002005.1. Taxonomy (NCBI): domain Eukaryota; kingdom Metazoa; phylum Arthropoda; class Insecta; order Orthoptera; family Morabidae; genus Vandiemenella; species Vandiemenella viatica. Next base: position 246,000,170 of record JARYHS010008074.1, read on the forward strand.
AATTCAGTAATAATAATTAATACCTATTTTTTCATTTATTTTCTTTATCTCTGTCTTTGTCCGTAACACATTTTTTTTTTACTATGATTATTATTCATTTTGCATGTTTTAACTACGTGATGTACATCCCAGAGGTCCTTTCTCAGCAGGAATCTATGCAACAAGAATAATAAATCAATAAATAAGCACAACGTTTATGTGTGAGGTGCTGTGCATTCTCAATGAAGGTAGCAGTGGGGATAAGGAGCGAGACTAGTTGATCTACTGCGACGCTAATCTGTGAGAAGCGATAGCAAGTGCCGATAAGACCCTATCAGTTACTCTCCGTATTGTTTTATGGGCAGTGTGACGAGAAAGTCAACCGTAGAGAAAATGAGCTATTTGTGTTTTATTTGACACTGGTGTATACACCGTTTCCATATCATGCCGAAGTCGCAACTCCTCGTGGACAGTTTTACTCATGAAATGAAGATGGGTGCTGCAACAATCAAAACATGTCTGCTAATTGCCGTGCTCTTTGGTATGTATTGATCTAGATAACACAAGCTCTTTCCTTGTTCTCCGTTAGAAGAACCAGAGTTAAATTTGTTCTACAAACTGAAAGCCTTTTTCACATCTTCTAACTCCCATTTGTGTTTTCTTATAAATATGAACATTTTTTTACACACGATAAATTATATCATACTTTCCTCTGTCTTTGTGTATTCGCATAGTTTAAACGTTCACCCACGGAAACGAGACAATATTGAACATGTACCATACACCCATAAATATGAAAAAGTCAAGAAAAGATACTGGTTTCAAATAAATTTTCAGATGTGTCTTTATATCATAAAGCAGCTAGTTGTGAGCAAGTTCATGCTTCAGTGGTGTCTGTTTAGGTATAGGGTGTCCGTTTAGAATACAGTTCTCCGGCAAAAGATTTTCTGACACTCAAACTAATCTTTGCCTTTGCAGGCTAGGAGAATCAGTTGCTAGGATTCCATTCTAAGGAGGCGTCCATAAACTACGTGATTCGATTTGGATCTCACCTGAACACTTCTCTCCCCCATTTAGCCTAAAGTGACTTTTGGCTTCACTCTCCTCCTCTCTGGGGTAGAACGTAGACTTTTCATATTAATTCCATAAGACGGTTTAAACTGTTTCCTCCTACCACAATATCTTTAAAATTATTTGGTATACAATGAACGTGATAGATATTTGATTTATACAGTGTTTTATAATTATAAATATGCTGAATAAAATGGAGACAGTGATCAGTTAATGGGGTACATTTTTGTCAGATGCAGCCAGGGGATCCTTTCTTTCATTCTTTCTTTCTTTCTTAAGGTACTTTTCATTCATCATTGCTTATTGATTGCTAAAATAGAACAAAGTATACCCTTCGCTTAATAAAGCTACGGATAGTTGCAACTTAACAGTTTCAGTCGCAGCGGAAATCACTTTGTACATCTGCAAGCGAATTTGAGTAAAGTTTACCTGTTGTTTTCGTACATAATACAGAGCTAGTTCAAACGTATTGACCTTTTGTCACCTGAGCGCTACGATTTCGTCACAGGAATAGCACTGTTAGTATGTAGCGCATCTAAAAGACGTATGCGATAAAACTAGGTAAATAAATATCCACATGCCGTTGTATATTCTGTATCCTGTTTTATCTGTGCAAAATGAAATAAATAAGAAACAATGCAGCTCGAGACGACCCCTCACCCTCCTTCATAGTGTAGCGTGGCTTTCTACCGAACCCTCCTCAACTAAACGGGCCTCTTCGTTTTTTGTTGTTCCTTAAGTCATAGATCTGTTTAACAAGGTACGGTACCGTTGCCGATTCTTATTAAATGAAATGTTCGGCGGTTTGAAATCTGTCACTAAGAAGCAAAGTTAACTAGAAATTATATTTATCAACTACCTATTACTCCTTTGATATAATGTGGTACAAAAGAAAAAGCAGCCTGCGTGCATAAACTGTATATCTTAATTTCACGTTATTTCCCTTCCTTATCATGAAAGGATATCAGTTTTCTTTCGGAATACAGTTGTAGGGCGATAATGATCTAGATGTCAAGATCTCCTACGCCCCAACATAACTATAACAACAACACTAGATCCCCCGTGCAAAAATTCCGCAAATCAAACACAATGGATAGTGAGGTTGGTGGTTTGTAATAGGATGAAAAAAGAACCGCATCATTAGTTTAGTAGGTACGTAACAAAATACTTGCAACATGTTACGAAACAATTAGGAAAGACTTTTGGACGCATGAAACACATATGAGACAATTGACACTAAGCTTAACGGAATTCAACCAACTTTAATAAAACACACAGCATATCCATAAATCTGTAATTCGTGGTGCTGCGATCAAAACCCGTAAGAAAATTTCGCGAATAGAATGTTCACATAGAAGTTGTATAGCAGAACAGAAATGTTTCCATAAAAGTAGAAAAAAAATCCTAAAAAACGACCAGTTTAATGATATGTGCCACTGCTGTCTAACGGCTTGGCTCTAAACTGTCTCATACCCGTGACCTTCTTGGTTATTACTTTTACCTTTTAAAGTTCAAATTCGGAAAATCTCTTTCTTAAAATATAACGTGATCAAAACTGGAAACCTCGAATTTCAAGAGAGACAAATGGCACGTGTGCTCTTTAACAAAAGAATTTTTCGGAATTCAACCCTCAAGTATGACGTAACCTAAGCGGTCTACTCAATCTTTATAATGATGTCTCATTTATCGATTTCGGTTAGTTATCAAAGAGCTAAAAGGCTCGTGACAAAAAAAAAAAAATAAGAAAATAAAAAAATTGATAAAATTTTTTATAGTAATATCAATACATTTGCTCCAATTAAAAAAAAAAATCCTTTTATAAAGCTGAGTCCGTAGTCTTTAAAATCATACCTCCTCTATCGATGTTGAGGTATCAAGATAAATAGTGCTCGCGTAAAAAAAAGAAAAAAGAAACATGTTAGAAATAATGACATTTTTTTGCCCTTTAAGGATCGAATTCAGGAAAATTCCTTTCTTAAAATAAGTGACCAAAGAGGAGAGCTTGTTCTTTAATGAATGGAATGAGTTACCAAGGGGAATGATGAATAAATTACCGAAAATGTTAAAAGAATTTAAAGTTAAAATTTGTAGAGGGCAAATGTAGGTGGGTGCAGGATAGGAGGAAGTTGGGTGTGTAGGGAAAATGCCACCGCAGCGTGTGCTCCATTGCAATTAAATTAAATATTAGCATTCGTCAACAATTCTTACTGGTCCATTAACTCGATAATTAAAAAAATTTCTTTTCTTGGTTCCTAACCACTGCCTGTTGGATGGATTAATAAGATTCAGCTGCAGTGCAAAGCCAATACAAAAAATTCAATAGTGTTTTATTGTTTAATTTAGTAGGTACGTTTAATTCTTATTCTATCAATATGAAAGCAAACCGAATACTACTAATGAAATTTTTTCTGAAAACGCAGTATCGCCATACATCGTTGCTCAACACTAACTGACTGTTTCTTTATAGTTCCTTGTTTTTCAATGAGGCGCTTCTAGTTCGGAATATAATGGCAGTTACCATCCGATATTCTCAAATAAATCTTAAAATTTCGTGCTTTCGCTTTCTTAAGAAAGACAAATGACTGTGCGCATGCTTCTGTGGAAGCCACTGTTTTTTTTACAATATCTACTACTCTTCATTATTTTCAGTTTAACAGTTTACTAGAGCCCAGCACCAATCAGGATTATCAATTAGGTAGTCGGAGACTAAAAATCGTATTCAGTCAACAACCTTATCGCCTCATGAGTGGCGGACTGAATGACAGGAAGCTAGAACGTATTCTATAAGATAATTCATACACCTTGGAGAGGATATGAAAAAAAAGAATTTCTCCAATGCAAACCACGAATCTATTATATCAACAAAGTGCAGGCTACAAATAACTCTGCAATAAGAAGTAATCTGAAATCTAGGTTTAGGGTGTTGTTTATTCTCAATACAGGACTTGCTCTAGTATAAATAATGTAGTAAAAGAGTTTTTAAAGAAAAGCTTATTATAATTTTGAATATTTGACCTTCATGTTCCCTATAATTTTGAAATTTGGCCAGTATACAGATTTCAAAAATATGCAATTGATAGGTGTTTGGTTGTATGAAATAATTACTCGAAGAATCACTTTCTACTTGTTTATTTTTTTTTTTATCAAGATATAGACTGCATCCAAAGAATATTACATACAAGCATTAACAAACGTTCCAGTGAATGTCCTCCCAGAACTACTGACTGATAATCAGAGAAACGCCATCTCTGCCCGCTTAAATAGACACTAGAAACATTGTTCAAAAAGTTCCCACCGCGAATTTTAACAATACTTTAACAAAATACAAAAACAATCAGAATTAATACAAAATCGTTCACGAATATCACGAAACACACGGAAATGAAAATTAAAGATATTTACAAGTATTTACATACAAAATTATTACATAAACCAGTCAAAATCGTAGAAAATGGTTCTCCGAACATCGGAGCTCACAACAAAGCTTAGAATTACAAAATTGTAATCAATGTTTCATCCATAATACTGTCCTTGTACATATTAAATAGAATTTACACAGACGGAAAAAAAAATCCCAACACCAAGAAAAAATTATTGTAGAGTAATGAAATTTGGACAATGCATTTGTCAAGTTAACATGTTTAATTGATTAAATTTTCAAGATCACAGGTTAATTTAAGCTCAAGAAAATGCATTTCAAATGTGAAATACTGTTAAATTAATAGCCGGTGTAACCTCCAGAATTTTGAATGCAAGCCTGCAAACGTGAATGCATTGTGTCATACAGGTTTCGAATGTCACTTTGTGGTATGGAGTTCCATGCTTGTTGTAATTGTGCTGTCAATACTGGGACGGTCAGTGCTGGCTGTGGATGATAGACTTGCGCATAATAGTTCGCGAAGGGGAGCGCTCAGTTTAGTTCGCAGCTCCCTCGCGAACTAGTTCGCTCTTTTAGTTCGTTAGTTCGCGTCTCGAATTCAGAGAAACAGATCGTTCGCTCGCCTTGCTACCGCTACTGCACGCGCTATTTTGTTTGTTAAGTCAGTTTTATTAGGACATAATCATTTTTTTGTCGTTTCTAAATGGAATTTAATATGACCTTCTTAACAAAAGTTATTGCTTAATAATAGCCCTTTCAAGTTACATTAGCATGAACAGTTGGCGCCGATAAACCAAAGTGCTCATTGTCCTTTACACAAATGGGTAAATTGAATAATTGTGCTGTTTTTACTATTTACTTTACATGCATTCGTAGAATATTAATTTTTTAAATGGATTTGTTTATTAGTTCATGGAAGAAACATTACTTATAAAAGGCGCTAATGATCCTACCGTCGACGCGCCCTTAAACCCCAACAACAACAACAACAACAACATTACTTATAAAATATTATAAACGCATTTATTTTGATGAATTAAAATACCCGTTTATAAGTAATCGGCTTTTTTATATAAATAAAGTTTTGGAAATCATGGACAAAATATAATTCTACTATTGGCTACAACTTAAGTACTATATGACAGAAATAGTATTACCTATATTATTAAGAAAAATAACATTAATACTTCCAATGTGATATCAAATAATTAGACATATAAAAATAATAGTGACCCTAGAATGAGAAAGTGGTAGCAATAACGAAAGTGCGTAAATTTCCAGTGAATTGGAAGTCATTGAGCTATTATTTTATTAGTGAAGGGGAGAATAATCCAACACACATTCACAATTTTTTGGCCACGAATGAAACTGATGAAGACACAAAAGTTAAAATCTTTTTGAATTTCGCAAGTCATTTCTTTCATCACTTTCACAAAGCTGTTAACCAACAGACTAAGATAAGTATTATATTATGTCAGCTTTAAAATCAGCGCTAGAAAAATGTAAAAGATACGGTTTCTTTGGTTAAGGAAACAAGAAAAAGCCTTTAGAAACTAAATTCTCCACAGAAAGTGATAATATAAAAAAATAATGCTCTAGTATTCGTTGATAAATGTCTGGAGTATCTTAGTAAATAGTTAGATTTTAATGAAAACAATTGGCTTTACAAAATCCAAAAATTAAATTCAAATCACAGGGTTTCATTTGATGACTGTGAGACTATATTAGAGGTTATAAATTTGCGAGAAAAAAAATGAATATCAAAGTGAACAAACTTTACTCTGAAATAACAATATTATACGAAATCCAGGTAAAAGTAAGAAGTATTTCATGAATAAAAAATGAGCTTTTTCTCGAAATTAATTTGACAACTGAAAGCGATAAAGCATATGACAATTTTTCTGTAGACAAAAAAGAATCAAAGATGAAAGAAGTGCAAAAAATATAGCTTAAAAAATGAAATAGTAAAAACATACCTTTTATCATTTTCTACTCTTTCGTAAAATATTATATTTTTGAAGAGTAGCGTATTTTTATAGGTTATTCTTTTTAAAAAATTCCTACCATCAACCGAAAAACTATTGGAAACCCTAGCGGCGAATGGTGCTAGTTCGCGAACGGTAGCGCTCAATTTAGTTCGCGAACGGTACCGCTCATTTTAGTTCGCGAACGGTACCGCTCTCTATAGTTCGCGACCGGGAGCGCTCTGTTTAGGTCGCGAACTGTACCGCTCTCTTTAGTTCGCGACCGGGAGCGCTCTGTTTAGTTCGCGAACTAGGTCCTCCAAGACAGCTCGCTCGCTCGCTTTGCTAGCGCTACTGCACGCGCTCTCTTGTTTGTTATGGTAGTTGTGGTTATCGATGGTTGTCTTTTGATTGTTAATGGGATCAAAGTGTATTTTATTTTCACATTCCACGTTAAATTTCCGTTTGTGACTTCTGCAATAATTATTAATGTTGAACAATTTATTTTTCTTTTATTTTTATATCTGTGTCTTCAGTGAAATGTGTCCACAAGGAACTGTGTTTCCTTTTAGATAATAAACTAAAACAAAAGTTGGTCTTCGGGAAAGGATCGAACGAACTAACGAACTAAGGAGCGAGAGATCTGGGAACTAGTTCGCGTAGTTCGCCTGTGGGAGCGCTCTTCCGAACTAGTTCGTTCGCGAACTACACAAGACTCAGTGGATGATGCTGGAGTTGTCGTCCAATGATATCCCATACGTGTTCAATTGGAGACAGATCTGGTGATCTCGCAGGCCAAGGTAACATGTCGACACTCTGTAGAGCACGTTGCGAGACAACAGCGGTATGAGGGCGAGCGTTATCCTGTTGAAAAACTCCCCCTTGAATGCTGTTCATGAATGGCAGCACTACAGGTTGAATTACCAGACTGACGTACAAATTTGCAGTCAGTGTGTTTGGTATAACCACAAGAGTGCTCCTGCTGTCATAGGAAATTGCTCCCCAGACCATGACTCCAGCCCTGTAGCGTGCATTCCACTGACTACAAGCCATCGCCGTTTGCGACTCCAGTGGTGTCAAGCCAGAGCTCATTGGAGGACGGAGTGGAGATCTGTTGTGTTTTCTGATGAAAGCAGGTTCTGCCTTGGTGCCAGTGATGGCCGAGTGTTGGTCAGAAGGAGGCCAGGGGAACGCCTGCAACCAAACTGTCTGCGGCCTAGACACACTGGACCTACACCTGGAGTCATGGTCTGGGGAGCAATTTCCTATGACAGCAGGAGCACTCTTGTGGTTATACCAAACACACTGACTGCAAATTTGTACGTCAGTCTGGTAATTCAACCTGTAGTGCTGCCATTCATGAACAGCATTCAAGGGGGAGTTTTTCAACAGGATAACGCTCGCCCTCATACCGCTGTTGTCTCGCAACGTGCTCTACAGAGTGTCGACATGTTACCTTGGCCTGCGAGATCACCAGATCTGTCTCCAATTGAACACGTATGGGATATCATTGGACGACAACTCCAGCATCATCCACAGCCAGCACTGACCGTCCCAGTATTGACAGCACAAGTACAACAAGCATGGAACTCCATACCACAAAGTGACATTCGAAACCTGTATGACACAATGCATTCACGTTTGCAGGCTTGCATTCAAAATTCTGGAGGTTACACCGGCTATTAATTTAACAGTATTTCACATTTGAAATGCATTTTCTTGAGCTTAAATTAACCTGTGATCTTGAAAATTTAATCAATTAAACATGTTAACTTGACAAATGCATTGTCCAAATTTCATTACTCTACAATAATTTTTTCTTGGTGTTGGGATTTTTTTTTCCGTCTGTGTAAATAGTTTCTCTGCATAAAATAATCTTTACTTACACAAATTCACAATTAATTACACGGAAAATATACAAAACCACAATTAATCAAATCGCAGCTTTCTATAGACAATTCTTAAAAATAACATTTCATAAAATCGGTCAGCTCTGAGGGCTGTTATACCATTCTGTTTTTGTAGTCTGTGATTCATAACAGCATAAGCAGGAAAAATTAGTCACCTCGCTCTTAATACTAAGGACTGTCTTACTTAGAGTTTTACAGCTCGTCGACGTAGATGATGTTAATGACAGAAGATTGAAATCAAGAAAAAGGAAATAAATCAGTCGTAAGCTTTTAAAGAAAGTTTCCAAGCAATTTCCGGAAGTGATTAAGTACTAGAAACCATTGAAACCCAAAATCATAACGACCTCCCGAATGCCAGGCCCGAATGTTAACACCTTAGGCACCGTACAGGTTTTTAACCTTGATGCCAGAATTTGTAACAATTTCGCAGTACGTCGCTTTAACCAATGTACTACGCAATAGCTATATTGATAAACAAACGATACTAAAATAACGAAGTGTGGAATCGATAAAACATAAGTTTTTTTTAAATATAAACACTTATGACTCTTAAATATATATGAATATTTCCAGTATAGCGTGAGTAATAATTTATTTAGATTTATTTTATCATGAACTCCAGATTATCTATCAATAACGGGATTTACATATTTTGTGCAAACTGAAAGCAGTCAGTTAATACTTGTTTATTCTGTTTAAAATTTATTAGTTGCAAATTCGTAAAGCAACACTCTTCTCCTTACAAATGTTATTATTCTTGCTATTGACATAACTTTCGCTTTACAAGGTAGCGTTCGTACTTCGAAAGCTGACTCAGTACATAAACGCGAAAGAATATTTTTGCTTCTTTGAATAACTTAGTGAGAACTGAGAACTTTATCAGGAACCGTACACATAAAACAGGACTTAATTATTTCGATAACGCATTTTTTTTTTTTTACATATAATAGTTACATCAACTTTCGTTCTAAAATGATATTGTTAAACGCAACCTTTTATGTGTTCCCTATCCTCTGAGTCCGTGATGAACGGAGTGCTCTGCCAAGTCATTTCTTCATAGGTGCTTAATTGAATAGAATTGTTATAAAATAACGCTCAATGCATTTCCTCGTGCCTTATGCTGAATTAAAATGTTTCGGTTGTCACCCTGGTCCAGGTTGCAATTCAATCCACAAGGGTCTCTTCTTCACATATGATACGGACCCCGCGGTTGTTTTAATCCGGCTCTGATCCACATTACACATGTGGAGCTTTTTACTTGGGGCTGAAATACTGACCTTAGTACATGGCGTTTAAAGGAAATTAAAAATAAATCTTTAGAACCAAGTCATTTCGCGTAATATTAGTTTTAATCGCATAGATCGCGATTAAGGTGAAAGTAACCTTCATTCAAAAGAAGTAATGATTTCATTAACATAGCGCTCATGAAAACAACTTAAACTATTTTTTTGGAAACTTAAATAACTCCTTCCCTCTGCTGTAACGACAATGCTAATATTTCCGCTTTAAAATGAAAGATTCAATGGCACGCGCATTAATACATTCATTGCATCACGGTATAACAGTGATTCCATATTTCTTAGCTTGCTATCACAGCGATCGAAGAATATAACCAAAACACCTTTATCGATTTTGACAATAATATCTCCGCATACACTTCAAATTAGCGTTTTATTTTCAATATAACATTATAATCTTTGCTTTAGAAAGTGTACTGCAATATTGCACAATACATTTATTTCTGGGTATTTCCGGCATAGCTGAGTTTATCAACACAATCTGAGTATGTAGCACGATGTCTAGGAACTGATATTTAACTAAACATTAACAAAGTAATGAAAGTTGTCTGGGAGAAACCGGTAAATATATTTTACGAGGGCATTTGGAATCCAGTAAACGTAGACCGTGCTATACAGAATTTTCAGTTACAGCGTATCTACACTACTATACCCTATTCACTTCAAAGCAAATAGAAGATTCATTTTGTCTCTTCATACATTTTTTTAAGTGAAGGAAAGCGTGGTTTTTATTAATTTTGATTTTTAATCCGACTATATACTACGATGTTTAGATATGTAAGCCACGCTGAGTATCGCAAATTATTGACAGTGAAGGGGTTATTGGTTTGTGTCCGATCTCGGGAATTGGTGTATTTAGTTAAGTACTGTGTTCATACTATGTCTTCATTCTGTTGTCAATACTAACTCTGCAGAAATAATACATAACACATGCAGCAGTAAAATGGTCAGTGTCCCTTCTGAAAGGCAAGCGGTTAAGGCGCTTGTACTGCTATGAATTTGTCTCCGGCTCGAATCCTGGTCTCAGTCCGAAATTTTACCGGCTCCTAAACTGATCTCGACCTTTGGCAAAGCTTTTCTTGATTCATGTGAAGTGTCTTGGAGGCTTCGTGGTTTGACAAACAGAAACCCCTTTCAACCGTGGCTGATCTACCACTCACCACCAATCGGACAAATAATAACATAGGTAATTAATTTTTCATGTAATTTTTAATGTTTGACGGAAAGATTAAATGCTGATCTTACATGCACGTGAAATAGCATTATTAGTTAGTTGGAGACGTACTTAGAGGAAAATATATGCTTATTTATGCTCTCGAAAATACAGAAAGATGGAAACAAAGAAATGGGAACTGTTTTCTGAAATTAAATCTGGAAAGAACAGGTAACTATACTGATGTCACTGAAAAGGATGGAATGGGAACAGAGATGAAGCCATGTACCTGCTAACAGACAGAAGACCATGTGATGGTGTTGACAGTGATTCGATTGTTAAGGGCGAAGAAATAACAGGGACTGGAAATTTCATTATTCACGAGATACTGTTTTCCATAATTTATTACGTCTCCCCTTATAGTGATGATATGGAAAATATTCTATAGCACAAAAAGGAACCATCTTTAATATAACAAAAAGATCGTTTGCTGGGTAATACTGTCATATGTCGAAACTTCATTAAATAAATTGATTACTATCAATGAACACGTAGGTAATACAACCGGCTTATTTATGCTCTCGAAAATACAGAAAGATGGAAACAAAGAAATGGGAACTGTTTTCTGAAATTAAATCTGGAAAGAACAGGTAACTATACTGATGTCACTGAAAAGGATGGAATGGGAACAGAGATGAAGCCATGTACCTGCTAACAGACAGAAGACCATGTGATGGTGTTGACAGTGATTCGATTGTTAAGGGCGAAGAAATAACAGGGACTGGAAATTTCATTATTCACGAGATACTGTTTTCCATAATTTATTACGTCTCCCCTTATAGTGATGATATGGAAAATATTCTATAGCACAAAAAGGAACCATCTTTAATATAACAAAAAGATCGTTTGCTGGGTAATACTGTCATATGTCGAAACTTCATTAAATAAATTGATTACTATCAATGAACACGTAGGTAATACAACCGGCTTCCCGGCATAGCCGAACTGTGAATCACAGTTGCTGATAAGATTACGGGCTTGGCTAATGGAAGCATCCCGATAAAATGGTTGGGTACCCGGAGATCACTGTTGGTGGGTGCATCTGTAGACGCTTATTATAAACAATATTTTTATTATATTATGCTGCTGAAATGCTAGAAATGGAATAGTAGATTATTTTTAAAAACAATAGAATTCTATGCATACCTCTCACATTACAAACGCCCCGTTTGTGTATCTTCCCATAAAATTTCTTCTGATCATCTTGTGTGAATATCTCTACTGACTTATTTGTCGATTGCTCTATATGTTTTTTTCTCTTCCGTCTAGCGATTGGTAGCTATTCCCATAAATTTCTGGTCTGTTTCTCATGTGACACGCTTTTGGCATGTCCATGCCGTACAAGTCGGTGGTTCTCAATTTACTCAAATATCTACTGTTCAGTTCACATTGTTATTTTACTTCCTCATTTGTTTGTGAATCTAAAAAGTATTGTACTTATTTTTAAGGCATGAAATTCAAGAGTCTTCAGTTATTCTCGAACTTCTAGTATCCAGAATTGTAAAATCTACACAGTAGCAAGCTCTGAACTACTGAGTAATATATTCATTCCGTCGTATTTTGTGTTTTGCCTGCATGTTTTGAGCAATTCTTGATATTATTTCCTTTTTCACTGTTCTTTTCTGTATATTATTATTCTTTCCAAATACATTTTGTACGGTTTTATACCTTACTTTTACCTACCATTACATCATTGCTCACATTATTTTTATTTATTTTTTAAGGAATTTGTTTCCATTCAGCTGTATCAATCTATCCACACTATTATAAAACGTTATCGATGGTGTATCTGTGAACTGAAGATATTTTTGAAAAAATGTTTGCTGTCAACTATCTGAAGGCCCCTAATGCAAAACAATTGTTTTAGAATTTTTGTCTGTTAGTTTCGTTATTAAGGAAAAACTACTGAATAGACTTTGATGTCATTTTCAAGGTTTGTAAGCATAGAATCTGACTCAAAATGAAGAGTATATGTCACTTCGTTTCGTCCAACTGGCGGCGAAACAAGATAAACCTGCGTCCCAGTCGTTATAAGGGAACCTGGTGTTAACATCCAAGATGAAAACCTTAAATAGGCTTCTATAAACTCCTCGTATATTCAGCGATTTCTTAGTTTTTTGGAGGTATAAATGTTTTTGGCGTTCATTACTTTCGATGAAATAATTTATTCGCATTCTTTCTAATTATTTTATTCCACTTTAATAGTGTGCTTCGGTAAAAACACTATCAGCCAAAAAGAAGAAAAACTAATTGTTTAGATAAAAACTTAGTAGTTGAAGATCAAAGTATGATTGCTATTTTCGGAATCCTTGGTTGGTGAATAAATAAACTGAGAAAGTCTGAGTAGAGCCTCGTGATTTTAGGGGTTCATTACTCTAATGATCTTAACAGATATTTCTTATGTGGTAGGTCAGAGGCATCCGCTTGGTACAGCAGTGTTTCAGGGAATGTAGAGGCTGGTAGAAGCGATTACCGAAGCTTACGCACACACACCTCCCTCGCAGACCTCGCCCCAAACACTAACTACTCCGTAGCCACCCCAGCTATCTAAAGAATAACTCACCATTACAGTAAGGATGGTGAGGCACGGCGCGCTTCGCCACTTATTAAGGGTGCCCACGGGGAGCGACGTGGACACATCGCCCGCCACGAACCAGGCCGAAGACCCTCGAAAACCGTACCGTATAGCTAAAGCCTCTCTGTTAATCCCGCTAGCACCCGGCACCACCCGCGCCCTCACGGAGACAAGGCGGAGGCCGTAGCGACCGAGCGCAATACAGGCCTGCCCCGATCTCAACCGACAGCGCAAAGCGACAATGACAAGGACATGTTCCCACGCTCCTAGTGCGCGATCCTCCGGGCCCAACCGATACTCCGGGCGTCACTGTCGGGCACAGGTTCAAAGTAATCTTTGGCACATTTTCAGATTGGATAGACGAATGCGCTGCACAGCAATCCACGTTGCCGCTCGCACCGTAAATGTAATAGTTCGGTTCCAATACAATCTAAGATATGTAGACTGCTTTTAGTACATTTGAGTTAATGTATGGCAAAATAGCCATATAATTTTATTTTTAAAAAATTGCGAGTTTCGCTCGCAACTATATGTTAGATGTAGTAAGTGTGTTCAGTGTTTATCGTTTAAATGCAGTCATTATTGTTAACAAATTTCAGGATCCAACGTAATTCCGTTTTAAGACATATCTGTTGGTAAAAATGGACTAAAATCAGCCACTTCGGCTGCTTCTTGCGACTTTATTTTGAAGTAATAAAAGATTTAAACATTTTTAGCTGTCTACTTTTTTGTTGTCATCAGTCTCTCGACTGGTTTGATACATTTTTGTTTTGATTATGGATTTACGCTTCGTCGACGTCGAGGTCATTAGAGGCGGGATGGGACTGGGGATAAGGAACGGGAAGCAATTCGGCCAGGGTCGTTTTGAAGGAAGCATCCCAGCATTCGCCTGGAGTGATTTGGGGAAACCATGGAAAACCCAAATCTGGATGTGCGGACGGGGATTCGAACCGGCATCCTCCCGAATACGAGGCAAGAGCCTTAACCACTCACCCACCACGCTCGGTGGCTTGATGCAATCCTCCATCCCTTCCTATCCTGTGCTAACCTCTTCGTCTCAACATACTCCTTACAACACACGTCCTCAATTACCTGTTTCATATATTATAATCTCTGTCTTCCTATACAGTTTTTAATCTCGACTGTTCCCTCCACTAACAAGTTAACCAATCCTGCATGTCTCAAAATATGACCTACCATCCTATCTCTTCTTTCTGTAAGCCTTTCCCACAAACATCTTTCCTCACCCATAATTTTGAAAACTCGTTCATTTCGTACTTTATATGTCCACTTAATTTTCAGCATCCTTCTACAGCACCACATTTTTCCATCTTTCTGGTATTCATAAAGTGCTGTTCTGCACACATAGAGCTTTAAAAAAGGTTCTTTCTAAGTCTTACAATATATGAAACTAAAACATTTCTCTTTTTCATGAAGGCTTATTTTGCTAGTGCTATTCTGCTTTTAACATCATTCCTGCTTTGGCCATCAGTTGTAATTAACTTACTTCTTCTAGCGCATCCGATCCTATTTTTATATTTAAACTAATATTATAGGTATACTTTCTGTTACATTTCATCACTTTTGTCTTGATTTGATTTATATTTAGTACAAAATATTCCTTCTGCATTTTGTTCATAACATTCAGTAACTTCTCAATATCCTCAGCCTATTCTGCTGCATATATACTTGTACTTACGTGGTTGGGGCGAACTTAGTTTCTAATGTTATAAAAATAATCCTATCCCTAAACTGTTCATAATAAATCATCCGTTTCCCAACTCATTTGTTCATTACAAATCCTACACCAGTAACTCCGCCAACAGCTTTTGTGTTAATTATTTGTGTTTCCCAGACCAGAAATCCTGTGCATCCTTTCACTTAATCTCACTAATCCCAAAGACATCTAATCTAGGTCATTCCATCTCTCTTTTTACGTATCCTAATCTTTCTGCCCTGTTCAGTCTTCTAACATTCCACGATCCACGCTGATGACTCCTCCCCAAGCAGTTCCTACACAGAGATCCGATTGGGGGACTATTTTACCTCCGAAATATTTTACCCAGGGAGAAGCCATTATACTACATGTAACTTGAGAGGATTATGTGGTCTCGGGATAACCTTAGGGTCTTTAAAGCTGTGGCTTCCCGTTGCCTTCTGCATTCCTATGTCATTGATCATTTCTGATTCATCCGCCTTTAGGGGCCGTTTCCATCTCCACGAGCAAGAGGGAGCCCTAGACCGCTTCCCGCTCTTCCGTCCTCTTTTAGGAAGACGTTGGTAAGCAGTGGGTGACTCCTTATATCATGAATCTTTCAGTCGCCAGAACCTCGTCCATGTAAACAGAGTGTACCATGTGAAGGAGGTTGACATTTGGTTGGAAGAGGCTAATATAATCTCTCCCAAACACTTACTACTCTCTCTATCTAATAAGCCATAAACACCTTCACATCAGAAGCTGAAGTGATATATACATATCTAAGAGCGCTAAAAGAATATACGAGGCGCGTCCAGAAAGTAAGTTCCGTTTGGTAATAAAATGAAACTGTACACAGATACATAAGAAATTTTTATTGCACAAAATTCTACAACTCTTAAACTACTTTTCCACATATCTGCCGAAATTTTTCAGGCATTTGTCATAGCGTGGCACCAGGTTTTGTATACCTTCTTCATAGAAATCTGCCGCCTGTGTCTTCAACCAGTTGGAAACAGTTTCTTTCAGCTCGTCGTCATTCGTGAAGTGATGACCACCAAGGAAAGACTTGAGATGTAAGAACAGATGAAAGTCGCTAGGAGCGAGGTCAGGGCTATACGGAGGATGGTGAAACACGTCCCAGCCAAATCCCTGTACGAGGTTTTTCGTCACGTTTGCAGTGTTTGGTCGTGCGTTGTCGTCAAGCAAAACAACACCTTTTGACAGCAGTCCCCGGCGCTTATTCTGAATTGCACGGTGCAATTTCCGAAGTGTCTCGCAATAAGCATCTGCTTTGATTGTTTGACAACGCGGTAAGAAGTCAATGAGTAGGATGCCTTTCCAATCTCAGAACACTGTGCACATCGTTTTCAGAGGTGTCATGATTTGCTTCGGCTTAACCTTTGGTGGGGATGAAGTGTGTCTCCATTCCATTGATTGCCGCTTACTCTCAGGGATGTCGTAAGAAACCCACGTTTCATCTCCTGTGACTATCCGTCTCAGAAATTCTTCGCCACTTTCAGCATAACTGGTCAAAAACTCAAGTGCACTACCCATCCGTTGTGCTTTGTGTTGCTCAGTGAGAATCTTTGTTACCCAACGTGAGCAAAGTTTACGGAATTTCAGTTGTTTGGTAACAATTTCATGCATCAGTGATTGTGAAATTTGGGGGAAGTCCATAGCGAGAGCACTAATTCTAAACTTACGGTTTTCCTGGATCTTGTCATCAATCGCGTGAACCAGTTCTTCTGTAACCAAAGGTGGACGCCCACTTCGTTCTTCATCGTGCACATCACTACGCCCGCCATTGAACTGTCGGACCCATCTTCTCACCATCGAATCACCCATCGCATTTGGTCCGTAAACATCGCAAATTTGCCGATAAATTTCACTTGGTTTCACTTTCCTCGCATTCAGAAACCGAATCACCGGCCTGATTTCACAGGCGGCGGGATTTTCAATCAACGACGACACTTCAAACAAGCCCAACAAAGCGTACGTAACTGACAGCGATCTCCAAATGGCGCACGTTCTTCCCCTTGATACACATCGGCTACAGCGCATGTGCGGAACTGCAATCGCAGCGC